>OZ038002.1:8374131-8800085 GCA_964035705.1 Porites rus
CTATTTGAAATGTCTTCACTTGTGACATAGCATTTCGAATTTCAGAAAGATCTTTGTCAGTGAATTGGACTCGTACATTTACTTTGCGCCATTCTCATTCTCTGAACTTTTCATCTTTGACGTTTATTCGCCACGCTTGAAATGCTGTCTTGTACTATTTGATTGTCTAGACACAAATTGTTAAGTTTCTCATTCAGTTTTCATTGTTTTTAGTTTCATTTCGTTTCAACAATTACTTTCTTTCTAGTGTTTCATTTACGTCATTGCTTTGTTTCTAAGACTCCCCCTAGATAACTCCTATTTCAGTCGATTGCAAGTTTTCAAATAAGAAGCATCAAATAATACAGTAGAAGAATAAGTTTTTGTCTCGTTTAGTTTCGTGATTTGGAAGTTTACTGTGTGGGTCAGATATAAAAGTAATCATTTTCGTTTCCTTTCGTAGATATCTTTGTTGATTTAGTCTTTAGGTTATTGATTTAGTACTTTATTTGTCCCCCCATGGGCATACATGTGTACAATTTCGTAACAATTTCGCATATTTCGTTATTTACTACGGTATGGATATTTCAATTACCTATCTCTACTAATTTTATCTTCATCGAAAGTCAATATATAAAGCACTTTATTTAGGTTAACAGATGTATTTGTTAAGTGTTTTCCATGCAACAATTAGATTCTTCATGTGCAGGGTTCCGCCCCCAAAATGCACTAGCTTGTACTTTGTCATTGAGCCTTATGTACACAATTATTTTTATCGTCTTTTGCTTCGATCGCTACTCGTTTTTATTTTGATTTCCCCTACAGTTCATTTAGTTGTATTTGTTTTTTAGTTTACAAGAATCATTGACCGTTGTAGTCTTTGTACTCCGTAGTCTTAAATATCCCCAATCAGCCAGCGGTGAACCATGGCCGTCACTTTGCTTTAACAGTAAAATATTCCACATATAAGAACGTTACAAGATGTTTGAAGAAGAAAACGCCAAAGAAATAATCGATAACCTCCTCAGCGTATCACCTGCTGTGTTAGCTAGTGAGGATGTCATGCAACAGCGCGTAACGCGTGACCGGAAAGCCACGGAGCAGGGACGGTTAATGAACATTTCCATACTCCAACAAAAGAGAGACGTCGCATATAAAAGGATAGCAAAGCAAATCAAGAGGATTAATTCCTTCTATATGACCTGCGAGGACATTGAATGGTTCTCTCAAGAAAGAGATAATCTCGATCAGTTGAAACATGATTTCCATCAAGCGTACACCGATTATCATGAGCTCAAGCCGACGGAACAGGAAACTGACGCCTCTTAAAGGTGGCTTGACCTTAAAGATCGCGAGTACCAGGACTGTCGTTTGAAGATCAGTGGTCAAATACACGCTCCTGAGAAGGAAGTAGCTAACCAACACTCTGTGAAGAGCTAGTTTTCAGGAACAGGCAGAACAAGTAGTACGAAAACGTCTCACGTGTCAAATTCCTCTGCTCGGTCAAGAAAAATAAAGCCCACCGCGAAAGCCGCCAAACTAGAAGCCCAAATGAAATTCCTCGATAAGGAAGCGGAGCTTAGAAGACTGACATGTATGAAGGAGCTTGCTATGGCAAGAGGTGAACGAGATGCCATGAAAAGTCTCGAAGAAGAAGAACAAGAAAGGGCAAATAAGTTGGAGCAGTGTGAGAAGTAAATTAAACGAAAACGCTCCTCCTTTCGTGCCAATGCAATCTGGGCCACCCG
Source organism: Porites rus (assembly GCA_964035705.1). Taxonomy (NCBI): domain Eukaryota; kingdom Metazoa; phylum Cnidaria; class Anthozoa; order Scleractinia; family Poritidae; genus Porites; species Porites rus. Next base: position 8,375,859 of record OZ038002.1, read on the forward strand.
CCAAAACGGAAGTTAAGTTCAAAGCCTCTCCGAATCCATTTGCTCCTCCTTTGTTGCACGAATCGCCGCAACCACGCAAGGTTGAATGCAGATCAGATAGCCTCTTAATCCCTTTCACACCCCGTCACCGAAACCGCGAGGTGCGTCTGTGAAGACGGAACCTAGAACGTACGATTCGCCGATTGGCCGTTTTCTGCTTTAACTCCAACACCTCCTGGACCAAGTCACACCGCTGCGATAGAAGACCGTCACTCGTCTTGGCCAGTGAATCCTTTTTTGTCACCTGTATTGAAGTCAAAAGTCGAGATCGCACCCCCAAGTCCAAGTGAGAAGGCTTTACAGGAAATTATAAAGCTCCAAGCTAAGCAGACTGAGCTTAGCGCCCTCATAGCTCAGCAACAACGAGTCAGTTTTCTCCCTGTGCAAGAACCCTCACCCTCAGTGGAAATTACTTCGACTATCCTATCTTTACAAGAGCCTTCAAAACCATCATCGAATTAAGAGTTCCATCGGACAGAGAAAGGCTTTACTTTCTTAACAAGTACACTGAGGGAAAAGCAAACAATGTTATTAAGAGCTTCGACACTCTGAACTCTGATGGTAGCTACCAACGGGCTAAGAATCTACTTGTCCGAAGATATGGGGAGCGTCATCGTGTTTCTGACGCCTGTAAGTCCCGATTGAAGGAATGGCCACAAATAAGCAAAGGTGATAGTAACGGTCTCCAAGCATTGTCCGACTTTCTTGGCCAGTGTGAAGAAGCGATGAGAAGTATACAGACCCTAAACGAGTTAAACTCCACAGAGGTACGGAGGCAAGTTACCTCAAAGTTACCATGTTATTCTGTTGTGAAATGGTGTCGACATGCGTTTGATGAGAACAAGAAAGATGAACGAACAATCACCTTTCATGACTTTGGGAAGTTTGTAAGAGCTGAGGCTGATCTCGCCACTGATCCTGTTTTCTCTCCGGATGTGCTGAAGGTGGAAAAGAAGAAGAGTCCTGAGAGGCAGAAAACAGGCATAAACCAAAGGCGTCCACCCAGCCTGAACAGCCTTGCCACTACGGGAGAAGAGTCAAACGGGAACTCAAAGTCACCTCCTGGCGAAAAGACTGACTCAAAGCCAAAGTGTCCGGCGTGTTCAAGGTCCCATATGTTGTACAACTGTGAAGAGTTCAAGAAAAAGGACATAAGAGAGCACCATGGTTTCGTGAAGTTGAACTCACTATGTTTCGGCTGTCTTCAGCAAGGTCACCTCTATAAAGACTGCAAGCGTAGACTAACGTGTCAGGAGTGCAAGAAGCCCCACCCAACAACCCTCCATTACGAAACCAAGAAGCAAGCCAAAGAACCACAGAAAGCGATGGAGAAAGAAGACATCTACATTCCAGCCATTAGTAACTGTTCTAGTACAGATAGTCAACGGGTCGTCATCAACTCATTCATTGTACCTGTGTGGCTTCACCGTTCTGGCATCGGCTACCTGACCTCATGGACGTAAACACAGGCGCAGTATAATCACACTGGCGCTAGTGACCTCCGGTCGGCGTTTGTGACCTCGCGAACGTCTGCTACTTAAGCTCTCTAATCTTTCCTTTCTGGAACTTGCATCAAAAAGTGGAATTAACTCCAATCCTCCAGATTCAGCCGACTGTTTAGGGGGACTATGTGGAGTGGCGTCAGTATGAATAAAGAGAAAGATCCTTTCACGGTCAGCACATAAAGTAAACCAAAAAAATTATAATCAAACCAATAAAAGTAAAGATTGATTATTCTATTTTATTCGATCTCTTTTATTAGGTTATTCAATTTATTGCCCCCACTTTACTCTTGACAAGCCCGTGTAAATGTTGCATCACCAAACCTTAGGGCAGTAGAGAAAAAAACAGCTGAGGCACCTTTTACGTGTGAACGTACAGTTCAGGTTAGAAATAAAATGTTCCAAATAATTTAAAACAATGAAATTTCACCATGCTAGTGGCATGAATATCACATCATTCTATAAATATTGCAGTACTCAAATTTGGCTTTGGGAAAATAGTGAAGTAGTGTGTTGCTTAGTTTGTTCAGGCACCCGGCTATATTTGGAAAATGTGAGAAATAAAGTGCAAATTGTCCCCTCACGAGATGACACTTTCTCCCTTTTATTCTCAATGATGTACAAGAAAATTGGTCAGAGAAACGGGCACTTTAACAGGCGCCATAGAGGTTCATATCAGGTTCCCTTATTCATACAAAAAAATGTATTTATTTGTTTTTAGGTCAAGGCAATCAAAGAACAAAAAAGCTCACCCACATGGTCGATTTTGGATAAAGGCGGATGCTTGTGACACTAAAGTGGCCCTGCAGGAGTTCGTCAAAGGAAAATGGGATGGAGGTGTTGACCTTGGAGATAAAGTAAAAGAACTCCAAACCAAGTATGACCCCCGTAAAGCAGATACATGCATCCAGGAAGCTACGGGCAGGAAATAATTGTTGAGGCTCAAAATACGAAAGATGGTTGATGCTTTGCGGGAGGAACAGGGGTTCCTGGCTGATGGCTGGACAGAGGCTGATGCAGCTCTCCAGAAAATGTTCAACAGTCCCAATGCTTCTCAAGCATTGCTCAAAGCACTGTGTTGGGGAAGGGTTGAATATAACACCTTGCTTCGTTGCTGTAGGAATAAATTGTGCCTGAAGTACAAAGTCGAACAGCTCATTTGAGATATATGAATATTTTGAAGTTTGGGAGAACTCTAAACCCCGTAACATATAAAATAGGTAGTACTCTTCTTCAAATTCCTTGGTGAAGACGTCTTATGTTAGTTTATTGCCAACTTGTGTGAGTATAGTCGATCATTAACAGGCCTAAGCATTTCGAACCACCGTTGACAGCCTTCTTCCCCATCTCCAACCAGGGAGTGCTCATGTTCAGGATGTGGCTTGCAGCCTCAACGATCTCCGAGAAGATCTGCAAAAGTACCTGAGAAATGTGTTGGTGAAAAAGCGACAACCAGCAGCCACCCATGTGTTGGCAATTCTGGTTTCTGAAGAGCGTCGAAACAAGAAGCCTTACTCTAAACCTGTTCAGTTTGTCCCTTATTAAAAATCAATATATTCGAGATATCACTGCAAAAGTCAAGACAGAAATGGTCAAAATGTTTTTAACACCACTAGGTAGGTTTCGTAGTTCAGTGCCATGTGGATCTTGGAAAAAGGATAGAGGGTGTGAAGGACAAGGTCTAATGGACAATAGGCTCTTTGCAGCTAGCCATTCACATTCACCCGGTGTTTTCATGTGACTTTTGCTCTGCAGCACTGCAAAGGGCGTATTCATTGAGTACCCTGCATTTATCTCCTTTTTCGTTCATGGCCTAGGGCATGAACCACATAATGCATCACTTCCATATGCAATTGTGGATGACCATCATGCCAGATACGAATTCCCCCATCTTTTGTGCGATATTTTTACGTCCTCTCAATTCCCATTTATCAATAAACAATCTCGCCTGATGCATCACAAAAAGACACAAATAAAATTGATTGGTTCAAACCAATTAGGAGGATTAACAAAAAGGACTTTTCAAAGGAATACATACGAATTCCCCCATCTTTTGTGCGATATTTTTACGTCCTCTCAATTCCCATTTATCAATAAACAATCTCGCCTGATGCATCACTTGTTCTACTCCAAATAACTGTCAAAGAAAAGGTAGCAATCCCTTGATGCCTACATACACACAATAATCCTTTGGATCGTAATCAGTTTCATTGACAAGTTCAATGGTTTCATAATAGAGCGAAACTCTACAAAAATCCTCTTCATATAAATGATTAAATATACGAGTCATGTTTTCCTCTATGTACTCATGAAAAGCCATCCTTCCTTCCATGACACCCACGATAACAGACACATTATCTTTCAGCATCGTCATTATCACACAAATATTTCATCCTTACCACAGTAAGAAAGCGAAATGCATAAGAAGTCAAATCAGTATCCCCAGGGTAAACCAATTCTGTTGGACGTCCAGACACACCGCAATCATTCATGGCTACCCGTTTCACATATCGAAAACAAATCAACGTCTCACAACAGTCAACGCTTCGGTTGGCACGATAATCAGTAGGTCTCCGTCCATGATGCCATGCAAAGGCATGGACCACCGACTTATACAATACCACAACGTCTGTCAAGTCAACACGCACTCACGACATCTACAAAAAGACACAAATAAAATTGATTGGTTCAAACCAATTAGGAGGATTAACAAAAAGGACTTTTCAAAGGACACACAAGACTATACATATCCCAATCACGAGGTAACACAAATTCCACATCCACAAACACAGGTATAAACCATCGAGGACACCTCAAAAAATGGACCAAACAACTCCCTCAACATCTCCATTCGTTCTGCATTCAAACGCCCCACCAGGGATGGACAAAACAAAGTAATTCCTAGTACCCTCGACGTTGCAAATAGAGATACACCGCTACATTTCTAAAATCAAACAACAATCATCCAAATCAATCACTTCCAAAGGCATGTTCCTATGGTAATAGGATGAAGGAGGTTAACGGTGCTACCACATGGACAATAGTTTTGTTATTAACCAACATAAGTTGGCAAGGTACAGCGTACCGTAAATTTTTACCTCCAGAAACAGGGTGTGCTAAAAGTGTTGTCCAATATCCTGTGTCTAGTGGGGTAATTTGTAGATCTAGCACGTTTTACTTGGTTTGAGCATGTCTTGTACACCCCTCAATTTAGAATCCAATTTCAAAACCTTGAAGGTCGATTTCAATTGCTGTAATCTGACCAAGGTACATCCTCTACTGTCAGGCTGGCCTGAGTGATGAGGAGTAAAGCTTGTGATGATATACTATGGATTGTTCATGTCCTTCATTGTTAGCCTTCCCAGATCAACGTCGAAATGGATTGTATTTGCAAAATATAAAAATGTTTGTTCTTGTTGGTTCGTTTTTTTCTATTTTGATGTCTTGTTTCGTTATTCTTGTTCAAAAATTGCCCTGTCTAGTCCCAAATCACCGCAATTATCATGGCATAATGACTCACACCACTAGCACCCCAAGATAATTTTTTAGAACATTGGTAAGGTTCAGATAGCTCTTGAATTGCCATACATTTTTTTTTCCAATATTAGCTGATCACTTCATTTTTTTCCTTTTTATAGAAGCTTGACAAAAGCTCTATACAGGAAAGAGAAGGCGACCTGTTTTCAGCCCTTAATGTCAGCCTTTTGTCCTCTGATGAGTCTGATGCAGAAGATGAATCCTTGAAACCAAGCCTCTTTCTTGGAGGACATAAAATTTCAACCAACCTTTTTAAACTTTTAGATGAAAGAGCCAAGAAAGCAATGACTTCTCAACAAAGAATACAGCCAGTTAGTAGAAAACCTGTCATTGAAAACTTTACATCAGCTAGACAAAGAGCTTTTATCTTGTAGTTGGGGCCTTAAAGGTTAAGGTGAGTATTGTTAAGTCAAGATTTTATAGATGTAAAAACAAAGTGATTCTGTTGAGTGGACTGAAGAGTTTCTATCTAAGACTTTATAGATGGCTATTAGGAACAATTATTTTCAGAAAAAAAATGTGGACTTTGTTTTTGCTGTAACTTTTAAAATAAAGATAATTGTACTACTATTTCAGCATTCAAAACATTGCCACAACAGCATGGAATCAAAAAACTATGAATCAAGTTTGATTTCTAAATGTTGTATATACATTTTGTCTACGTCTAAATGACAGTGGCTTCAACTCAGCAGCTAATAGTGGTGTAACAGAAGCAAGCAGTTTTATCACATCTTCTCCCCAACATGTAAGACCACTATTGGCATAAAAAGGCCGAGGGCCAACCTTACAACAGCAGAAACAAGGAACTTAGAGAGACCAATGCCCTGCTCACTTAGCAGCTTGCTCAGTCCAGGGAGGCAGCAGCAGATATTCCACTGAGTGAAGCCGCTAGACCGGGTAAAGTGCCCAGGGCAATTGCCGAACAACACAAAGTAAGATTTGTTTTGAAGATATCAGACAAACTATAGGCAAAAAAGCAGTTAGAAAACATCTGCTACAAAATGATTTTGCCAAATATCACTTACTGTCTGTCAGTTTGGGGCAGCTGCTCTCTAACACTCTTTGATGAAATTGAGAAATCCCATACTGAAGCAGCACGGATTATTATCAGCGCATATATTCCTTGTATTTAAATCCACAGGATGAATGATTTACTTTGTAGTCAAAACCTAGTGACTACAATTCCATTCCAGTGATTCTTTTATGTATGAAGCAGCATCATGGCATTTAATATTATAATTATAATGTGAAATGAGTTCGACACATGCATAATAAACGTGGTATGGGGCTGGAAATCACTTCAATAATACGATCTACTTTCTTTCACTTTTTAGCTTGTAATTTACTTTCTAGGTAACCCCTGTTAGCGATCACAAGCACGGTGTCTAAAAGGATGCAAACCACAATTATCAAGCACCCTGCCATGGGACAGAACACACTGATTTTTACAACAAGTCCAAACAGGGCAAACATCAGGTTCCGAGTGATAAAGAGTTCAAAGAATGACCAGCTTAGTTACCTTGCATGGTTAGTAGACATGATCAAAGAAAAAACTTGTCAACTCCAAAGACAATATTATTTTTCGTTCCATAATGCACAATGTTGCAAAGGTGTTTGGTTTCCTGCAGGCCGACTAACAGGATACTTCTTATGTGCTGAGAAGCCAAAAATCCCCGAGAACAGGTTGGTGGGAATTTGCCATTCCCTGACTCTCCCTAAATACAGATCTAGGGTTTTATATTCATTGAAAGATACTGTGGGGCAAGTCCACATTGTGATTGCAACCTCTGCTCTCAGTATGGGAGTAAATTTTCCAGATGTAAGATATGTCATTCATATTGGTCCAGCAAGAAGTGTTATCGACCACATACAATGAGCAGGACCGGCTGGAAGAGATGGATCTTAATCTTCACTATCCAGCTGATATTTAACAATGCCTACAAGCCAGGCATCTGGGAGTACTACTGGTGATCTTCTCTGTGGATCACAATGTTTTACTCAGTCGGCTTCACTCAAAATTCGCTATATCTGGAACGGCACTTGAATGGTTTCGTTCCAACCTAAATGGAAGATCTCAGCATGTTATGGTCCAAGGAAATTTATCTCAGAGTTTGAATTTGCACTTCAGTGTACCACAGGCCTCGTGCCTCAAGCCATTTCTTTTCACGATTTATGCAAGCAAATTGTTTGATGTTATCAAGGTGCATCTTCCCATGGTTCACTACTATGCTGACGACACGCAGACGTATGTGTCTTTCAGTCCAAACAAAAGCACCGCGCAATTTGAGGCTGTCACTGCTATTCAGCACTGTGTGGATGATCAAATGATATCATCAAAGAAAAGGTGTTTTTAAAAGAAAAGCCTTGTTTCAAGTTCTTTCTCAGCATTGCGATCAAAAATGGATACGTTTGATACTTGGTCTATTAATGAGAGTATCTTTCAGTTTCAAAGACACAGACCTTAAGCAGTTTAGAAGTTTCCACAGAGCTATATTGACGATTTGATATATTCTGCTTTAAAAGATGAAATAACTTACACTTGACATTTTTGTTGACTATTGTAATTATTAATAATGGTGTCCTCATAATAATTCACTATTATCTCCAATAAGATTCTGAGTGCTCTCTTTAACTCCATAATATATTCAGCAAAGCTGAATATACATTATTGTTAGATAACAAATTAATATTAGAACCAGGCTTTTAGGCAATTATTAGTGAGCCTCCTGTATTTATTGTTGTAATGATGTAACGTTCAAGAAAGTAACATCCATGAAGTAAGAGAAATTTAGCATCAAATTTTTTCTGCGTCCTTTTGGAACTGATTCGTTTTGTTGTCACAGATATATGTTACTTGGTCAAATAACAAAGCATCTTTGTTATTTTTTGTACCAGGCTTAGGCAACAGCAGGAGCAAAAACAATGCATAAACTACCATCAACTGACCCTCAAACAACTAGATGCCCTTATCACAGTGACGAGTGCCAGCCAGAAGAGATCACCACTGACCACTAGTATAGCAAGCTCCCAAACCTGCAAGCCCAGCAAATGACTTCCGTAGCACTGATTACCCGAGGTGCCGATGAGACAGTCTTCCTACAGCTAAGGTTAAGATCCACTTCAGAAAAAAATTTTTTCGCATTTATTGGTATGTCACTTTTTCCAGCCAAATGAGCTTGAACACAGAAATGTTGGAGGTGTCACAAACAAGCAAGGGCTGGATCCAGAGAGAATAAGTAAGATTAGGGAAATTGTTTTAGTATTTTCCTTTGTCACTGGCTCAACATTAAATGACTTGTTGTGGCGTGATTGCCGGAAAGCCATCAATACTTTTACAATTGATTCTGATGTCAATGCTGATGCCATTTGTGTTGTTGGTCATCAGTTTGGTTTTCTCTGCACTGATTTCCATGGCTGCAAAGATCTTATCCAGGCGATCCACCACATAGGCTAGTTCCTCCTCTTTTCCTACCAAGCCACCAATGTCATGGGCAAAATGTAAGTTGGTAATATTGTTCTGCTTCCGTACTGACTGTCATAATTCCCTCCAGAAAGATGTTAAAAAGAGTCAGAGACAGTAAACACCTTTGTCTTACAACGACTGTAGTTCTGAACCAGTCTCCTACGATGCCATCAAGGTAGACTGCACTAGTGGCCTTGTTGTAGCTTTTCAATGACTTGGATCAGGCTGGCATTAACGTTATAAAGCCTCATAGTACACCAAAGGGCTTTATGCTCTACTCTGTCAAACGCCTTTTTAAAATCAATAAAGACATGACTGAGGTCTTGTTGGTATTGGACGTACCTCAAGGTACATCGAAGTTAAGAGAATGCAAAACTGTTTGTTCAGAGTTTAACAGCACACTCTGTTTTAACTGACTGGTATGGAGCAGCATCAATACCAAAATAACTGGAACTTCATGTATATGGTTGCATTGTTTTCACCGCACTTTTTGTCATACATTTGGACAAGAGGATAGTCTGTACACGCCATTCAAAGTTACTTACATTGCACCACTTCTACTCAGAGCTGGAAAACAGAGTAGTCTGCCCTCTAAAACTTACGTTCTGGCAATTTTGAGTAGTGAGTAATGTAATGCCTTTGAAATGATTGTTTCAAGAATTAGGTGCAGCTGGGGGACAAAACTGACACAACAATTTCCTCAAAAATCTGGTTTGCACATGGTCACCTGGACTACCAGTATTCTCCCTCCAACAATTTATTGTACTAGATATAATCAGTCACATGTAACTTGTAGCACAACAGTTTCTGGTTAAATCACAGCAGCTTATATAACAGCTGTATGCTCACATATCCAAGCAAGGTACAGGCTTTATAGTTATTAACTAAGAACCGGAGCATTAATTTTTCACCTTCAAGAGCTACCACAAAAAAGTCTGTCTAGTATGTCCAGGACAAGTAGATTTTCTTGCTAGGCAAGTACCTTTTAGATTCGCCTATCAGACAGGCTCCACCAAGCTCTAGGGAAGCCAACTAGGCAGCAACATTTCTTCTTCTCATCTATCATACCAATGACAAGTCTCTCAGTTGCCCTTGGGCAGCATGCAATCACTGGGTACCCTTGAGTTCACACATTCAGTTTACCAATATTTCTTTTGTTTCTTTGGTTCTGAGGATGTGGTTTCACCTGCCTCTCTGGGCTTAAATTCACTAGAATGATGTATCAACTTTGGGTCATTTAACGAACACGATCCTTAACACAACAGCACAACAGCCGGCATAGTAAAAATACACAAGGCGCCAAACTTAATATATTGCCTAGAAGGTACACTAGAGCAAAAGAGCGTGGTCGCACATTCTCTGTGACAACTTCTAAATGTTGGAATTTTTCACCAGCTTAAGATCCGTTCCTCTTCCTCTGTAAATATTTCAAAGAATGTTTCATATAAACAAGTTAAATTAAGTCAGTTTAGGGTTAGAAGTTTTACTTCTTTGCTAGGTAATAATTTTTAGATTATGTAGTACTATGTACATAGTACTTACATTGTATCTTTTCGTTAACATATTATATCACTTACGTATTTCTTTTGTCTTGTAATGCATTACTAGCTAATTAAGAGGGCCACAAGTTTATTAGTTGTTTAACTATTAGGTGTTATCCTCTATAAAATAAAGTTTGATTGATTGATTGATTGATTGAACTAGATCTGAAGATTTTGTGGCAGCAACGACAATAATATACTGGCTAGAGGATGCTCAAAGAGTTTACCACTGACACCAATACAGGATGGCCATGAAAGTACATCAAGAGCCATATACATTTATGTATGTTTTTTTAGTGTGTTTTATTTAATATATACCCTGCAAAAATGTAGTGTCTGTTCTGTGTCCTTATGAGAGAAAATTTCTTATAGCAGATCAACTAGAACAGCTCCAGCACAGCAGATTGCTACCTGATATCCAGAGGAGATCAATACAGGACTGACACAGGACAATTTCCTGATGAAGTAGCTGAAAAGGGGAAAAAGCCTCCTGTTTACAAAGTACAGTACCGCTCAAAAGTAGACGCGAGACTCGAGACTCGATTCAAATAGAGTCTCACGTCTCAAGGATTGAGACGCGAGTGACTGTCAACTTACTTTTGAGCTGTATGACACTCCTATCAAAGAATGACACTTCAACCACAGTAATGAAGACAGCTAAAATCAGACCATAATAATATCTGAACAAAGTTGAAGGCAGAATAAATGAGAGGAACAGGGGCATGCCATTTCTCGCTGCCAGAATCATATCAATTGACTGACTCATATTGATTGACTGAGATGTTGCTGAATTACACCACACCATTATCTATGAGGGGTGGTTCCTGCCAATAATTATTTTCAACTCCTGGTATGCTGCTCCCCTATCCTGTTGTTCAGTTTTCTTAGGAATTCTTTTATGTAGTTTTGTATCCTATTAGTCTCTTTCTTGATTCAGTTATTCAGTTGTCCAAGTCTTTAATAATAATTTGATTGTACAGTTTTCTTAGGAATCCTTTTAAGCAGTTTTGTATCTTTTAATTCCTGTTTGAATCGTTTTATGAAGTTCTGTATCCTTTTCATCCCTCCTGAATTGTTATTAATTTTTCCAAATTTATGCCATTTTGCATTAAGTCAGTTTTGAATTCTATTTTCCCCCCTCGTATTCAGTTTCTGTTCTTTCATGGAGATAGATGGGCGTGGCCTGGTGAGAGTCATAAAATTAATTATGAACATTTGTCCCACCAACAGATAATATAAGCCTCAATTGTGGGAGTAGTGGTTTTGGTGTTATCAATGCATAAATGTAATAAATTATACTTTTCCCACCTCTGTATAGCATGGTAATATATGCCATACAATATATAATAAAATAAATAAATGCACATCATAAAAAATGTTAAAGGTCTTTTATGTTTATCCTAAAAACACTAATGTTTAACATTTTGGTCTAGTAATTTTAAACAAGTTCAACTTCAAGGCAGTGCGTTAGTCAGTCAGGGGTGTCAAAAGTAGCCTGCTGCCGGCGAAAATTGCCGCCTACTTAGTTAGTATCAGCTGCCTACTCTGCTTGGCATTTCTTTACAGACAGCATTTTTTAAATAATATATCCCTGGACTGGCGGCTTACTTTGACAACTTAGCTGTCTATTACAAACCTTTCTGACAACCCTGGTCAGTGCGTCTAATAACACTGTATTTTAACCTGTAGTTTATTTTCAGCTCTATTTTTAGCTTTGAATGCAGACCTGAATACTTTTTACTTGAAAAACCAAAGAGTGAACACTTAAAGCCAGAACACAGGGAGGAGATAAGCACCTTTCTTTCCTGTCAAGGGATGTCCTTACTTGTGAACAATGTTGACGTGTATTACCGCGTCAAGAATAGGAGGCAAACAATCACTAGTTTGCTCTGTGAGAGAGCCCAGACAACCTGTAGTTGCGCTGTCATGTACCAAGAAAACAATGGGCAGAGCCAGTTCGGGGACATCTGTTGTTAAGTTGACCACCAAGGTTTACCCTGGCTATTGTCAATGTTATGAAAAAGCTTAAAACCCTTGTCCTCTAAAAGAAAACCAGGGACTGTCCTGTGCTGCTATGTCATGAATACTGTACATTAAAACACATCAATTCCTGTAAAGCTGGAACAACTTAGGGACATCTGTGTCAAGGAGGAACTTTCTAGAGAAAATTATGTATTCCTAAGTAGATTCCCTCATCCTTTATTTGCATGATTACCATTTAAATCTCATTCCAATTCTTTTAAATACAGTGTAAGTAACAGCCAAATAGCATCAAGGAAAAGAATAACAAGATGCCTGTGTAAACAATGACAAAGTCTGTACGTAACAGCATTGAGAACATGTTGAACAACATCGAGAAGACAATTTGCAAACAGAATAATAAACTTGCAAAGTTAATTTTGGTGGAATTCATCCACCATAAGTATCAACACTGAGACTGTCAGAGATCACATGAATGTTTGTTCTTCCCAATGACAACCTGAAGCAACTACTCACCGAGCTATTGTAGCTACCTTGTTGGGGAGGATCTCAATGAGAACCTTATCTCCACAGTTCACTTGCTCCCAAACACAAGGAAAGTCAAAGACTGCATTATTGTAGAAGTCATATTTGTGTATTCCGGATTAATTCATCTCCATGACCAACCCAAATTCCAAGCAAAAATTCATCACTAACCGCATAAACAAGGTTTATGGTGTTCGTAACTGGGGTTGGCCACTAACGGGAATGTCAAAATACAGAGTTTGTATGGGAGTTGGAAAACCAGCGTAAGAAGAGCTTTCCGCTTACAAGTGTGTTTTGACTTTGACAGCCATTTTCTCTGGATTTGGGAATTAGGGTCTAGAACTCAGTGGGTTAAGGTTCATCTGATGTCAAGGTAACAGAGTGCGCCAAAACTTATGTCCAATTGCCCGGGACAGGTAGAAATTTAGTTTAGACAAATAAACCTTTGATATGAGTTAACCATGGGACCAGCACATATTTAATTAGAAACAGTTGAAAATTGACCCCCACTATTACACTGGAATTAAAATTTAACTTATAGTCATAAAAGCAAACCTCAAACTTAACAAAATTGATGAGGTTAATATTCCTTTTAACTTCACCATTCCACAGCCATTTTATTTGTTTTTACAAGCCCTATTTGCCTTTGGAACCTGGCCTTAGTAACTATGCCTGTTAAGACGCAACTCATTCCCAGAATCAACATTCAAGTTGATAATGCTCAATTGTTTTTGAATTTTGAGTTTCAAGCAAAATGTTTAGGACAAGAAAACATGGGTTTTAGACAACCAAATTTAATATAGTGCTTGTCTGATGGACAAGTGGATGAGAAAATTTTTCTCTTACTCTGGGTAATCACATGAATGCATATGCTTGTTCGATTCGCAAACACACATAATTCACGTATACATGTACTGCACTAAATGCAAGACTTTTCGATTCACCTTGCCCACTGGAAATCTTTTTACCAAGGATCAAAGTGGCTGTGAGCCACAAAACTCAGAAAAAACATCTATGTATTTTCCTGTAATTCCTGATAATTCACACAATCCACTAGTCATTCTGCTGTTTTCTACAAAATAATTTTTTGACGTTACAGATCATGTTTGATCTTTTACATGTTACAGATCATGCCTGTTGAATAGACCAAGATTTGTATAAAATCAACATGTATGAATCGAATACATAAATGTGATTTATATCAGAATCACTGAAAATTTGGTATTACTTTGAACAATACTGTAGTGAAATTGTCCTATAGCATGAAAACTTCGGTTGACAAGTACGCTTGTGTATATTTTGAAAAACTGCTCTGAAAAATGAAACAATAGATCTAACGCGCACGCAAATGAAATTAGTCATGATGTCTTGCCGATATGTTGTCATTTACAAATGCATTGTTTCTTCGCCTCCATACAAGGAAAATGGTTCCCTTGGGAGTTTACGAATGGAGACGTGGTCAGGGGGCTCACTCAGTATGTGCTGCTCTGCATGGTATCGGTTAATGGGATCTTTAATGTTAGAAAAAGTATTCAATTTCAATATTTAGCATCTTAAACAGGGTTGCAATTTTAATGCACTTTGCCTTAATCAGGGTCAGAATCGAAGGGTTACAGCAGCACAGCCCCAACCAAACTTCCTTTAAATCTCCCCGCCCCCAGAGAAGTTTCTTCCCTTATACATAAACATAACCTGGAAAAACTGGCTTTGCCATTATTTTTTTTCCAAGTTAAAAATGAAAATAGAGCCTCATCTCGGATTAGTGTGGGGCAATCTTCCATGAAGATACAAGTGATTAATATTGCAAAGTCCAAAAATCCATGTCAATTTTTAAAAGTTAACTCAGGTTACACTATAGTGCATGGTTTTATCTTTTTAGACCTTTCCATGTTACAACACTTGGCTTCTGAAAGCTTCAATAAGCTTTAAACTAAGCTTTTTCAATATTTACTATTGCATCTCAAAGACCTTTGGTCATTGAACAAAATTAATACTGAACAACTGATTGAATAAAACTTTGTGGAGACATGACTGAACACATTTCAGGTTAAGTGTCGTGATGTCACGCATTAATTGTTTTCATTGAATCTTTGCCTGCCAATACAGCCTTCTCTCCCCGCTCCTCACCATTCGCAAGCTAATTGTATCTAAGCCACTGTGAATGAAATCAATGAATTCAATGAATCTTGTTTACAGTGTTGTTCAATTCAATATCCATGTTCATGATCTGCCGTTATTCCTTTTGTTGACACTGTAAATAAGAGGGCTTTCTCTGATTCACCTACACATTACAAAAGCAGTTCTCAACATCAACAATGTAGGGTAAACACACTAGACTGCACACAGTTTCTATGCAATATTTTTCCACATTTAACCCATAAGAGAAAAGGCAGACTGCAAGCAGTCTTTAACACACATGTAATGCTTGCCTTCACTTCTTAACCATTGGTTACTGCTAGTTTAGGCCTATTGTTTGGGGAAATTGAAAAGTTTCAGCTTTCTACAGAAGCTCTGGTAGCCAGCAAAAATCAACACATGGTTTAGTTGCCACAGAAACCCCAGCTACTCACACAAAACAATTTTGTACAAAATAGGTGGTATTTGTGTCTCAACAATTTTGTTCAAAAATAACTAACATAATGTTGTGAAAAAGCAAATGTAGTCAAATGTAGGCACCTCCATGACTAACATCCTTTAACTACTCACTTAAATTGCGCTGAAATATACTTTTCAGACCCCCTAGAATAAATCTTCTTTGGGGGACAAGCCACAAGGAGCTCGTCCATGTGAAAGGCTTTGCGCCCATTTTGATCTAATCTATCACCACCTACTTAAAGTAGTTCATCACCCTCTACTGAGCTTTTTCTAAAGAACCTTAAAGGTTTTTTGCATTTCCTTACAAATTTTCAAATTTTGGCAGGGAAAAGTTTAAATACATGAGATACTTGAGCTTCCACTGGCTGTGACAAACCGCTCAATTGATAACACAAGATAACAGAGCATGCGCAGTCGCACAAACATGACACTGGTTTCACTTTCACCGGAGAAAAATGTCTACGCATGCTCTGCAAAAAATGACACGTGATCGATTTCAGGTAATGTCATTGGCTCCGAGGCAAAAATGCCTGCGAAATGTTGTTCAGATGAAAGTAGCGATGGCAGCTTTTTTTGGCAGTGACAGCCTTGCAAATTTCTTGCCACTGTAAGAGATCAAAAATTATTTTGGTCAAAGTTTTGACATAATTGTGTTCTCTAGAGAATACAGCGTCCTGAAACTGGTAAAAAATCGCATTGGCATGGTCTGATTCAGTGTTATTGACGTTGAGATTGCTAGTTCGCATGTGGAAGACATGCCGAAAAGGTGGGTAATTTTTGATCTTTTTGTTTACTACATGTTCCGTGCAACTCGGTACAAAAAGGAATTATAAAGTAGTGGAAGAAAAATTATTGGGCTTTGTTTTGGTATATAAATTAGCTTGTACCGGGTTGCATGGAAGCGACAGTTTTGTTAAATGTGTATCCCGTTTTTGTGTCAAAATTCGACTTTGATTGTGAGCATGAATCTAACATTCGATAACATTCGACTATTGATCGAAGAGCGCATTACAATGCTACCCAAAATGTTTTTGTTGTTTAGTTCAAGTTTCTTTTCACGGATTCAACAAAAAAAAGTAGAGAGACAGACATTTTTGGGCTTTGTTTTGTTAATATGACTTAGCATGTACTTTGTTGCTGGAAAAACTACCACTACCACCCCCGGTATATTTAGATGCTTAATCTCCACATGTTTACACTGTTTATGGCAGAAAAATAAGGTTACGCTTGGTTCAACTTAATCTTGTGTCACTCGGTACAAAGGGAAATTACAAAGAAGGTATAGAATTACTCTTAAACATTGTCTTGGTGTGTAAATTGTCTTGTAGCTCAAAAAAAGTGGATCGAAAGCTAAAGTGCTAAATTTGAGTTTTATCCGAACTGTCGAATGAGAAAATGTGAGAGTGTTTTCATTAAAACGCTAATACCGTCTTGGAGCTACAGTTCGATAGGTCCAGCAACATTTGATTTGTAAAAAATATTCTGTTCACAATGTGTACAGCTGATGTACACATTGGCTTGCAATGGTATAATTGAAGGATGGAAGTTTAGATTATTTTGCTCACAAATTTGGCTTGGGATTGTCCACAACGAGGTCCTTGTTACTTTATGCGTTAGGAAATGCACTTACGAACATGATTTCCCCTGTGTCTAATTTTTCTGTGCCAACTTTTTGCACGCAAGGCTTTCTGTGGGGGGTGCTTCTTTGCTTGAAAATTGGATCCTGGAAGGAGATGAACAGGGTAATTTTCCTGTGAATGTTTTTGTTTTTCTGTCCATTGTTTTTGGATTAAATTTTTTTGGAGCAAAGTTATGAATGAATTACAGAGTTAACATGCTACTAAGTATTCAAAAGTTCTTTCCAAGAAAAAAAATAATCAGGACTTTAAAGTTTGGAGTAAACTTTGAGTCTTAATGAAATTTTTGTTAGATCATGTTGTGTAGGATGTGCAGTTTCCATGATTTTGATCTTCTGTCAGAATTATGAGAGAACACTCACAGATCTCCTTCAAACATTATAGTTTCATTGTAATTATCGTTTGTTTCTATTCCTATAAACTTCTCATCAGGTCTACGTTTTGCATGAATTTAATGTGATATATATTTGAAGAGGTTGTTGTTTCACAGTGAAGTAGTTTTCACTTTGGTTTTTGATATGAAGTTGAGTTTCTTCTTAGTTGTTGGGTAAGGAAGTGCTAAGTATCTGACACGTTAACTACTTTACTTTTCATTTCTCTTCAGAAAAGATTCATTGATCCTGAATCAAACAAAGTGCAGCCTCACAAACAAGATTTTTTGACGAACAAATGTGTACTCAAGGAAAGCATATGTCCCTGACAGTGTCAATAAAAGTTACTAATGGAAAGATCTGGGTTTTTACTCCTGTGTAGCACTTTAGACTATATGCATCACTTTTTATAAAACAACTAAGATAGTAAGCGCTATGATTGGCCGACAGGAGTGTTTCCATGAGAGTATGTAAACTGGTTGTGGCGTCAAGTTGTTTGGTTTTTCGCGCGCTAATCACGCAAGCACAAATTTGAAAAAGTTTTCGAGTTCAAAACTCAAAAAGTTTACTTTATTTACCCATTCCTTCATCGGCTGAAACTTGGAAAATCGTTACAAAGAAGGTGTGTACATTTTTTTTCGCTTAAGATGACCGTTTTATGCACCTATCAATGTTAAGCCCCAGGGTGGGGGGGGCGGGCTACCCACGGGAAATTGACTGAGAGTGCCTTCCCCTGGGTAGGGATTTTGACATTTAAGCGTTGCCCCAGGGTCGGGAATTTGACATGGCTGCCATCTTGGAAGACCGAGAGAAACTGGAAATGAGTGACCTGCCCTCTTGGTAATACCCAGAAGTCACCAGAGGTAAATGACCTCTGCTTTTCTTCAAATTATGAAGACAACATGAGCGAAAGAAAGGTAAGGAAATCTGTTTTATTTTTCGGTATATATGAACCATCACTTCTTCATTGTATGATCGAATGTTTATAAATAGAAGAGTCTTCGTTCCTTCTGTTTCTCTTGGATTACTTTTTGTGCATGTTTGCATATTCATGAATGTTCAGAGGATAGAAGATGTATGGAGCCTTCGAGCTCGTCACCTAGTTCCTGGTTTACCAGATAAGTATGTCTTCCATTTAACCTGCTGCTACCAAGATGAGTGTATTCACCCTCTGTGCAAAGATGGAAGGCCAGCTGTTGAACCACCTTGGTACCCAGGAGGTCCTCCTCTCAGCTTCACCCCTCTTCCTGTGTCAGATCCAAAGAGGTAAAACAAGTGAAGAATTTGCTATTTTAAGTGTTGCATGACTTGGTCAATGAAGAGGTAATACAAAACACTGTATACGAAAGTTGAAATTGAATATGTTTTCCTCTTTATAGACCCTATGGCAATCTAGCCTGTAAGGAGTGTAGTGGATTCTGCTCTGGCCATTATATGGTGCCTGAAGAGTTGTTTGCCAGACATGCTGATAAAACCATCAAAGCGGTTCAGCCTCCTACAGAAGTATTGAAAGAACTCTTTAACAGAAGAGACACTGAAATTGCTGCTGCTGACGTATTACTCCCCCAAAACGAGGTAAGTTGTTGTTGCACATATTTAGATTTTTGTTTTTTTTTGTGACTTTTTTTCTATTTCTTTCTGAAGGTATCCATGTGGTTCCAACATCTTCAAACTGTCCAGGATAATCGGAAACGTGGTGCATTAAAGGCAGCCAAGACAAGGAGGGAAAGAGGATTGAACAAAAAGACAGAGAATCAAAATACAGAGGCTAGTTACTTTATTGTCAGTGCAGTTTTGGACTCATTTTAGATTGGAAGTATATGTTTTTCAATTGCCTTTTGTAATTTACAGGTCTGCCAAATCTGCAAGAGTGAGGATCCTGATAATGCCCAAGAACAAGTCCTGTGGATACAGTGTGACACATGTGACATGTGGTACCATCAAGTTTGTGTTAGAGCATCTTGGCCACCTTTATTATGCCCTGCAGAGGATGACATTTTCTGGCACTGCCTCTCTTTTGTTGCAGTGAACACTATGTGAGGTTGTAAAAGACATATCCTTTCCAACCTGTTAATTATTGACTCTGTTAGAAAAAGTTACCCCGGAGGAGGGGAAATTGACATTTAGTAGGTGCCTGAGGGTGGGGAATTTGACTCTGGCTTCCATTAAAATGTCAAATTCCCCTGGGTCTGCCCGCCCCCCCCCCCCCCACCCTGGGGCTTAACATTGATAGGTGCATTAAGCGAGAAAAATCCGTATTTTGCAAAGCATCTTTTTGCAAAACAAGAACTGATTACGCGTGCAAGACTTCGTCGAATTTTGATACCTAGATAAGGTACGTTTTACTCTAAATGTAATATGTTAAATTATAAAGTAATTTCATAGTATTTATAGCGCATCTTTAGCAAGCAGCGGTCTATTTCATAGTGGTTTCATCATGCTTTTGTTTTTCCCGCCACCTTGTTTATTACGCATAATGATGATCATTAAACAAATGGGAAAATGCCTTGAAATGCAAATTTATGAAGCAGCTCTTTCATTAAGTATACAAACATGTCACTGAACCATTATTTCTGTCGAAAATGTCATATATTAAAGTGAAAACTTACCCTTTAACCACCTCATATAATTTGTCACATACCATCATTCATCTTATCCACGCTGCAGTCTGCGTCACTGTCCTCTTTTCTTCACAAGGTGCCACAGCTGGTTTTCTTCTCACCTTCAGCATACATTCTCAAAAAGGCAGGTAGAGGTGTTTAACCGAAACAAAACCAAAACTCGAGGGAGCTCAATAAATAGTGGGTAGTTTGCATCTTACCATGCACGCCACGAAATCTGAACACTGTATTTTAACCTGTAGTTTATTTTCAGCTCTATTTTTAGCTTTGAATGCAGACCTGAATACTTTTTACTTGAAAAACCAAAGAGTGAACACGTAAAGCCAGAACACAGGGAGGAGATAAGCACCTTTCTTTCCTGTCAAGGGATGTCCTTACTTGTGAACAATGTTGACGTGTATTACCGCGTCAAGAATAGGAGGCAAACAATCACTAGTTTGCTCTGTGAGAGAGCCCAGACAACCTGTAGTTGCGCTGTCATGTACCAAGAAAACAATGGGCAGAGCCAGTTCGGGGACATCTGTTGTTAAGTTGACCACCAAGGTTTATCCCTGGCTATTGTCAAGCAGCACATGACAGTCCCTTGTTTTCTTTTAGAGGACAAGGGTTTTAAGCTTTTTCATAACATGTCATGAATACTGTACATTAAAACACATCAATTCCCGTAAAGCTGGAACAACTTAGGGACATCTGTGTCAAGGAGGAACTTTCTAGAGAAAATTATGTATTCCTAAGTAGATTCCCTCATCCTTTATTTGCATGACTACCATTTAAATCTCATTCCGATTCTTTTAAATACAGTGTAAGTAACAGCCAAATAGCATCAAGGAAAAGAATAACAAGATGCCTGTGTAAACAATGACAAAGTCTGTACGTAACAGCATTGAGAACATGTTGAACAACATCAAGAAGACAATTTGCAAACAGCATAATAAACTTGCAAAGTTAATTTTGGTGGAATTCATCCACCATAAGTATCAACACTGAGACTGCCAGAGATCACATGAATTTTTGTTCTTCCCAATGACAACCTGAAGCAACTACTCACCGAGCTATTGTAGCTACCTTGTTGGGGAGGATCTCAATGAGAACCTTATCTCCACAGTTCACTTGCTCCCAAACACAAGGAAAGTCAAAGACTGCATTATTGTAGAAGTCATATTTGTGTATTCCGGATTAATTCATCTCCATGACCAACCCAAATTCCAAGCAAAAATTCATCACTAACCACATAAACAAGGTTTATGGTGTTCGTAACTGGGGCTGGCCACTTACGGAATGTCAAAATACAGAGTTTGTATGGGAGTTGGAAAACCAGCGTTTTGTGAAGGTGGCCGTTAGAAGAGCTTTCTGCTTACAAGTGTGTTTTGACTTTGACAGCCATTTTCTCTGGATTTGGGAATTAGGGTCTAGAACTCAGTGGGTTAAGGTTCATCTGATGTCAAGGTAACAGAGTGCGCCAAAACTTATGTCCAATTGCCCGGGACAGGTAGAAATTTAGTTTAGACAAATAAACCTTTGATATGAGTTAACCATGGGACCAGCACATATTTAATTAGAAACAGTTGAAAATTGACCCCCACTATTACACTGGAATTAAAATTTAACTTATAGTCATAAAAGCAAACCTCAAACTTAACAAAATTGATGAGGTTAATATTCCTTTTAACTTCACCATTCCACAGCCATTTTATTTGTTTTTACAAGCCCTATTTGCCTTTGGAACCTGGCCTTAGTAACTATGCCTGTTAAGACGCAACTCATTCCCAGAATCAACATTCAAGTTGATAATGCTCAATTGTTTTTGAGTTTCGAGTTTCAAGCAAAATGTTTAGGACAAGAAAACATGGGTTTTAGACAACCAAATTTAATATAGTGCTTGTCCGATGGACAAGTGGATGAGAAAATTTTTCTCTTACTCTGGGTAATCACATGAATGCATATGCTTGTTCGATTCGCAAACACACATAATTCACGTATACATGTACTGCACTAAATGCAAGACTTTTCGATTCACCTTGCCCACTGGAAATCTATTTACCAAGGATCAAAGTGGCTGTGAGCCACAAAACTCGGAAAAAACATCTATGTATTTTCCTGTAATTCCTGATAATTCACACAATCCACTAGTCATTCTGCTGTTTTCTACAAAATAATTTTTGACGTTACAGATCATGTTTGATCTTTTACATGTTACAGATCATGCCTGTTGAATAGACCGAGATTTGTATAAAATCAACATGTATGAATCGAATACATAAATGTGATTCATATCAGAATCACTGAAAATTTGGTATTACTTTGAACAATACTGTAGTGAAATTGTCCTATAGCATGAAAACTTCGGTTGACAAGTACGCTTGTGTATATTTTGAAAAACTGGTCTGAAAAATGAAACAATAGATCTATCGCGCACACAAATGAAATTAGTCATGATGTCTTACCCATATGTTGTCATTTACAAATGCATTGTTTCTTCGCCTCCATATAAGGAAAATGGTTCCCTTGGGAGTTTACGAATGGAGACGTGGTCAGGGGGCTCACTCAGTACGTGCTGCTCTGCATGGTATAGGTTAATGGGATCTTTAATGTTAGAAAAAGTATTCAATTTCATGTTTAGCGTCTTAAACAGGGTTGCAATTTTAATGCACTTTGCCTTAATCAGGGTCAGAATCGAAGGTTTACAGCAGCACAGCCCCAACCAAACTTCCTTTAAATCTCCCCGCCCCCAGAGAAGTTTCTTCCCTTATACATAAACATAACCTGGAAAAACTGGCTTTGCCATTATTTTTTTTTTCCAAGTTAAAAATGAAAATAGAGCATCATCTCGGATTAGTGTGGGACAATCTTCCATTAAGATACAAGTGATTAATATTGCAAAGTCTAAAAATCCATGTCAATTTTTAAAAGTTAACTCAGGTTACACTATAGTGCATGGTTTTATCTTTTTAGACCTTTCCATGTTACAACACTTGGCTTCTGAAAGCTTCAATAAGCTTTAAACTAAGCTTTTTCAATATTTACTATTGCATCTCAAAGACCTTTGGTCATTGAACAAAATTAATACTGAACAACTGATTGAATAAAACTTTGTGGAGACATGACTGAACACATTTCAGGTTAAGTGTCGTGATGTCACGCATTAATTGTTTTCATTGAATAATTGCCTGCCAATACAGCCTTCTCTCCCCGCTCCTCACCATTCGCAAGCTAATTGTATCTAAACCACTGTGAATGAAATCAATGAATTCAATGAGTCTTGTTTACAGTGTTGTTCAATTCAATATCCATGTTCATGATCTGCCATTATTCCTTTTGTTGACACTGTAAATAAGAGGGCTTTCTCTGATTCACCTACACATTACAAAAGCAGTTCTCAACATCAACAACGTAGGGTAAACACACTAGACTGCACACAGTTTCTATGCAATATTTTTCCACATTTAACCCATAAGAGAAAAGGCAGACTGCAAGCAGTCTTTAACACACATGTAATGCTTGCCTTCACTTCTTAACCATTGGTTACTGCTAGTTTAGGCCTATTGTTTGGGGAAATTGAAAAGTTTCAGCTTTCTACAGAAGCTCTGGTAGCCAGCAAAAATCAACACATGGTTTAGTTGCCACAGAAACCCCAGCTACTCACACAAAACAATTTTGTACAAAATAGGTGGTATTTGTGTCTCAACAATTTTGTTCAAAAATAACTAACATAATGTTACGAAAAAGCAAATGTAGTCAAATGTAGGCACCTCCATGACTAACATCCTTTAACTACTCACTTAAATTGCGCTGAAATATACTTTTCAGACCCCCTAGAATAAATCTTCTTCGGGGGACAAGCCACAAGGAGCTCATCCATGTGAAAGGCTTTGTGCCCATTTTGATCTAATCTATCGCCACCTACTTAAAATAGTTCATCACCCTCTACTGAGCTTTTTCTAAAGAACCTTAAAGGTTTCTTGCATTTCCTTACAAATTTTCAAATTTTGGCGGGGAAAAGTTTAAATACATGAGGTACTCGAGCTTCCACTGGCTGTGACAAACCGCTCAATTGATAACACAAGATAACAGAACATGCGCAGTCCCACAAACATGACACTGGTTTCACTTTCACCGGAGAAAAATGTCTACGCATGCTCTGCAAAAAATGACACGTGATCGATTTCAGGTAATGTCATTGGCTCCGAGGCGAAAATGCCTGCGAAATGTTGTTCAGATGAAAGTAGCGATGGCAGCTTTTTTTGGCAGTGACAGCCTAGCAAATTTCTTGCCACTGTAAGAGATCAAAAATTATTTTGGTCAAAGTTTTGACATAATTGTGTTCTTTAGAGAATACAGCATCCTGAAACTGGTAAAAAATCGCACTGGCATGGTCTGATTCAGTGTTATTGACGTTGAGATTGCTAGTTCGCATGTGGAAGACATGCCGAAAAGGTGGGTAATTTTTGATCTTTTTGTTTACTGCATGTTCCGTGCAACTCGGTACAAAAAGGAATTATAAAGTAGTGGAAGAAAAATTATTGGGCTTTGTTTTGGTATATAAATTAGCTTGTACCGGGTTGCATGGAAGCAGCAGTTTTGTTAAATGTGTATCCCGTTTTTGTGTCAAAATTCGACTTTGATTGTGAGCATGAATCTAACATTCGATAACATTTGACCATTGATCGAAGAGCGCATTACAATGCTACCCACAATGTTTTTGTTGTTTAGTTCAAGTTTCTTTTCACGGATTCAACAAAAAAAAGTAGCGAGACAGACATTTTTGGGCTTTGTTTTGTTAATATGACTTAGCATGTACTTTGTTGCTGGAAAAACTACCACTACCACCCCCGGTGTATTCAGATGCTTAATCTCCACATGTTTACACTGTTTATGGCAGAAAAATAAGCTTACGCTTGGTTCAACTTAATCTTGTGTCACTCGGTACAAAGGGAAATTACAAAGAAGGTATAGAATTACTCTTAAACATTGTCTTGGTGTGTAAATTGTCTTGTAGCTCAAAAAAGTGGATCGAAAGCTAAAGTGCTAAATTTGAGTTTTATCCGAACTGTCGAATGAGAAAATGTGAGAGTGTTTTCATTAAAACGCTAATACCGTCTTGGAGCTACAGTTCGATAGGTCCAGCAACATTTGATTTGTAAAAAATATTCTGTTCACAATGTGTACAGCTGATGTACACATTGGCTTGCAATGGTATAATTGAAGGATGGAAGTTTAGATTATTTTGCTCACAAATTTGGCTTGGGATTGTCCACAACGAGGTCCTTGTTACTTTATGCGTTAGGAAATGCACTTACGAACATGATTTCCCCTGTGTCTAATTTTTCTGTGCCAACTTTTTGCACGCAAGGCTTTCTGTGGGGGGTGCTTCTTTGCTTGAAAATTGGATCCTGGAAGGAGATGAACAGGGTAATTTTCCTGTGAATGTTTTTGTTTTTCTGTCCATTGTTTTTGGATTAAATTTTTTTGGAGCAAAGTTATGAATGAATTACAGAGTTAACATGCTACTAAGTATTCAAAAGTTCTTTCCAAGAAAAAAAATAATCAGGACTTTAAAGTTTGGAGTAAACTTTGAGTCTTAATGAAATTTTTGTTAGATCATGTTGTGTAGGATGTGCAGTTTCCATGATTTTGATCTTCTGTCAGAATTATGAGAGAACACTCACAGATCTCCTTCAAACATTATAGTTTCATTGTAATTATCGTTTGTTTCTATTCCTATAAACTTCTCATCAGGTCTACGTTTTGCATGAATTTAATGTGATATATATTTGAAGAGGTTGTTGTTTCACAGTGAAGTAGTTTTCACTTTGGTTTTTGATATGAAGTTCAGTTTCTTCTTAGTTGTTGGGTAAGGAAGTGCTAAGTATCTGACACGTTAACTACTTTACTTTTCATTTCTCTTCAGAAAAGATTCATTGATCCTGAATCAAACAAAGTGCAGCCTCACAAACAAGATTTTTTGACGAACAAATGTGTACTCAAGGAAAGCATATGTCCCTGACAGTGTCAATAAAAGTTACTAATGGAAAGATCTGGGTTTTTACTCCTGTGCAGCACTTTAGACTATATGCATCACTTTTTATAAAACAACTAAGATAGTACGCGCGCTCTGATTGGCCGACAGGAGTGTTTGCATGAGACAGGAGTGTTTGCATGAGAGTATGTAAACTGGTTGTGGCGTCAAGTTGTTTGGTTTTTCGCGCGCTAATCACGCAAGCACAAATTTGAAAAAGTTTTCGAGTTCAAAACTCAAAAAGTTTAATTTATTTACCCATTCCTTCATCGGCTGAAACTTGGAAAATCGTTACAAAGAAGGTGTGTACATTTTTTTTCGCTTAAGATGACCGCTTTAAGCGAGAAAAATCCGTATTTTGCAAAGCATCTTTTTGCAAAACAAGAACTGATTACGCGTGCAAGACTTCGTCGACAAGATTTTGATACCTTGATAAGGTACGTTTTACTCTGAATGTAATATGTTAAATTATAAAGTAATTTCATAGTATTTATAGTGCATCTTTAGCAAGCAGCGGTCTATTTCATAGTGGTTTCATCATGCTTTTGTTTTTCCCGCCACCTTGTTTATTACGCATAATGACGATCATTAAACAAATGGGAAAATGCCTTGAAATGCAAATTTATGAAGCAGCTCTTTCATTAAGTATACAAACATGTCACTGAACCATTATTTCTGTCGAAAATGTCATATATTAAAGTGAAAACTTACCCTTTAACCACCTCATAATTTGTCACATACCATCATTCATCTTATCCACGCTGCAGTCTGCGTCACTGTCCTCTTTTCTTCACAAGGTGCCACAGCTGGTTTTCTTCTCACCTTCAGCATACATTCTCAAAAAGGCAGGTAGAGGTGTTTAACCGAAACAAAACCAAAACTCGAGGGAGCTCAATAAATAGTGGGTAGTTTGCATCTTACCATGCACGCCACGAAATCTGCAACAACCTCAATAAACTCCTGCGTCGCGTCGGTTCGAATGCGCGAACAGCTGGGTAACCGCTCCTATCGTGAAGCACCGCGACAACTTTTCGGATATGTTCGGAGGTTCGGAAGGTTTCGGGACTTGGTCTGATTTTGGAGCGTTTTACTATATACTTTTACGTTTACGCACGACCTTTCATACATTGCCTCTATTTTATTTGCAAAAGTAGTTTTACGCACGTACGCACTTAAACGTTACGCACGACAGTGGCGTCCACCCTTAGTCTAGCTCAAACTTTTTTCATGTTTTGTAGGGCAAGCTTAAGAACGCTCGGACCTTCTACCGGGAAATGAGAAGCGGAAAACTTTAAGAAAGTCCATCAGGGGCCCATTGTTTGCCTCTCTAATTTTGACGAACGATAACGAGAATTTACGAGCCACTTTGACAGGAAAATAATTTAAAACACACTGAAGATCCGAAAATTTATCTGACGAAACAAACCAGAATACAGCCAATTTTTTTTTTTTTGGTTCAATTTGCTTGCAATAACTCGAGCGGAAACGCTTGCTACGCAGGCTAGCGGCCCGGCTTAGAAGGGCAGTCAAAGTTTTGCAACCATCTCCTCGATGTAAACTTTTCTGAGACGCAGAAAATGTTACCTAACTACAGGGAGGTTAGAAGCCCATGCTCGGAAAGCCAGGGGCATAAAATAATTAAGAATAGGGACAATCGGAAGATTAAGGAAATGATAATCAATCTAAGGTAGCTCAGTTTTTTTTCCTGAAAATCCTCCACCAATAATGAACCCAGGTGAGGAGAAATAAGCAGTTAGATATTCTCCTAAGCGGTCCATACTGATAACCAGAAGAGGTAAATTAGCCTGCGCCACAGACGAAACTAAATTTGGTTTCCAACCGTAGTTTGCTTCATAGAACGGCTTTGCAGCAGACAATACTAACCGAGGCTAATGAAACATTATGTATCGGTCAAATCGAAGCGTCAACATCCCTCCCCCTGGGCATACCCCGGGCATTTGACACCTTTACCGTCCCGGGGAGGGGGGAATTTAGTTATCAGAGTCTTCCAGGGGGTAGGGAATTTGATCCCCATGCGTTAGGGGTGGGGAATTTGAACTGCACCCGCGATTTCATGTGAAATCTCTGGCGTGGCGAGCTATCATGGGGGACGCGGTGTTAGAGGATTTTCGTGGAAAAGATTGTGCCTTTGTGGCCAATTGGTTACGAGGAAAGGGCTTAAACAAGCTTTGTGCTGTATTTGAAGGTATTTAAATTTTAAAATTTTTAATATTGGATTCAGGCTTTGAATGTATGAATGTATTAAGTTGTGTTTACAATGAAATACAATACCTATACCGGCGATTCAATACAACAATACGAAATAAAGTAAAATAAAAAGTTCAGGTCAACGACTTTGACCTGCCGCAAGTATGTAAATTAATAAGGTAAGCGATCATGCATATCAGTGAAATGTTCATGATGTAGTAATCTCAATAGGTGAGATTTTTTTATAGAACGCTTTGTGTGTTGCATGACACACGAAGAAAAGCTGAGCATTCAGTGACCTTATAGCAGCGATTTCCGCCGCTTTGCACGAGACTTTTGTTCGTAGAAAATACGCTAAAAGTGTTTCTCAGTATTTGTTATTGTGAATGCTAATTATTTGCTGTATTTATAAAGATTTTGTTCGACAATTGAAGGCCTTTCCGCCGTCCTTCTGTCATTTTTGTGCCTGTGAAATGTCCCCGAGGTGGGGGCATTTGATCACCTGAATAGACCCTAGCGTGGGGCATTTGAACGGCATTTTGGTCCTAGTGGGGGGGGGGGGGAATTTGAACAATAATTTTCAAAAAAGTCAAATGCCCGGGGGGGATGTTGAAGCTTCGATTTGACCGATACATTAGCACTGCAGGAACACCTTCTCATACTTAAATTTTATTTCATTTCTGTAATTTAGTCTAGATTCTTCCTTACCAAAGAGTTTCTTTTTGCTTTTAGTCCCCCCTTTTTTTTGCAGGTGTTTAACATCTGAATTTACCGGAGTGCTCTACATTCTTTGCCAGCTTTTTTTTTATTCAGTGAAACTGATTATTTCCCTTCTAGAGTGTTGGAAGAAAAATTCTAAAATGAAAAATGTCTAAAGTGTTGGAAGAAAAATGTTGATTTTACGTGAATTTTGCCTCTCATCAGTAAGACCCAAACTTTTCTCATCTCCTCGACTCCATGAGCTGGCTCTCTTAATTAAGCAATTCTTCGTGTCAAAAGAACTGTCACCATTCCAGCACCGATCCAAGAAGCTAACACTGATAATATCTGATCTATTTGTCTGGCTACACTGTGATCGTAGTGAGTTTGCAGATCCTTGATTTTTTCGCGACGTAGAGGGTGACGCTGAAATCGGGATAGCTTCGATGAAAAGTCCGCTGGGTTCTGCTTCTACCTTGCTTATTTGTGGTTCAACCGAGGCTCTTTGGTTTGTAAAACCACTGAATTGTGAACTGGACTCATCTTTAGACCATGCGGGTCTTTTTCGCCGTTCATCTACACGCAACTGTGGAAGAGAACTGTAGCGCGAGTAATGAATATACGGACGATTCGTTTCAACAGTTTTGCCGCTTGGGGTAAAATAACCCACATTATGATCTGTTACCGCAATTCGTGGTATGAGCAACTCATTTTCTTGCATCTTTAAGGTCGCTTCTTTGCGGTTGTTGTTTGAAGTTTCGTGTACAAAATAACCGCTCGCCACACTTGGGACCACCATAGCTTTGCCTGGATGACCTGGTTTTGGTGTATCTCTCTGTTTACCGGTACCTTGAGGTGACATCGTGCCATTGTTTACACAAACAGGTGAACTCTTACACCCTTTGGAAAGCTTTTGTAAAGTCAAATCAAACAACTTTCTTCCTCTACGTTTACTGTCCGACTTTTCTGATGAAGTTTCGAATTGTTCCGAAGACTTCCGAGCGCCATGATTGCCATTTTTAATCACTCCTCCTTGGCCATTAACTTTCGAGTGAGCCTTGCAGTTCTCGTTGCTCTGTTTTCTCTTTCGTTTGTCACATTGCAGATTATTTCCATCGTCTAGGTAATTCAATTTTGATCCTTTACGGACAAGGGCAAACAATAAGCCCTTTGCCATATCAGAGTGCCAAGCCCAGAAAAACTGTTCAACTGACTTTTAAAAAACACAGCAAACAACTCTCCGATATTTCATATCTTAAGGAGTAACTTTAAGTTATTGTAGCTGCGTAGCCATATGCAAATTTACTCGCCACACTTAGCATGTTTATATGATGCATGGCGATGCAGTAATGAATGTAATTGTCCTGTTCTCGCTAGGCAATTATTTCTGAACAAAAGCTGGCCGTCAAACAATTAAAGAATCATAATTTTACGGACGCATACTATAAAGGTTAACGTCAACACTTCCCATTCTGTGTGAAAATCATTTGTATTTAATCGCAACAGAGACAGCCTGTCATATATTTCAGTCCTTCATGATAATCCCCTTAGTTAACAAGTACTTGGGAAATACACTTACGTACAAACGGTACCGGTATGACGTTCGTTTTCGAAAGTGGTGGTCTAATATCGGTCGATGACTCATTTGTTTTGCTCCGCAAGTGATCACAAGAGGGCATTTGTTGAGGGAAGGAGAAGGGCCAAAAAAATGTCTTTTCTCGCTCCTCAGCCGGTAATCAAGTTTGGAAACTGCGCATTTTGGGAGTAGTTTAAAAACCTGCAGACGATTTTGTAAAATTTGCCTGAAAAATAGCCAGCTAACATTGCAAGTACAAATTGTTGCGGCAATTAAATTCTGCGGTTTCCTAATAAACCATTGCTAGAATAACATTTTTGTCCGCAAATACTCGTCTGGTTCTTTAAGCCGGGTAAGATATGCGGGTTATTTCTCGCCCGTGTTGAAAAGGCTTCGTTACACCTGAACACTGTTTACTATCACCGAATTCTTAATTGTCTTTCCTCTTGAACATTTTTTGTACAAGTATTCAACACTTGAAACTAAGGGTTAATTCTTTGCTGTTGAATTGTTTTATCTTGTTTTAATACTCTGTCCTTCTCTGCGTGACGAATAGTGAATCTTTGTAATTCTGTCTAAATTCACAATTCTTAACATATTACGAGTTATTCCCTGCAAGTTGTATAAAAAAACTTGATATTGTTTTGTTTGACAATGCCATTTCCTTTTCTTAAAAGCGCCACCACAAGGCAATATCATCGACAAAAAAATTGTTTTCGAGACGTTGTTTCTACTATAGTCAATGACTTGTAGAGGTAGCGAAGCGTAACGTTTTAACTAATAAGCAAGAGATATTACGGATCAGTATATGCAACCCTTAATTGTATTGACGACTTAATGCTCAGCGCCCGCATGCTACGATTTCTGTAACGGAGCAAAAGTGCTCCGCACCGATCTCTAAAGTGGAGAGTTACACGTCAGAAAGGTGTTCATATCGGAAAGCTTTTCGTGTCGGCACGAAAGGCTATCCGGTAAAATGTGAACATAGCCTCAAAGAGTTGACAAAGTTCTCCGTTCTCGCCTTTGATTAAGATTCAATGAAGGCTCACGAAACGCTTCTTTTTGAAACAAAACAATAGTCACAAAAATAAAGATCAAAGTCGGTGAATTTTTTTTCCCAGAAAAAAAAATGTCAGACGCAAGGTTAACTGCTATGGCGGAAGAGCTCAAAGGTTCGAAGTATCGCGGCAATTGTAGTCGGCGGCTTATGTAGGCTAGTTGCTGAGCGCGTTGTACGTTCCTAAGGAACCCAAAGAACACAAGAACTAACCTGTACTTGAACAAAAATGTTGCTGCATGTATTCGTCTTCAAATGCGCTCACTTTATTATTTGTCAAGAAGTTCATGAAGGGCTGACACGTAGATGTTGCGGTTGAATTTTTCTTAGGTTTAAATTTTAGTTTTCTTTGCTTTTGCAATTTGGGAATGATAATGAATGCACATGAGCTTACAACAAAGACCTTGGAACATCCAGAGATACATGATGTATTTACTATCCCGATCTGTTTAAGAAATCAAGGCTCCAGGTTAACAAATTATGGCAAGTGTTGTTTCATGAGGTTTGTCCATATTATTATGCAATGAAAATTATGATAAATAACAGTAATGAGTTTTTGCTCGAGATTATGACCTTTACAATACATTTTATTTCCAATTGAATTGCTGCCATTCTTGGTAAAATCATTAATATCCACTTCACTTTATTTTGAGGTGATGTTACACGGGACGATTTGCAAGGACGATTTTAAGCGCAACGCAACCTTGTTACATTGTTGCAATATTGTTTCGAATAGCTGAAACATTGTTCCAACATTGCAACAATGTGTTCAGCGAAAAATCGTCGGTTGCAAATCGTCCCGTGTAACATCACCAGTTCACATGCTGTTGTGCTTACCCTGGGTGGCCGGCAGAGGGCTTTTTCTTTCCTATTTCCTGATAAAATAGTACTAGAACGGACCTCTGAAGTCAGGGTACGTTGTGCTTAACTAGCTGATACATTATTTTCAATTTTTATCTCTGCCAGTGGAAGACCTTATTCAATTAGCCTTTCAGTTTTATATTTCCAAAGTCTTGGCCGTCAGTACACAGACTGAGAAATGTCCTTTATGTAACCTAAGTTATGAGAGAAACTTTCATTTATTGGGCCAACGATTCTAGTGTTCTTATATCAAAAGATGTTATATTTCTCAGTGAGCTTCAGTTTAATTCACCCTTTTGTTGGCCAGTCAATCTTTAAAACAGTTATAGGTGACAGTACACCGTGAGACAAACGATAATAATTAGGCATTGTCCTCTTAAATATCTATATCTTCAGGACTGTAAAAGGTTGACCAGCGCCACCACGTTCCTGAGTAAGGCTCGTTCTAATCCGTGAGCGTTTTATGCAAAGTACACCAAATTTTTCGCTGTCTTCATAATTCTGTTAAAGACGACACCGTTATCAAAATCTGGCTTCCGTTTCATGTATTTAAGGTGAAAAACACGGATCATTCTTTTTAAAGCGTTAATGTTCACTTAGGGGAGGGGTAGGTGGGCAGTTTCCCAGAAACCTAAATGATCCAAAAGCACAAGAAATGAGAAACGATGTTTTCAGCCAACAACTCAGAAAAAAAAAAATTCCGAATTTTCTAAACAGGGCTGTAGAACCTGTGACCTTGAGGCTACTATTTCAGTCTGGGTGCTATACCGTTGAGCTACAGGAGAACCTTGGGATCAAGAGACTATAAAGGGGACAGAGAGTGCATTCCCCATATACACCCTATTCCATAGGTAATTCGTCTCGAGTTATTTTTAACACCACAGATCTCAAGGGGAATTAGACAACAGCCAATCACATAGCGCAAATGTGTTCCGCGTGGATGACCCACGCTGAGAGCCACGCGTCCTTCACGAAATGACGCAGAACAAAATGGGGGAAGACGCGGAGAGCGATTTTGCTATTCCTTTTGTCGACGAAAACGACTACAGCGAGATTTCTGCGAAAGCTGTGTCAGCGAAACCGAAATTAAAAAAGAATCGCCCGTCCTCTCTTCTATAGAGCTAACAGTAGAGCAGGGAAATCCTTAACACGCTGAATATTCTCTCAGGATCATTTATAATTTACTGTTTGAAGAGAGCAATTTCTGGTTTGATGTTTATTTTTTTCAGTTTTTATAGCGATTATTCCTACCCACTTACTTTGTCAATTGTAGGCGAACCCTCCTAAAGTTGAATTTCAAGGGACCATATTCAAGCTCAGAAAAAGAAATAAAATTCGTCGTTGCTTATTTACGTCCTCCATAAAACGCGAAATTAGGCATTTTCACGTCGTAATCGTGTAAAAACGGGAAAGAAATGAACAAAAAAGTGTGTTGCACGTGCGAAGTTGTTGTTTTGCTAATTAAACCTATTGTTTTTTTGACGTTCTAGTTGTCGTCCGCGTCGTTGGATCTTAAACGTAAACTCCCTAAATTGTACAAACGACCGGTTTCAATAGACCGGCGAAATTTCTCATTTTATTAAAGCACTGAGGCTACGACAACTTCGAGTTAAACTGATTTCACGGGTTGTCAAAGAGTCCAGCGATTCCTTTTTCCCCAGGTGAGCGTCGACTCATTTCGCTTCAATATTCAGGAATGCTCTCGATCTTTTTACGCTTTCATTGCCTCTCGCCCGACATGTTTTGCACGGCGTTTGGTCATGCGAAACCTCCACGAAACATCCACGCCTCGCGCGAGGTAACTTTATCCCGATTCTAAAAATAACTCGAGACGAATTACCTATAGAATAGGGTGTATATGGGGGATGCCCTCTCTGTCCCCTTTATAGTCTCTTGCTTGGGATCTAACAAGGATAAGAGGAATTGTTATTTTGGAGTGATAACACGCTCTTATTTTGGGATTATAAGACGCCCTCTGGCAATCCTTCAAATTCATCTGGTTCTTCTCTGACTTGAGACCTTTTCCTCCTTGCTGTTCTACTCTTCTTTTCTAGCATCAGTTCTTGTATATGTTGATATATTCTAATTCCCAACATAGCACTCACAAAAAAGTTCATCGCAGACTGCCATTTGCTTATTTCTGTCACTTTATCCGCCCCAACTCGACAAGAGAGAGGCTGGACGTGTGAAATGATGAAGTAGCCAAATAAGCACGTCATGCTAAAAATAACTTTGAGCAAGTTCTTTCGCTGCCAAAACGCCTCGGCGAGTCCTTGCACAAGAGAAAATGAAGCGGCACAAATCCATAGACGGGTTTCTTCACCATTTGTGCAATTTACGGGACCATTTTCTTCAACGCTGTCAACAAGTCTAACAACCGCCGTCCAAAGTGTAATCAGAAAGACGGCATAGATTCCTGTAGGTAGCCACGGTTTGTCATCAACAGATACTTCGCTGTCTTCATCATCATGCAAATCAAGCTGAACATCAAAAATATCAGCTGGGCTGGAATTCCGCTTTATTATGTTTCTGCTTCGCTTTTTGGCTTCCACAAAATCGTACGCACTCCTTGATCCCGAATGCGCAGGAATACTGTCTAACGTTCTTAAAAATCCTTCACCATCTCCATTACTTAGAGTCCCTCCGTAGCTAACCATTTTTTGAGCTGTTGGATGTCTGGTTCGGTTTACTGGTTCGAGGTGCCGCGAGGGGCCGATATTTCCATTCACTTTCCTGTGCCTTCTGGGAGAAGTGAAAACGCTGGCAGCCGGCATTGCCGTGACATGATGATTCGATACTCGACCCGTAGGAATGGACCTCCGGCGGGTCACTCGTCCCGCAGTCTTATTATCCCTACCTACTAATAATTGAGCAGGAGACGACAATTGTCGAACTGGAGTTGACGCACGGCTTGAAATACGTCGCGAAGGACTAGGAGACACGGAACAGTTTGGCATAAAACGTGCAGGAGATGGAGCACGACGAGCTTCAACCTTTGACTGATTTGGCATATGAAAAGTTGGTGATGGCGACGAGGTTCGACTTTGCATCATGTGTGTGGGTGAAGCCGCGCGGCTGGTAGACACGTGACGAATTAAACGTGGAGTACTTCCGGTGCTATTTCTTCGCTGAAGCTGGTTTATTAGCCCTGGATTAGACTTATCCCGCGACGTGTTTTCTCCGTGAATCTCGGCAGTAGTATTTTGAACAATGAGATCACGTGAGAAATTAAGCCCTGTATTTCCGACTTCTTGCATCATAGCTGCTGAAAGAAAATTTATGTCATGTTTAAAACTACAACATAATCTATCTGTAGCTATCTTGAGGCGTGCAAATTATACCCAGCGGCGTATATATATGTTGTGGTTCAGTTCAATCCTTACTATATAATGTTTTAGAGGTTCTCACGAAACTTATCACAGAGAAAGAAATTCTTTTTTTGCAAAGAAGCTATTTAATTTTTTTTTGCAGAAAAATCGATTTTGTCAAGAACTTTAAACAGCAAATATTGTTGGCGGTACTGAGATAATAACATTATCTAAAATATAAGAATGACTGGTTGGCTCCGAATTCAATTAAGCTCATAAAATAGCAACAACAATTCAACAGCAGCAACAGATTTTAATCCTGTACACTGAGCTATTAGATAGTTTTGTCAACATCTAATCGATTAAGGATCTAAATGAAGTGTTTTGCGTAGAATTTTAAACCGTTTAAAATTGTAGATATTAAATTCATATATCGATCTACATTGTACCGACTATAGGAAATAACGCAACCTAAAGCATTGCTTGATGAATCGCAGTTTCGACGCACGTGTCTGCTTTATCCTTTTTTGAATTTTTCTGCTAATATATTGAGTTTTACTTGGCTTCGAGCTTCACTAACTAATGCTATGCTTACTATGTAACAGGTTGCGTTTAGCAAAATCGTTCTTGGTCCTTTGATTCAGTATTGCTTTTGACATGGAGGGTTTCATCTTTTGCCCGATATATATGAAACCTTTCATTAAAATTTCCAAATATAGATGGTTTCATGTAAGAAAAGTGGAAGTAAAACCTGGTGGAAATAATCAATAACTACAGAAACCGCAAACTAGGATAAATATAGTTCAACTAAGAATTAAATCTCAGTGCGACATCTAGGATTCAGGTAATACGTCTGTGAACTTCCACAGTTGATGGATATGATCTGAGATATTATTTGAGAAACGTACTTTTGCTGTCTCTACCTTACACCATTATGTCATTTGTTCCCTACCGTTTCGTTTATGCAAAAAGTACCATAGATTAACAGTTTTACTTTAACTATCCAATGTACCCTACAAAGCAACTTTTACTTAACTTTCGGTTTAGCAATTTCGACCTTGTCTTGAACGAATTGAAGTATTCTCCTGCAGCTTTATACTTTTTATGCTTTATTGCATAATATGTATTTGTTGTTTCCAACTAAACAATAAGCTAGTTTTTTTCTAATCGGAGATAATGTTAAAGTTGTATGCACTTACGAAGTTTTCTTTCAACACTGCGTTAGTTAAGGCTGTGAATCAATGTTCCGTTACTGTATATATATCTTATGTACCTCGTTTTTCGGAAAGCGATCACTGAGCGACAAAAGTTGGGTTCACGAATGTATGTGGTTGATCACGAGCATCGAGTGGTAATAATCGATTGATTTTTCATAATCGTACCTTCCTTTCTTGATTCAAAGTCGTCTTGAATACTCTCGCTAATGTCAGTTACGTGCGTTCCGGAGTCAGAATCTGCCATTGATGTTTTCCTATTGTCCGTAAAATGTGACGTTAAAGGACCTTTTACTCATTTAGAAAACTCTCTAAACGATCATAGATTTTCGTGGTCATTTTACTTCAAAGTAACCGTACTGTGGGCGATCTTAACAGGAATTACGCAGGAGGCTTATCTTATAGGCTATCTGATTGGTTGATTACGATAAAGTGTTTCCCTTCACACTGCGGATAAAACTCGGTGCGGCTAATTATTGGCTAATGAGTTTTGTCGTTTAAGTATTATCTAAAAACCTTTTCTTTCAGCCTGTATTCACTGAATTATTTATTAAGAAGTGTACGGGACTATGAAGTAATTAGGAAATGAAGTTTTTTTTCCGAATATTTTTGTAGGATAAAGAATTGAATTGTGCCTACAAACATCGGTATTCCTTATCTCTTTAACCAAAATGAATTTCCACTGTTTCTCTTTGCTTTTATTTTTTTACCGTTTAAACTTTTTGAGTGTCAATTTAGGCACAGAGGCGGTAACGTTCTACCATTTAGGGATAAACGGAAACTAAAAGTTCCGATCCAAAAAGTTTAAAAAGAGCGAAGTACGCCGGTAGTTTTGACAATGGCTAACTAACTGCAGGTTTTGACAAAACAACAAAAAAAACGAAAACAAAAAGCTTAGCGCCCGAGAACTGTCGATTATAATGAAATGTATAGTAGTAAACTCTTTTGTAATACTCTTTGGAATTATTTATAAAGACCTCATCTGACTCATCTGCATAGATTCATTTGCTACCATCCGTTTTCTCATCTCGCGATTTCTTTGTTTTCGCCGATATTTTATTCGCTGAGACTGGTTTTAAGGCAATTTAATTTTCAGCCTCGTTTTCATATTGGCAATTTCAGGGCATGCGCAGATCTAGAGTCCAAAGAACTAACCAGCTTATATCCGTATCGCAAATTATTGTTCCATAGTTATGCTGGTAGTAATCGATGGAAAGTTTCACCCTTAAGAAAGAATCAACAACGACGATAGCAGCTACGCTATATTGCTTAGTGTGCGGTTAGGAAACCTTGTGCCATTTTCTAGATAACAAGAAGTATAAAACTAACCATGATTAGCCAGATTAGCTCACACGAGTTTTCCGGCTCCTTTTGGGTGACTCCCTCCGGTGAGAAACAACATAAAAGTGGAAAAAGCGCGTGGAGAGAAGGTTTATGCAGCGGCACAAAGAGGCCTGTGTGGAGGAAGGAGGAGGGTATCTAGCCCGGGACCAGTTTTCGTAGAGGATAAAGGCAAAAAGGGTGAAACAGAAAAATCGCCGAGCAAAGCTAGCCGAGTTGTGGATTAGGCCGGTGAGGAGAAAGGATAGCGGGGCCTGGGGACATGCCTTTGATACCACCGTTCCATGATACTGATTCTGATATCAGTCATACTCTGATTGGTCAAGTGTCTCGATGCCACTTGATAGATTCCACCCTCTCTGCTCCATAGATTACCGCTCGGTTCGCTTTACTCTTCGATTTTATGTCGCCCTCGCCGAATTTTTTTCTCCTCCCGAGCTCTCCCAATAACGCCCGTTGTTGCTTGCCTAACTAACATAGAGATGTTACGTGTAATGATCTTGTCTGGAGCCTTAATCACTTCGAGTGGTTATAATTACAAGTGTGAGATGTGCGTCCGGCAGAGAAGGGGGTTGAGGAAGTGATAGATGCCAATTCCCGGCCAAGAGAAAGGCCGCCTAAAAAATGTTGTCAGGGGCAGCTAAGGTTAGCGTCCCAAAGATTACGTCTTCACGAGACGTAAGTACCGGGAATGGGATTGTAATAATCAGTGATTTATCGTAATAATATAAAGGTCTGAGAAAGATTGTAAGCCGCTCCAAACAGCTTAACTATAGATTACCTGCTACATTTGACTACATTCAACGTAACTGGTCAGTAGGTAGGTACGAGGTCAAATCTGGTAGAAACCAATGAAGACTATGTTCATACCGAATTGTAGCTTTTGCGCAAGCGCCATACAGGATAGGGCTTCTGTTCACACATAAGAAAGGTGATTTTTGGCGCGAATTCTGTAATGGAGCGAGCGCTGCGCCGCACCATGCTCTTAAAGCCTCGTGTGCCACGTGGCCAGCGCCGGTCCAGTCACGTTTATTTATGTTTTACCACATACCTAAAATGGCGGCTTTCCAGTCTTAAATATATATATATATATGTACTGTGCATATTTAACCTCTAATTTGAACAGTTCGTCCATTAAGACAAAATGTTTTTCGAGGCAAAACAATTGACATTGAACTTGACTTTGCGTTACATACCAGCAATAGCAAAATAATGACCTTGACAGTTTAAATTATTCTTCGACCGTTGTGAGAAAAGTAAATCTTTTCGCGACCAGAGAGTCTTTCAATGATGTTCGCAAATAAAAAAAATGGTAAAAAAAAAATAACGAACGACGATCAAGGTGACGTCATAAACCGAAGAACAGCACATTTCATCAGATTTCATATTTAATAGTGGTGATCAGGAGGTGATATTATTCTCTAGCCTTTTAATTGTCATTAACGTAGTGCTCAAATGAAAGCTAAGCTTTTTACAGCTCACTAGTGTTAACCAATTTTTCTAGAAGTTTGCCTCGTAATATTTTATCGTGAATTGAACCCCGCAGATGAGACTTTACTTGTACATCTCAGCTGTGGTTATTTTATAGCCTCCCAGGGAGTGCTTGGTGCTTGGGGGTGGGGTGGGGCGGGAGTTTGTCAGTACCAGTGTTTAAACCTTCTAAAATCGCACTGTTCAGTCAAATTTGTGAGCCTCAAGTTTCTGCTGTGTGTGGCTCAGTTTTGGTACCCGAGGGTGATATGTGTCTGATCAGATATGTCTGATATGTAACTGATCAGAAAAGCGGATTAGGAAAATGATCATTATGATCAATGGAATCCAGACGATCTGGATGGATGGTTGAATGCATGGAATCGCGTTAATTGCATAAACTAAGTGGTACTCCTAATAGTTCAATTTAACAAATGAAATGAATCACCATGAGTCTGGGTCACCCACCAGCTTAGCGATAAATCACTTTGATTTCTGTTTATTATTTTCACCTACAATAGAAACCGCACAATACCTGCCGCATATTTGACATATTTTCTCAAAACGTGAGCCTAATTGTGAAAAAAATGTCTAAACACAGATTAACTTTTTAAAAAGGCTTTAGATTTGATCCGTACAGTCGGTAACTCTTGTGCCAATGTACTATTTAAGTTAGATTTGAACGTTACTGTCTGTACGCCATAAATGAAAAATAAAAAAGAAAAGAGAAAGCTGTTAAGGTTATATAATGGTGGATTCATTTGAGTACATGCGTTTTCCCCATACGCATATGACAGTCGCAATTAACTCTTTTGTTTTTAAGCTTAAAAAGAATTTAAAAATTCCAACGGGTAAGGCGACGGCCACACGCGTAAGTTGCAAACGAATCACGCACTCTTGTACGGACGCGAAAGCCACAGGCTAAGTACAAGAGGCCAGTTATTTTAAAGCTTCCATTCGCGAGCCGAAACATGCCATGCCAGCGCTCCCAATAACGCCCTTTGTGCAGGCTACGAGAGGGGGTCACAGAAGCCATGAAGTATGTGACTGTCCCTGCTCTGATGAATCTTCTCGAGTTTTATTGTGTAGTATAGAGTGGTTTACAATTTTGAGTCTGTGAATGAAGACCTAAAAGAGTGAACGTTCAAATCACATTTTTTGAGTGCAGTCAGAATTTTCTGTGGTTACCGTGGTATTTAAATTCTATGCTCTGTGATTGGCTCTAGCAGTTATTGGGGACTCGGTCGATCAAATCTTGTAATGCTGTTTCCTTAAACACGAACTCTTGTTTCCGCATCGTAGATCCTCTAACATTATTTCAGTTCTAGTTTTGTTTTTGTTTCAAGTCATTGCAAAGGCGTTATCCTTTTAAGTCAAACCCGGAAAATGGTTATGACATCAGAAAATGCCTCTACCTACCTATTTTACTTAAGCGAATTAACCTTGCGTGAGTTAGACCGGTTCTAGAATTTTACACGCGTCTGTATTCCACCACGCACTTCCTGCATACCACAAAAAGAATATCGGGTAGGGCTTTCGGCACTCCTGCTTCACTCATGAGTGGAATGAGTGGAGCGAAGCTGCGTCGTGCCCATCTTGAAGGTGGATCATCACATATCGAATCCACTCTTTGGCGCAGTGTAAACAGGCGGCGTTAATACTATACCGAATAATTTTTCATGTCGACATGTAGACATGGCCTTAGCGACAACATGGAGCGCCTTTTGAAAGATTAAGCCATAGATTAAAAGGATAGCGGCATGTTCCGTCTAATTGCTCTTGGAAATCCTTGGAAAGTTTAATAAAAACAGTTAAGTTGCAATGAAAGTAGCATTTTTTATCAGTTTAGAGTGTACAAGATGTAAACAGAGCGAATGTGAAAATTTGCGTGGAGGAGTAAGTCCTTTCCCAGCTGGGCAGGTGAACTTTATAAAGGAACTACGTTTAAGAGAACCGAAAAGCCATTCATAACGTGTAAAATTCAATAAACCGTGCAAAATATTTGACTAAACGAAACAACAACGTTAATTAAGAATAAGGTTTTCTTCGCAGATAAGGTCGATTGCAAGGTACGACTAATGAATCTGACCGAAAAAGGTGTTGATGAGATCTTTCTTAAATTCTCACATTTTTAGGCTTTGTAGGGCCGTTTACCTGAGGAACTAAAGTGGTGGCTTCTGATAAGTCCGACTTAAGTGCGGACTCGATGTCGCGGAATATTAAAAAGAAGTGTTTCGAATGTCGCCATTGCCACGCTTGCTCTCGGCGCTGAAAAGTAAGCTGGTGTCTGAGCTTAAAAACTGAGCATTTTTAGCCAGGAGGAAAGGTTTTCCTTTGACTTGTTTTTCAAAGACATTTCCACTTGTACCGAAGCATTCACTAGTGAGCGGTTAATGATTTCAGTACTAGTCCCAACGAATCTGGAAATAATTCCTAGAACCACGAGTCAGAGTCAAACACTTCTATATTATGTTGCCTATACTTAATGCTGTCCTTAACTAAAATTCCCTGCTTTACAGATAAAAGCAATTTATACGCAATCAAATTATCTGTCATTGAAGTTACACAACGGAACACGCACGGATAGTCAGGGTAAAGAACTTTCACTGTTAAAATGGTTAAATGATCACAGTAAATTCGAGCATTCAAAATTTATTCAGATGACATGATGATTACGACAAACTCATGCGTGGCTTAAGGATAAAATGGCTAAGGGATCAAATGGACGGTGTCTTAGGCATTTTTCCTTTGGTATTTACAGTTCTGTGAATATCGTGTTTCTTAATATTTTTTGTGAGTTTTTTCATCTATGAAACACCCACAGTGAAATTTGCCATAAGCGAACAGGTGTGATGCATTCATTTAATCGGTCAATTTTACTCTAGGAATAACCTAAAAGCAAAAAATTTTTCCTTATTGGTGGACGACGGGTTTCGAAACTAGACGTTCAGCATGGTTAGCTTTTATTACATGCACCTTGATTGCTATCATTTCCCTTAAGGCCTTGCTACAGCCAATAAGCGCTTCCACATTTCCATGACAAATAGCTCCAGCTACAAAAGAAGTGGTGTAAACAACGTGCGAATGCCACACGATCTCAAAACCGCAGAGCAAGAGAACAGGCTGTACTGAGGCGAAGAGGCTAAGACAAGTACCCCCAAAATGATGTTTGTATCTGAACTCAAGAGTGTCCATTTCTGGGCCAGCGCCTTAGTAGAGCTGCTAGCAACCTTCTTTTTCATCTTTTTAACCACTGGCACGACGATCACATGGAATCCGAGCCATCCACCCTCGACAGAGTTAATCTCTTTGTCGTTTGGCTTCAGTATCGCCACCCTCGCCATGTGTAGCTCGCACTTAAGCGGTGGACATATCAACCCCGCCGTCACTATCGCTATGATGGCACTCAGAAAAGTGAATATTCTGCGAGGAGTAACTTACATCATTTTTCAACTGGCAGGAGGTGAGATCGTGTTAAAATTTCAGTCTGGTAATGTTAAAAAGTATCGAATCGCTATGTAAACAACCATATTGGTTCCTGTATTGTTTTAATAACTGAAGGACACGCTACCATCTTGAGATCCCAGTAATGTAATTTCATATAGTGGCTCTGGGTCTGTCTTTCAAAGATGATGATTTAATATTTTATCCAGTGTCTTTGTAGTACTGTAATTAGCTTTTTCCCCACTGAAGGTGCGTCAGTTCTCTGGTGTATTGGCAAACTTTATCAATAACACTTTGGTCAGTAATTATGTTGCGCCAAATGTAGACGGTATCAAGCTCGTGCCACATGTTTTTTTTTATTTTTTATTTTACCTGTGTTCTCACGCTCACTGATTGCCTCAGGCAATTTGTAGTACGTGCTCTACATACATAAACAAGAATAATTGTCATTTTAGTTCCAGTGAGAACTATAATTCCTTAGAACCAGAATATAACCAAACAATACAAAGCTAAAACTTAAGTATCATCTGCAAACGTAAACATGAAACCCTTCAGTATTTGTAGTTTGACAACTGATATAAGTGTATGATCCGGCCATCGTTCTAGATCATTCTGCTAAAATAGACATGTTTTAATATTACCCGCCCTTTGAAAAATTGAGAAACGAGACGTGTTTTTAGCCGGCGGCAGCAAATGGATAGTCATATTTAAGATCGCAGTTTTAACTACACCAGCAAGGTTAACTTTAGGGTGGGGCATTTTAAAACCGAAGCAACTATCGTACACAACATTTGAAGCATGCCTAGAATTTCTGCTACGAAATGTCTTTTTGTACATATATGG
This sequence comes from Porites rus, assembly GCA_964035705.1. Classification (NCBI taxonomy): domain Eukaryota; kingdom Metazoa; phylum Cnidaria; class Anthozoa; order Scleractinia; family Poritidae; genus Porites; species Porites rus. Next base: position 8,419,707 of record OZ038002.1, read on the forward strand.
CAACAACAGTCATCCTTAAAGAGCAAAGTGGTTTTTCAAGAGCTCTTATTGTTTTGACGTCAGCAAAGAGTGTATTTTTCAAAAGAAATGCTTACTGTGTTACTTTGCGTCTTACACACACCCTAATCATATCGACCTCACGAAAATTGCTAGTTTACAACATAATACGCAGTGATTTTGCGTGGAAAATATAGTTTTGAAAAATCGGTTATTATAACTTGAACTCTTTCTTAGTAATTGCACGAAAACAATATACCTATTATGTTGAGGTTCAATGCCTCTGCTCGGCTTTGATCATCCTGACGGGACTGACGTAAGTTAACTCAAGCTATTCAACTTCCTGAATGAGAAATTGCGCTTATGCCACGCGATTGATGGGACAGAAGAAATCTCGACTTCATTTCGCATGATCGTAAGTGTGATTTTTCATGACCAAATAGGCATGTTTTCAGTTGAGAATAAAAGGTCGAGAAAGGCTTTTGTTTCCATTCATTTCACTACATCCATTTTGGGCGTAACTTACGTTCAAGGCGGGCGGTCATTTACAATCATTCATCCTGACCATCATCTTGACCTATTCCAGATAAACAGCGTTCCTGTAGATGCAAATTTTTTCTTGCGGATTTCGTGGAAATTTGGCTTTTAACCGCAAAGGTTTTCAAAAAAGTCCACTCTAGGGGAGGAACCTTTACGCAAGTAATTAACCAACTGAGTACCAATGTACGTACGTGAAATATTGTCGAAGAGTCAAGGATACTAGATAATAACAAAACGATAGAGGTTATCCTTTCTCGCAATCTTTTATATTCATAAGGTAGATTAAAATCATTAGAGTCGCCACTTTTTGTGCAAATTCTATGGCAAGCATTTGTCTTTTTGTTTGTAGGCAATCTTTGTTCAGCTGTCGAGAGCTGACAGTCGACCACCCTCTGATCCTTTGTGCGCACCCTGAAAAACGACTAGCTAAGCCCAGCTGTAATTCGTCATTTATCCTGTCTTCCCTTACTATGAGTAAAAAGAAAAGCAAAGACAAACGCAGAGACTTTCGAACAAGTCAGGCCGTTTTCTCCTCCCACTTTTCTTCATTCATTGGACCCTCTAAAAAAATGTTTATATCAGTTAAGGGCAAATATAATTACTGTGAGTCAAAAAACGAGCGGCTCCATTCTAGTCACTAGTGAAAAGTTTCAGCTGCCCCGCGCATTATTGTGAGAGACTCTAAGGCTCTCAACAATTTGAGAAATGCTTCGTAATGGCATGTCTTTTCTATTTTTTAAAAATCTTTTCCATCTTGGGTTATTTTATTTATTTATTCATTTTTATTTTATAAAAATTATAGAAAAGGAAAAAAGGGGCTACTTTCTGCTAAAATAGATTATTTTATCTCGTGCGAAAGCCTTTTTTGTCATAAAGAAGAGCCTGATGCAGATTTGTTAGACAAGGGAATTGTCACCTAAAATCAAATGAGACAAAGTCCCTTTGTCATTTCGCTGTGCTAAGTCTGATTAATATCTCTGTTAATTCTGTTTTGTCTTCGTTTTCTTGTAAACAGATGCAGATTCATCTAATTACATATTTCAGTAAATTGTTAAGAGTTATAAAAGTATCTATTGTCCCAAGCTTGTCGAAACGCCTATTAAATTGACACCTGTTTCAAATGAAGTGGGTCACTGATCTAAAGACAAAATCCCGAATGCAAGTACATAACTTCACTTTTCGTGTAACTTTGAAAGACTGCAAAACCAAATGCGCACTCGATTTCTTTTGATAAGGGCAAAAACTAACTCCGGTGTCCGGAAAAGTTATAATTAAAAATTTTATAGAAGAGCCTATTCATTTAAGAAGGGATGTGTTCCAGTTGAGTGACTTAACGATCTTATCTATATAGTCAATGATAAATTGCCGAAATTTTTTAAACAGTTGCCCTTTATTATATTTAAGGGTGAGAAAGTTGCTTTTTCTCTACAAAATCGGACATCCAAGACGATAATTTGAGCCTAAAAAGGCACAGTATCCAAGCAGTAATAGTTAAGAAGAGTGGGCAGAGATGGGTTGGGAGATGCAATCACTGTTGACTGGATGAAAGGGTTAATGCGCGTTACCCCTTTAGGCAAAGGATGTGAAAAGAGGACTGAAATAGCAAGGTTGTCATGGACGTGAAAATTAAATTGAACAGTACAGTAAACAAGAGTCTTATTATATTGAGAAATATTCAGAATATTTTATTGAAAATCGGAACAATTCCTCGGATTATATAACAAAAAACATTAATAAGTGCGCTCAACACGACAGCAAGAAGCTTGTCGGACTGGAAATGTTATTAGCAGTTTGTTTGGTGAGACTTAATGTAGATGCAACCAAATAAACTTAAGTGGCAAGCTTTCCAAACATTTAAAACAACATTCTGTGGGAGCTAAAACTTGCAGTATTTTTACCAAAAAGGGAAACAGAAATATGTTTATTAGTTTAAAAAATCCCAGTCTTTGTTATGTAACATAAATTCTGAAAGTGGCTAGATAGTGAGAGTGAGCTTAAAAAAACGTTTACGTGTTTGGTGTGCACTGTTTGAGAGACAGTATTAAATTCTACTATTTTATTCACTTGTTTCTATGAGGCGCTTTTGATTCATCTGATTTCTAGTGAGTCGTTGTTACGGCTACCAAACTGGGTCAACTTTTTGATCCAACCAAATTGGGTAGACTTTTCTGTCATTCAGTGGCCGAAGTGGGCTTAGATGCAATGCTGCATTATGAAAGTGGCTCCTCAAAGCTTTTAGATGACACCCTGAACTACGCCCTGGAAATGAAACCCGCACCTATGTACGTTTAACTTTGCCGATTATAAACTATGTAACCACACGTTTTTACTGAACTACGAGCAGTCTCCATTTTGCGCGAAAATCAGTGTCGGCGCGTTAATGCGAGTGTTGCGCGAGCTTAGAAAAAGTTGCAAGCAGCGAGATGTGTGCATTATCGCATTATTGGGCGCGCTCTCGTTGGTTTTTCAAGCAGAAGAGAGACTTCTCGCAGTCTAGTAGCTTACCAACGCGTGCATGAATAAACACGTGTTTGTTCGATACATGTGAGCAGGGATGGGCACGAGGGTACCAACTAGCTGTTCATGTCCTCTGTAGTGACAGTAAACGGACTTTGAACCCAACACCACGGCTATTCATAAAGTTAGGAGAACAAAAAAATGCCTAGAAAGTGCTCACACTGGCAGTTTGCTTTAACTCTGCTGTATACTGTTCAGTTAGTAAGTGTAGCTGACGTGACCATCTCCAATGCCGGCAGACGTTGGGAAAGAGCTTGCTTCTAGTTTAGATACGTTGCATTATAAGCAATGCGTGATTTGTACTTTTTTTATGAATAGCACATTGTTCCTTCCAATACAAAAAACCCATTGAATAACAGAAAATGAGGAGAATAAAGGGCCAGTCATGCAAGGAATAAAGGTTTAGCTCTGATCTACAGCGACTGTCTAATATTTTCTTTGTCGTGTCTAATGTGAATCAATTAAAAAACAAGAATAGAAAAAAAAAATACAGAAAACCTATTTTTGGTTTCGGCAGTGATCCTTGAAGGTGCAGAGGATACTAATGTAGAGTGCCCCCACGGAACGAAGAGTTATATAACAAACGACTCATGATCGAAGCATGGAAACAATATTGCGCCGGCTTCTTTTTTGTTTTAGTCCATAAAGGGGCTGGGTCATGGCTGTCTAGCTCATTTTGTTTATACTGACAGTTACGCGTCCTTATTCACCGTGGAGCTTGAGTAATTACCAGTGAATGACAAAATCACAGCTTTGTGTCAAAAAATATATGTCTTCCAAGTACTGTATCAATCGTTAAAAACAACCGAAATCAGCTTTGAAATACTAAGGGGCTAACAATACTACACTTGTAGTCCGTTTCAGTGTTCTTCAAGTTTTTTCTATGTGTGGTTCCTTTTGTATTTGCTGTCATTTATACCTTCTGTTATGAGCCGTTATTTTAATGATTCATTCAATTTGGCAGCAGTTCGAGCTGTTTGAATTTTGATTAATTGGTTGTTGTGATTTGATATAAAAAAGACAACTCAGTATTAACCCCAGTGCAAACGGACGCAACATTCTTTGCCAACAACTCCCAACTGTTGCGTCCGTTTGCAAGTAGCCTGCGTAGCAAGCGTTTCCTCGCGAGTTTGTCGAGAAAGTTGGGACGAGAACAAAAAAAAGGAATGACGGGGGAGGGGGAGGGCAATGACTCCCCTCCCCCTCCCCCTCCACCTTTTTGTTTTGCTCCCGCTCTAACTTTCGCGCAATAACTCGATTGGAAACGCTTGCTACGCAGGCTAGTTTGCAAGTAGCTAAAAGTTTGACCGGTTTTAAACTTTGCGCAACAACTCGCAACAACACGCAACAACATGCAACACGGTGTGCAAACAGACGCAACATGTAACATCCAACAATGTTGCGTCCGTTTGCACCGGGATCTAAGCTACTATTTGACAGTAACGCCACATATCTACCTCTTTTCAAGGTATCGCGGGCTCAGCGGTATTGAAGTACATCACACCAGAAGAAAAGCGCGGATCCCTTGGTGCCACGGTTCCTGCCCCCGGTGTAACTGCTGGACAGGCGCTTGGTATCGAGATACTGCTTACGTTCTTGTTGGTTTTTACTGTATGCGCCTCTACGGATCCCAAGAGAAATCACTATGGTTACGAGGTGTCATTATCCATTGGCTTGTGTGTTGCTGTTTGCCATTTTATCGGAGTAAGTTTGAAAACGTCATACCATTTCCTTTGTCTTTGTTATAGTTATATTTTGAAGTGTGAAGCAAGTTGTCTGTCGCAAAGATTCTTTGAATGCCTTTGTATTGATACCCTTTTTTGACGCTGTAGATGACTCCAGATTGAAAGGAAAAACATGAAATGGAACTGTGTGCACTTTGATCCTTATCAGTGTATTGTAATCCATAAACGGGTAGCTCAGCCGCACTTAATACTGTTCACAAGGGCTTAAATATACCTACAATATTCCTTGTTTAACTGAGGACAACCCCATCGAACAATTCCATGGCAAAAGGGTTAATTTTTTGAGGAATCAGTAATCATTAAGAGCAATACCCTATCTCTAGGAACTTACCTATACCTCATACCTATGGGATAACCTTTCTCGCCTGAAGAATGGCCAGCTGTCAAGCATCTTTGCGTCTCCTCAGGCTCCCCTGTAGATGATCAACGCTACTGATAAAAATATGGCGGTGACATGGAAGCAGGCCATTTGCAGCCTCGTGTCTAACAAAAAATTTATGTATTTAAAGTCTTCATTTTGATTTTTTACCGGTGTTTGTGGTTTTGTAGACGGATTGGAAATCAGTGTAACTGTCATTAAACAGTAGCCTAATTTTCACACCATCCCAGGTCAATCGCCCATGCAATATTTTTTGGAGTTTAAGTAGCCTAGGACCAGGCTCCTTAGTGGGATAAAAAGGAAAAAACGAGGTGAAACAGCAAGCGGTGGACTATAGAAGGGGAAAAAGGCCACCACCCTTTTCCCTCTCCAGAGTAGCACTTAAAGCTCGCTTCGCTCGACTCAAACGCAAAGTAGAAGCTCTTGGTTGTCCAGTCACGAAGCCTGGTGATTTATAAGGCAAATCGGGTTTCATGAAAAACTATACTTTTCGAAGATTGAGCATTTATCTAATGTATGATTGAATTCTTACGGCCAAATATTTAAACGAAGGCTAACTTAAGCCGCGGTTTAACGAATCTTTGAACCCCCAGATCTCTTCTTTGGTGGGTTGTTTGAGGAAGATACATGCTTTTCTAGTCTTCTCTATATATCAGTGTTTTCATAAAACTGTTCACAATAAATGATGTTTAGATAAAATCGTTGGGAAAATCACGTGAAATGACTTAGAACGCGGTTTTGTTAAACACTGGCTAAACTACGTTTAAATATTTGGCCCTTAGAGTTCGATTGGGGTCAAGCTAAAAATCTGCCAATGGATTACTTAAAGCCTGAACTCTGCCACTGCACCAAACCTATAATTCCTTCCGCTGAACCTTTTTCTAATTGAATCATCAAAGGACCGGAGGCTAGTGGTTCACCCTAAAGTTAAAACTTTTTACTTTAAATTCCTATCTGATTGTTCTTCTTTTTTTTTCCGTCTCTTTTCAGATTGGTTTTACTGGATGTGGAATTAATCCTGCTCGCTCATTCGGACCAGCAGTTGTTATGAACAACAGTGCGATCTGGGAGGACCACTGGGTAAATATTTATATTAGGAACCCGTCACCAGAAGACAGCAACTCTATACTCGGCCTATTTTACAGCGTTTTCACGGACCGGTTTGTTTTTAGATACATTTCGCAGCACTTTTCCACACAAAAATGGAAGCTCTGCTGGGTCTATAAGCACTTCTGTATAAAAGAAAACCTAAACGTCATTAAAAGGTCAAAAAACACAATTTTTTGCTGACTTTGTTTTGAGACCTAAATTTAAATTTGTGCCAAAATCGTTCCAAAAATAAACTGGTTGGTGGCTCTCTGCGGTTTATGGCCTCCTGTTCATTTCCAATACAAGACCAATCTTCAACATGTTTAAAAACTGATACTATGAAGATCAAAGCACGCCTACTCATTTTCCCTGTGATTAAGAATATTTAAAGCTAGTTCTCAAACAAATGCAAAACGGGTTTCTGATACTAGCGAACAAATTCTAGTTAATAATACAATACGGCTAATGACGTATTATTTAGAAGCTGATGTATAAAATTTCCAAAAAAAAATGCCCAAACTTAATGTTTGATTCTCATGGTAGTTTGTAAAGAGATACTTCTGCTCTGTTGGCTAGTGGCCCATTGTTGACTACCCAATGTATACTGAGTCACCTGATCAAGGCCTCATAAAAAGAAAAAAAACTGAACAAAAGAAAGATCCATGGGTTTCTTTTATTTGCCTTTTGCTGGGAAAGTGAGATGGGTGTTTGCAGGTGATCACATCGTGTAGCATTATAAAACTGCGCAAAGTAGTTGCAAGATTACTTTTGACAGCAGTTAATTAATTGTTGGAATGGGAGACTGAGGGGATAGGTAATTGGAAGTCCTGAGCTTGAGTCTTGATTTGTCCTTTGGTGGTCCCGAGATGATCTCCTGGACTATGCTTGTAAATAGCCGACTGGTTACCTCTTACCAATTTGTATTTTTAATACTCATAATATTTGGGTGTATTTGTTTGAAATTATCAGGGTGGCTTGCCCGTAAACAAGGCAGATCAACTTAGTGCACTTCCCGTCTATGAATAAAAAATTAACATTAAAATAAAAACTTAAAGTGCGTTAATGAATTTTTAATTTTTGTATTCCGCAGGTTTACTGGGCTGGCCCTATTGGTGGAGGGTTGCTTGCAGGCGTTTTGTACCAGCTGTTTTTCCGAGCCCGCCAAGAAAGTGGACCTATTGCAGGCTCCGTTAACGATCTGGAAATGTACCATCCTGATTCAAAGATGTGAAAAATCTAAGGGCTTCATGATAATCATAAGTCAGTTAATGTGGTACATGGTACTTTTGTGTTATCAATTCAATTAAAGTTAATTTCCCCATAGGCATTAGCAACTGATGTCACTTAACCTTGTCGGACAGAGGTCGTTAAGTTCTCAGAATCGAGACGCTATTTTCGAGATATTCAGTTTTATTCAAGATAGAACAAGACGATTGTCTACAACCTCTAAGCTACAGTTAAGCCAAAGTGCTTAGCACGCGTGTCGTAAAAAAATCTCCAAATCGTCAGAAAGGTTCTACCCTGGTTCTAGATGCGCTTTTTGATAAAAGGAAGAAGTAGTAGCCGTGTCCGCGCTTGTTTTCCGTTATGATTTAGGAATAAAATAATGAATTGCACAGGATAGTTAGAAGGCCGACAAAAGCAAAAGGACTTCCACAACTATCCCTCGTAATTTATTCACTTTATATATTTTTCCTTTATCGAGCGTCAACCGGTGAAAATATTTTACAACTGAAAATTTTCAAAGCAAATACACCAAAAGACTGCGTAAAGCAGTTTATCTAGAACCCCGGGGGGAGGGGGGTACTCACTATTATGGCCTACGGGGAGGCTCCACCCGAAAGGGTTCTCTTTTTCAGGCTTCAGGTTTTATGAAAGGGTAGGGAAATCTGTCATTTGGGTCTGTGAAAGGACCCAAAAGGGCTAACAGATGAATTCTATGCCTTTATAAACTAGAGAAAACGTTCTATTTTTGTGATTGATTCCTATTTAAAAGACAGCCCATTCACAGCGGTTAAAAGGGATGCAAAGTTCTAAACAAGGTATGTGAAAGGGGTACCATTTGTCAATAGATGGTATAGGAAAGCGGTACTTTTTTCGTGAAAAGTAGTATATAAAAGGGTATAAGGGGTTGGACCTCTGGGTGGGAACCTCCCCGTATGAACATTTGCTATTGCGATCGGTAGCCTCATTACCCATCCTCTGTTTGGTAGTACAGTGGAATCCCGTAATTATTAACGAGGGTTTTTTTTACAAGAGATTATATGGCGGTTTTTGCCAGGCGGCCAAAAAAAAGGTAGCCGTAATAACGAGGTGACCGTATTACAGAGGCGGCCGTAAGGCGGGGTTGCACTGTACTCCTGTTTTTACCTTTCCCGTTCCCCGTTTCAGGAACTTTCGTCTTTAAACATCCTCTTTCTTTGGATGAAAACTTTCTTTTATCGAAAGCTTGGGTATGAGATATCATTTTCTCTGTATGACTCCTTTCTTTAACGAAAGCATAGGTATGAGATTTCATTGTCTCGATTAAATGATTTGGCTTAGATATAATGAGCATTATTCAACGTAGTTTAATTTGTAAAAGGGGCACAACATCCCATATGAAAATGCGAGTGTTCAATGCACAGCTTGCAGCAAACCTTTGAAAAGTACAAAGTGGTCTCACTAGCAAGCAAACTGAACACTGTTTGACCTTAAAAGAACTGTGTTGTCTGCGTGCGGACTTACAATCCTGCCCCCTTTTACAGTTTACTGCAAAAGACCTATTTCACGGTTTAGCGCAAGACTTTAGAACACGGAGATTAGACCTCTTTTTAGCATTTGTGTCCGTTTTAAAGTTGACGTGATTAAAATAGATTTTATGTTATGCATTAATTTTTGTATAGCAATAGCAGGTAAAATAAATATCATATACAGTCATACACTGACTTACTTGAACGACCCCAGGCAAATGAATGTTTTATCAGCGGATTGTTAACGAAACAATCAAGTTACTAGGTTACTTGGTGGTTAGCGGTTATTAACATTAACTGACGTAAGTTGAGCGCCCTCGCCTGGCGCTGTTTTTCCAGTTTTTACACTCGTACCCCTCTTTAAGAGGAAGCGATTGCAAGCAGTTTTCTGGATATTGATTCCACGACCAAGAATTGGTAAACTAACAGCTCAGGAGCCGGAAAAATTTCAAAGCCGTAAGAGGCTGTGTTGAGTTGAAGTCACAACTAAATAAGTAAAGTTCTCAGTTGTTTGGTTTAGGTTTAAAATGTAAGCATATAAGGATTCACTAGAGGCGGGATGCATATTACAGTTTTGGAGGCTACAATAGCTTAATATTATCAGTGTTGTAGAAGTAGCAAATGATCAATAAAGCAAAACGTGTTGACAGTTCAGACACCTAACAGTTCGACCTTGTGTGTATTCTTTATCAAGGGAGAATGAGCTACATTCGCTCTTGTCTTTATACGTTCTCTCTTTATTTGGCTGTGTCACGTAGAGTGATGCCAGGCATGATATACAGCTATTTCGAGAAAGGGCGAAAAAAGTGCACGCGACAATCCCGAAAGGTATTGTGGGTGGTTTTGAGCTCACTATTCTTCGAAGAAATTTGAAATAGTGGCACGAGAAGCCATGGACGTATGTGTGCGAATGCTAAATTTCAGCAACAAAAGTAGGTTCGTCAGTTTGCAGTACGTCAGGAACAGTGTATTGATCACATCCCATATTATCTTTCGGGATTGTCGCGAGCACATTGTGTCCGACCACCTTTCTCCAAAATAGCTGTATTCACTGTTATTTTAACCTCTCTGCAACAGCCAAAAATATGCTTAACAAAAAGCTTTCCTTCTACAAAGATATCTAGACCCGTGTACGCATTCAAGATTTCTTTTGATGTGTGCAACTGAACAGTCCGGTATGTTTTGAGATGTTTTTACTGAAGCGTTTGTCACTAGTAAGTTAAGGTGATATTACGCGGGACAATCGCCATTTGGAACGACCATTTTTAGCGCAACACAGCAAGGACAAAAGGATAACATGGTCATTTTTGTTGAGTGGAGGTTAAGCTCTCTCCTGATGGCAAAAAAGTAAAGCTTCTAGCATTTGATAACTTTTTTCTGTCACTACTATAATATTTTCGCTAACCTAACCTGAGATCAGGCTCTATTTTCGTTTCTCTTTGAAAATTACATTCCGGCGGGCATGGCGAAACGAAAATTTTAGCGGTAGCCGTTAGAGAGAATGTATGAGAACCGCTAAAATTGGGCCTGATCTCAGGTTATCGCTAGCCCCATAGTATATCGCGTTTTCCCGCCAAAATGACGCTGGTTCACGCGGGCGCACTACTTAGTATCGAGAAAATCTCGTTCTCGTAGTCGTCCTCGTCTAATAAAATCTAAGCGTTGGTCATTTAAACGAAGTCTATAACCTAGGCCGCGGTTTAAGAAATCATTTGACCATCGGATCTCTTTTCCAGTGGATTTATAATTTAAGAAAAGCTTTTCCAGTCTACACTATATGCTCAGGTGGAGCTCGGAATTTTTTCCGAGCTTTCTGGTGTAAGAATGCGCCTTCTTTTTAATTATTGAAATCGGTGTTCACGATAAATGGTATTTAGATAAAAGTAGCCTGGGACCAGGCTCCGCAGTGGGGGAAAAAGGCACGGGGTCAAACAGGAAAAATATCGGTGGGCGAAGCGAGCCGAGCCGTGCCTCTCGGCTCGCTTCGCTCGCCGATTTTTTCTTCTTTCCCCCCCTCTCCGCCCCCCAATGCGGAGGCTAAGATAAAAGTATTGGGCAAACTGAGTGGCTTAGAACGCTGTTTTGTTAAACACGGGCTAAATTCCGTTTAATTGGTGATCCTAAAGGTCCCTATTGGCTGCGGTCGCAGAATAGGAATAAATTGCGATTAAGACATGCTAAATTTAATTAGCTTATTCCGTGTGCGTCCCCAAAAATGTCGACTTTGTAACTGAGATCTCGATAGCCTACGAGATCAAACGCCAATTTCATAAAACAGTTCTAGATCGTCATCTTAAGCGTCTAAAAAATGGATTCATTTCAATCTTTTCCTGGCGCTCGTTTCGTGAACCAGTCATTTATTATTTGCAAGTAAGAGCCATCAAAAAGGACCATCAATGAGTTGAGATTTCCGATACAAAAAAGAACTCAGTTTCTACTGTCCGACCCATATTTTTCACTGAGTGAAAAGAATATAGCTCCCTGTACATCTTCGTGCTAAAGTTCCCTAATTTTCGCTACCGGATCAATCCCCCGGAACAGTTTTAAAAAGACTGTTTTCCTGTTACTAGAGTTCATTAGATAAATTCGAAAAAGATCATGTAGAGCTTATGTCTTTCAGTTATTTGCAAAATATCCTTGTCAATAAAGGTTCTATCGAAAAAAAGACGTTCACAAAAAGCAACGGAAAGAAGCAGGGCTGATTCTAGAGTCGGGAATATATATTTTTTTGTTACCAATATTATGAAAAGCACGGCCTTCTTCTTCAGGGCCACAGACAAATGAAACACTGAAAAGCAAGCCCAGGGGGAGAGGGGTGTACTCCCTATAACGGACTATATGGGGAGACTCCGCACAAAAAGGGGTACCTTTTTCAGACTTCAGTTGTTGACGTATGAAAAGGTAGGGAAGGAAGCCTGTATTTTTGGTTGGTAAAAAGACCCAAAACGGCTAACTGATGCATTTTATGTCTGAGAAAAGGTCGAAAAAACGTTATGGTTTTGTGTCTTAATTATACTTCAAAGACTGTGCATTTACGGCGGATAAAAAACTAAGGATGTAAAACGGGTACCATTTGTCAATAGAACATGCGAAAGGGATACCTTTCTGTCAAAAAATGGTATATAAAAGAGTAAGGGGTTGGAGCTCGGGGCGGAGCCTCCCCTTATAAAAGTTTTTTAATAACCCTCCCGGGACGCACGCGTTTCACGTTCGATTGACCTTAAATATGCAATACTAAGGATGCATTCAGGATTATTCCGAGCTAGTCTCCATTTATAACCCCTCCTCCCTCCGCCCCTCAAAAAGAAATAATAACTTCTGTTCTACAGGCTAATGTAAATGCCTCAGCAATCCATTTCCATGCAATACTAAAATAACTCGATCGGTAGTACCAGGTGGCGTCAGATCACCTGTGGTGGCGTGATGCCAACTTGCCGGCAGGACAGTTCTGAAGCATTGTTCCCGTCAAGCAATCTATTAAAAATTACATGCAAATGATAAGAGGACCTCCTGCTTTAGCGACTTATTCTTATTGATAGATATGTATGAATACCATTTTTCAACGTACGGGATATGAAAGGGGTACCTTTTAAGTCAAAAATTGTCTATAAAAGGGTAAAGGCAGTGGACACTACAGCAACACTGCCATCATCATCAACACCTGCGTCACGCTCCTTCTTCATCGCCATCAACATACATTGTAGATCAGGTGAACAAGGAATGTGAAACTCGCCATATCATATTCATGCCCGCCCGCATGTAATTTTTATTTTTAACATCACGTGATCTACAAAGGAAGGTCATTTGAACAGTGACGTAACAGCCACTAAATTTAGACCTTTTAAAAATTTTGACAACCTGCAAAAAGCAGTCGGAAATCGGCCAAGTATACAAAGAAAAAGACAATACCACATTTCATATTACCTTGACGCGATGGTACATGTGGGTAATATGGAACTAAGATCACGTTCATTCTGGATCGAGGTGATCGCAGAATTATTAGTCACTCTTTTGTTCTTGTTCATGGTTTGTGGAACCGTTTTGCCGTGGAACAACTCCTCTCCGTCCATTATCCACATTGCTTTCAGCCACGGACTGAGCATTGCAACCTTAGTATTGACAATTCAACATGTTTCTGGAGGACAACTAAATCCAGCGGTGACAATCTGTATGCTAGCAGTTGGAAGAGTTTCAGTGTTAAAGGCTGTCTTCTTTATAGCCGCTCAGTGCATTGGAGGTAAGTATCCCTTCTTTCACACCGGGGAAAAAAACTCTGTTACTTTTTACAAGCACAGATCTGACATGAAAAATAGCAGTTATGTAACAGCTTTCGATTGAAAGTTCACCAGCCGGCGTCTAAAACTCTCAAGTGTGGCTACTGTTTACATCTTCTGTGGGTCACATTTCTAAGCCCAGCTAGAATAGCACTGCAGTTAACAGTTTTTAATTTGTCCCTAGAGGACCTAGGGGCAACTAGAGTAGGGCTACTGCCCGGCTACCCCTTGATTTTTTTAATTAGGTTTTCCTTAAGTTAATTATATTTGGCAGAGAAAGACCAAAGGCACTGTTCATTTTTAATGCAACATTGAACAAAATCACACCAGGGAAGAGCTCTTTCTTGCACCTCATGTCTCTTCAGTTTTTTAGGGGAACTTGTTACGCTGATAGGCAAATAAACCGCTGAATAGCTGCTGACTCATGGTCGTCTCTCACTCACTTTCATCTTAATGTTATCTTATCTTCTTAATTTGCGAAAATAAGCAAATTAACACCATGACACAGGAAACTTTTTAGTATGCATCTCCGGCAGAGTGTTCTGTGATGCATGCTGCTTATTTCGTTCCACAAGGGTTAGCATGACTGTAAATTAAAATTGAAATAATGAGGTGTTGTGTACACTGTTCTGTTTTTCTTCCTTTTTTTTTTTCAAAATGTTGAACTCTTGCGCCCACAAAGGTCAGCAAGACGTTAATATCTCAAGTAAAATGAAAGAAAAACAAAATAAAATACCGTGTCATATAGCTACTTGATATATTAACATAGTAATAATGAAAACCAGTCTATTGCTTTTGTTCTTAAATGTATTCCACCAGTCTGATATTAAAAATACAATAGAAACTGGGACTAACTAAAGCGTTTTTTTTTAGATAATCATTTGTCTTTATCTGTATTTGACTATTTTCAAGGCAAAAAAAGAAAAACATCTAACCAATGACTTGGTTTACAATCCCAGAAAAAAAAAATGAATAAAATCATTAAAAAAGTCAAGTGTGTGCCTGCGAAAACCGGATTAAACCTTGACGGAGAAGGAACTGAGTACGCAATACTTGCTACCAATGCAAATTACAGGTTGTAAATAGTTTCCGTAGTTGTAGGTCCTTTTTCGGCTGTGTACCTGAAACATTGTGAATGCTTTATGCTTTTGACAACCAGCCAAGTTTAAATGACCGAAAAAAAATTGTCGTTTTGAGGACGCTTAATTTTGGAAGTAAATGACAGTAAATTCAATCAAAACAGTGTACTTGATATCGTATTTAACCCGCAAGAGGAGAAAGGAGAGGTCATTTCCGCAATTTTCTTTTTGCCCCAAAGAATTTATTGTTTCATAAGATGACGATACCCCGTTTATGCGACCACCCCGTTAACAAGACAACATTTGTATGTTGTGCAAAGGTGGTGTTATTATCGTGGCTCCACTTTGTCTTAAGGGTTGAAGGATTTTGCCGTCCCACCGTTACTTTCTGAAGGTACGACATTAACCGTCTACAGTCTTTCCACCGCTTGTGTGTGTGTGTTTTTTTAAACAATATTTATCCACGGGTATTCAATTTAGCAGAGCTAGTTTAAATGGAGCCCTGATGCAGCACAAAAACGAAGACATTAAAACTAGAAAATTAATTAAGTTACAAAGGCAGCATGTACCGCAGGCGCTACTTTTTAAAATGGCGCTTTAGCTCGATTTTAAATTCGCTGAGCGTCTCTGCTTGTCTAATGATTCTCGGTAGGGTGTTGTAGGTCCGAGCACCGTTTATTCTGAAGCTACAGTGGTTTTTAGGTAGTTTTTTTGAAGGGAGGGTGCAGCAAATCACGGCTTCTGGGGTTATAGCTATGGAAAAGGTGCGCGAGCCTAAACTCTGAGAGTAAGTACGAAGGCGCTATTCCGTGAAGACACTTATGGACTAAGACGCAAGCTGGAAGCTGGAAATTGGCTGAACCTTTTGTATTTGCATTCTTCATTAACTCTGCGGAAAAAGGTGATCTCTCTCAGAGTCTTCAGCCGTCGTTATACACCGAGTACACTGTCTTCTCGTACTAAATAACGAAATAAAATAGAGTTAAACAATAGGCGGCAATTCCATGTTGAACAGTGTGGTTTCGTCGTTCCCATCAAGCAAGTCAGTTACTGAACACATGACTAAATCGAATCAGCATTTGAGATTGTGGTCGTACCGAAAGTCGATCATACTCAAACGGTCTAATGAATTAAAAAAATCTTTGTATTTTTATTTTTCCAGCTATCTGCGGAGCGGCCATAGTTTACAGCATCACTCCTAATAACTCTATTGGCTCGTTAGGAGTCACAGCCCCTGCAAACGGTGTCAGTACAGCCCAGGCATTTGTGGTGGAGCTTGTTCTTACTTTTATATTGGTGTTCGTGGTTTTTGCTGCCACTGATCCCGGTAGAGGCTTGACAGGTTATGGAGTACCGCTGGCGATAGGAATTTGCGTGTTCATCTGTCTTATGCATGGGGTAAGGTTACTTGCAACAAATGTTAGTTTGAAAGCCTACGAAAGTGATGGTCTTTCCGGACCTTGTTTGGTCTCAGTGTTTCTCATTTCTACCAAATTCGTCTTCGCGATTGCATTTCCTGGACACAGGGACAAGACAGACGAGAAAGCAACAGGAAAGCGATGCTTAGAGTTACCCTTGACGGCCTGTGTAAATTGTATAAACCCTTGAGACACATTGGAAGCAATGAAGATCAAAGCAAATAAGGGTTCAGTTTGGTTACGATCAAGTTACAAATCTACTTTTATTGCAAGTGCATGCAATAAAGGATATAGAAAATTACCAAAAAAACTGAAAAAATCTTTTGTTTTCCTCTGGAAAGGATCACTTGATACCTTCCTTTCAGAGTTCGTTGTACAATAAATAAAATAAATAAATATGTAAAAACTAAATAAATAACTGGGGATATTTGTTTTACTTTTCAACTGAGTTTTGGTTTAAAAATGCGGAACTATCCACAACGTTGTTTAAAGGGTGGTAACGCCCTCCCCTAGATAAATCTCAGACGATACAGCTACAATATGGGCTCGTTTATAGTTCTTGTTCCTTTCTAATGAGAGATGTACTTTTTTCTTGAATCTTTCACTTTTAGATCCCTTCTTCTGGAGCTAGTATGAATCCAGCGCGTTCTCTTGGTCCTGCTGTCGTCATGAACTCGTGGAAAGACCACTGGGTAAGATGTGTATCTGTAAGTTCAGAATTTGTGGCGTGTGATTTACAAGGACGGTTCCCTACAATAGTTACCTCTTTTCACGTTTGCAGCAACGGGGAGTTTTCTATAAGTCCGTTTAACACAGTTTTGGTTATTGTTGTTACGTTTTTTAAAGTCCTTCTCCCTTTTATCCAATCGATGCTGTAGAGAAGTTGTGTTTGGAACTCGTGGGGGTGAGAGACCTTACGAAACGCAGGCCGTGGTATTTTTTTGTCGTTTTGCGAAACAATTAGTCTCCCTCGCAACCGTTTTTCTCTCATCACGCAACCCTTCTCAGTTTGTTGGGGAGGAGCATTGCGTGACGAGACAAAAACGGCTGCAAGGGAGACTGGAGGTCGGATTCATTAAAGTTCGATCAACATCAAAGCGGCAGAGTTGAGTGTCTGTATTACAGGTGTCTCTGATACAGTAAGACTTCGAGGTACATCAGAAGTTAGTGTTAGCAATACAGAAGTGTTTGTCACTGTGGATCCTCCCTTCCCCACTTCCGTCTCGCGGAGTAAGAGAAGGCATAGATCAGGTATGTCCAGCCTTCGTATAGGTGTATTCTTTCCCTGACCTTCCTTGAGAGGGGTATTATCATAAAGGGATCTGCCGCATTACAGAGGTGTCTGTATTGTAGAATTGACGAATTATCATGAAGTGTGGCATCTCGGAGACAAGTTGACAAATCAAAGAAAACCATCCGTACTAAAAAGATTTCCATAAGTAAAAGTTAACTGTACCAGTTTGTCACTAAAGTTTATTTTCTGTATTTCATTTCAGATATACTGGGTTGCTCCAATTACTGGTGGTCTTTTGGCAACAACCACTTATCAATTTCTATTCAAAGCGCGAAAAATGACCAGCAACAACAACATTAACCAAGAAAATGAACTTTACAGCGTGGAAGTGAAGGACAACAACGAATCTAAATCCCTTGTTTCCTCTTCATAAATGCCATTGTTCTACAGATAATGCTGCAATTGATCTGCATTAACCATTACGTTTGATATGGCCTGCCATCACGGTCGCAGAGCCCCCCTAGAGAGCTTGCTCAGTCGCAGGCTACATCAAGACGGCTTTTTATTACCTTTTCATTCTATTTGAAAATACTATCTTGACATATCTTATTATTATTTGTACTTACTACATGGAGTGAAAGAGCCTGGGCTTAAGAACATAGGTGCTCATTTACTCATAGTAAAATCATCCATAAAAATACTTAGGATCTACAATTACTGTAAGTATAAAATATTACGCATCACGGCAAGTACTTTAAGCGGTTTCAATAAATCGTTTTAGCGTGAAAATCTGGGCACGTGGAAAAGCACTTCTGTCAAGCTTCAAACAAAAAATAAACATTTATCACGCCCACATATCTGCAGAGGCTTACCAGGACTTTTTTCCAGAGGAAAGCACAATTTTCGAATTCACCTGTCCCTGTCCCCCAAAGTCCCAAATCAGCGCCTTAACTCAAAGGTAACGCCACGTTATAAGCCTAGGTGTTTTTACCATATACACGAAATAACTTAAGTAAGTTGTAAAAATTGTTTGCCGCCAATTTGGGTTCATTGACTGAAGACGTGAATCGCTTATCATAAATTAAGTATCTAAGACTTGAGTGAGTTAAGTATAAAAGGGAAACGTCTGTTGCTAAATGTTTCTTTATACCTAATATAAAAAATACGACTGCAAGCATTGCTTTTCTCTATTCTTTTCCTCTGTTTCTCCTCGTTCCCTATATTTTTCCGCTGTTTTTTGGAGTTTTATCGGTTGCAAGACACTTGCCTTTTTTGCCTGGTCGTTTTTAGTCAAATGGCTGTAATTTTCAATAGGAACTTTTTCGAAAATGGGACTAGATCTAGAAGGATTTAAATACCAGACTGAAGAGGAATTTGAGAAAACAAGACTTTGGGAGTAATTTCCCACAGAATCTTACACATATTTGCGTTGGTTTTCATGAGATGTTCTGGTTTACTGTTGCAATTTGTATTTACTGGAAATAAAGACAATGTTATTTTGAGGCCGAAATTTGAAGAACAATATAAGCGCTCACTTCAAATTAGCGCCCCTCTCTCAGCTCAAAAAATTAAATAAACGCCGGCGTTAATTCAAGCATCTACGGTATGTGCCGTTTATGCACTATTTGTAATTCTAGGTACACCTACAAGTTGGACTGAGTCAACTTATAAACTAAATCTTGTACTTTGCGTTTTCCTAGATATCGGACGTTGATAAATAGCAGCAGATATGCCTCAGGTGACACTTTCCAACAATTCTGTTATGATTATCGCTAACAAGATATCTAGTTAGCGATCTTTCCGACCTCTTGTTATTATTATTTAAAAGTTTAAGATCGAGAGGCTATGGAAGTACTACCGACGCTTATTCATTTTTAAATTATCACACGGTTTTCGGTGTACACGTCACGCAACTAATTAAAACACAAAATCCCGGTAAATGAATGAAGTCAAGAGAGTGAGATATTATAGAAGATAAATAAATAAGCAAATTCTCAGTATTTTAGGCCTGTGCAATACCCCGTTCATTAGTTAATCGTCATAATTTTCCTTACAAATTATAGAGCTCTGTGTGGCGCCGCCATATTGGTGCACCAACACTTTTCCCTTTTAAGCGCGGCTTATATCACGTTCACACCTTTTATAGTCTCCGAAATTCATTGCGCCGTTTGCTATCAAGCAGAAAAGTTGAAAACAGATATAAATTTACACTATAAGACCTCTTTAACTTTACAAACATGAAAAACCCTGATGGATATTGAATTTTAGATTTTACAATTTTCAGTGCGACGTTACGTGAAAACGATCAATAAATGATTATTCTGTGGTAAGAACTTCTGTTCAAAGCAATTAGTAAATTACAGTGCCACATCAAGGCCCTGAGGTAAGAAGGGGGTCCGGAGGCCTGGTCTTGAGAATAATGATTTTCTCGGCGCCTAGCCTTGTGGGGTTCCGCAGGCCTCACAATATTCTCATGATTACGCGACTGAAAAGAAAGGCGTTAGATTGGGCTAAGTAAATCACTGGACGACGATAAAAAATCAACGTGCAGTTTACAACTGTGGGGTGGCAGTTATCTGATTCCTAATCAAAAAATCAATAGGAGATCGATCGATGTACAGGAAAGGAAATATATGTGTTCTGCGGGAAATGTAACTATGTTTTTACTTTTTGTAAAGCGTCTTATATCGGGTTTTGCTTGTTGGAAACCCAACGTAAACATGGAAATATACATTATACATTTTCTTTGTTTCGTTTGATAAGTTTAATTGTCAAAACCATAAAATCAAAATAACGTCAGTGACATTTGTCAACTTCTATCAACTGATCAAAACACGATTGTATGTGATTTCTTCTCCATCCTAAGCAATTTCTTTATTTTAAAGATCACATACATCGCACAGAGCCGACAAATTTATAAAAGAAGCCGAGAGGAAATTGCTTGTAATATAATGGGAATCGTAAAAAATGATTTATATATAAAACATTATGACAAGAAAGACCATCACTATAACAAAGCCAAAAAGGTATAAGCCAATGGAAATTAAGCGGCAATTTTTCACTACCAATTTAATACTTGAATATTCCTTTTAAAGGGAAACAAAAGGAAGTGCTTTGACAGATTTTTTTGAGGTGCTTGTATACAAATAGTATTGAGTTAACTCGAATCTCAACAGCGAGTTTTATCCTTCATTATGCCAATGTTAGACATGCTCATGAGGCTTCGAAAGCGGGAATTTTGGGTTTGCGTTGGAGGCGAGTTTGTAGCTACGACGATCTTTGTGTTCTTGGTGTGTGGTTCAACGTTGAGTTGGCAAGGCGGTGCTTGTACAGTTCTTCGCATTTCGCTTACTGCGGGTCTTAGTATCGCCACCCTAGCGATGGTGATAGGTCATCATAGCGGAGGACTTTTGAACCCCGCCGTAAACATAGCACTGGTTGCTGCACAAAAACTTACTGTTGTGGACGGGATAGCGTACACTGCGGCCCAGTTCTGTGGAGGTGAGTACATTTTCAACATATCGTGTATGCAGTTGTGACGATAATTGTGAAATATTGGCAGCTAGGATATATAAGAGGAATAATTGGTGCGTCATTTAGATTCGAGAGAATAACTAAACGCTTAAAACATTTTCTGTTGCCTGTAATGGCCAAAAGCACACAAGAGGGAAGCTAGCAAAGCTACATTTTAGGAAAAAACGAAAGACGGAAACATCTTATTATCTCCCATCTAAAGTTTTCACGACACCTATAATCTCGCGGATTTCGAGAGTTCCCTCCAAGAAACTGGATCGTTTAAACAAATTCAAATTGTAAGCGTCGTGAAATATGCATACTTTTTAACCCGGCACTGAGAAATCGAAGTGTCGCACGGGAGCATTCAACATGTAATCTCTAAAAAATTATTTAGGGAGAGCTTCATTTGACTGATTGCACTTTAGCCTTTGGCTTTTACATTTTAACGAGGGATTTTATTCTTGAAACTTCGTTAAAGAGATAAAAACATATTCTTGTTTGGAGATTTCAAATCAAAAACAACATAAAGACAAAATTAAGAAGAGAAATCCAAACCGTCATTACGGAATTTTACATTGTGATTTGCATAGACAGCTGGCAGGTTTTTCAGTGATCAAATCGACAACTAAAAGAGCAAAAACTAAACGGAAGTAATTTATGACAACAAAAACAACATTTAAATCTACGCTTTTTGTTTACATACATAAAAACATCAAGCTTTTTAAGTTCACCAAAATACTGACTTCTAAAAATCAAACCGCCGCCGAGTGGTTATGGTCGTTATGATAAAGGAGTTTTTCAACCCTGTTTTAATAAATGAGAAAAACAATAATTTGCTTCAAGATTAAAAAAAAAGGTTGACAGAAAAAGATAAGAAATTGCTTTGCTATCAGTTAGGCTAAATCTCTATGCAAAAGAGCATTTCACATGACGTCATGGCGGCCATATTGGTGTTCCAGAACAATGAAACGGCGGCCATGTTTGTGTGTCAAACAAATCCTGTGGGAGTTTAGAATGGGATCAGGCTCCGCAGTGGGGAAAAAGGCAACAAACAGGGTCAAATAGGAAAAATATCGGCGAGCGAAGCGCGTAAAGCGGTATCCCCAGACTTCCTTTTTTTGATTTTTTCCCTTTTTGCCCACAATGCAGAGCCTGGTCCCAGGTTAGTGGGAGTTGAACTCTTTTGTTATCTGCTTATGAAAAAGTTTTCTTTTGTTCCAATAAACCTGTATAGCTGCTGGCCACGTGAATGAAAACGCACTATACCGGACAGCTCTTGTGCAGGCACAAGAATTATATACAACTATCCCCCGAAGGGGAGGTGGATAGTAGTGGCTGGATATAACGCGACGCGAAGCGTCGAGGTATATAACTACCGCTATGAACCGACCCGGGGGGGATAGTTGTTTTAGTATTTACCAAATCAGTCAGATAAAAATAAAAAAAAAAGTAAACAAAAGACGTCACTTAGTTCAGAGTTTGTTTACGTTTCAGTTGAAGGTGTTTCAGGGATCATTTTTTTATGATTTTGTTGCAAATACAGTAAGAAATTTTTTTTCCACCGACCAGTAGACACCGACAAACCAAATTTTGTCTCTTTCTTGGTATTTGTTGGTGCAGCTGCTTCATTTATTGCTAAAATTTCATCTTTCGAAAATGTTGCGAAACGAGAAGCCGTTTTGAATCCTGTCCCAAAACAGTGAATATCTATTCCGAGTTACGGGAGCCAATCAGAACGCGCGAAAATTGCTATCTACTGATTTGGTGAATACTAATTCAGGATATTGCCTTTGTTCACACATACGAACGTGCTTATGTAATGGAGCGAAGATGCGCGGCGCCGATCTTAAAAGTGTATCGTCACGTATCGGATAGGTCTCTGTGCCATTTAGGTTAGTGTAGTGGTAACCAAACCATGGTTAAAGAGGTTTCTACTTTCTAAACTGAAACCGACTTAGAAATTTCATTCAGCGATTTTTCTGTGCAAAAACCGCAGCCTGAGAAAACAGGTGACAAATTGAGACGCCGTCACTGGTTTCCCCGCTGAGGAACGCGGGCAGAAATTTCACACTGACGACATGTCACTACTCAGATCTGGATAGTGCTTCTGATTAGCTGAAGAAAATTTCCCTTGCGGTAAGACCATTCAGAAGCACTCCCCAGATCTCCTTAATGATTTAATGACAGGTTATCGGTATGTAATTCTGACAGCAATCGTTCCCTAATTGACGTCAGTAAAACTAGTGTTGGCGTCGGGAAATGTCGGCCGTTTTCTCAGGCCAGATTAAACAGTCTTATTTGAATTTTTGGAATTTCTGCCTTCACTCAACCTGGAACAAGTTTTGTGAGATAATACCGCATAAAAAATGCGGCAGGTTGAGCTTTCAGTGTCATCAGCATAGACAGACCACAGTCACGCTCTAATAAGGGCCACCTTTTTTTCGTATCCTTCACTCTTTTTCCCTGTCTTCAACGGCTATGGACCTCTGTCGCCAAGGCGGCCTTTGTGGAGAGGTTCGACTCGTTTTATCCCATTTGAGGGCAAGGGGACTTAGAACAACTTAGTCTGCAATTTTTGTACAGTTCAAAACCAGCAATAAGCCACTGGAAAACCTCGTAGTAACACCAATAAGTTACATTCGTCCTTTTCATCGAAACAAGCCAAACTGAGTGAGAATTAATGATTCACATGCAGTTCGTCATCGATCTTTCCCAGGGATCTTAGGTGCAGCACTGCTGTATGGGTTGACTCCTGCTGAGGTACGTGGGGGACTGGGAATGACTACGCCTGCGCAAAACATTAATGTTGCCCAGGCCTTTGGTGTCGAGCTACTACTTACGTTTGTGTTAGTTTTAACCATATTTGGCACCACTGATAAAGGCCGGGAACATCGCGGATACGAAGTACCCCTTTCAATTGGATTATGCGTTTTCATTTGCCACTCGGTTGGGGTAAGTGTAACCACAGAGCTACTTTAATATGTCCTCAAAGTGATTGCCTAGAGTTTTTTGATTGGGTGCAACTTAGCCTGCACCATGAACAAAACTTAACTCTGGTTAAGTTCGTCTACGAAACAGCGCCGAAATCCTTGTTTTGGGCCCCACCTGTGTACCAGGATTTGAATACGCCCCATGATTGGCCTGTTAAAAAAGCCATTGTCAATTTGCCAATCAGGATGAAAGGAAATTCGAAACGCACTTCCGGTAATTCGTTGAATCCGTTGGGGGCCCAGAACAAGGATCTCGGCACTGCTTCGCAGACGTTACTAATCGAGGTCAAATTTCGTCTGCGACGCAGGCTAGTGCAACTGGGCCCCTTGTAAAACTCAAGTTGCGCGTTCCCGCGCGCATTTTCCTGATTTTCATGACGCCAGCGAAGCACAAAATGGCAAACGCAACCACCAATTTTCTCGTTTGCAGGGAGTTTTCCCCTCGGTGAACTTTTTAGAAATCAGCTCAATTCTAAACAGTTGTATTCTACTACCACGGATACGTTCCAGTTACACAAACTATCAGGTTGAAAATCTTGTTCATTCAACCATAAGTCTACCTCGTCGGGAAGATAAACCTGCGCTGAAAAGTGCAGCCAAATGGCCAGAAACCAAAAAGAATATAAAAAATTGCAACGTCTCAAGCGATATCCCATATCTTCTGAAGTATCCTAAACGGCATGGTGTAAACTATTTGATTTTCCAATCGAACTTTCAGTTTCCCCATGTAAATGGTTTGCATCTCAGATATTCATTTTTGCAGAAAAAGTCAACTTCAGCAACTAGATAGGGGTTATTTTCCTGTATTGTATCTTAGAGATATTTAGTAATCCATTGTGGATCAAATAACAAAAGCCCAAATTTCCACGAGAAACCAAAAACGAGAAGGGTTTGGGTAGCTGTAGTCAAGGGACGCCAAACTACCAAACTACAAATGGCCTATTTGTTTGTATTACATCAGTAAACAAAGTTCAGTTAACGGACGCACAAACTTGAACGTGGACAGAACCTGTATTCTTCTCTTCTTCTCATCTTTTCAGATTCCTTTCACTGGGTGCAGTATGAACCCAGCGCGTTCATTTGGACCCGCCCTGGTTATGAACTCATGGAATCACCATTGGGTACGTTACACGGGACTCGCATTTTTGCCTTTATTTTTTGGTTTCTTGACTTGTTGATTTTTTTGCACCTGTTTATCATCTGGCAATTCACGCATATAAAATTACTGAATCAGTCAAAAACAGCTTAATCAAGAGAGCAGGGCGCAAAGAAAATTAGTGTTACAGCTTGCCCTTCGGTTAAACTGTAGCTAGCTTGTACTAGCCCGAGAGTCATCATTTGTAGCTAGCCCGGAAAAAAATGTTTTCGAGCAGGTTTTATAGTCAATTTACAGAATGTATTATCCTTTATTAATTAATTACACCAGCAGTAATAATAATTGTAATAATTTCAGTTCGCCAGATCAAGTTGAAAAAAAAATTTCGATCCACACGAATTTATAAGGAATTTCAACAGTTTGTCTAAAAAAATTCTGTAAAGTATTTGAATTACGCCAAAAAATTTCACTTGCTCGTTGAGCCATTTAAGAACATTTCGCTAGCCCGATCGCAAAATCCACTAACCCCGGGCTATCGGACACAACTTTCTTTGCACACTGTAAGATTTCGAATGGTTTTGAT
Source organism: Porites rus (assembly GCA_964035705.1). Classification (NCBI taxonomy): domain Eukaryota; kingdom Metazoa; phylum Cnidaria; class Anthozoa; order Scleractinia; family Poritidae; genus Porites; species Porites rus. The sequence goes on from OZ038002.1 coordinate 8,444,896, forward strand.
TTTGCCGGAAAACACTCTTACATTCATCAGTCTACGGACCCGAGTTACATTGTCGCACGGATCTTTCTTTTCTTTTAAAGGTTTACTGGGTTGGCCCCATATCAGGTGGACTGATTGCGGCTTTGCTGTACGAGTACGTATTCTCTTCAAGTAAAGTAACAATCTCTCCAGCGTAATCTCAACTGCGTTACTTTTGAACAACATGGACGAAGAAATACTGAAAAAAGAAAACCTCGTTCTTAGAAGATGGTTCGAAGTTCGACGTCATTTCTTGTCTATCTACAGTCTGTGATACCTTGACAAGAGCCCAAGTCACACATTCGCAAACCAACGCTGCTGGTCTTTTTACGGTACCCTCCTCCACTTTTCTGTGTGGGCGGCCATCTGGTACAAGAGAGACAGTTTGCGCTTCCTTTAACTCTCTCTTTACCTACAGGCATGGCCTTTATGGCTGAATACAAAAGCTTGAACTTTTATAGACACTCCGAGAGTCTCTATTCAGAACACAAATTTACAACATCTTCATGTAGGTTCTTATATAGCGACAAAATACTCTAGAATACCTTGGTCATTTCTGGATAACTTTTAGTATACAGGGTAAAGATCGTTAGGTGGGGTTCTTTATAAAAGAATGGTAGTTATCTTCAGTAAAGACCTGTTGACAGGAAACCTTGCTTGCATACAATCAGCAGTTTTACACAAACAAATGGATGATGCTAATGATATGGGAAAATGCGAAAATGCAAAGGATACAACATTTCAACACTTTTAATAAATAGAAAATATATTTAAACTTGATGCAAAGCCACCGATGGCCTTGACCGAAGCTGCTTCTTTAAATTCACCAGACGGTCACCAGTGAGTTTTAAAATGTAAAAGTTCTGATAACGTTTGTATCGCGACTAAGTCCTCCTCACTTTATAAACAAGACAGCCAAGCAGCCCTAGAGGGGTCGTATGCCATTTCAGTGCTTTATTCTGGCAACATTTAACTGGTTTTAGTCCCAATGGGTTCAATGATCTGCTTGCGTCTCGCTGGAAGGTCAAAATAATTATGTATGCCAGGAGTTTTTACGGCACTAGCTTACAAGCTTGTTTTGTTTTAATTTGCCACATCAGAACTTTCTTGATTATTTTCCTCAAGTTTGCCGCTTATTTTCTACCTCCTTCAAACGCAGCAGAGAGTCTTCAAGAATGGTTAAACAACTTTGAAGAGTTTGTAGGTCAGATGGATTAAGAACACCTAGAATGCAAACGAAAAAAGTAAACAGACAGCCAATCTTAAACATAATTACGTAAATGTACGATTTTGGCTCCTGATTCAAGCTCTCTTCTTCTATAACTTAAAAACAAGTCTACTCCTCTTACATCTATACAAATGTAGCAAGTGCAAAACAAGGTTGAGCAAGTAAAGCCTTAGTTAGGATTGACTCAGTCTACGATTGGGCGTTTCAAGGTAGGCAAAACTGATCTTAGATCGTCACTATCATACAATGTACCTGTTGTAGGATAATTCTTAAGGAATGAAAAATCTAAGCGCCAGTTAGTTCGCTTTTACGTTCTTTCGCTAGATTAATTATCATAATCTCCCACACGGGAAAACAATACACGGTCCTTTTAGGTACGCTAGACGGCAGGTGCGTGAATCCGAATTAAACACGTCCCTGTTTGGTCGCGTGTCCGGAGATTTCGAATCCGCAATCTATCTGAAGTGAATACAATGTATTTGAATGAATGTGTTCGGATTTTAGCCACAGTAAAAAGAGCAACAAAAAAGTGCAACTTGTTTTGCAACAATGCCGCAAAACGAGTTGAATAGCGATGTTGCGCGCTTTACCACCAGTAACAAATACGGTTGCAAGGTATTTTCTTGTGGGTGGTAAAACGTGCAACTTCGCGATTCAACTCGTTTTGCAGCAATGTTGGAAAACAAGTTGCACTCTTGTTGTTGCACGTTTTACCACACCTTCTCGATATGTGCCGGTGCCCGGGAATCCCAATATCCAAACTGAAATGAAGACGGAAGTATTTATGAATCCGGAAACAGCTCCTTCAGGGTAAACGAAGCCCGTGGGTTTGTTTTGTGGACGCTATGGGTTCTGCTATTGGCTATAGGTGGCTAAAGGTGCACAGGAAACTGGGGACAAACTTTGTCACCCACAACAGTCCCATAATGTAATTCTTGCCTATTCCCTGAACGACGTTTCCCAGTCTCCATCGGTCAATTCACTTCGGTGACGTATCCGAGGCGAACGGGCGGGAAACTGACTTCTTCGCTTGGACCACGTGACCCGAACTGTTTGGCCGCGCGGAAAAACGAGGTCTAAGGATTAGGCAAATGCCATTCGACACCATAACGACCCAGTCCTCTGTGAAACCTCCAAAAGGCCAATTAACTCCAATTTTTCGAAAGACAAGCTATCTGATGAGAGTAGTAATATAAATTCATGTAACAAATATCTCACTCGAATGACTCCCTTGTCTTCTGGATATTTTTGCTTTACTCTCATGGCACATTTCACTGTAAGAAAACTTGATCGTTTCTAGGCTTCGAAGCGTCTGAAGGAAAAAAAAGGGAACAAGAGAAGGTCAGACAGATAAAATCACTCGAGCAGCACACTTAAAATGAGTTCGGTACTGAAATGAGCAGCTTTAAGTATGTTTCATTATACGCCGCGGACAAACGCTTGAGGCATTTTCCCTTTTAATAAGTGAGATGTTATATACCATGAAGTGGAAACACAAGCGGGGATGTAAAAAAGTCATAGACAGTGAATTTGAATACTTTCAGTAAATTTTTACTCAACATAATGGGTCGACTATTTAAACGAAGTCTAACTTAGACCGCGGTTTAGGAAATCTTTGGACCTCCAGATCTCTTCCTTCGTGGGTTAGCTTAAGAAAACAACTGCTTTTCTAGTCTACGCCATGGTCCGCCTTATGCTTTCATGAAACTGTTCACGATAAATGGTGTTTACATAAAAGCGTTCGGCAAACGGAAAATTAAATGACCTAGAAAATGGTTTAGTTAATTACTGGCTAAACTCCGTTTAAATAACTGTCTGGCCCAATGAATTTCTTAATTTTCGTTGAAAACGCTTTGCGCCAGAGCGGAGTGATGTGGGCAAATAGCACCGAAAGGGCTGTACCCAAACTTATACGCAATGAAAACCGCAACCTCAGCTTTAAAGTACATTGCTTAGCTTTAACAAATTTCTCCTGTGATCTTGGTCAAGTTTCGTTAATACTACCAACCTGAATATATCTCAGTAAAAGGGAATGAACTCTGCTGAATGCTGGGCCCACCTCTGCAACCAAAAAATATTCAAGTTGTCATGAACGTTACACTGTCATCATTAGAGCAGTTTCCAATAGGCCATTTTCCGAATTTCAAAAAACATTGACCTTCAAAATGAGACTTTTTAGGGCAAAAAGTCCATGGGAAAATGACTTTTTGCATGTCTGAACGAGAATAGAAAATTATTTTAAGATTTCGCACTTATAGTTCGTAAATACCTTCGCTTTCAAAAAGGCTTGGGTCAACTCACAGATGGCCTATCAGATGTGGTAGAATCCAGGTTCGCCGCTTTCTCAAATTCGTTTTCGGGAAAACGGTCAGTCTTTGATCATCAAAAGCGGGAGCATTTCCAAAACAGTGGCTGGCTAGGCTGGATTTGTGTCGCTCTCTCGAGTCTGGTTTGCTGTTTCTCCCCTGTTTTGAGGAGATGAGTACCGGCAACCTCCCCCAAGAAGCAACTCCCAAGAAATTACACTCACCAACTTTAAAAATTGTGAGCCTTACGGTATATCACTAAAAACGCTTTTAAAAAGTCAGAACTGGCCGGTCTAACCAGTCATTTTGAAAATGAAATTTCTGCTAAAATCCATCACATCCGTGTCTACCATTCAGGAATACAGTGATCTAGCTCGGGATAGTCCTGATTAACCCTTTAGGTCCCAATAGTGACCAACATCAATTTTCTCCTAACAATATCCATATGTTGCCAAGAGAAAAGGTTATGAGAGTTTAATAATAAAATGATCACTACATAGATTTAATGCTTTGATCTGTTATCAAACTCTCTCAAATAATACTTTAAAGAATGAATGAAGATCAGTGTGGAGAATTTATATGTGAATATTGGGGGTTAAAAGATTCACAGAGGAATTGTCCTTAGGATTGGACTAGTCTGGCTGGTCAGTCCTGACAAATGTTAAGGACCCTAAGTGTACCTGACAGAACAGGTGCTTGCCTTCTACACCATGGCTTCATTTCAGTTTCAAAACAATGAAGAAATCCAGACACGACTTGAGCCATGGTTGTGAGGGACAAAGACAATGTTTTGCTTACTTTCTCAATTGTGATGGCATCAGCATCACATAAAGGAGCCTAGAAAGAAGGTAAAACATATTCAAAGGGACAAAAATTAATACAAACATGAGTTTCAGGATGATAAATAGGGCTATCAGAAAAAAGTCATTTGTCTTAAACAGGGTCAGGGTTAGAAGGCCTTAATGGCACAGCCCTGAATTCTCAGTTGCAAGGCTCCTTTTTGTTTTTTTAAAGGTTTACAGGCATCATACATTTTCTCTGAGTCCCTCCAGTTGCTGGCTCTGTTCTTCTAGTTCATTGGTCAGTTTTTCTGTGACAGAAATTAGCTGTTTCTCATCTGGTATTCTGTTGATTGACACAAACAGATTTGCAAAATATTACATGACGAACAGCAACATAATAATAAAATAAAGGAAATTGACTTCACTTTAAATCTGTCTTCTAAATTAATTTTAAGACTAGATGAATGTCCTCTATCCCCCAAACTAAAATAATATTTATCCCTAGAGTTACAAAAATTGCATATTTTTTAGTAGAGGTAGTAACCATTTTGGGCAACAACCAAAACAATCTTTCTGTTTGCTTCTTTGATGAGAGCTAACAAAATTTGCTTAGTTTTAGTTTGTTTTTAATGGGGCTTTTTCATGATTTATTGGTAGTACTTGTCCTAAAAGTCACCACAAACTGATCCCCTTTTGTTTTGCATTGTGCAAATATTTATATCTTTCTAGGGGGTTCCTCCATGAGAAATGGCTTAGCCCCTTAACGTTTTGGAAAATAAAAAGCACATGTAGGTTTTATGTACATGATTTTCATATTACCTACCTTTTTTGTTCAAGCCCTGATGTAGATTTTATCAAGTCGGGTGGATAGAGTTGAACTTTAGATCTAAAGATATCTGGAAGGTCTTGTTGGCGGCATAAAGCATCAAAAAAGTAGCAGTCATTCTTGAACTGGTCTTCCAAAGAGAAATGAGCTGTAGCCAAGCTTTATGACAAAGAAATATATAAAACACAAGTTGACTTTGACCCTACCCAACACTGTGTTTTTTTGAAGAAATCATTATCATTTTTTCCATTAGGACAGGTTATAGCAAAAGGATCATTAACTTGTCTTTCAACCAAATTAGTCAATTTCCATTTTTCTCCCAATAGAATGATTGTTTTCTTTTCACAACATTTCATTCTTTACGTTACGGAAACTGCTGTTAATTTATAATGCCTGCTGTTAATTTACAATGCCTTCCTCCATGGTTGTTGCATGTTATAAACTACTCATACATACAGGAGAGGCCATGGAACTCTTGAACATATCACCAGGAACTTGTAAAGCTGTCCTACATTCAGTATTTACAAAAGCAATGTCTATTTCAATATTTCTCTGATTATTCAGTTGCATTTCTGACACTTGTAAGCATACAGCTCTACTTACAGCGACATGTACCTTCTGATGACCTCTGTTTGAAAGCTTTTCAGTCTAAAAGAGGCCAACTCTACTTGCAAACACTTTCTCTGCTTCCCTCAAGAAGCCTTGTCCAACTTAAGATGCTCAGGGATGTGCAGCAGAGAAATGAGGCAAGCAGTGTTGCCCAAAATAAGAGGCCTTACAGACAGCACATATAAAACTACCCTTTTTTCAGGCAACACAGCTAGCACAAAATTAACCTTTTTCATAATTACTGACCTTGCTGATCTTACTGGTGTTGTAAAATTGGCCTGAGCTGGTGTCTCCACAGTGCTGACAAGATCCAAAAGATTTTCCCAGAACACTGCTTGTTTGTTCCTAGATTTGTTACCCTAAAAACAACAAAGATGTGCACTCTCACCAAAATGAAGGAACATGCCATCATATTGCAGCTGTTTGAGGGTAGCGTTATGATTATAAGACTATGGAAACCTCAGAGGTACTAATGTACATCTACAACACTTTGTAAAATAGTTAGTACATCGTCAGGTCGATCAAACAACTCCCCTTTCTACTTAAGGGCATTTAGCAGAAATTAAGATGTGAATCACAAAAACTGGAAAATATTATTTAAGTTCATGAATTAGAAAATTATATTTTTTATTCATTCCTGTAACCTTCCTTTCTGGGGTTTTTAGTCTCGTGTATTTGGCCATTTTTGAAACCCTTTTTTTTGTTTTATATAGCATTGAAAGAACAAGAAGAAACAAGAGGGAAATAATTAATAAACTGAAATGTGTAGTTTTTCCAGTTTCTTGTCCTTTGCACATTGTTTTGCTCAGCTACCCCTCTCCTATGCTAACATTTTGCCCTAAGTGAGAAGTACGTGTTAATGTTGGTTTAGAGGAGGGGTAGGTAGTCAGTTACCCAGAAACGTATAATGATCCGTTTTTGTTTTTTCTTATGTAGCGTACATGTAGCTTTTGGTTTCCAGGAAAAAATAAACTGGTTTTAAAAATACAAATAAAAATTAAACCAGAACATTATTATGAGGTAAGATCTTTCAGGATGGCATTTCAATAAGTTAGATACAGATGTACCATGATCAAGCATAAAATGTTTCATAAACTTCAGACATATTATCGCTACTGCACGATGCATCACAGTTTACAAAAGAGGCATAAGATCTGTGAAATTGTGGATTTTGAAGTTTTAAAGGGGTTTGAGGTTTCTGATAATTGTCCCTAATGCTGCCCCCTGGGCCTTCCTATTTACAATAACTTTTTTTTATTATTTTGTAAGTAAAAAATCTGTTATCAGGTTCAACCAGATTTCCTTTGTCTCCTATGCATAATAATTATCCCTAATTACCAGGATTAGAAAATAAACGAAATTCTAATTCAAACCAGATTGAATACTGGTTTAGCCTGAGTCAAGAATGGATTTTACCTTTAACATACACTTTACAATGTATGTACTCTCTGTGCCTCTGTTTTTTACAATGGACTGCATTTTGCAGCAACGTAAATACACGTAATAAAATAGCACAAGTGATTTTTAAGCAAGTTGTATTTTTCACATGAAAGTACCTGTACAAGTTCAATATCATCACTTTTACACAGTCCTAAGAGATGACAAGCAAACAGAAGTTCTGCAAATAAAGCAAAACCATTAATGTGTTTTAAATGTCATACTTTTTATTCCAATCAAAAAGTCAACAGAGCTTCACTCAGTACTGCAAGTTATTTATTACTGCAGTAAAAAGAGTGACAATAAGTGAATTTAAAGACAGAAGATCAAAGACTTGTTGATTTGTTGTTGAAAAATAAATGCTGTCAACCTTGATTTTGTCTTACTTTGAAGCCTTGAGTCATTTCTTCCAAATGCTTTACTTTGTTGATTCTCGAGCATGTTGTAGATGACTGGATCAAACCTGTGACATGAAAGTGCCCAAGAAAGGCATTTGGGAAGCTGGTTATCTACATCTACATTTACTAGTCAGCAGAAACTACACATGTATGTACTGTTATCACACTAACATTAAATTAAGAAGAAAAAGATTTAAGTGAGTGGATCCATAGTTAAAGTTATTTGAGTGGATCCATAGTTAAAGAAAGTTATTAATAATTATGTAAAAAAATAAGATTACACAGTGAAAAAACAACCACATAAGGCCTACAATCGTGGAGCTACTTGGCCGAAAAATTATGGAACTCAGCTCCAGATTCTTTAAGGACAAATTCAAACTTTAAAGTTTTTAAAAACAACTGAAAAAACATTGACCTTGTTAAACAGGGTATTGCCTGCATGATTGATTTGATTTTGTTGATGAAATTTGTTTGTGCTCCAAGTATACAAAAGCAATAACTATGTAACCCATACCCAAACATTGGTTGACATGACTGTGACTAGTCACAAAAAGAAAGCGACAAAAACTCAAGATAAAGAAAAAGAAGTGACAACTGCAATGGCAAAACAAGACTTATGAGGTTTTACATGCTGAGCAGAGTTTCGCCGGTTCAAAGAAGGCAAAAGAAATGACTGGACTTGACAAGAAACAAGGGGGACAGTTGGTTTTACTGTTGAGAAAAGTCATTTCGGCATTTCGTGTTTCAAAAATGCCTAAGGGGGCTATGGATTTTTTGTGGGGCGAGTATTTGGTAGGTTTTAGGAGGGAGCAATTAAAAATCTCTCCCAGTGTGACTGAAGGTACTAGGGAGCCACAAAAAATTCTCAATAAAAACAAGAAGAATCAGTTAACTCATATTTATTTAGTATTGAAATATAGAATGAGGTGGGGGAAGGAACAAAAAACACCAAATAATAGGGTGGTATCCAAAAATTGCCAGGGAACAAACAATCTGAAATCACCAGAACCACCATACTCTACAAAAATTATACCTCTCCCGTAATACTTGGGTTGGGGGAGCACATTAAATATTTACAGAGAGCTTACGAGCTTACTTTGCTAAACTCCACTGCAGGAGTCTCAGTCTTGGCTCTCCAGGCTTAAACAATAATTCTTCTATCCATGAATCCTCAACGCCTCCTAAATACGGGCAACCAAGTTCCTGATTTAAGGAAAGATGGACAGATGCGACAAACATTTGATATTGGAGAAACAGAAGAATTTTAAAACTGGTTTATGTGAGCCCGGGAGGTTTGATACTTGGAAAAAGTTTAATACGTACAAAGAAGAGGTGCATAAATTGAAAAAATTATAAATAATACAGTCTCATTTACCTCTAATTTCGATCGAAAGTGGACCAACCTTTCCCTGCTAGAAGCCGCCATTTTTTCAAACATGCCTCCTCCCAAAGCACCATGGTATTGGGCCCAGTCACATGACGATGACAGCAATCCAAGATGGTGGACTTCCTTGCGGAGAACAACGCTTGTGGACAGACCGTGTTAAAGCTCGTTAGCAGAGGAAATGCGATCGTTGCAGAGCTTCTCCGGCTTTCCGACTTTATACCGCCAGTGTTTAAGCAAGAAACGAAAGAAGATCGCGATAAATATGGCGAGATTCTGGCGGACTTCTCCTATTTCAAAGGTCCCGATTACTACGAGAACCGCATAGATTCTAAGCCGGTAAGCTTAAGTAAAATGAGCTGCTCAAATGTTACATAGCTATTTCTTTTCTCTTTGGAGGTACTCTTAATTCTCTTTACTACCTCGTATATGCTACAAGAAAAGAGGAATCCTCAAACGGAAGACTAGCATGGCTCGGAACCGAGACATCAGCTGTTTGTTATTTTTATGGGTAGGGCTGGGCGGGGGGTGGGGGTTCTCTGGAGGGGTTATCTTTTTGATAGGTTGTGCCAATTTCATTGTACCACTAAAAGATCAATTTAGAGCATGGGGACATTTTTTGACAACTTTTGAAATTTGATTTACGTTGGTGTTTGCAATAGTAATTGTATATTGTAATTATATTGCACTTTTAATAGGAGTTCATAAGAACTCGTACTCATTGATACATGTCTGTGCGTTCCAAATCGAGTTGGAATTTGGATGTATTGGTTTTTACTGTGCTTTTCACAAACATGTGAATTCTGAAGTTCAAAACCCGCCTTCACAACTGCGTTTTTCGCTGCCGTCAGTCATCTTAACGGACCTCCTAGGAAACAAAACTTTACTTTAATGGGTTCAAAAGGTCATGGTTTGTGATTTGTGATTGGTGGATTTCGATCCATTTTGTGTGTTTGTGTGTTTCAAGGTTCGTTGCTTGTGATCATAATTATAATTGACGGTAGCGAAAAACGCAATTGTGAAGGCAGCTTTTGAACTTTAGAGTTCACATGTTTGTGAAAAGCGCAGTAAGGAGGGGGGAAAATAATAATAATAATAATAATAATAATTTTATCTATATAGCGCTAAAATCCAATAATTGTCCAAAGCGCTACCTAATTACAAAAAAGAATATAAAAAAAATCTAAATTATAAAATATCTACAATATAATTCAAATATAGCCTAAGTTATCCACTATATAAATCAAAAACATCTTAAAACAAAAGGAATCTCATAACCTATATGCTAACTTAAATAAAAAAGTTTTAAGGGATTGCTTAAAAGTTGCCACTGAAGCACATTTCCTAATCTCTAGAGGTAAATCGTTCCACAATTTAGGTCCTGCAATAGAGAAAGCTCTGTCTCCATATGTTTTCAATCTGCTTCTTGGAACCACTAAATATTCTTTACATGAAGAACGCAATGACCTAAAAAAAAAACAGAAGTACCCGGAGTAAAACCTCTTGGAGCTAGGGAGAGGGCCAACAACAAACTCAATGCCTTATGGCATCGACGCTAGGATTCGAACCCACATGTATTGGTAGGAGGCGAGTTCTCTCACCACTGCACTATACCCTTGCTCCCCACCCCTTCAAATGGAAAAGCTTCCCCTTCTCCACCAGACCCCACAGAAAGAGGATCACAGAGGCAAGGAGGCACTTTTGATCAGAGAATTTTCCCGGGCAGAAAAGATTTTCTTATCTTGAAGAAAATCTATGGAGACAAGTTTGGAGAATTCCAAAGTGCTGAGAATGTTGTTATACCGCTGTGGTCTCAGAGACCCTACCCATCTCAGACCTAAAAGCTCAATATGTCACCCCACGTCAGAAATAGGAGTTAATTTGTGTACCACAGCTCTTATTGGACGAGATGGGAGAGGGTAACATACACTCCCCTATAAGACTGAATTATGACATTCACTTTTTGTCTTTAGGAGCTGCAAGATCTAGATGAAGAATTTAGAGAAAATCACATTGAGATCTTAACCAGATTCTACAAAGCTTTTGAAAGTGTTCACAAGTATATCACTGATCTGAACAGGTAATTTAGCCACTTTCTTAGTCGTAATAGTAATGATTGAAAAAAAAAATATTTACAGGAGCTTGATTCAAATGAAAGGAAAATACAGTTTAGCTGAACATTGTGGTACGTCAATTTGTCAATTTCTCCATCATTACTGTGATGACTGTTTATGTCTTTCTAACATAATTATCATTCTTCAAAACAAAGTGGATAAAAGATTCATCTGCCCATTAATTTTTTTGCGTTCGTTATCATCTTTGTCAAGATCATCATTAACAGTTTCTTTTTCATAGACTCTAAATAAAAAAGCATACATGTAATTGTGCCAGATCACAGAAAACTTGACTTTTCAGTAGGCACTTCATCGCTTGCTTTATGTTATTATAGGTATCTGGAAGATCTTGATGAGGGAGTTTTTATACAGCAGACACTAGAGAGTGTGTTGCTTAATGAAGATGGAAAACAACTAATGGTAAATATGTTTCTTTATAAGAATTTGCTGCATTTTAAGTGCTGGTCAAAGGTGGAATGTGTTGGAAATAAGCATACATTACTGTTGTTTGCATTTCAGTGTAAAGATAATAATATTGAAGAAGTGACCCAATACTTTCTGTTTGACCAGCACTTACATTAGGCTTTTTTGGTGTAAAGATATACATTTACATTTTGTTAAAGAAACAAATAATTTTTCCTGCTTGCAATAACTGTCTTCGCATAAAGGGATGTTTAAAAATTTATTTATACTGTAATGTTTTCTTGCTGATAGTGTGAAAGCCTGTACCTGTATGGCATTATGCTTCTTGTCATTGATATGAAGTTTGAAGGGGATGTGCGGGAAAGAATGCTGGTTTCCTATCACAGATACTGGTGAGACATTTTAACACATACAGTTCAAGACAGTTGTTAATGCCAGTACTACTTGTTTACACTTTGAGACATTAGAAATTATTGTTGGGCATTTATTATATCGTCTTTCATTCTTTTGTTGAGTACCAAGCAAATCCTTAACTTCAAAGTCACAAACTTTGGGAATTTTAACTATCCAGTCTTCCCATTACAATGTAGGATTTAATTGGATATGTACCAAGCCAATTTTTAGTTGGACATTTCCTGTGGCTGACTGTCATTTACAGCTCTTCTCAAGAGTACAATAATCATTTTTTCTCTAAAAAGGGTAAAAACATTTAAGCAAAAATGCTGGGGTGCAAACAATGCAGACAGGACTCAAAATAATGGCCAATCAACAGACAATGCCCGGACTGATTGGGGAGTTGACGGTCAACCTTTTGTCTTTCCGGTCAAGTTGACTGGTCACATTCGATTGTATTGAAAATAAAAAAATTAAAATTTCAATGCTATTCAGTAATTTGTTATCAGTATGTAGCGAGCTGCTTTGTATTGCAGAACTTTGATCTGAAATTCTGGGTGTAATGCAACTAGAACCGTTGTTTACAATTCGCACATAACTGAAAGAGACTTTGGGGTTCACGTACACCCGAGTTAAAATGCCTGGTTACTATGCTTTTTCTCAATCAATACAAACTTTCCTCCCTTGTAATGGGGAGTAACATGGATTGCTGGCCGAGTTTTAAGATCAAGAACTCACACCGTGATACATACACCAGAAATCGTTATATTTGGAGGCACCGGACAAATTTAATGCGTACGATAATGATATTTAATTACGGGTTAGTCTCACAGACAGTGTTCCTATTAAAAGACACAAGCTTATTTTCATTTTGCTGCTGTAATTTATTTTTATTGATGACAATGAGCGCTTTCAGTTAAAGTGCTATTAGCTCTAAGCAAAGCCTTTTTTGGAAATATATATTACGCCAGTTTTGGTTCATGAGCCCCCATTTTAAGAGTTATTTATCTTGTAAGTTTGACCGACCAGAAACGACAATGAAAGGGCTAAAATGAATTTGGCTGGTCATCATGTCCGGAGACTCTCCAGGAATTATTTCGAGCCCTGCATCAAACTCTTTCCTCACTGCATTTTCTTCAATACAATTCTAGGCTGATTATTATGTATTAAAATATTCAGTCTAAGGGGCGGATCTAGAATAAATACTGACCGATTTCCTAAATGAGGGGCCGAGGGAGCAGGCTTCTAGGGGTATTTTTTTGGATTTTAATTCCCTAAAGTTCCCTTTCCCGGGTTTCTGAATCATTGAGGGGGCATCTAATGTTCGGAAACTTCAAAAAAGAAAACATTTGTCCAGACCATTTTCCAGATTTCAACTTGGGAAGTTTTATTATTATTAAAAGTATGTTTCTTATGAAAAATCTGACCGATTTCCGTAAAACGGTGGAAACCGGTGAGAATCCGCACCTGAGTCTTAGCTGTAAGGCTTAGTGGAATAAAATTGATAAAGTCACATTTAGGTTCATGGAAAAATTATTAATTTCAATCATTTTAAATTGATCTAAGCCTTATAGCCAAGTATTAATTTTAGCAAAAAAAATTATATTGAAAATGGCCTATTTGCGAGGAATACTCTCTAAACGTAGCTTACATAGATTTAGTACAACTTCCAAGATGATCAAACATCAGACTTTTATATATTTTGATTGGATTATAGGGAAGTTTTTTTAACCCGTAGTTTTAATATTTTGCTATTTTAGTGCAGCAAGAGCAGATGTTGACTCCAACATTGATGATGTTTGTAAGCTTCTTAGAAGCACAGGATTTTCCATTGCTCCTGGAGCCAAAAGACCTATCAAGTATCCAGAAGATTACTTCCGGTTTGTACTTATGTCTTATGCAGGTTTTCTTTTTTTTACTACAGAAGTTCTCCTAAAAGACAGTTCTACTTGTGGCCTTTGCACAGAAACACAAGAAAGCTTTAGCAACAGCAAAGTCAATGGTGACAAAAACGTCAATTAAAAAGTGATTACATGTTGTTTCAAAGTCCATGGCTCTTTTTCTTGTTGTTCAATTTTTCAATTGTTGGTCAATTTTTCGGGATAATAGTTGAATTCTAAAGGTTTTCTAGTCAATAAAACGTGATATTAGACAGTTTCACGTCATGATCTAAAAGCATTCCTGGTAGGTGTGGAAAGGAGGAATAATTTTTTTGCAACAGGGTAAATATTTTGATGGCATCTGTATACCCACATTAGGATTGTGTTTCTTTTTATCAAACAAAGTTTTGAAAAAAAAAGTCAGATTTATTATGTGAGCAGACAGCTCTTCTGCGACAACCAGAAAGCAATTGTTTTTGCTGGTGGCTGGAGCTCTAAGGCTGAAAACCAAGTGACAAATTAATTTATTTTATTAAACCCAGCCTTTGGTGTTCATATGGTTGAATTTTTTCTAGGCGTATTTCAGTACCAGATACTTTTGTTGACATGCTGATTGGTCGCCTGCGGTCTGATGATGTCTATAATCAGGTCAGCTATGTTGTATTTCTTAATTGTTCTAACACAATTTTAACCAAAGACTGTTATACATCTAGTTACTAGCTAGAGAGTGTTTCAATAATTACAATTTTTTGTTTTTTTCTGAAGATGGCCCTTTTATACACACATTGTATTATTCTAATATTTGAAGCATGAACATTTTTTCTGAAAGAGTTCAGTCTGTACTGTTTGAGTGTTAATGTGTTGATGTCTTTTGTTTCCCAGATCTCAGCTTATCCTTTGCCTGAGCATCGTAGTACAGCACTGGCAACTCAAGCTTCCATGCTATATGTTATTTTGTTTTTTGCACCTGACATTCTACAAAATCAGCAGGCAAAAATGAGGGAAATAGTTGACAAACATTTTCCTGATAATTGGGTAAGGACCAAATTATTATTATTTTGTTCTTTTAAGTGCTGCAATACAATTAGTGATCTTCCAGACAACTACCAATCTGAATAAGAGTGTGACAGATCACCACTGCTAGTGGTTATTGTTGAATTCTCAGTGCTTCATGCTGACTTTTTTGGACATTAGGCAATGAGCTAGTAAGTGAAAAGTGAGCAATCCTAATCTCCAGGTTGTTATTATGCATGCATCCCATGTATGTAGCAAGCATTCGTTTGGACTTCCACTAAGAATGTATGGAATGCATAGAACACACTAGTAATCTGATCACGCATGTTTTGACCATCTGTCACATGAAACTTATGCAACACACAACACTGGAGCAGAAGCGTTTTGACCTTCGATCATTGTCGCTCTTACTCTGTCACCTTTGGTTATTACTAGTTTCAGTGTTATCTAATCCCTGAGCTTGCAGCTTACTTTCATCACTTGTCACGGGGTGGGGTGGGGCTGTACCCTAGAGAGGTCATGAACATTTGTGTCTTTGTATGATGGGGTGTCATTTTAATATTCTTGTCTGTAGGCAAAGTAAAAAGAAGCAAATTTATCCCTTCTACATATTCTCATTTATTGCTGCATAAATGTTGATAATAACTGTAGTTCATGATTTAAACATCAAATTTTCCCCCCAGGTTATCAGCATTTACATGGGAATTGTTGTAAATTTAGTCGAGGCATGGGATCCCTACAAAGCTGCCAAAACAGCACTGAACAATACTCTTGATGTCACTAATGTTAAAAACTTGGTAAGAATGTCAAACCATTCATTCTTTCATTCTTTGCCTTGCTTGTTTGTTCATCTGTTTTTCGTTCCTATTCTGTGTGATATTACGCAGACTGTGAATGGTCACTATATTATTTTGTTCTAGAAATTGTAGGTGGGTACTTTTATTTTGATTATGGAGCAATCATGCTAATCATAATTCTCCTTATTATGACCTGGCTGGTATAATCTGGTGAATATTATCTCCCCTGTGCCCCTAACTCCTATTCCCAGAATAGTTTGTTCTCTCCCTGTAATCCCAGCCAATTTGGATATTCTAAAGCAAAGGATCCATAATTAAATGATTTTGCAGTGCTTTCACAGTGTATTGGGTTGTACTAAGGATGGAGTAAATTGGACAGGACCTAGTCATGCACTGACAGTGTAATTTTCCTTTTCTTTTTGTAGGCAAGCAGATTCAATACCAAAGTTAGGAGTTTAAATGTGGAGGTAAGCAAATTGTTTGGGGTTTGGTATGCGGAGATTGCTTGCTATTAAACTTTACTTGATTGTACATGTACATTAAACCATTATGCATGCATATACATCAAGGTAATGGTGAACCATTAAATCACCAATGACATAATTGGTTATTGTTACTTATTTTTAAGTAAATCTAATATGATTATAGTTAATACGTTACAGTAAAGGAAAATTAATTAAATTATGTTATTCTTAGGTGGTGAATTACCTTAAAGAAGGAGCTCTCACTGAAGAGTATGTGTTGGATCACATTCCAAAACTGATGAATTGCTTGAGAGATTGTAATGTAACACTCAGGTGGCTCATGCTTCACAACTGTGAAAGTAAGTTCTTGATATGCATTTATATTAGTAATAATAAACAATATAATAATAATAATAATAATAATAATAATAATTTTGATAATAATTTTTTTTTTTTAAATATAAAATAACTTTATTCATAGATTCAAAAAAATAGACTATTTACAGATTCAAGAATATGAATATTAAAATATATACCCTATGTACATTCTTCTTGTGTACGAAAGAGAATTGTCGTAAAATGACTATCTAAAAACTACTAATAACAATTATAAAAAGCATCAAAAAGCATCAAAAAAATAAAATTATCTAAAAATAATTCAAACTGATAAAAAGTTACTACTTAAATTCTGGCTTGCGCACTTTCCGATGTAATGTCAATGTCAGATATATTGACTGCTCTTCTCTTTCTCCTGGTTCCTCTGAGACACAGCAAGGCTGATCGTAGGATGGCAAAGGATACTTTCGCCCTTATAATAATAAAATTAGTAATAATAATACTGGTAATAATAATGATAATAATAGTGCTGATAACAATAATGCTATTAATTGCGACACTGCCACTAGTTTCCTCATGAATTGATGACTGAGTACCGACTGCAGAAATTCCATGCTGATGACCTGTCTCTACCCAGATCTGGGTAGTGCTTCTGATTGGCTGAAGAAAATTTCCCTTAGAGCATGACTAATCAGAAGCACTATGGGTAGTGAAGCGTCATCAATATGGAATTTCTGTCCCTGCCTAACACAAGGATGTTGTTCAAATTTAAAATAATACTCAAAGTTTTCAGGAAAGCAGCTTTGCATTGACAAAGTGTATATCTAGTGTTAAATGTAACTTTGTGATTTGTTTTCACACTGATAGTGTTTGATATGCATAAGAGATGCCGTTCCCTCAGAGAGATGGTGACCACAACTGGATATGATCCAAGAACTGTCTTTCAGTTGTTGCTGAACACTGCACAGTTTGAACTCAATCTCAAGGAGGTTCAGTATTATACAATAACATGTTACAATTATTTTCATTGCTCTGCTGTACGTGTACTACATTTGTACTTTTACAAGTGTCTGCAGTTATTGGCAGGACAGCTACTGAGGGCCTGTCCCTACCCATACAACCATGAATGAGGCTAGTTAAGGCATTAAATAACATTAATAGCTCAGTCCCTTGTTGGTACTCCTGACCTAATTATTAGACTTGATAATTAAATATAAACTACCCATTGCTGGATTATTTTTTTTTCACTCATTCACATTGTAATAAACTAAAGCTGGGTTTTAAAACAATGGTAAACATGTTATTCTTGGCCCTTTTTTAATTAGTTTAAGTACTGTCACAGTTTAAGTAATGAAAAGTAAGAACATAAACATAGTACCCATTTCTATAGTATGGCTTTAGACTCTGAATGAAAGAGTTAAAACAAAAATTTGTAATATTTGGCTTCCTCAATCAATTTAGATGTTCAAGCAGATGTTAGCGCAGAAACAAGTGCAGTGGGAAAAACACAAAACAGAAGGAGTTGAACGTATGGATGAACTGTCAGAAGTGTTTTCTGGGACCAAACCTCTTACAAGGATACAAAAGAATGGTATGTGACCTACCATGGTTTAACAGAAGGCTTGCCATTTTAAGACTTACATTAACTGGTATCAAGATTATCTCCATATAGATGAGCCACATTTGTAAATTTAATGTTGTAGTTAATTTTTTATCTCAGTTAATTTTTATTTTCGACTGATTTTGGGTATGGTAATGTATACTAATGCATTTGAAACAGAGGAAAAATAAAAATTAGCTGAGGAATAAAAAATTAACTGCAGCATAAGCAAATCATACCCAGAATTGAGGTCAAAATTTGGAAGAAACATTTTTGTCACCAAATTTATTGCTTATTCAATGAAGAGCTTTAACTTAAGTTCAACGAAGAAGAAAGAGTGAAACAGGGTGCAAAGAAGGTTAGTTTTAGTCGTTTTATAGCTTGCCTGAAACTGTAGCTAGTATATACTAGCCTACGAGTCATTTTAACTAACGCCCAATATTTTTTGTTGAGCAGGATTAAATACAGTTCTTCTGTAATTTAAATTCCCCCCGAAAAAACTTCACTTGCCCATTGAGCAAATTGAGAGCAGAATTGGCTAGCCCAATAGCAAAATCCACTGGCCCTGGGCTATTGGACATGCTTTTTTTGCGTACTGTGAAACTAAACACTGATAAACATTCGTTGTCACTTGTAATTAATCAATTGACAGGGTTATATAATTATAATATCAAAATCTGACTTCAGGCACTTATTAATTTGACAAATGTGGCTAATATCACCATCAAAACCCTTGTCTGCAGAAAATCTCCAAGCTTGGTTCAAGGAGATGTCCAATCAGATTTCATCCTTGAATTATGACGATTCTACTTCTGCCGGCAGGAAAATGGTGCAGCTTATTCAAGCCTTGGAAGAGGTTGTTATTAACACTGTCATTAACACATAAATAGTAACAGTTACTGTCTTTCCTGGTCCCATTACATCCCTACTATGACAACAACACTAGGAACAGCCTAAACTAACCAAACTCTAAATTCCTCAAAGTGAATATATACATATACATACATACAACCTTTATTTATACACGATATTAATTCAAAGCTTCAAGCTTGTGGGGTTGGGTGCAAATGAAAATGAAAGTCAACCAAGCAAATTAGAATTCATGAATAACAGTTTGATGTACTATGTTTAGTTAGGACTGTGCTGTTAGCTATGCTTATTGGCCCCTGGTGACTTACTTTACCTCACCCATGGACAACTTAAGTACAAAATGTAAGTTATTGCATTAATCTTATAATGCTGGGAATCCTCGTTTTAAAAGGTTCAAAGGTTTGGGCTTTCTTCAGTGTTTCTTAGAGCACAATCTTGAGAATAGTGTTAAGCTACTGGTTTTATTTATGTAATACTGTAGTAACAAACTGATACTGTACATTGTATTACAGTTTACAGTTTACTAAACATCATGAAAATCAGCTTCTTATTTTGCTTCTTCAAGGTTCAAGAATTTCATCAGCTAGAAAGCAATCTTCAAGTGCGACAATTCCTGCTGGAAACAAGGCAGTTCTTACATCAGATGATCAGGACAATTAACATCAAGGAAGAGGTATGTATAATGTCTGAGAATAACTTTTTTCTAAGCATTTCAATGTACTTCGAATCGTTTCCCTACGTTTACTTCAGATTTAAGTTTGTATCAAGGAGTAAATACAGCAGAACCCCTTTTGTCGTAGAGATAGTCTTTTCCAAGCGTTCAGATAGTAGAGTGCGGACGAAAAATTGACAAGGAAAAAAAGTGAGTGAGGCTCTCCCCTTGTTTCCTCCGCGTACGATTTAACTTGCTCCCCACCATCTGAACACCGCGCTCTACTATCTGAAGGCCTGGAACAGGCTATCATAGAGATAGCAATGATATCTTTTACCCCAATTTCTGTAGCATGTATGCAACAAGTCCCCAAGTCCTAGGTACTTGGTTGTAATGATGTTCCAAGTCTGTATCGTTAAAGCCACAGCACAGTTTTGGCTGTCAACTTACTTGTCAATGTTGGAGACGCTGAGGCTTAACTATTGTTGATAAACTTGATTTTTGCTTGGGAGTCAAAGATTCACATTAACTGTGGAGCGTTTCTTAGGAGAAAAAACTGAGCCAGTTGAACCTACCTGCGCCTAGCAGTTGCCTCTTTAAAATGCTTACTGACGTGCCTCTGCCCACCAGGTGGCCATTGAAAACATTTTTTTACAGAAATCCATGTGTACAATCAAGATTTCATAAAATATGAATTTCAATAGATGATGCTGGGATGCATGGGCAATAGATTTTCTGATTGTCACCGTTTTGAGGCTTTCCAAAGGAAGATGCAGGAGTATTGATAAACATTGCCCGCTTTTTTAATTGCATTGGTTAACAAGCATTGATAACTAAAAATTTTTTGCAACGCCTTTGCAGGTTTTGATCACTATTCAGTTGGTTGCTGATCTCTCATATGCATGGATTATCATTGATAGGTAAGAGTCATGTTGTTTCCCTGCTGTGGTGCAAGGTGCATTTCACTCGGGAAGGAGTTCATGAGAGAATGCCTGGAAATGAGGTTGTGCTGTTACCCTGCGAATACAGCAGGGACTAGCGGCGTGGAGTTATGTCTATATTCACAGGCCATTGTGTTTTTTGGTACTGTGGAGGTTTGAATGCAATTCTGACCTATTTCTTGTAACTGAGAATGGATGAATCAGGTTAGATATATGAAAAAGTTGAGAATGTATAGCAGATAGACAGTTGGAGGGATTGAATTCCAACACACTAGCATTCTTAAATTTAAAATTAGATAAACACATGTATTTATTCAAATAAAATTCATATTCCAATGATTGTTGCTTTTCAGACATATTAATGCTGTTGTGTTTATTTTACAGTTATTCTGGATTCATGCAACAAGGAATCAAGAGCAATCCTCAGTTAGTTCAAAAATTAAGAGCTACGTTTCTCAAGGTAAAATTCAGTTGTATTAATATCTGTGCATAGAGGTTTCCTGGAATTGACATCACAGTTGTAAGTACAGTTGCACGCGTGTCGCTAATGTTTAACATTAAAGACCTTGTAATTCGAGGACGAGTACGACTACGAGTGCGAGATTTTCTCAATACTAAGTAGTGCACGCGCGTGAACCAGCGTCATTTTGGCGGGAAAATGTGGTAGCCGTCGTCATTCTACTACGAGTTTTAACGCGAATGTCGTAGTGGCGAAAACAAGTTACTAGAAGTTTTATCATTTTGCGATGGGGAAAGCGCGAAACCTCCTTCAGTAAAGGTAACAGTGCTAACTTTTCTTGTGAAATATGATAAAACATAGCTTTCCGGTTTTAAAAAAGACACCCCGCAAAGTTTCATCGTACGTTTTTTCACCAAAAACGTTAGCACGGTATTTTTTATTGAAAGAGGTTAAGCCTTTGATAGCTTGTTTCCCGCACATTCCCGCTAAAGCCCTTAGTAGAATGACAAAGGCTATCGCGTTTTCTTTTCTTGTTCTTATAGATGGCTTCAGCCATGGATCTGCCACTTGTGCGCATTGGTCAGGCGAACAGCCCTGACTTAGTGAGCGTGTCTCAGTATTATTCCGGCGAATTAGTGGCTTACGTCAGAAAGGTAAGACAACTGACTCGTTTTCTTTATGCATATGAATGACACTTAGGTTTCTTTCAAACAAAGTCACTACCAGTCTTTCTCCAATTCAAAAGCTGGGCTGCTTAGTCAGATAAAACTGAAAATTGAACTATTGGACGACTATTCATTACTTTGAGTTGTGAAGTGTCTAAACAAAAAATTACTTTTATTCAATTCTTTGGCAGAATCCTTAATTCGACAGATTTAAGAAGGTATTTTGATGATCAAAATTTCACTTGATATTAAATTGACTAACCGATGAATCTAACAGTTCAAAGGAAAATCTCGTTTTAAATTTTCTTCTTCTCTAGCATTTTTGCCAAATCGTAGGGAAAAAAAGCAGAAAAACGGCAAGAGAGAAAAGAAAACTAAATTTTAAACTTTTTTTTATTATTTTGGTGTGCAAACTTGAAGTAAAGCTATGCATTTGCCTCATAAAGTTGATAATTTTGAGTCGTTTTGTGTAGTTAGCGGCCAGCAGATGTCTCAGTTATGTAACCTCGGGTTCCCTCGGACTCAGATTCTTGGAGACGTTTAAGAGAGTTTGAATACCTCTCATGCACCAGGTGAAGGGCTTTTGATGATGTGAAGTTATTTTTTCTAGGTTTTACAGATTATTCCTGAGACCATGTTCGGTTTACTGGCAAGGATCATTCAGCTACAGATCAGCAGCGTAAAGGAGGTTGGTAGCTGAGGACGACCTCTATTAAAGCATCATCATCATCATTAAAACAATTACCGTATATGACAGTTAGTTTGCACGTGTATTCTGATCGTCTATTACTGAATTCCTTTAGGTTCCCACCAGGTTGGAAAAAGATAAACTGAGAGAATATGCACAGTTGGATGAACGATACCAGGTAATGTTGTCTGGCTCATTGAACACGAGAGTCTTTTTAGTAAAAATACGCTTTCGAGTTCTTCAATTCTTGCCCGCACAAGAAATCAGTTATTCATGACAGAAATAAGCAAGAAACAAAGAAAATGCTTGTGGATTGTATAGACTTTAGAATTGAAAGTCATTCAGTTGTTCAAGACTGATCTTTCCTCCGTTATAATTTAGTTTACATGGATGGGAACCTTTGTTTCAAATGGATTATTTGCATGATGACGTATTTTTACTACTAAGACCGGAATTCATTTTGTTTTTCCTTTCATTTTTAAATTTGGTAGTCCCAGTGAGGTTTAAAAAAACAAAAGCCTTAATTTGCACAAGAAAGCAAAACCCTGAAGAATTCTGGTCGTAATAGTAAAATGACGTCATCGTGCAAATGGCCTATTATCCCTTTCACCGATCGCGGAAATCCTGAGATAGACCAGAAACCCTTGCAGGCCAGAACGTGTAGCTTTTATCTTTAGTGTCTTATGTTACAGAGACCTGATGTAGCACCGCCGACCAAGTTGACCGTCTGTAGCCCATCTTTGAGGTTACTCGCTGATCAGAAAATAGATTATTTGTTATTTAAAGATTCCAGCCTCATCCAAGTCAGATGTAGACATTTAATGATAAATGCCGAAATAAGTGAAAATGTCAACCTCTAACCTGATTTATGTTTTTTATTCAGATTGCAAAACTGACCCACTCTATCTCAGTGTTTACTGAAGGAATTTTGATGATGAAAACCACTTTAGTGGGAATTATCAAGGTGAGAATTGAATTAGATTTGACTGTCGAAGCAGCGTAGCCCAGTGGTTAGAGCGGTGGACTTGTAATCCGGAGGCCCCGAGTTCAGGTCCCACCCTGACCGCTCGTTTGATTTGTTCTCGGGTAGTAAGTAGTTCAAACCCTCTGCCACACTTGTCCAACAGCTAACTGGTTCGCCTCCTACCAGTTGGGATTCGTAATTTTATTATGTTCCATTTAAATTATTTGTTTCATCATTCCTGAAAAGCCTCATAAGTATAATTAATTGATCCAATATTTATGATTTTTGATTTTTTGATATTAAATTTTTATTTTAACTGCGGTTTTATTTCGGCGATGTGGCGTTGTCTGATAACGTTATCGACAACAAATTCTTCATCAGAGTTGTCTGTAGAAGCAAGTTTGTAATGATCTGGCTGACTTTGCTTTATGTTTAGATTGATCCCAAGCACCTTTTGGAGGATGGTATTAGAAAAGAACTTGTCAGACAGGTGACCTATGCTCTTCATACTGGCCTCATATTCAATCCAAAGGCAAAGGTACGTTGTCTGAATACTGAACTGTGAAATTCCGATCACATGATATCTGCATGCCGCGGGTAATTTGAATCGGACTACTAACATGGTCGTTTGGCCTTTATAGCGCCGTTCATGTAGCTCAATACCCTGTAACCTTTTCTAGTATCGAAGTTATGTGAAATGATTTTCCGATAACTTGCAAAGCAGGCGTTCTCGTGCAGCTCAGAGCGAAACTTAGGATGGCTGTCGCGTTCGTTTTTTTTTTCCCGCCATTTTGAATATGGCGACCAAACTATGGGAAGAGGACTTAACTACTTTTGGTGCGCGGAGTGGGTCGCGACGATCTGCTTTCCCGCCCCCGCCCCCATACCCAAAGTAGTTTTGTCCCAGTCCATAAAGTGTCAAGGATACAAGCGTCAAAGTTAGCCGGGAAACCTTTTACAGGTTTACCTAGGGTCAGCTTATTGTACGCGACTTGGCCGTGAACAACTAAATTATCATCGTTGTGGTTTTGCGTTGTAAATTATACCTAACGCAGGTAGTCTTATTGTCGTTTGTTAACAGCAATCTGAACTTGACATAAAATTGAAATGGCTAGGAGGAAGTATGGATGGATTTCGTCGGTCGTTTGAGTACATCCAAGATTACATCAACATTTATGGTCTGAAAATCTGGCAGGAGGAAGTGTCCAGGATCATTAACTATAATGTGGAACAAGAATGTAATAGCTTCCTCAGAGAAAAGGTACTTGATACAATAGGCTTGCGCAGCAGAGGCTAAATCATGGGCGGGGCTCGTTCATGTGGAGAAAACTTTCCCCGGATAGAAGTAGCAGGGTCACTCGCTTTTCCTAGCTACCCTGGTCGAGCCAACTTTTTCCACATTCTTTACAAAGCTTGGCAAACCGTTTACTTGATAAACAAAACATTAGCTCGGCTAGTGGCCCTTCTTCGATAGGAGGGTCACTCTTTTAGCAGGGGCCAACTTTTCTCCCTTTTGACCACTGGCTCGCCCAGCCGGGTCAACTTGGTCAAGGCAAGACAATAAGAGCATGCGCAAGCGCTGTTGTCAGCTGTTAGCTCGGGCAAAGCGATCAACTGTTTTTACTCATATAAACGTTTGCTAAAATTGACTCGGCTGGGAGGGTGACTCCCTTTGCCGGGATAACTTTTCTTCCTAATATATAAGGGGCCGTAGTAAAGCTGTAAAAAGCATTTGTTTGAGTTATTCCTTTGTCCTTAGTAGCCCATCTTTCAAAAGTTTCGACAATTTTCGGACACGAAAAAAATTTTATGCTGGCAGAGTTTGCATTAAAAGCTTACTGGCTTTGGAAGTAATTCAATAAAACTGTAAATTAAATTAATTAATTTCTGCCACAAAAAGTTACTGGCACTTGGAGAAAATTAATGATCTCAAGGCATTATAAGAATACCGAGCTTGCGTGAATGAACTGCGACGTTTCAGAGTACCGTAAACTGTCGCTTATAAGCTTTAGGCTTATACATCTTACTGTGGGGGATTAAAAGTGGTGGTGGTGGTGGTGGGGGAAGGGGGTGTTTATAAGCGACAGTTTACGGTATCTAGCACTTGTTTCTTCTCAGGTACACGACTGGCAGTCTATTTACCAGTCCACCACAATTCCCATTCCAAAGTTCCCTCCGGTTGATGAGTCTGTGAACTTCATTGGACGGTTGGCACGGGAGATCCTACGAATAACAGACACCAAGTAAGCTTATAATTTTTTGAGCTAAAAAAAAAGCACCCGTGGAGATTTGATGTTCGCTAACGAGAGGTGGCTGTTTACGAGAGATCCCAACTATAGTGCTTTGAATGAAAAAAAAAATTGTTTTTTCTGCATATTTGATCAGTTATGATAGATGTGGTTTCGCTTACGAGAGATTCCAACCAGTAGCATTTTGACCGGGAAAGCTGAGTTTGGTTACCGGTATTATGTTTATGTCGTCGCTTTCGTGAGGTCGTCAATATGGGTTCTACTGTATCTTTACCGAGATGTGATTCCGTTTTAAATTCTAATCATTCCCTTTGCCGTATTGCAGGACCACGTGTTATATTGATCAAATGGGAGCATGGTATGACAGTAGAACAAAGCAAGAAGTTATGAATCTACTGATTCTGAAGAAGCTTCAGCAGGCGGTCGGTTCATTTGGTTTGACAGGTCTGGACAAACTACTCTCCTTCATGATCGTCAAAGAACTGCAGGTTTGATTATTTGCCATTTTTGTTTTCTTTTGGGTTGTTTTGTTGTTCTTGTTTAATTTGTTTTTCGGCCCTTTCAAGGCCAGTAGTGCTCAAGTAATTGACTAATCCACAGTTTTTCTAAGTTCTTGGGCCCCTCTCTCTGAAACAATACGTATGCACTAGTACAGTATTTATATTAACCGCACTCGATAAAATAACTTGTATTTGCTTCAGAGTTGTTGAACACACTGCCTTGAAACTGTGAGCAAATACGGAAAATGCAGTTTTCCCGTGAAAAAGCCTCATTGGAACATGTCACATTTTCAAATGCATACGTGTATGAATCCAAAATTGCTCTATGAAAATTTGAAGGAAGTTTGATTTTTTTAATTACGTACCAATTTTTTCCCTTCAGTTTGTTTGTTCACTCGACACGACTGGCATTGTTTCGTTTTGTTTCTAGAAATTCCAAGCTCTTCTTAGAGGATCTCTCAAAGATAAAATGATAACGGACACTCTGACGGGACTTTCTAAAGTCCTTACTCCTGTAAAAAGTTTGATTGGTAAGTAGTATTTAGCGTCTCGAAATGTTAGTCTCCCATGGAACCTTTACGTCTTGTCATGCAACGCTCCTCCCCAGAGTGTTGCGTGACAGGACAAAAACGGCTGCATCTACATGGCAGACTACTGGATATGTTTGCTTTACGATTAATTAGCGCACTGCTGCGCGTTAGGCTTAGTCGGTGTTGTATCGAATGGTACAATTTCAACACACCCTCCTGCGGAACCTCAAAATAACCAATAAAAGAAGCGATAGCGTCATCAAAACATCCTCATAATACAATTTTCACAATACAGACTCAGTCTTCCTCTGGTGCAACGTCAAAATGTCCAATAGCCGGGCCTTTACTTAAACTGCTATAATATTCTTTCAGTGGTAGGTTTAGGCACATATTCACGAGAAGCCACACTCTAATTTTCTTTTTCTTACCATAAGCTGCAGTAACCTCTCGACAAGACAACTAGCGTTTTTGCAAGCGAACACATCAGTCAGTGCAAGGATGGTCGCATAGTATTGTGATTGTTTGGTCTTTTGGGTGTGCGTCGCATTTGTAAGCTTGTAATGTCCTATAGAAAACAGTCAAGCTTATTTTGATTGGAAATAGTTGGTAATTGTATCTAATCGACAATGTGTTCAGCACGAAGTACATCAGCTACTGAAGACCGACCACATTTTCTGGCCGGCGGGGGTTATCTTATGTAAGCCAAACGCAGCCTTTTGTTCTAATAAAGCTAAGTCTGGTAACAATTCTGTGGAGTTTTTATTCATAGTTGTTTTTCATTTGTTTTTATTCATTGTTGTTTATTGTGTTCCTTGTTCCTTGTTTTTGTTTAGCAACTCCTTACAGAGTGTATCCTCCAGTAACTCAAAAATTGGCCCGACTTTGGACGCAGTACTGTGAAGCTATAATGAAAGTACGCCAACTAATCACTTCTTTAAACAATTTTTTGTTGACTGTGTTGGTGGATATATGCAACTTAAAACATCGCAGATTTTCAAAGAAAACGCA
Source organism: Porites rus (assembly GCA_964035705.1). NCBI lineage: Eukaryota > Metazoa > Cnidaria > Anthozoa > Scleractinia > Poritidae > Porites > Porites rus. The sequence continues at coordinate 8,472,432 of OZ038002.1, forward strand.
AGAAATCTAGATTTAGAAGTAAACTAGAACACGGACGAGTAAGAGAAATTTCTAAGAGCAGCTGAAGAAAGTAGTGAAGCTGGCAACGCAAGCCTCCTGTATTCTTCTTCCTACTGAATTTTGTCCGCGCTATCGTTAACAATTTACTTTTTTCAATGCTTTCCTGTCATTTGGCGAGAAACGTGATACGGTATCCATCATTTATGACCGTTATTAGCTATCCCATGATCAAGTACTGATCAGTGATTGGCTGGTTGAGTTTGAAAAGCATCCACTTGCTGTTGCCTATTGGCTAACTTCCCTTTCTCCTAGGGAGGAGGGGCAGTCTAGAGTTCGTCGTGACAGAGTTCGTCCATTTGATAAATATTGTTGATTTGTTTTTCGTCCAGGTTGGACAGATGCAGCTTATAAGAAGACAGATTTCCAATGAACTTAACTGTTCCTGCAAGTTTGACTCCCAAGTTCTCTACAATGCGCTAGGCACATTTAACAAGTAAGGGCGTTTTTGTTCTTATTTCAATGCAATGTCTGTATTTTGGGATTTCTTTGACTATGGGAAAATTGTTTGCAAGTTTTCTAACTCGAACTTACAAATTCTGTAGCTAAGTTGATGAAAATGATTTTCGATCCGTTTTCCCGGGTAAAAATATAAAAATATTCTGAACACTGAGTCAAAAAGAATTTCCAGCCTCAAGAAGGTACAGTGAAAAGCAAGGTGGTAAATTATGTGCGTTTTCTACCACATTTTCTTCATAAATTCTTCTCGGTGTCCTTTTTTCAGTGCTCTTCTGCGTGATGTCGAGGCTCATTACCAGGATCCTACTCGGCCATATCCCAAGGAAGAAAATCCACTCATGTTTGAACTGACGTCATATCTTGAGTGGGCTGGAATTCATAATCCCCTGACAAAGGTATGACAAAGCGATCATTCCACTTTTCTTGGTTATCTTTTTTTCGCTTTGTACCGCTTCCCATTTCAGATCCAAAGTGATTATCGTAAGGAGCTCACGCTACGTCATTGCCTAATTATCTTCTAGCGTGTTGTTGCTGGCATAAATTTGCGGCAATATTTATTGTCGTGTACCTATCTAGTATGTTTTCGTTAAAAAAAACATCGATCTAAAGATATTCGCCTTATGCGTGACAATGGACGGTAAATCTTTGATGTTAACACGCGGATCGTTCCATAAGAAACCTAGTCGAAGACATGAAATTTCCAAATTGCGTCGTCCGTTTCACGGGCAGTTGTACAGTGACGTGAATAAGGCGGATCCAAGAGTACTGAGGCGCGGTTACCTAGTGGGTAAGGCGTTGGACTTGAGATCCATGGAACCTTGCTGAAGCCTAGAGAAGAAAATTTGCTACATGTTGTCTCTCTTCAAAATGAGTACCGGATAAAAGCTGCCGCAGAGAACACTGTGGTGAACTAGCGTCCCTTGAAGTGGATATTGCCTCCTAATCATACATTCTTTTTGCTCGACACGCAATCCTTCCTATCGAACGTCTGTTTTAAGACATGCACCAATCACAGCGCACTTCCAAACCAAGGAAGGGTGTACTTTGAACCTCGTGAAATTTCGCGCGAGACTCCACTAACACGCATGACGGAAGCTAGTTTGCCTTTCAACAAGTGTGTGACACCGTAAAAAATCATCGATTTAAGTGCTTCTCAACGAGAGGCTTCAGCGTACTTCGTGGGTAAGAAGAAGGATTCGACTGGGTTCGACAAGTCACCTAGCATTACCTATTGCTTTTCTGTTTTACAGATTTATATCACCACAAAGAAGTATCCATTTTTCGCGCTGCTCAACTTTTTGTGTGTGATTGCTCAGATGTCAAAGCTGGTGTATGTCAAGAGTGTTGGTAAGAACCTCTAGATCTTTCTTGTATTTTCAAGCAATTTCCATTTGTTTGACTCTTGGACATCTACAGCGGTCTTGTCACAATTTTAAACCAAGTCATATACCTCAACTGCTAACTGACACACAATCGCTGCATAGTTTCTTTTCCTTCTCTGCTGGCTTCTATCAATAGTCCAATTTACAGTTGTATGCTAAGTTACCTAGCCTCTGAGTGGAAGCGAGGCTGGTGGTGATTCTCTTTTGATAGAAACCTCAGTTCAGTTCATGTGACATAATACGTTTGAAAACACGGTCACCTCCAGCCTCGCCTCCACTCAAGGCCAGGATACTTATTACACAACTTTGCAATGGTCTATTGGTACTCCTCGTTTCCAAGTTTGAGTGTTAAGCCTTCCATTTGGACAGTTTACTTCCTTGAAAGCCAGGGAAGTGGGATTGGAGGGGGATTTCTTAGAACTACATATATTTTTTCATGATTTCCTTCATCGAGATCAGCCAATTCTTGATGAATTCTTCTTTCAGGTGCAATGGTAGCGAGACGTCCGACCGATCAAATCGACAGCGCGCCCTTTGTAGTGGGCATGATAACAGTTCTAAAACAGTTCCACTCTGAATACACGGAGCAGTTCCTGGCCTGCTGTGGTCAATACGTGAGGTCCCTCATAGAGGCTTCTGCTAACAAGTAAGTGCGTAACACCGGTCATAAACAGCGCCACAAGGAACGTAACCCCCCCCCCCCCCCCCCCCCCTTTTCTCAAACTGTACAGGGATCCCAGACAAATTTACTCATTACATTTCTTTCTTAGGCGGGGCCATGTCATACCAGTATTTAATACAGAAAAACCTATCTTTTATCGCGCATATCTTACGTTCCTTGTTGTTTTATCATTACGTTTGTTTTATCACTGTTAATTTTTTTTCTGTTTTTATTTTGTAGTGTTAGAAGTAACGAGATTCCTGCCGAAGTTGTAAATCTTTTAGTTTTCCTGGAAGACTTTCTTATGTACAGTCAGCTTCCAAGAAAGGTGCGCTGGATTCTTTATTTAACTTAACCTTATGGTCAGCGTGTTAGACTGAAGTCAAGTATTTTATTGTCTTAATGTGTAGTTATAAAGGTTTAAAAATGCATGCTTTTTCAAGCGAGAAACGATAAGCACAATAAGCTCAGGCAGGGGTTTTAGAGTAACAAAGGGTGTGTAATTTAATAGCCTTCCACTTTGTAAATATTTGCTTTTTTATTTGACATTTTTGCTTATTTTGTTTGCGTTTCTTTTCAGGTTGTGGAGGCTCACATTCCAAGCTACATTTTTGATCAGTTTAGAGTTAATCTCACGTAGATATTTAGCTGAAACTTCGTCCATTACGAAATCATTATTGGAGTTCCAGATACAAGAGTACATTGAACTCATATAACAAATATGTCGGAATAAGTCTGACCTTAGATGAATTGACTGTCGTCTTGACAATGCCCCCTTAAGGAATGATAGTGAAAACGTACTTTCCCGAGTTGGCATAGCCAGTCGAGACCCGTACACTTAAAATTCTGTCCAGTATACAAAAAATCGTAGTGGCCGGTAGTCCGTTTTGTAGGTTTCCGGTTTGTTCCTTCATAGACGGTAATTTAGAGCTTCTATATCGATCAGTACACCATAACAATATGATGATGATGACATTGGTGATGATTATGATTTGATGGTAATGATTATGGTGATGTGGCGATGATGATGATCACGACGATGATATAGCGACAGTTAACAAATACGACGCAATTGAGTGAATAGAAAATTGTCGCGGCGTTGGTTTTTAAGTCTGAATAACAGTTCAGGTTGACATTTGATTTTAGTAGAGACTTTCCTACCTCTGCTTTTTTTCTCTTCTCTTGTTCCCGGGGATGATACAATGGTACACTTCTCCCTCAATCTTGTCCCCAGGGCGTCTCCCCTTTTCCGATACACCGTTTTGCTAATAGTCAGTTCCAAGATCAGTGGAGAAGATCCAGTCCATTGGCGGGGGCAAAATTGCAATCCCAAATTACGTGCTAAAATACCCACAACAGACTCAAGGGATCTTCCCACATGCACTTAAAGCGATAGTTAGCAAACTGGTGTATTTATAAGGAAAATGCCCTCGGAGCAAGGTTGCCTCTTGCTTTCTCGCAGAGTGTTATGAGACACGCGGCATTTTCTTTGTGTATAAATGTATGAAATTTGTCCGTGGGGGACATGGGAACCAGTACAATGCTGTCGAGTACAGAATAAAAACTCTGCAACATTTAATTTTAGCAAGAAACAATAGATTTTATAGATTATAGATTAATCATGTATAAAGAATATTTCTGGAAAACACGAAGTTAAATAAAATAAACATTCTTGCATTAAAAAGGCGATGTACGTTTGTGATGTCTTTCCGTAAAGTATTAATTGCCTGCATGATTTATAGTGCTTTGCACAGTGGACTCGTTAACTGCAATTTCTTTGTTCCCTATTTCCGGTCATGTGACTCTTAGGGACTTTTTCTTTTCCTTTTGTAAACATTATGCGTTTATATACATGTGATCAAGTGGTCTTAAATGGGAAAACAAATGGACCAAAGCTTAAAGTTTGTTACCTTCATGCGGGTGTGTCATGGGTATATTGAGCTTATTATAAAACTACATCTTATGAAGTATAACAAATTAAAATGTTCTTTATTAAAAGTGTAGTAAATAAATATTTTACATTAAAAATGCTATGTTGTAATAATTTAGTCTGTTGCTTTTGTTGAAGTTAATCTGTCTCTTTGTTACTCTGATACCCTTCGGCATGTTACCCACTTTGTTACTCTGTTACCTTGCTCCTTCGTCGGCGATTATTCCAAAAGATTAAAAGCAAGGATGTGAAGCGAGGTTTTCAATGACTTTTTTGTTGGCGTCGCCCTTGTCTTATATGAAAACCATTTGACAAAACATATGAAATGGCATATGTAAAAAATGTCGCATTCCAACATGTTGGTCTAACTTAGCCTAGCCTGCGTAGCTGGCGGGATTGTCATGCCCTAGCCTAGTTACTTTCTTGGCGGCGAAGCTGCGAATGAAAATCCCTCGGGATTTAAATCTGACTTAGCCCCCACCCCCGCCCAACCCTCCCCCCACCCCCCCTCAAAAAAATAAAATAAAATAATACAGCACTCGCCTGCTAATTCTCGCAGCTGTTTAGGATAAAAACAACAGAGAACAGTTGAACAGTTTCTAAAAACGTTTACAGTCAACTCTCGCCTTGCGGACACCCCGCTATAACGGACACCCCGATAATACGGACAGCAGCTAAATCCCCAGCAAACAGAAATTACAGATGTTTGACTGAAATCAACTCCCGCTATTACGGACACTAACTAATGAGGACACTAACTCGAGGTCCCCACAGTGTCCGCTATAAAGGGAGTTGACTGTAATTGCAATCAGTTTTAATCCTTATCTACAGTACAGTTTCTTTTTCCTGAACAAAGCATTCCAAGAAATCGTCTGGCTGTTCATGCTTTTCTTCATTTAAAGCCTCTCTCTTTAACAGCCTGTTAAGGAATAAAACAGATGATCCGAACACCATGATTCCTCCAGCTGTGTAAAAGGCAGGTCCGTACGCATGCGTAGTGTCAGCTATAAAACCTGTCGGAGAGTTTGGAAATGTTACTTACATTATTACTTACGTCAATGTTACCCATGCACTGTAACTTGTTTGTAAATGCAAAAACATTAACCGACTACAGTACGTATTTCAAGGACGTAATCCAATACTACTATTGTCATTTCAGTCCGGTGTCGGCCTCACTAGTCCCTTTAATATTGAAGCGGTATCAGCACTGTATATAGTGCAAGAGTAAGACAAAGAGTACCAAAATTTAAAGTTTCCCAAGTGATCATGACGTGTGAATATCGTATGTTTAAAAGTGTTTGGAATAGCAGTTTTTGCACTTCTCTCAAAATATTGTTTGTTGCACAGGAAGCCCAATTTTTTACCTGTTAAAAAATGTTAGTTTAGAGGCGGATATTGTCCGCCAAAATTAAGCTTCGATTAATGCCGTTGTTGTATACAAACCTAACGGGAAGGAAAGCCTTGTCTTGAGCGTGCAGGGCGAGGATACAAAGTGAGTTTTGCTTATTGAGTAAACGCTTGAAGGAGATATAACTTACCTGTTATAACTGGACCTATGGCACTAGAAAGACCGACAGAGAATGCGACAAAACCCCAAGCTTGGTCAGCTGACTTTTGTCCTACACATGTTAACACTATCAGTGGCATTAAACCGTATCTTCCACCATCCATGAGACCAAACATAACAGACCACACCACCACAGCTTTGTAAGATGTTGCCACGGGTAACAGGAACAAGCAGACGCCGAGACATGTAGTTGAAAATTGATAAAGATCAAAGATGTTGAAGAATTTGAATTCACTAAGCTTGCAGAAGAAGTGGTTGCTAAAAAAGAAGGCGATCGCCATGTAGATGTATAGCATGGAGGCTCGTTGCGTTGAAATGCCAAGTTCACTCTCACAAAATTTCATCTAGAAAGAAAGACGGAAACAACCAATATTTAAGTAGTTGGCGATTATCAGGGGGGGGCCCACGACTTAGCGAAATTTCGTGTACCTATGATCCACCGATTTATGACATCACATCCGGTTGCAGAGTTGCTGCTCTGTTTTCGCGCGAAGCACAAAGATGGACGCCCGATGCTAGTTGGTTTCCTCGTTATTTTTACCCACAGACTAACGGAATTATGTATCTTGAATGCCGAGAATATTAAGAAGGTATATAGCTGGCCTTTCAAACAAATGTCATGACCAAACAAAGAAGTTTTAGTATTATTTTAACGATGAATATCATGCAGCTGCGAGGAATGTCATGGCGAGTCTTGCGATGTTTCAAAACGAGTGTCGTTAACGTTTTGCGGCTTTTGTGGCCTCTGATTTAGAGAAGTCATCAATCAAAATATAATTTCCTAAGCGGAATAGAATGGGGAAAACGCCGATGGCCACAGTTTAAAGTGTTCTCCGCTGGAAGGCTGGATCACGCCCCGTAAAGTTGCAGAAACTTCCACTCAACTGCGTGGTTTTGAGGAATGTCATGGTGAGTCTTTCGCTGTTTGTAATCGAGCGTCACTCAAGAGTTTGGCTTTCGCGGCTTCTGATTCGTCAAAGTCATCAATCAAAATTGCCTATCCTGAGCGAAATTCCGTGGAGAAAAAGCTTATAGTCACAGTTTAAAGTGTTAACAGCTGGAAGGCATTATAACTCGACGTAAAGTTGCTGCAAGGGCTCAGTCTTCTGCTGTTCGAAGACCCTCTGGCATAATGTCGCATAGATAAGGTTAGTAGGTTTGCTTATTTTTCTTTTAGTGCACGTGAGAGAATTACAAGGAGCGTAGAGTAGCGAAATATTAGAGTTATTCAATGTTAGAGCGTGAGCTTTTAATAGTTAAGAGAATTAGATAATTTTTTAAATGATTGATGAAAGGGGAATTCTTAAAGAACAGGTGGTTACTATTAGAAAAGGGCAGTAAAACATCCTAAAGAACTACCCTTTTTCTCGCAGCACTTTCTACTGGATCTCTAGAACTGTATTTTGTTGTGTAAGAAACACATAAAATAGAAAAAATGTGACAGAGAATAGACCGTTTGCTTTGGGAGGTGGTGCCCCAGGAGAGGTGGAGATGTTAAGAGGGCCTACACCAAGAAGAACAATATTATAACAAAAACAATAATCTCGATGATCAATTATTATCACTAGTAGCCTTTTTTGAGTACGATAGTATACCAGAAAGATACCACATGCCTGCAATTGCTGTGATCATAATTTACTGTTTTAGAGGGAGGCATGCAAGGTTTTTGCTTAGGGGATTTCAGGGGTGGTAACAGCACACTTACACTGTATGACAGAGTGCATTTGTTGCTTATGGGGGATTGTGAAACTTAATGACAGCAAACTTAATTTGCACAGATAAGCAAAATTGCATTGCCAGTTATTTTCTCTCTGTGTGGTAGGGGATAGACAGTTCAATTACATGTGAAGGACTGGAAGTATATTTTTTGCCAATTTTCCCTTGCCGAGCCTTAAAATCCACATTGTACGACAGTTGTGCATAAGGGATATTTGCATTATTTGATTCTAGGATCCTTAAAAGTTGTAAGGAGAGGGGGTCTTCATGGCCAAAACAAACAAAAAGTATTTTATATGAAACTTGAATGAAATTTCTACCTGGTAGGGAGTTGTTGGGAGAAAATGGCCTCCCTGGAAAAAGAAAGGATATTTTTTGTTCTGTAATATGAAAATTTCATCTTAAGACTTGCACTTTTTGTTACTAGAAACAATACATGTAAGCGATGGAACCAAAATTCGAAGGTTACTGCAATAATTCACTTGAGTAGAATGGTTTTTCTGTTTCCTAATAACAATGTTTTTACTCTGTCACTTTTTAATAAGGTTGACAGTGGTCTTCTTTTATTACAATGTTGAATGGCATGCCTGAGGGGGAGGGGTATGTACCTGTAGCTGGTGGGGCAAAAGGGAGTATCCAACAGAGAGTTGAAACCTTTTTAGGACAAACAGTCACCCACTGCAGCTTTGAGTGAGCCAGTGATCATTTTTTTTCTTTTGGCCATACATGGACAGTATTTTTATTTTTTGCTTTATACTTCAATTTAAATTTTTTCCTATGTTTTTGGGTATGAAAATGTATGATAATGAGTATGACACAAAGGAAACTAAAATTATCCAGGGATAAAATTGAACCATAATAATAATGATATCCAGCTGTGTATAATTAGTATGTATACAACAGTTTTTCTTCTAGTGTTAAAGGAAATACTGAAATTTTATTCACCTACTTTATTTGATTGATCAATGATATTATTATTGTTCTAAAAAAAAGAAACATCAAAATATTTTCAATAAATTACATGTGAATTTTAGAAACGTGCAAACCAGCCCTGAGACATTCAAGCTGTATTTACTTCCTTTTTCCAAAAAAATATCCACATTCCTGTTATTGACTAACGTCCTTTGATCCTGTATTTGGCTCAAAATCTTAGTGCTTAGATTCACAATGCATTTCTGATTCTTTTCCAGTATCTACTGAAAACTACAGTCAAATATATACCATGTCTTGTTAGTTGTATCCTTGACAACAGGCTCTCAATGCAATGTTCAAGTTGTTTTAACACACAATCCCCCAACAAGTGAAGGTCTATGAAATATTGCGTAAATGTAGATAAATTATTATAAACATCTTTTTTGTATCAAGAAGTGTTGACACTCCTATTTCAATCTTCAAACGGCTTGATTTGCATAAAAAGAGTGGTTTTTTTTATTGTTCAGTAGCTCTCGGCTCAAGTTCATATCTTGATCCCATCAATGTATCTTCAGCTTTTACCAGAGGTTTCAGTGGTTTCAAAACAAGTCAGTGACCACCGGAGTTCCATCGGCTACTTGATTGTATGTTGCCAGCAATTCCAGTGCCCCCAGCCTCAAGATTCGGCTGCCTACTTTAAAACATTTTGAAACCCCTGAAAGTTATCTACTGACGGTGAGCTAGTATAATTTTACAAAGGAACCCTAGCATAGGATCAGAAAGCCAAGCCAAGTAGTGTAGGATAAAGACTGATCATCTCAAAACCCACTCCCTATTCCATGGCACATACCTGTATAGAAGTACCATAACCTTCTCCCTGGGTGTTAAAGTAACAGTAAAGAGGGGTTTCAGGTGTAGCCTCTTGTCTTTGTTTTATTTTTCTGATTTGCTACAACCTTTGCTCCTCTGTAGGGAAAGATGGTTTGGCAAGAGAAAAGCAGAAGACAGTTTGATCAAAGGATTTATTAATTCACATTTTGCTATTCCATCTGTTAAGAGGATTTTCTAACCAGGCCCGGGTTGCTCGAAGCATGGTTAGTGCTAACCAGTGTTTAATACCATGGAAACCTATTCATTTTGATACCTCTTAACCAATGGTTAGCGCTAACCAGGCTTCGAGCAACCGGCCCCAGATCATTAAAATAGTCTGGAATTTATTAAAGCTCAAAATAAAAATACATGCTGTTCTTGTGCTTCCTTTAAAAGACAGCCTTAAATAAATTGCAGGTCTGAAAAATGGAGTTGTAAATAAGCTCATCTGGCTATGTTAATTTTTGATAATTTTTTTTTCCATCAAATTTAATTACTAGTAAAAACCTGCAACCAAGAACCTGTATTTTCCCAAGTTAGCCTAAACAAGTCAGGTTCTTAAATAAAAAACTAATTAGCACAGATTTAGGCTATTTAGGTTCAGTCTCAAATAGGTCCTTATTTTCTGAAAAAAAAAATACTTTGTAGCTGTGAGCTAAAAGTATTTAGTGGCATTCAGCTCTTTCCTTAGTATATGTAAAACCTGTACGCCATCACATTGCAGTCAGAGTAATAATAAATATTATTAGACACCTATGTCTCAAAAGAGGACCCTGAATGATGACTTATCTTACTTTCCCAAGTGTACACTGTGCAGAAGCTTTTTCTAAGAGATTTTATAAATAATGGTAATAGGACTGAGGGGAGTCCAATTCAGTCTGTAATCATACAAGTATTACAAACTTGGACAACTGCAAAGCAGGAGTCAGATTTGTTTAATCGTGAGTATGATAATTACAGATTGAATTGGACGACACAGAGTCCTGTTACCAATTAATAATTATAACCGTTACAATTTCCAAGAAAATAGATGCATTCCTTTTTGGTGAAAGAGTGTTTGTTCATACCAAATGTCCAAAGTAAGGGAAAATATCACTGGTGGAGACACTGCCTGAATGTTGCATATTCATCCATTTTGGATTAATCCCCAGTTTGTTTGGGTAAGTGCTTGTTGGTATGGTTATCATAATAACTTCTGTGATTGGTGGATTTAGCTGAGTGCATTTAATATGATTGGCTAATATAACTGTCCCATTACAGGCAACTATACACAATGATTAAAGAAAAATAAAGCAGTTAATGCACCAATCAAATTTGAGGAAATTGTAATGGTTATGATTAATAACCCATTTCAAATTTGAGTGCTCTTTTATAAAGACAGCCTAACTGGAAAATTTTAGCCTGACAGGTTCTTAAAAACCAGTTTCTCAGTCGTGGATTTTTCCTGTATCCTTGTTGAGCTTAATACTGCACATCACTATGCTGGGTGTCAGCCAATCCCTTTTTTGTTTCTCCATGTCAATGAGGTCAGATAGGGATTTACATTTGGTCTTCTAGACCATGGTGCCTTTAATAGAAAGCTTTCTTCTCCTAATCAGGATTATATTAACCATCCTTTACTCTGACTGATACTTAATTGAGGGATGAAGAACACTAAGGGATGAAGTTGTCATAACACAACCACCACTCCTTTCCACAGGAGGAACAGAATGCTTAGGGATGGAAAATAAACATGAGAAACTGACTGAAGTATAGAGAGTATTCACATGACGTCATGGTGGCCATATTGGTGTCCCAAAACAATGAAACAGAGACCATGTTGGTGTCCCAAACTAATAAGCCAAGTGAGGGAAATATGTGCAGCACAGCCTCCCCCCCCCCAGAAACCTTGATTTTCTTTAAAGCTGCTTAGTGCAAGATCATTAGTTTCAGTCTTTCCTGTGAAGTTTTTTAAGTCTTACAAAAAAAACTACAGTTAACACAGTCGTCTAGTTAAAATTTGCTGATCCCTGACAAGAAAGTGAATGTCAGGGAAACAGACACTTAGCCTTAAGGTCCTTGAAAGAGAGTTGGCATGTAAAGTCAAGAAATGTCTTACCAAGGACCAGCTTCGAAGCACACTACTGTACACTGGCCTAGACACTGTCAGAGGATTCCATCTAAACAGAATTGACAGCAGCTCAACATGATTTCAGTGTCTTCTGTTGCTGCAGATTTTCCATAAACCAGAAAAGTGTATTCCTCGAAATGTCAGCATTCTTCCTTCCTTTTAACTTATTTGACAGTGAGTTGTACTTAACATTAATGTTTTATGGCTCTGTAACTACATTTCCATCCTCATGGACTTTCATCTCTCTTTACAAGTTGTGTCACGGTAGACATACTTTTTAATACTTCTTGATATTCTCTTGTTTGTGCTCTTCTGTCGTCTATTTTTGTCTTCTCAGCTAAGCAAAATAAAATACATAATTTAAACATTAATGCCCAGAGGACTAACCTGTGCCACAGACAGAAACAAACTTCTGGTTAAGTCCCCCTGTGAGACAGCACTGAAATCCTGGTTCTGGGCACCCCGTGGCCCACCTGTGAACTAGCACTTGCATATGTGCTATGATTGGCCTCTTAAAAATACCATTATCAGTGCGCCAATCAGGTTAAAGGGAATCTCGAAACACATTGGGATTGGCAGCCCAGAATTGGCACGGCTTTGCAGATGTTACTAACTGGCAATAGATTATGTCTGCAACACAGGCTACACTGAAAACCAGACTCACAGTGTAGGATTTAAATATATATTGTTTATAAATTCAAAAGTAGGCTTATATTCAAGTCTTTAATTATACACAAAATTCATTTTTATATCTTAGATAATCGTAAGATTAACTAAGGTGCAGTACAGCATTATGAATGACCCTAACCGACACTTATTAATAATTCATAGCATGCAATTAACATCAAGAAATACAAGTATTAATTACCAAGCCAAAATATGTGTTTTGCTGCAGGAGAACTTATACATTTTCTTCTAACGTGTTCTAAAGTAACTAGACCTCTTATTGAGTCTCATATTACAGCTCTAGTGATCCCTCCAGAACTTCAAACGTCTAAAACAGTTAAAACAGCTGTTTTGTTCTTCACTTTAAATTCATTCTTTTAGAAATTACTAATTAATTACATAACTATCATCTCTGTAAATCGTAGTTTTTTTTCAAATTTAAAGGTCAAGAACTAATCAACACGTGTTCGGGAGTGATACATTTTTAAATAAGTGTTGTAGTTATCAGTTAAGATGAGGATTAATTTCAAACTAGTCATTTTGACATGACAAATTGGACTACTTTTGGGCTTAAGGTTTGTTCTAAACAGAAATCTTTAAAGGCAAATTTAAATGCTAAAAATCCAACACTAACCTTCCAGAAGAGCCCAACATGTGACTGTTTCGAAATCAGTTGAGTAGAGCTTTCAGCAAATTTACGTCGAGTGGCAAAGTCTTCCAGTTGTTAACACTTAAAACTGTGACCATAGGCTTTTCCTCCACGGTATTTCGCTCAGGATAGGGTATTTTGATTGATGACTTCGGTTAATCAGAAGATGAAAAAGCCAAAATCTTAAGTGACGCTCGATTACACACAGAGAAAGACTCACCATTACATTGCTCAAACCGTACAGTCTAGAAGGGCTTTGAGCAACTTTACGACGAGTGATAAAGCCTTCCAGCAATCAACATTTTAAACTGTGACCATCAGCTTTTGGTCCATTCTATTCTACTCAGGTTATGCTATTTTGTTTGACAATTTCGGTAAATCAGAAGCTACAACAGCCAACCCTTTGAGCGGACACTCGTTTTGAAACAGAGAAAGACTCGCCATGACAGGACAGTTGGGTAGAGCTTTCAGCAACTTTACGTCGAGTGATAACGCCTTCAAGCAGTTGACACTTTAAACTATGTTATAAGCTTTTTCCCCACGGTATTTCGCTCAGGATGGGCAATTTTGATTGATGACTTCGATGAATCAGAAGCCGCGAAAGCCAAACTCTTGAGTGACGCTCGATTACAAACAGCAAAAGACTCGCCATGACATTCCTCAAAACCATGCAGTTGAGTGGAAGTTTCTGCAACTTTACGGGGCGTGATCCAGCCTTCCAGCGGTGAACACTTTAAACTGTGGCCATAGACGTTTTCCCCATTCTATTCCGCTTAGGAAATTATATTTTGATTGATGACTTCTCTAAATCAGAGGCCGCAACAGCCGCAAAACGTTAACGACACTCGTTTTGAAACATCGCAAGACTCGCCATGACATTCCCCGCAGCTGCATGATATTTATCATTAAAATAATACTAAATCTTCTTTGTTTGGTCATGACATTTGCTTGAATGGCCGGCTAGATACCTTCTCAACTTTCTCAGAATTCAAGATACATAATTCCGTTAGCCTGTTGGTTAAAATAACGGAGAAACCAAATAGCATCGAGCATCCATCTTTGTGCTTCGCGCCAAAACAGAGCAGCAACTCTGCAACCGGATGTGATGTCATAAATCGGTGGATCATAGGTATACGAGACAAGTACCAGGCGCTATTGGAGTCGTGGGCCCCCCCCCCCCCCCCCCCCCCTGGCGATTATACAGATCTGACATATTTATAGAATATAGATGGTGAAAAGTCGATCATTTGCAGAGGAGTGCGTTACGTTAATCGTTGCAGTGACAGAAAAAGTCGCCATGAGCCTGATCTAAGGATTAGTATAGGGTTAGAGAATATATTGGGTATTTTTTTAGAAAGATTACTACGTACGCGGGGGTATAATGGAAAGGAGGAAAAATTGTTAAATTGATTCTGAAAAACGGAGAATTAATATTTTTATTGAAAAAAATTATCTTCCTCCTCGAATTTCCCGTAAATCCATCGTATTGCGGGGAGGGGATCAACTCTAGATGACTGTTTCAGAGACGTGTATTTAAAGTTAGAATGGATTGTATAACAATAAAATTTAGTTCATTCACATCTTACCAGGAAAATTGATAGCGTAGGCACGGAAAAGAACACCAAGGTAACGGAGAAAAGATAAATGATGAAGTGCCCATTTCGCGAAAGGCTTGGTGAGTGAGTGGCTTCCACACCTTGTTTGGATCCGTCATCATTTCTTTTGATGGTACCTACGGTAACATCCGATTTTGAGTCGTAAGAGTAGACCAGTGGGATCGCCAGGAAAAACAAGATGGCCCAACCTCTGAGGGCGTTTTTGAATCCATAATTTGAAAGAAGAGCCTCGGTGATTTGCGTCACGACGAACATGCCTACACTTGATGACGACGCTGTTATTCCAACTACAAGAGAACGCCACTTCACAAAGTGTCTTAAAACAACTAGAACGCTGCAGTGGTAGGACATTGCTGAACCCAATCCTCCAATTACCGAGAATAAAATAAGGAAAAGCCAAACATTGTCCTCGAACGAGCTTACACAAAAGCTGATCGAAATTATAAGACACCCACTTATGGCTGTGATTCTATATCCGAGACGTTTGACGAGACGGTTTACCAATGGTCCAAAAACCCAGGAGAGTGCAATGTAGAGTGAACCGACCCAAGCTGAAAGAAATCATTATAAAAGTGTTACATATTAAGTTGTATATAGCTGATTCAATTAAGGTTGCTTTGGCCAGTGGTAATTTGGCATTGGATAGCTATTGTTGGCAGTCACACAAGTAAATCATTAGCCTGAGATCATGCCCTCTCCATATTATCCCTTATGTCTTTCACGGGAAGAGGGCATGATACATTTCTTTGTCGGATCACATGTAAAAAAGCCAGAATCTGGACTTTTTTCTGATTGGATAGGAAACAATACGGATGATTTGCGCTGTTCCGATTGGCCAAAATGCCGCCATCCGTTAGTTGTTGTTGATTTCAGTCTGCATTTTTGCTTGCGTAATGAGCAGTGAATACACACGCGAGTTCGTTATGAAATTTCTGCCGGCTTAGTTTCCCTGAATTTGATGTAAATGTCTTCTAAGACATTTAATCCATTCAAAGATATCGGCGGGTATCAGTGTAGCTTTAAGAGCAACCGTGCTTTGTGTAAAAAAAACCACGACTGATGAACGAAGTTTAAACTTAAAGTGTCTTAAATGAACACAGGTTGAAATCAGCTGAAATTTGGAAGAACTAAGTCAACATCTGAGAAGGCCTCCAGGTTTACAGTCCTATCTTCACTTTCATTAGACCCTGTTTTCGACTCGACAAAGAACTGCAAAATAAGCACCGATTTGCTTTTTTGGCCCGTACAGGGAACGTACGTTTTTAATGAGGAGGGGGGGGGAGGGGGGAGAGTAGACCGGGGCTTCAGAGGAGAGGGTCGCCAGCCGCATGCAAAGACCGAATTCCGTTAGGAACACCAACAGGATCCTACAGAAACATACACCACCGGAAATTATCAATTTGCACAAACAGAGCAGTTTCATGACCTCTCAAAGCGAGACTAATGCTCCATACACTGTTTAATCTATCCGCTGAGGAGAAAAGAGAGAAGAGAACTCATTGATCACGTTCCTCACGTTTCACACTATGTCGAGCTTATGAGTCGTGTTTGGCCTGTAAACACTTTATTTCCTGCTATTGTTTCTGGTTTGTTATGTAACTGATGACGTATTCTCTCGACCAGTATCCTCCAGTCCACATCCTACTAGAGCGAGCATTCAACCACAGGGCACCCACACAATGCTTGTGTGCAACCACAGGCATCCCAAGCTGACGTTACGAGTGTGTTATGTATATATCGGTGTCTCGTTTACAAGTAGTAGCCTGTGTACAGACGTCCCTCAGGAAAAATCGGGAGAGGAGACGTCTGTGAATCACCGTCGTTAATCGTGTTCCGGTATACATTTGCATAAATTATTTTGTTCTTTCGGTGACAGTTGAAAAGGCACATGTCGGTCGAAAAATAGCTCTGGCATCTATGCACAGGCTAGCCGAACATCTTCACGCAATGTCCACCCAAAAATCCAGATATACTAGTAAGATCTCTGATTACAGTCAAGTCAGGTCAAGCGTACCTTCCAAGATGCTATTAATGTAATTATTATTGGAAAGTTGAACCGTTGGTAGTTGTAGATTTCAGATTCATCTCTGTGTGCATTCTTGCATGCGTAATGAGCCGTGAATTCACACGCGATTCAGTTACGAAATTTCTACCAGCTCAGTTTCCCTGAATTTGATGTAAATGTCTTCTAAGACATTTAATCCATTCAAAGATTTTAAATCTGACCAAATGCAGAGAAGTTCTCTTGAAATATTCACTGCTCATTACGCATACAGGAATGCCGATTTAAATTTGACACCAGTTACGGGAACGACTGACGGATTCATTTATACAAATAATCAATTCATTAATAGAATCTTTTTGGGGTAACTAAGCTTGACCTGCCTTGGCTGTTAACGTTGGATTTTGTATGCCTTCTCTTTTATTTACAATACCGAGCAAAATTACCGAGCAGCAAACATCGGTGGTAACATCTCATGCCTTTTCCAGAGAGCCGAAATACAAATACAGGTAAATAAATATGAATGTCCACAAAAGGCTGAGCTTTTCCCCGGGGAATCTATTCTGACGTTCATTCACCAATCACAACACCGTAAATTATATGCGTCATGGCATTAACATTACAACCAATCAGAGGCTGTCCCCAACATTCCGGGGAAACGGGAACACAATTATCGTCGGCGATTCACAGACGTCTCCTCTCCCGATTTTTCCTGAGGGAGGGGGGACGTCTGTACACAGGCTAGTTTATAAGCGACCGTTGAGACTTTGTATGAGAAATAAATTACTGAGGTCTGCGAACGCTAAATATCATTTTATTTTTACTTTTTTTCTATAAAATAAATAAAAGAGACTTACCTTTGATAAATGCCTGTGTTTTTTGGTGTGAATTCATCAATTTAGTCGTTTTTTTGGCTGTTATTGAGTGACTCCTGTCAGAGAGTGACAGGGGTCACACAATAACAGTCAAAAAACCCACTCGTAAGGTGAGCTTGAATCCCTGTGGTGTGACCGATTGTTATTTTATAGTAAATGAACTGGATTTACCGTTTGCTTCACCCTTTACGATATATTGCTAAAGTATGTTTATAAATCAATGTTAAATAAACATTGAATTACCTTACCCGTGGTATATCGTCGTCCTTTTGCCTCAAAAGCGCTT
This sequence comes from Porites rus, assembly GCA_964035705.1. Lineage (NCBI taxonomy): Eukaryota > Metazoa > Cnidaria > Anthozoa > Scleractinia > Poritidae > Porites > Porites rus. The sequence continues at coordinate 8,490,190 of OZ038002.1, forward strand.
TTTTAAGCGATTTTTAAGGATTTTTAGTTAATAGGAACGGTAAACGGCGAACTCAAAATCCTTTAAAATCGCTCAAAAAACGCTTTTGAGGCAAAAGGGCGACAATATACCACAGGTAAAGTAATTTTTTCTGAAATTGAAAAAAGAATGCGATTTTTGTTCAGTAGTTCCCAGCTGACATAAACCCACAGAGCAAATTCAGTTGACTCCCGTTAACTCGGACTCTCGATAACTCGAACCTCCAGCTAACTCGAATTTTTGTTTCCCTTCAGATCATTTCTATATAATTTTACCCTTGATAACTCGAACCATGTTGTAAGCGTGTGACGATTCAAATGAATCTTGTGGCTTCGAATTCCCTATAACTCGAACTTTTTCCGATTTCCTAAGAAGGTTCGCGTTATTGGGAGTTGACCATCGGTAGACTGTACTCGGAGTACAAAACAAGTCAAATCAATCGTGCCCTGTCGACAGACTCACACGAAATTATATACCCTGTTTAGGACAGATTCACACATGTTTGTTTCAAAGGCGACTGTTAAAAGGCAGTAAATCAAGCTTACAAATAGTAATCCAAATGTTGGGGAGAAAGAAATTGAAACAAAAAAATTTAACTAGTCAGCTTGAGAATTTAAGAATTTGGAATTCAGTTGAAAAACAAAGGCAAATATAAAAACATTTATATATCCCTGCTTAGCTGCTTATGTTATTTAATATATAGCCGAACAAAAGATTACCAGTTATCGCAATGCGCTGCCTGAAATGTCGCAACAGAGACGGCAAGAACAGTCCAAAGCTATAGTAGCTTCCATTGTTCAGGGTCAAAATTACAAACGCAGCGAAACAAACAAGCCAAGACCATGGACTATCCATTCGTCGTCTCAGATCAGCCATACTCGCGGGAGATCGCCACGTAGCTATAGAAAGCGAAATTCAATTCCAAAAAAAAAAAAAATTCAAAAACGTATCATGTTGTTGAAAATCAGTTCATTCAATCTAAATCAACAGACTTTGTTTTTGTTTTTGATAAAAATAGCTAGAGGTAAAAAAATCGTTTAACATGTATTTGTTTGGGGATAAAGATTTTTTTGCGACGATTTCCCAGCTATTTTATTAAACTTGTGATCAATAAATACTTCCTGCTGTCATGAATTCGCTGCGAAACAGGTGACTGACTTGTTCTTACACGTTAAAATATGTTTTACACCTAAAGATATTCAAGTTTGAGTTTTAACCTTACCCTGATCTCTTCGTGTAGATTTCCAGGAAATCACTCTAATTTGTCTTTGTTTTCAACACAATTTTCCCGTGTTTTTAGCGTATTCATGCTATATCGAGTACACATCTTAAAAGAAAAGTATTTTTACTGATCATGGCTTATTTAATGTCTTCTGGTTTTCAGATGTGTGTTTTAAATGAAGAAAATTTTTAGTTGTGACTTTTACAGGCGTCCACGTGTTTGAATATTAAATTGGCCTTTGGATTTTCTGGTCTGCGCTTGCAATCGATTTATGGAAAAGCTTAACCAATCATGATCACACCTCTACAGGGTGTCCCAAAAGTTCGTTCCCATAATTTCATGCGCTATAACTTTTGCTCAAAACTTTATTTTTACGTGAAATTTCTAGAAGGTGTTTATTTCTCTGTGAAGTACATGTGTTCAGAATTTCAGTAACTGGCATGCCCTTTTTGTTTTTTATCACATTCTGTAGCCGTTGCGGCATGAAGTGGCATACAGCCTGCAGACCAACAAATGATCTATTTTGAGCTTTTTTATCACCTGGTGCGCAGGATCCAGTTCAACAGGCCCAAACAATACTTGTTTAGTTTAGGCAGCTGAAAAAAAATTATTTTGGGCATTCATCCAAAAAAGATAATCATCCCGGCCCCCTTCCACAGCAAGGCTTTTGTAATTCTTTACAAATTTGAAACGAGCTGGGCGTTAATTCACTATCACCGCCATCTCAGGGGCCTCTAATTTTAAACATTTCAAACAGCTTTTTATGACCCTTTTATTTGGCTTGCTAACTATGAGAGACTGAGCTTCCTTATCGAGTCTCCTATTTTGTATCTAGCCTTCTTTAAAACTATTTTAGCTGCTTTATTCAGGGCTTTTGGTCTCCCCCTTAGTTTCTTGCCTTCAAAACCTTCATTTCTCTATGAGATCATTCTACCACCCAACATTCGGATTTTTTCGGTTTTTTAGCAATTTCTACAACAGATAAGCCAGTAAATCGAAGTATACAGGCTTATGCTCTCACGCAGCTGAACGTTTTTGCGTTAAGGGGGGTTAATCTTTAGTGATATTCACAAAAAAACAAGGAACGAGTTCGAGCGATTCGGGTTATGAAATACAAAAAATGTGTGGTTATAAAATATACTCGCGCACGCGCACCTTTGGCGCAGAAGTACACAAATCGAATATTCGAGTCAAAAGATGGCACAACAAGAATGAAAATAGTGAATTAGATTGAAAGACACAACTTTTGTTGAAACGATTTGCTTACCAAGTCCAGTCGTTCTGAAATACAGACCTATAAAGTAGAGGAACGAACTTTTGGGACACGCTGTAGTATTGGGCTACTTGTTACGGTTTGTAATAGAAATTTTTGTAATTTTTGGAGGCTAGGGTTATTTTATCAATTATGAATACCAGTTGATGTTTTGTTATTGTTATCCTTTTTATACTTGCTCACCTTGTTTTATATTGACTAATAATGACTACAATAATAATACTAATAATAAAATAATCTTTATATAGGGAACTCCCATCACATAAAGTGGTTTTCAGGGTCCTCTGACTAACATTAAATAATATTAAAACTACTAGTAACAAAAAATAGTGCTTATAAAGTTAAAGGCTAAAGGCTGGTTTTCACTAGCAACGGAGTCGGAGTCGGAGTCGGTGTCGTAAGCTGAGTCGTAAGAGCGCTTATGACCTAGTGAAAATCAAAAATCGGAGTCGTAAGCGGAGTCATTAGCGCCACGGAATCGGAGTCAGAAGAATCCGGACGTTTCCATTTTCTTCCCACTGCGCTTACGACTCCGTCGCCTACGTTCCGCTTATGATCTAGTGAAAACCAGATTGTCGGAGTCGGAAGCAGAAGCGAAAGGATAAGCCAATCAGAATGCACGTTCTCACGCTTTGTGATTGGTTTGGTTCTTCTGCTTCTGCTTCCGACTCCGACAATCTGGTTTTCACTAGATCATAAGCGGAACGCAAGTGACGGAGTCGTAAGCGGAATCGGAACGCTGTTTTCACTAGATCATAAGCTCGACAACGCTTCTCATTACGACTCCGACTCCGACTCCGTCGCTAGTGAAAACCAGCCTTAAAAAGGCTAGATGGCTAAAAAAAAAAGGCATCAAGTGCCTTTTCAACGCCTCGAAAAGCATTTAGAGACAAAATATACAGAATGCAGTGCAGCATGGAGAAGAGAGAATTGTGACAACGTTAGAGAATAAACTCCGAAGAAATAAAGGGTAATTAAGAGTAAGAACACTGAATAGTTGTCTAGTGTTGAAGAAGAACTGGCTAGTTACCCCTAAAAGTTCCTTCAACAAAGGGTTGCCGGTTTTGCAGTCAAGCAGATTAGAAAGAGAGATCAAAGTGTCCAGCTATCGGAAAAATTTGTTCTACTTGTGAAAAAGACAATCATTTTGCCTTGAAATGTTCCCTCAGATGGAAGAACTGAACAGCAGAGAAAGAAGCTAAGAAACAGAAAACCTCCACAAAAGCATGTGGGGAAACGCCGGGATGACCTATTTTTCAATAATAGACACTGAGTTGTTCACATTTTTTTTATATTTCAAACTCTTAACTGGACATTTGTGCCCACTTTATCACCGTTCAAGGGCTTTTAGTTTTTTCAATGCATTGTTGTGTTTTTTACTCAGAAAAAGCCAATTTAAGACTATGATTTGTATCTTACTGCTGTACAGTCGAATCCCGATAACTCGAACCTTCAAGGGAAATAGAAAACAGTTCGAGTTATCGGGAGTTCGAGTTATCGAGAGTAAAATTATATAGAAAATGTTCTGAAGGGAAATGAAAATTGCTTCGAGTTAGCGGGAGTCGACTGTATTAGTTTTCTGTTGTTTTCTTTACATAAGGAATGGTGTAGCGATGTCAGGTGACAGTTGTTGTCCAATATTATGCTAGATTTTACATCTTCTCGCTATCTTGTACAGTAGTTCGCAATCAAGTAGCTTCAGGTGAATCTCATGGATTGAACATCGTTTGGTTACGTTTGTCTTGTGGCCGTACATAACGCATAACGCTACATTCCCATAAAGTACCCTCCCCTGTTACGCAATTCACTCTATTTTTTCTCTCCCTCCCATTCCTAACTTTTTACGTGCCTCTTCCCCCGAGCTGCGCGAGGTTCTGCGACACACATATTTCTAGTATGTACTGAACAAACATACATACAGACATACTTTATTGACTTTCTCATGGAGGCTTTTCAAAGACAATAATTCAATTAATTACATGAAACTAAAAAGATAAAAATTTACTACAATAAAAAAACCTACTTCAAGGACGCTTAAAATATTTACAATAATATTTGTCAGAAGTATAATGTATTGATTAATTTAATACTTGTACTTAAAAGCAGTAATAAAAATATTCACACTAAAATTTAAATGACATGATAAAAGCTCAAGAATCTATAAAATCCTTGATTAGTTTACGTTTCAGATTGAACTTAAAGGCAGATACTGATTCAAAAGTTTTAAGATGGCTATCTATGGAGTTCCAGATACTGACTATTCTATAATAAAACGTCTGACCACTAGCAGACTTGAAAAGTTGAAAGTTCAGCATCTGTGAACTTCTGGTGGCACGTCTGCTTATTTCTCCTCACTTAATGAACTGGGAGAAAAAGTACTCCAGCACGCGGGATTGCGAGAAGTAAGGCATTTAAAGGCCATGATAGCGTTAATAAAGTATAACTGAGTTGCTACTGGTAGCCATTTAAGCTCTTTTAAAATTGGTGTAATGTGATCATATTTGCGCGTACTGTGGCAATTCGAGCAGCAAAGTTCTGTAAAAACAGTTTGAAAAACTAGTTCTTTTCAGTAACATCAAGTGGTCTGAGATAAGAAAACAAGTGGACCAAAGTTAAAAAGTGCATATTTAGGGTTTATACTTTATGTGGGAGTGCCATGGATACATTTAACTCATTTATATAAACTTTTTATTATAAAGTACAAAAAATTTGAATATTCTGCTTTAAAATATAATTAAGTAAAATGTTATATTTAAAATAGACTGCAAAACAGTCGGTTTTTTTTCTCGAAATCAGTAAAGAAATCGGTAAAGCGTGCCATAAGAGTCTTACGGGCGCAAAGCCCACGAGCCTCGCACAGTTCTCGCTCTCTATTTTCAGCCTCGTTCCAGACCTTTTGTTTGACTGCTCGCGCTTTGCGTACTTGAATACGCAAAAATACGGACTGTTTTGCAGTCTATATTTAAAATGTCATGTTCTAATTATTTAATCGGCTGCTTTTGTAGCTCTGTTTCTCTATTGCATAGTTAAACCATTTTAGTCTCAGTTTAACTACAGTACGGTTTCTTTTTCTTGAACGAAGAATTCCAAAAACTTGTGTTGCTCTTCATGCGCTTCTTCAACTAAATTCTCTTTCTTCAACAACCTGTTAAGGAATACAACAGTTGATCCGCAAACCATGATTCCCCCAGCAGTGTAAAAGGCAGGTCCGTACTCGTGGGCAGTGTCAGCTATGAAACCTGTCGGAGAGTTTGGAAATGTAAGACACCTTTAGATTCAAGGAAGAAGACGACTGCGAGTACGAGATTTGACTTTAAGTTTTTTCGCATATTCTTAAAATATGGACTCTCCGGAATGCTTCATTTGACCATTTTTCACTGGAAAACTTAGCACTGTTACCTTTAGTGGAGGAGGTTACACCCTCTCCCGATCGCAAAATGATAAAACTTCTAACATTTGATAACTTGCTTCCGCCACTTCGACATTCTCGCTAAAACTCGTAGTAGAGTGACGACGGCTACCACGTTTTCCCGCCAGAATGACGCTGGTTCACGCGCTTACACTACGCAGTATTGAGAAAATCTCGTACTCATTGTCATATTAGTCTTATAATCCAAAGCTCTCTATTAGCTTTCAGAACCTGTTTTTCTTGTGCTTATAGTTATGTCAATGTTGCTAACTGAGAACGTGCTTTACGTAAGAACAGTCGAGGCCTCCCGTAAGCAATGCAACCACCCAAAAATTAAATGCAAAGACTGAGTGGTCGCTTAAGGGAGGTGGTCATTTACAAAAATCGAACCACAAGGAGTCTCCTCTGAGAAGAGGTCCAGGCACATCTGCTTTATGAAAGATAATTTATTGCATGCAATATCTAAGTTAGGATATGTGTTGTTCCATGTTATCGCTAAGGTTCTTCGATATTCTAAGTACCATAGCGCACACAGCGCAAATAGAGATAAGAGAAAGTGTCGAGTGGTCGCTTACAAAAGGTTAAAACCTGGAAAATCATTAATCGTCAGGCCCAAAAAGAGGTCGTGGTGTTCAAAAGTGTTTGGAATCTAAGCAGCGTCGGGGTTTCACTACTCTGTTATCATAGATAGTTTTTTTTTTGGCAGAAGAAGTCAAATTTTGTAGTTGTGTAAAGAAATTGTATTCAAACCCTGTCCTCATATATTAGCTATCGGTTCCTGCCGTTGTTGTATAGTGAAAACCTTACGGAAAGAAGGCCTGTCCTTGCAGGTGCGGACGCAGTTACAAGGTGAGTTTTGCTTATTAGTAAACTCTTGAACGAAATATAACTTACCTATAAAAACTGGACCTATGACACTAGAAAGACCGATAAAAAGAGTAAGATAGCCCCAAGCTTGGTCAATTCTCTTCTGTCCGACGCATGTCAACACTATCAGTGGTATTAAGCCGTATCGTCCACCATCCATGAGACCAAACATAACAGACAACACCACCACAGCTTTGTAAGATGCTGCAACGGGTAACAGAAACAAGCAGACGCCGAGACATGTCGTTGAAAATTGATAAAGATCAAAGATGTTGATGAATTTGAATTCACTTAGCTTGCAGAACAAGTGGTTGCTAAAGAAGTAAGAGATGGCCATGTAGGTGTATAGCATGGACCCTCGTTCTGACGAAATGCCAAGTTCACTTTCACAAAATTTCAACTACAAGGGCAAAAACAACCACATATTTCAGTAACTGGCGATTATATACCACTTATTAACAGAGACTGAGGTCGTTACAGGCCGAAATCTCAGATATTGACCAAGCGATAGCAGTCAATATAGTCAATATACGTTAGGGCTTGGCTTATTCCCACCCTACACCTACCAACCCTAAGCGCCAGTCTTCTCTGGTAACATAAGTGTTTTCTAACTTAAGTAGCCTTAACGTTGCAGTTTTATAAAAAGCTTTCAGGCCGTGATGTAAGGCCAACGGGGTAAAAGGGTTAGAGAATATTAGGGCAATTGTTACAAAGCTTACAGGGATATGACGCCGGCAAGTATCTCTTACTCCTCGAGTTCCTGTAGTCCCCTTTATATTGCGGGGTGTCGTGGGGACCAAGGACTATATTCTAGGTAATTGTTGCAGGAAAGTGTCTTTAGAGAAAGGATAAATGATCGTGTTATTTGTATAAAAATATTCAGTAAAGTTAAATCACAACTTACTAGGAAAATTGACAGCGTGTACACGACAAAGAACACCGGGGTAACGGAGACAAGATAGATGATGAAACGTCCATTTCTTAAAAGGCTTGGTGCAGGAATGACCTCGACATTTTTTTCGGATCCCTCTTCAATTCTTTTGACGTTACCTACAGTAACATCCGATTTTGCGTCGTAAGAGAACGCCAGTGGGGTTGCCAAGAAAAACAAGATGGCCCACCCTCTAAGGGCATTTTTAAATCCATAATTTGAAATGAGAACCTCTGTGAGTTGTGTCACGACGAACATGCCTACACTTGATGACGACGCTGTTATTCCAACCGCAAGAGAACGCCACTTCACAAAGTGCCTCAGAACAACTAGAACACTGCAGTGGTAGGACATTGCTGAGCCCAGTCCTCCAGTTACCGAGAATAAAACAAGGAAAAACCAAAAATTGTCCACAAACGAGCTTGCACAAAAGCTGATCGAGATTATAAGACAACCACTTATGGCTGTGATTCTAAATCCGAAACGTTTTATCAGGCGGGTTACCAATGGTCCAAAAATCCAGGGGAGTGACATGTAGAGTGAACCGATCCAAGCTAAAAATATCAAAACAGAAGTAAAGTCAATAATCAGAGCTCTGTTTACTTCAACGATGTTAAATAAACAGTAAAGGCTTGCTACGAACGAGCTTGCGCAAAATTTGCACCAGGCTAGAAGTCACCCACTAAACCCGAACGTTGTATCAGGCTGGTTAATTATCAGATGGTCCAAAAATCCTGGCGAGTCGTTAGTGCCTTAAAGACTGTGTAGAGTGAACTGTTTCACTGGTTAGTTGCGCCCAATTTTACGATAAAGCTAACTGCTTTCGTGAGACTAACATGGTCACTGTGGTTTGACTCACTGGCGCGGATCTCGTTAAGACTACATGTTCTACATTCCGAACGTTTACTAGAGAATTTCTACGGAAAAACTCACCGTTTTTTTTACGATCTGGCCAGCCGTTTTTATAGAATTTCTACATTATTTCCACTGCACACTGGCCTACTTTGTCAGTATCACTGGGCAGTTCGTTAAGAGATGAAATACTTTTAGGGGATTAACATGAGTCTTTCTGTTTAAAAAAGAGGGGATAAAAGTTAGGAATGCTGTCAAGCATGAAGTCCTAGCGGAATCCGTACCTGTGAGTCAAGTAACTTCAAATGTCCCTTAACCTCACGAAAATTAAAGGCCTAGTTAGTACGTCTCGCTTCTGCTGTGCCGGCCTTAATTCTTATTTTGGAGCGTCCGCGCACTAGCAGCGAAGCCCCATAGCTAAAGCAAATGAAAACCTATCGATGCTGGAAAGTTTGTTATCACGTCAGTATTTCCACTGGGGTAGGGGTAAAAAAACTCAGTAGGGTAGGAAAGGGAGTCCCAGATATTTACGTTGTGTTTCGATTTGGCGCAAAATTAACCATTTTAGAGGTAACTAATTTTCAAGTACCTAGGAGTTTCAATTTGAAAGTAAGTGCTGGCGTCAGCCCTCGAAGGCAATAGGGAGAATACAGTTTGAAAATAAATAAAGTGAAGAAAATGAAAATGGCCCCTGGGAATTAGGGTGGGTAAGCCTTTTTAAAAGAAAAATATGTAATTTTCGTGTATTTGTGATGTACAAAAGGGGAAAGCCCATCGAGTAAATTCCAGGCAAGCCAGAGTGCCTTCTCGTACACTCGTCTTATTCAAGTTCCCGGATGTACAATCACACGGTTAGGCAGACTAGCATAGACCTTAACTTGTTTTCACACCAGAAAAAACACTGGGTCAAAGTTTACCTGCAATGTTGCTCTCGCCTTATTCATTTGACTCCCAAGAGACTGTTTCCGAGGCCAAAGACTTACTCGTCACCTTAGAAAAGCGAACAATATCGTATCTTTTTGTCTCAGCCCGGATCAGGGTGATTGATCCGTTTAACCAAATGAAACGAGAATACAATACTATATTGGACGATGCAGACTCTTCGAATCGTAATAACTTTGCCCCATCTCAGAGCTTTACATGATGCTCTCCGGGAAACTTTAATTTCTCAAGGTGACCAATAGCCTCCCCGCAGACATCCTTTGGGGTTCGTTTGTCACGCATTCATTTCTCCCCCAAATGAATGCGTGACGAACGAACCCCAAAGGACGTCTGCGGGGAGGCTAGGTGAGCAATAACGAAATGTTACCTGCTAAGGCGCGCACTGATATCAAATACGGATTTTTTTCTGGTCTCAGTCAAAATTTGAAAAAACCGAGGATATAGGGTTTATTCTGCTCGACAAAAGCACGGCAGAAGCACGACGTCTGAATCAAAGTTTTGAACAGTTTGGTTAGGCAGAGCAATCAAGTTCGACAACGTCTGCCGCGCTACACGATTCTGACAGCTGACTGATTCAAACGTTGGGCTTATGTTGCGACGACCTAATTTCCAGTAAATTTTGAGACTGAAGCTGTTTTCGAAAATGTATAAATATGACCCGAACGTCTGAATTAAAGTCCTCCTTCCGTTGAACCCAATTACAATAAGAACAACAAGGCAGAAGTATGTTAAACAGTAAATTAAAAATGCAGGCAATGTAAATGTTAGCCTTGATCTAGTTTACTCTCACCCACTTTGGTTTATGCTTAAAATTAAGAGGATTTTTTAAGTGGTTACAGTATGATTAGTTAAGTAAGGGATATTTTATTGGAGTAATGTCAGGTATATATCACGAATATTCACCTATTCTTAGTTGTTTAGAATACCTTTACAAGTTTGATGTATAAAATATTCATCAACATAAACCTTTTCCTTTCATGAATTCGTTCTTAAACAAATATGTTCTATTTTGGTACACTTTCGCGACTTCCACGACAACCCTTTTATCGTAAAAGAATGTTCAATTAATTTCTCCAAAAGGAACAAAGCCTTATTTACACCAAGAATTACAAAATTTGGTATTTTTGTCCTCAACTTCACCTTTTATCAGTCTTTTCCAGGAAAAGACTAGCTTCTTTATTTTTTAACCATTTTTTGAGTTATTTTCTCGCACTCTCAACCGAATTCATGTCAGTCGATAGTTTCTACGTAAAATAAAATATATCCAAATTAAAAAGAGCGAGATATCTCCTATTTTTGTAGGTGTTTACTGAGTAAACATCTATTGTTGTAATTTCTACTTTTGACCACATACTGTATTTCTAATTAGGATGCTCGATTTTGCGAACACATCGTCAGTTAATTTATGGAAACGTTAAACCAATCATTTTCCGACAAGAAGCTTCACACCTCTTGTAAATCGAGAACAAGCCAGGATTTTCAAGCTGTAATTTTAGTAATTTCTAATCTGTTGATATGAAAAGTTTGTTTACAGGAAGCTACCTTGTAGTTTTTATATTGTTCTCCTAGTTTTATATTGGCCAGTTGACTTAAGCTTAGACTTCGAGTAGTCCCCATTTTTCCTCAGGGATAGTAGAGCGTGCGAAACACGAGCGCGCGTGAAAATCACCCCACGCGAGAAAAGGCGACACGCGGCGGGGAGAGAGAAAAATTCTCTCTTAGAACGGTGTGTAATAGTAGCGCAGTTGGCTTACAGAGCAAGCCAATGTTTATTGCACACACTGGTTAAACATATTAGTCATCGGCTTCCTTTTCTTCTTTACAGTTATGACAATTAGCGCGTTCTTAGTGCTTGTACATGTAGGTCAGAATGGAAATTGTTTTGCGTGGTTTGCTTGAAGCGAGGAATATTCATGAACTGCTTACTGGTTTAACCTTCGCTCGCGTTACAAGTGTTATTTGTGGAATAGAAATTGTTTCTAGTGGGTGGCTTTTAATTACATAGTGAGCCGGAATAATCACATAAATCAGTGCTTTTCGCTCCTTAAAAAGTTTACTGCGTTTACTGCTCAGAACCTGTAGCCGGTTGTAACAAACGCTTACCAGTTATCGCAATGGGCTGCCTGAAATGTTTCAGCAGAGATGGCAAAAACAGTCCAAAGCTATAGTAGCTGCCATTATGGAACATCAGAGTTATAAAAGCGGCGAAGCAAATAAACCAAGACCAGGGGCTATCCATTCTTCTCCTCGAATCAGCCATAATATTGACAGTCATCTGCTGAGACGTTCTTAGGTCGCCACGCGATTATTGACAACCAAAAGGGTAGCAACATTCAATATTTACAAATCTATAATTCACAGGTCTGCATTCATAATCAAGGGTGATCCTGATTTCTTTTGCCCGAGCCGTTTGGGTTATTTTCCTTCCAAACAAATGTTGTCCAGTGGGATCGATGTTCAACATCCACCAAGAGGTTCTGTTCAGCAGAAACTTTCATCCTAAGACAATGTTTACGAACAAGTGAAAGCGGTGCGGGTTATATAATTAAGGTGACAGGTGAAAGGACAGTCAAACCCTCCTTTGGCAAAACTCCGTGACCAATAGCCTCCCAAACAGGCGTTTTTAGGGGAGCTCTTATTTTGTCCCTGTGGGGAGGGACGGTTCAAACGTCGAACTTTAATAATTTAAGGTTCGGCACATGTTAAGTTCGACGTATGAATCAATTCAGGAGCGGCACTTTTGTATTTGGGTCGACTCTGCCGTTCTATTCGACTGAGTTTGTCGAATAGAACGGCGAAAGATCGACTTAGATTCATACGTCGAACTTCACACGTGCTGAACCCCTGGATAGTGATTTATCCAGTGGATAAAGCAATCCATCGTTTGAACAACCGGGCCTGGTATAAAACCTCAGTAGACTGGCCTTTGGAAAAAAAGACAAATGCCTTTGTAGATGCTTTCTTAGGGTGTTTTCCTTTCAGTGAATCCAAAAGCGGATTCTAGATCTTAAAATGGATTTCGCGTTCCTTTCGGCAAATCGCAATCTGGGTTTTCGATCTGGTGAATCCTTTTTGAAAAAGGATTCATCGGATTTGAAATCCAAAGAATGCGAATCCAGATTAACGGATTAGTGATCTACGCTGTTCCATTCACAGTGGATCCGAAATTAGTCAGATGATCCCACAGCGGTATTTCCAGTTAAAGTATTCCCGTAGAGTTTCCTAGTTGCTGCCATTTGTCGCAAAACATCTGAAAATACTGAAGATTGTTCCCGGTACAGTAAAATATCCATTTGCTAACCATTTGTTGCTAAAGATTGGTTAAAAACACAAATAAGTAAAAGGGATAAATAAACTGCCGTCTTTCTACAAACACACTTGTAGACACGATAGGCACTCGATCGTATTACATTAAATCCGAGCTACGAAACTGGATCAAACTAAGCCAACAACCTTAAGATAATTTTCAACTTTAACGCGCTTCTTTCTTGATCTGTTTATGTTCCATCGTCGCTATTCGAACTGCCGACCACACATTTCTGCACGGTATAATCGCATAATTTATCAAACAGAAAACACGTCATTTCTCGAGAGGCTGTCATGCATATTGCACTAGTTTGCAAAAGGTTACCAAGCACTACTTCGGATACTTAATGAAAGGTTGCTACTGATAGTGACTCCAAATAACTTACGATGTGCTACGTACAACTTCAAGGATATTGCCATCTACCACAACGGTTGGTTTAAACCCTACTTTGTTCTAAGCGAAAGACATAGTACGTAATTCCCTACAATTGTCACTGTTAAACGGAAACTTACTCTCCCTGGACCAGTTCTCTACGCAGTTCACTATTTCTTGAACATTGGTAGCTTGCCAATCAATCAATCAATCAATCAATCAATCAATTAATCAATCTTTATTCCTGCTAAGATAAAAAGACATTCAAGTTACATCAGCAGTTGGAAGTCTAAATTTACATGAGACATACTGTATACAAATAACAGAAAGATTAGCCTGCGAGTAAGCTCTCCTATTTGGGCGAGTGAAGTGAGTCTCGCGAGAACGCGCGAGCGAGCGGCAAAGCCGCGAGGGGCAGGGGAAAGGAGAGCTCTCTCCTTTCCTCGGCCCCTCGCTCGCGCGTTCTCGCGAGACTCACTTCGCTTGCCCAAATAGGAGAGCTTGCTCGCAGGCTACAGAAAGATCAAAGATTATATCTAAAAATAAACCTGTTCACATAAACATTCTTAAATCTATCGGTCTTTATCTCCGCGAGCGATGAGCACTTTTTTTTCGGAGTTGATACTTTGTTTCTTTCTTCTTCAGAATGATGTTAGTAAGCGGGCAACTTATCTGCCTTTCCTAAAAGTTCTCGAATGTCCATTCTCTTAGATGTGTATTTCCTTTAAAGCATCTATTCATAAAGTTTGGTATGACCGTGAGATCTGAGTCTACAGCCGGAGCCATAAACAGGCAGACCATAAGTGAAATTCGGAAAAAATAAGGCGCTAAATAGGTGGTCTACTTCACCTTAACTGAAACTTTCCTTCCGTAAAGATCATGATTAACGCTGTCGAACGCTTTACTGAAATCCAAGATGAACGGTGGGGGCCCCGGCTAAGGGCTGGCAGAGGACCAACAGGTGACTGTTTCAAGAAGGTTTCTGAAATAAGGGAATTGATTGCATTTGTTTTATTTGAATAACAGTTCAATTAAGTTAAATCACATCTCACCAGGAAAAATGACAGCGTATATACCACAGAGAACCGACTAAGGTAACGGAGACAAGATAGATAATAAAAAGTCCATTACGCAAAACCCTTGGTGCGGGAATGACCTCAACATTCTGCTCAGATTCTTCTTCGTTTCTTTCGATAGATAGTACCTACGGTGGCATTCCATCTAGAGTCGTAAGAACACGGCAGTGGCGTTGCCAAGAAAAACAATATTGCCCACCCTCTAAGGGCACTTTTAAATTCATAATTTGAAAGAAGCGCCTTGGTGATTTGTGTCACGATGAACATGCCAACACTTGATGACGAGGCTGTTATTCCAACTGCAAGAGAAAGCCACTTCTCAAAGTGATTCAGAACAACTAAAACACTGCAGTGGTAGGAAATTGCTGAACTCAATCCTCCAGTTACCGAGAACATAAAAAAGAAAAGCCAAAAATTGTCTGTGAACGAGCTCGCGCAAGAACCGATCGACATTATTAGACACCCAATTATGGCTGTGATTCTAAATCCGAAACGTATAATCAGGCGAGTTGCCAATGATCCAAAAATATGGGAGAGTGCAATGTAGAGTGAACCAATCCAAGCTGAAAAATCAGAATAGAAGTAAAATTAGTGCCCTGATTTCTTCAATAGCTTTAGGTGAATCTCATGGATTGATCTTCTTTTGTTTACGTTTGCAAAGACTGTCTTGTGGCAGTACAAAACACATAACGTTACATTTCCATAGAGCACCCTCCCCTGTTACACAATTCACTCTATTTTTTCTCTCCCTCCCATCTCTAACTTTAATTTTACGTGCCTCTTCCCGCGAGCTGCGCGAGGTTCCGCGACACACGTATTTCTAGTGTGTACTTTACATACATACATGCTTTATTGGCTTTCCTCATGGAGGCTTTTCAAAGAAAATAATTTAATTAATTACATACAACTAAAAAGATAAAAATTTACTACAATAAAAAACCTACTTCAAGGACGCTTAAAATATTTACCATAATATTTGTCAGGAGTATAATGTATTGATTAAATTAAAAACTTGTGCTTAAAAACTGTAATAAAAATATTCACACCAAAATTTAAATGACATGATAAAAACTCACGAATCTATAAAATCCTTGATTAGTTTAAGTATCAGATTGAACTTCAAGGCAGGTACTGATTCAAAAAATTTAAGATGGCTATCCATGGAGTTCCAGATACTAACTATTCTATAATAAAACGTCTGACCACTAGCAGACTTGAAAAGTGGAATGTTTAGCATCCGTGAACTTCTCGTGGCACGTCTGCTTATTTCTCCTTGCTTAATGAACTGGGAGAAAAGGTACTCCAGCACGAGAGATTGCGAGAAGTAAGGCATTTAAAGGCCATGATAGCGTTAATAAAGTATAACTGAGTTGCTACTGGTAGCCATTTAAGCTCTTTTAAAACTGGTGTAATGTGATCATATTTGCGCGTACTGTGGCAATTCGATCAGCAAAGTTCTGTAAAAACAGTTTGAAAAACTAGTTCTTTTCAGTAACATCAAGTGGTCTGAAATAAGAAAACAACTAGACCAACGTTAAAAGGTGCATATTTTGGGTTTATACTCTATGTGGGAGTGCCATGGATGCATTTAACTCATTTATATGAACTTTTTATTAATATAAAGCACTAAAAATTTGAATGTTCTGCTTTAAAATATAATTAAGTAAAATGTTATACTGCAGAATTCCGAAAATAAGCCCCTCCATGTATAAGCCCCTCCAAATATAAGCTCCCCAAACTCGAGCGAAAAAAACCCTCCGTTAAATCGCCTCTCCAAATATAAGCCCCCAAGGGCTTGTACCTGGAAAATTGCCCTCTAATACAAAGTAAAACAAAGCAAAAACAATAAATTTACTTCCAACAATAAGGCTAGCCAAACCGATTTTGAAACGCAAATTTCCGTCCGTAGATAAGCCCCTCCGAATATAAGCCCCTCAAAAAGGGCCTTTGAAAAATATAAGCCCGGGGCTTATTTTTGGAATAATTACGGTATTTTTAAAAGAGTCATGTTCTAATTATTTAATCTGCTGCTTTTGTAGCTCTGTTTCTCAACTGCATAGTTAAACCCATCCTCGGAGACCCAGGGGCAGATAAAGGGGGCGAGGGAAAGTCTAAACGGGCGGAAAAATATATATGGAACGAAGAAAAGTAAAGAACGGCGAGAAGAGCCCCTGGGGACAATGTCTTATCAGACCAGTTCCAAACGGTCGCCGCCGCTCTGGCTTCTGATTGGTGCCAGAAAAAAACAAGTTTTCTGGCACCAATCAGAAGCCAGAACTGCGGCGACCGTTTAGAACTGGTCTGGTAAGACATTGTCCCCAGGGGCTCTTCTCGCCGTTCTTTGAGTCTTCGCGCCACATTTTTCCGCCCGTTTAGACTTTCCCTCGTCCCCACTATCTGCCCCTGGGTCTCCGAGGATGAGTTAAACCATTTTAGTATCAGTTTAACTATAGTACGGTTTCTCTTTCTTGAACGAAGAATTCCAAAAACTTGTGTTGCTCTTCATGCTCTTCTTCAACTAAATTCTCTTTCTTCAACAACCTGTTAAGGAATGCAACAGTTGATCCGAAAACCATGATTCCCCCAGCAGTGTAAAAGGCAGGTCCGTACTCGTGGGCAGTGTCAGCTATGAAACCTGTCGGAGAGTTTCGAAATGTTAGAGACCTTTAGATTCCAGAAAGAGGACGATTTCGAGTACGAGATTTGAGTACGAGATTTCGCCTATTCTGAAAATATGGACTCTCCGGAAAGCTTCATTTGACCATTTTTCACTGGAAAACTTAGCACTGTTACCTTTAGTGGAGGAGAATACACCCTCTCCCCGATCGCAAATTGATAAAACTTCTAACATTTGACAACTTGTTTCCGCCACTACAACATTCTCGCTAAAACTCGTAGTACAGTGACGACGGCTCCCACGTTTTCCCGCCAGAATGACGCTGGCTCACGCGCTTACACTACGTAGTATTGAGAAAATCTCGCACTCGTTGTCATACTCGTCTTATAATCTAAAGCTCTCTATTAGCTTTCAGAACCTGTTTTTTTGTTTGTGCTTATAGTTATGTCAATGTTGCTAAGAGAGAACGTGCTTTACGTAAGAACAGTCCAGGCCTCCCGTAAGCAACCTTCAAAATGCAAAGACTGAGTGGTCGCTTACGGGAGGTGGTCATTTACAAAAATCGAACCACAAGGAGTCTCCTCTGAGAAGAGGTCCAGGCACATCTGCTTTATGAAAGATAATTTATTGCATGCAATGTCTAAGTTAGGATATGTGTTGTTCCATGTTATCGCTAAGGTTCTTCAATATTCTAAGTACTATAGTGCACACAGCGCAAATAGAGATAAGAGAAAGTGTCAAGTGGTCCCTAAAAAAGGTGATTTTCCAGGTTTTAAAAAACCTGGAAAATCATTCATCGTCAGGCCCAAAAAGAGGTCGCGGTGTTCAAAAGTGTTTGGAATCTAAGCCGCGTCGGCATAAGAAGACAAATCTTGTAGTTGTGTAAAGAAATTGTATTCAAACTCTGTCCTCATATATTAGCTATCGGTTGCTGCCGTTGTTGTATAGTGAAAACCTTACGGAAAGAAGGCCTGTCCCTGCACGTGTGGACGCAGTTACAAGGTGAGTTTTGCTTATTAGTAAACTCTTGAACGAAATATAACTTACCTATAAAAACTGGACCTATGACACTAGAAAGACCGATAGAAAGAGTAAGATAGCCCCAAGCTTGGTCAATTCTCTTCTGTCCGACACATGTTAACACTATCAGTGGCATTAAACCGTATCGTCCACCATCCATGAGACCAAACATAACAGATAACACCACCACAGCTTTGTAAGATGTTGCCACGGGTAACAGAAACAAGCAGACGCCGAGACATGTCGTTGAAAATTGATAAAGATCAAAGATGTTGATGAATTTGAATTCACTTAGCTTGCAGAACAAGTGGTTGCCAAAGAAGTAAGAGATGGCTATGTAGGTGTATAGCATGGAGCCTCGTTCTGTCGAAATGCCAAGTTCACTTTCACAAAATTTCAACTACAAGGGCAAAACCAACCAAATATTTCAGTAACTGGCGATTATATACCACTTATTAACCAAGAGTGAGGTCGTTACAGGCCGAAATCTCAGATATTGACCTAGCAATAGTGGTCAATATAGTCAATGTACGTCAGGGCTTGGCTTATTCCCACCCTACACCTTCCAACCCTAAGCGCCAAACTTCTCTGGTAACAAAACTGTTTTCTAACTTAAGTAGCCTTAACGTTGCAGTTTTATAAAAAGTTTTCAGCCGTGATGAAAGGGTAAAAGGGTTAGAGAATATTAGGGCAATTATTACAAAGCTTACAGGGATATGACGCCGGCAATTATCTCTTATTCCTTGAGTTCCTGTAGTCCCCTTTATATTGCGGGGTGGGAACCAAGAACCATATTCTAGGTGATTGTTTAGAGAAAGGATTAATGATTGTGTTATTTGTATAAAAAATATTCAATAAAGTTAAATCACAACTCACTAGGAAAATTGACAGCGTAAACACGACAAAGAACACCGGAGTAATGGAGACAAGATAGATGATGAAATGTCCATTTCTTAAAAGGCTTGGTGCAGGAATGACCTCGACATTTTTTTCGGATCCTTCTTCAATTCTTTTGACGTTACCTGCGGTAATATCCGATTTTGCGTCGTAAGAGAACGCCAGTGGGGTTGCCAAGAAAAACAAGACGGCCCACCCTCTAAGGGCATTTTTAAATCCATAATTTGAAATGAGGACCTCTGTGATTTGTGTCACCACGAACATGCCTACACTCGATGACGACGCCGTTATTCCAACCGCAAGAGAACGCCACTTCACAAAGTGCCTCAGAACAACTAGAACACTGCAGTGGTAGGACATTGCTGAACCCAATCCTCCAGTTAAAGAGAATAAAACCAGGAAAAACCAAAAATTGTCCACAAACGAGCTTACACAAAAGCTGATCGAGATTATAAGACGGCCACTAATGGCTGTGATTCTAAATCCGAAACGTTTTATCAGGCGGGTTACCAATGGTCCAAAAATCCACGGGAGTGACATGTAGAGTGAACCGATCCAAGCTAAAAAATATCAAAACAGAAGTAAAGTCAATAATCAGAGCTCTTATTACTTCAACGATGTTAAACAGCCAGTAAAAGGCTTGCTAAAGCGAGCTTGCGCAAAATTTGCACCAGGTTATAAGTCACCCACTAAATCCGAAACGTTGTATTAGGCTGGTTAATTATCAAATGGTCCAAAAATCCTGGCGAGTGGTTAGTGCCTTAAAGACTGTGTAGAATGAACTGTTTCATGGGTTAGTTGCGCCCTGTTTCACGATAAAGCTGACCTCATTTGTGAGACCAACATGGTCACTGTGGTTTGACTCACTGGCGCAGATCTCGTTAAGACTACATGTTCTAGATTCCGAACGTTTACTAAAATTTCAATGGAAAAACTCACCGTTTTTCTACGATCTGGCCAGCCTTTTTTTATAGAATTTCTACATTATTTCCACTGCACACTAGCCTACTCTGTCAGTATCGCTGGGTAGTTCGTTAAGAGGTAAAATACTTCTAGGGGATTAACATGAGTCTTTCTGTTTAAAAAAAGAGCGGAAAAAAGTAAGAAATGCTGTCAGGCATGAAGTCCTAGCGGAATCCGTACCTGTGAGTCAAGTAACTTCAAATGCTCCTTAACCTCACGAAAATTAAAGACCTAGTTCATACGTCGTGCTTCTGCTGTGCCGGCCTTAATTCTTATTTCGGAGCGTCCGCGCACTCACAGCGAACCCCCATAGCTAAAGCAAATGAAAACCTATCTCATTTGCTATTCCAAAGTACAACAATTACAACAATTACAATTATTATCACAAAGCATACATGCACAAACTTACTACACACCTAAGCACACGTGCAATTCCACAATTACACACAAGATAATGCCTACTGTTATTTACAAGTGCTATTCAAAAAAGAAAAAAACTAATCATTTTTTCAAAAGAAGAAAAACTACCTAGATTACAAGAGGGTCTCAATGGGGTTATAACCGATAGGCGTAGAACGGTAAAAAATTTAGCCGATAGCCGTAAAAATTAAAAAATTTTAACCGTTAGCCGTAAATAGCGTAAAAAAGAGTTAACCGTAAAAGAAAGTGTCCCCTAGATTTGCTACTTTTAAGGAAGGTACTAAACTTACTTATGGTTGCGATTTTTATTTCCCGGCTAGTGTGACTCCGTACGCACGTTTAATAGGCGAAGCGCCTTTTAGGTGTTAACCAAGACCTAGGGTCCATTTCCGGCGCTCTCTTGGGGAACTAATTTTTTCCATAGCGAAAGTGTGGCTTCTTGCTGGGGATTAATATTTGCAATTTTCAGGAGGCCGTGCCCTCAAAACACTAGTGAAACAACACGCAGAGATGTCACTGTATGTAAAACACGTTGCCGATAAACAACATTTCCCTGTTTTTCTCGGACGCTACGGTAGACATCGCCATGCCTAGTCCCTGTTCGGCGTCTTCCCACGCAATCTCGGTCAAGACATTTCAGTGGCGAACTCGCTCGGATCACGTGACCAGAAAGGCATCAGCCGCGCGGAATAATGCGGCCTACGGACAAGGCAATGGCAGACAGTCGTTCCGTACAGCAGTCTACAGTCCTTCGCTATCATTAAAAACACTGGACACGGGAATTTTGCTATTGGCCGTTTTCACATTAGACCTAGAAATGCATCATCCGTCTGAGACTAGCCTTTGTACAGTCACGCCCTCCCCACAGACACCCCTTCTCCGATTTTTTTCTGAGGGGAGGGTGCGGCTGTACACAGGCTATCTGGAACGGATAATCCTGTCTTCAAAAGTCAGGCGGCTTGTTCATTCAAAATTAAAACAATTCCATTGCCAAATTAAGACGCATCACCTATCTGACGCTAATCATCAAACGGATAACCCGTCTCATACGAATAAACCTTCTCTAGTGTGAAAACGGCCATTTCTTGTTATAATGAATGTCGCGCCCCTGCCTTGAGTTGGGTGTTCACGTGTCTGCTTTTGCTTTTTCACAAAGATTATTTTTAAATTGACTATTGACATTTCTATGTGTAAAATAATATCAGAAGTGCAATACTTTATAAAAAGTATGATCTATCAAATGTTAAAATTTTTCAAAAGAATAGCTTATTTCATCCCGAGATGATCCGCAGACGTTTATTTTGATTTAAAGATACAAATAAATACAGGTTAATTAATATTTACCTTTTTGAAACAAAAGAAGTTAATTTTTAACTTTTTCGTTAAGCGTAACTGAAAAAAATTAACCGATAGCCGTAAAAGAGCCAAAATTTTAGCCGATAACCGTAAAAGCCACCACCCCATTGAGACCCTCTTACAAAGTCCATTTGTCCATTAATTTTTGTAAATTCTTATTCGTAGTGAAAATATATTTTTCTATTTCATATTTACCGTTTATTCTAACTATAAAAGTGTTTATGGTTGGGAGTAGTTCATTCCTTCTGCAACTCGATCCATAAATATATTTTCCCTATAAGTATAAGATAATTAAGCAAGGGGCATTCAGAAGATAAAAAGCCGATCCAAATTTCCTTTAATGTTAGGTGAACTAGTTGTATTCGCAACCCAAAATAATATGATTCAACACATTTCCAGATTGAATTCGAATAAGGGCAATCCCAAAAGAAATGTCTAATAGTTTCTGATTCCCTTTTGCAAAAAGAGCACAAGTTGTCTGTCCTGTACCCAATCTTGAACAACTTTGAGTTGGTAAAAAGTATAGAATTAAGTATTTTAAATTGAAAGGCTTTGACATAAGGTTCAAACGCGATAGAATGGGGCAAGAGAAATGCGTTTCTGAGATCGTCATTAGATAGATTAAAATCCAACTTCAGTTTTTGTGCATAATTTGGGAGAGAAGCCTTCTTTTGAAATAAAATTTAAAAAAAAAAAAAAAAAATGAAAACCTATCAATGCTAGAAAGTTTTGTTATCAAGTTAGTACTTCCCCTGGGGTAGGGGTAAATAAATTCAGTAGGGTAGGAAAGGGAGTCCCAACCATTTACGTTGTGTTTCGATTTGGCGCAAAATTCACCATTTTAGGGGCAACTAATTTTCGAGTACCTAGGAGTTTCAATGAAAGTAAGTGCTGACGTCAGGTCTGGAAGACAATACGGAGAATACAGTTTGAAAATAAATAAAGTAAAGAAAATGAAAATGATCCCTGGGAATTAGGGTGGGTAAGCCTTTTTAAAAGAAAAATATGTTATTTCCGTGTATTTGTTATGTATAAAAGGCGGAAGCCCATCGAGTAGAGCCAGGGTGCTTTCTCTTTCCCTCGTCTCATTCAAGTTCCCGGATGTACAATCACTCTGTAGGCAGACCAGCATAGACCTTGTCTTCACACCAGAAAACACACGGGGTCAAAGTTCATCTGCAATGTTGCTCTCGCCTAATTCATTTGACTCCCAATAGCCTGTTCCCGAGGCCAAAGACTTACCCGTCATCTTAGAAAAGCGAACAATATCGTATCTCAGCCCGGATCAGGGTGATTGATCCGTTTAGCCAAATGAAACGAGAATACAATACCATATTAGACAATGCAGACTCTGCGAATCGTAATAACTTTGTCCCATCTCAGAGCTTTACAGAGGGTCTCAATGGGGTGGTGGCTTTTACGGTTATCGGCTAAAATTTTGGCTCTTTTACGGCTATCGGTTAATTTTTTTCAGTTGCGGTTAACGAAAAAGTTAAAAATTAACTTCTTTTGTTTCAAAAGGTAAATATTAATTAACCTGTATTTATTTGTATCTTTAAATCAAAATAAACGTCTGCGGATCATCTCGGGATGAAATAAGCTATTCTTTTGAAAAATTTTAACATTTGATAGATCATACTTTTTATAAAGTATTGCACTTCTGATATTATTTTACACATAGAAATGTCAACAGTCAATTTAAAAATAATCTTTGTGAAAAAGCAAAAGCAGACACGTGAACACCCAACTCAAGGCAGGGGCACGACATTTATTATAACAAGAAATGGCCGTTTTCACACTAGAGAAGGTTTATTCGTATGAGACGGGTTATCCGTTTGATGATTAGCGTCAGATAGGTGATGCGTCTTAATTTGGCAATGGAATTGTTTTAATTTTGAATGAACAAGCCGCCTGACTTTTGAAGACAGGATTATCCGTTCCAGATAGCCTGTGTACAGCCGCACCCTCCCCTCAGAAAAAAATCGGAGAAGGGGTGTCTGTGGGGAGGGCGCGACTGTACAAAGGCTAGTCTCAGACGGATGATGCATTTCTAGGTCTAATGTGAAAACGGCCAATAGCAAAATTCCCGTGTCCAGTGTTTTTAATGATAGCGAAGGACTGTAGACTGCTGTACGGAACGACTGTCTGCCATTGCCTTGTCCGTAGGCCGCATTATTCCGCGCGGCTGATGCCTTTCTGGTCACGTGATCCGAGCGAGTTCGCCACTGAAATGTCTTGACCGAGATTGCGTGGGAAGACGCCGAACAGGGACTAGGCATGGCGATGTCTACCGTAGCGTCCGAGAAAAACAGGGAAATGTTGTTTATCGGCAACGTGTTTTACATACAGTGACATCTCTGCGTGTTGTTTCACTAGTGTTTTGAGGGCACGGCCTCCTGAAAATTGCAAATATTAATCCCCAGCAAGAAGCCACACTTTCGCTATGGAAAAAATTAGTTCCCCAAGAGAGCGCCGGAAATGGACCCTAGGTCTTGGTTAACACCTAAAAGGCGCTTCGCCTATTAAACGTGCGTACGGAGTCACACTAGCCGGGAAATAAAAATCGCAACCATAAGTAAGTTTAGTACCTTCCTTAAAAGTAGCAAATCTAGGGGACACTTTCTTTTACGGTTAACTCTTTTTTACGCTATTTACGGCTAACGGTTAAAATTTTTTAATTTTTACGGCTATCGGCTAAATTTTTGGCCGTTTTACGCCTATCGGTTAACCCCATTGAGACCCTCTTTACATGATGCTTTCCGGGAAACTTCAATTTCTCAAGGTGACCAATAACGAAATGTTAACTGCTAAACGGCACCGAAGACAGCTTTAGCCTCGCACTGATTTCAAATAACTGTCACTTGTGTTGAATAGAGAATTGTGGGTGGGATCGAAAAAAAAACAGAGCGGCGAGGGAGTGAAGGGGTTGGGGTGGGGGTTGCGGGAGATAGAAATTCTCGAAATTCTTTCTACAGCCACTTCTAGACAAATCGCTAACCACAAAATGAACAAAAAAAGACATCAGCAAACAACTCAGTAAAGAAGCTATTAGGCAGGGGAAGTTAAGAGAAATTAGAAAATGTTTGCTAACCCGGTTTTTATATTAGGTAGATATATAATTCTCAGTAAAATTTGACGACTTTGTGACTTTGCGTTAATCACTTTCAACCTTAACATTCCTTTTTAAGGCGTTCTTTTTAGCTGCGTGGACGCATTTTTTTTCTGGTCCTAGTCAAAATTTGAAAAAACCGTGGATATAGGGTCTATTCTGCTCGACAAAAGCACGGCAGAAGCGCGATGTCTGAATCAAAGTTTTGAATTTGGTTCGGGCAGAGCAATCAAGTTCGACAACGTCTGCCGCGCTACACGATTCTGGCACCTGACTGATTCAAACGTTGAGCTTAATATGACCTAATTTCTAGTAAATTTTGAGAAATTTTGTTTTCGAAAATGTATAAATATGATCCAAACGTCTGAATTAAAGTCGCCCTTCTGTTGAACCCAATTACGATAAGAATAGCAAGGCAGAAGCACAAATCATAAACGTATTGGGCCTTGGTGGCCAGTATCATTTAAAACCATTAATCCTTCCAATATTTGTAAATCTGTTTAAGACTAGACTTTTCTAGGCGTTTAGATAGAGGAGAGAGCATGAAAAATAGAGCGAACGAAAAAAGGAGATGGAATATTGTAGAAAGAGGCGAAGGCATGTCTGGCATAATTTATTACCGTTTGTAGCCACAGAGAATATATTTATGAATAATATTGAAATTGAACTCCTTGAATTATTAGGCTAAATTATTTGGCTTAGAACTTTAAAAAAATAAAAATACACAGGAACCGGAAATAGTAAGAGTTTCGGCTACACTGTACATACGGGATGTTTGCATAACTGCATTTTGGCGCGAAAAGATTTCCCTTCACTCGAATTCTGTGGTCAATATGGCGGACAATTCTAGCTTTATCTGTTCAAATCATGCAATTGTAGTTCTGCTCCGTTACATTTGCCCAATTAACTATAAACAAACTTATCTAACTTATCTATAAAGAAACTATGTTTAGTGAAAACGGCTTACTCTAAATCGATGCGGCATGGGTAATATTGGCCTTCCAGTTTCTAAAAAATTTGTGTACCTTTTAAGTACCGTAAAAGTGCTGTGAGAAGTTATAGCCGTTCGTAGCTCAGGCTAAACCATTTTCGGATAAAAGTAGGTAAATGAAAGGAGGAAGGATAATTCTTTGAAACTGTATGAGTCACTATTACGTTATGTTAATGATAAAGCTAGAATTAATTATCGTAAACGCCCTTCAGTTCACTAACATGGCGGCCCCTCGAGGCCTCGTCAAAACTGTCATTCCTGTATCTTTGAAACCAAAGAGAATTCGAACCTTAGAATAAGCATTCAGTATTTAGGAAACCATTCTAAGACTACATGCCAAAAATCAGCCAAATCGACGAGGTACCGTGTCAGGCCGAAGTTCGAATTTTACAGAAAACAAAGTTTGCAGCCCTCTCAATCTCTTGAATTATCCTAGAGTCACCCTTATAATTCACATTGTCCGCCATATTTGACCAGAGAGTTCGAGTGAAGGGAAATCTTTTCGCGCCAAAATGCAGTTATGCAAACATCCCGTATATAAAGTGTAGCGAAACTTTGGTTTTATGACGAGATTTCGACATGGATAGTCTAATTTTTGAACTTCAAATTGTATTTTATTTTCAATTATTTT
Source organism: Porites rus (assembly GCA_964035705.1). NCBI lineage: Eukaryota > Metazoa > Cnidaria > Anthozoa > Scleractinia > Poritidae > Porites > Porites rus. The sequence continues at coordinate 8,516,463 of OZ038002.1, forward strand.
TGTCCGCAAATGTGCGCCATATAGAACGGTGTGTAATAGTAGCGTAGTTGGCTTTAAGAACAAGCCAATGTTTATTGCACACACTGGTTAACGGCTTCCTTTTCTCCTTTACAGTTATAACAATTAGCGCGTTCTTAGTGCTTGTAGAATGGAAATTGTTTTGCGTGGTTTGCTTGAAGGGAGGAATATTCATGAACTACCTATTGGATTAACCTTCGCTCGCGTTACAAGTATTATTTGTGGAATAGAAATCAAGTTGTTTGTAGTGGGTGGCTTTTAATTACATAGTGAGCCGGAATAATCATATAAATCAGTGTTTTTCGCTCCTTACTTAAGTTTACTGCGTTTACTGCTCATAACCTGTAGCCAGTTGTAACAAACGCTTACCAGTTATCGCAATGGGCTGCCTGAAATGTTTCAGCAGAGATGGCAAAAACAGTCCAAAGCTATAGTAGCTGCCATTATGGAACATCAAAGTTATAAAAGCGGCGAAACAAATAAACCAAGACCAGGGGCTATCCATTCTTCTCTTCGAATCAGCCATTTTACAGTCAAAGCAGGTCAAGCGTACCCGTCAAGATTCTATTTATTTATTTTTTATCAATTCATTAAAATGAATTGATAATCTGAAAAATAAATCCGTTTAATAGTGGTTCCCGTATCTTTTGTCAAATTAATTCAAATCGGCATTTCTTCATGCGTAATGAGCAGTGAATATCTAACGAGAACTTCTCTGTATTAGGTCAGATTGAAAATCTTTGAATGGATTATATTTCTTAGAAGACATTTGCATCAAATTCACGGAAACTGAGTTGGTAGAAATGTCGTAACTGCCTCGCGTGTTAATTCACGGCTCATTACGCATGCAAGAATGCAGAGATGAATCTGAAATCTACAACTACCAACGGATTCAACTTTCTAGCCTGAGAACAGGCTCTCTGTTTCACCCTTTCCCCAAACAGAGAGCCTGTTCACAGGCTATCAACTTTCGAATAACAAATTCATTAATGGGAGCTTGTGGGGTACGCTTGACCTGGCTTGACTGTAATAATAGGGACTTTAGCATCAGGTTTTTCGTGGGAAACGGCAAACCGCAAACCGCAAAATGTCACGTGACCACGGCCTTGCGGTCACGTTTGCAGTTTGCAGTTCACGTTTGAACCGCAGGAAGGGATTCCAGCCGTAAAGGCCGATACACACGAGGGGTTTTGCTCCCGGAGCATGCTCCAGTATCATTTTGCACGTGTCAGTACACACGAGGGAGCGTTATTTGCCCGGGAGCTTGCTCCCAAATATTTAACCGGTTAAATATCGTGGAGCATTTTGCGGGGTGGAAATTCTGCTCCCGAGGATGAAGTATACCCATGAAATCGTTGGTACACACGGAGGAACTTTGCTCCCGGAGCGTGCCTCTGGAGCATGCTCCGGGAGCAAAATCCCTCGTGTGTATCGGCCTTAAGTGGTTTACGGCAAGGTTTTTTGCCACAAAAAATTGTACAGCCTCGCGTTTAAAGGTATGAAGTAGCTTTTTGTATCCGTTTGCGATGTGTTTGTTGGATTTTTGATCTCGAATCAATGAATTATTGCTGAGTTTTGGGTTATTAAAGTGATGCACTTCGACTTGATGAAAACAACATGGCGGCCCTAAACAATGAAAGCGTAGTTCAAATCAATTTTATATTCCTTTCTGCCGTACTAACAAAGGAAAGTATTCTGTTCCAAGCCAGAGTTAAAATTTTTTTTTCTATCTTGTTTCTGAATTCATGACTTAACTCAGTCTCTGTTTGGTTCCTATTTTTAACGTATCACTCCGCGAATATCATTTTATTTTGCTTATCTCTTTTAGACTGGGGAGCCCAGGCTTCATAAAGCTTTCTGGTTTCTTCTGGGCTCCCTTGCAACCTTACAATTCCTATATGTATTCTTGTATTGTATTGTATTTGGCTAAATAAAAATAAACTGAACTGAACTGAACTGAACTGAACGCCTTGCTAAAGTTTGAAATCTCGGCAACGCGAAACTGCAAACGCGTAACTGCGGTTTGCGGTTTACCTGATGCTAAAGGTCTCTAATTGACAGTCATCTGCTGAGACGTTCTTAGGTCGCCACGCGATTATTGACAGCCAAAAGGGTAGCAACATTCAATATTTCCAAATCTATAATTCACAGGTCTGCATTCATAATCAAGGGTGATCGTGACTTCTTTTGCCCGCGCCGTTTGGGTTATTTTCCTTCCAGACAAATGTTGTCCAGTGGGATCGATGTTCAACATCCACCAAGAGGTTCTGTTCAGCAGAAACTCTCATCCTAAGACAATGTTTACGCGCAAGTGAAAGCGGTGCGGGTTATATAATTAACGTGACAGATGAAAGGAGATTAGATTTAAAAGCGTGATACGTAAACTAAAGTCAAACCCTCCTTTGGTAAAACCCTGCGACCAATAGCAATAACCTCCCAAGTAGGCGTTTTTAGGGGAGCTCGTATTTTGTCCCTGTGGGGAGGGACGAAATACGAGCTCCCCTTAAAACGCCTGCGTGGGAGGCTACACGACTAAGGCCCGGTTCAAACGTCGAACTTTGATTATTAGGTTCGGCACATGTTAAGTTCGACGTATGAATCAATTCAGGAACGGCACTTTTGTAATTGGGTCGACTCTGCCGACAAGCTCATACGTCGAACTTCACACGGGCTGAACCCCTGGATAGTGATTCATCCGGGGCCTGGTGCGTTTAGTAAACCTCAGTAGACTGGCCTTTGGAAAAGACAACTGCATGTGTAGATGCTTTCTTAGGGTGTTTTCCTTTCGGTGAATCCAAAAACGGATATTAGATCTTAAAACGGATTTCCCGTTCCTTTCGGCAAATCGAAATCCGGATTTTTAATTTGATCTGGTGAATTCTTTTTGAAAAAGGATTCATTCGATTTGAAATCCAAAGAATGAGAATCCAGATTAACGGATTAGTGATCTACGCTGTTCCATTCACAGTGGATCCGAAATTAGTCAGATGATCCCAAAGCGGTATTTCCAGTTAAAGTATTCCCGTAGAGTTTCCTAGTTGCTGCCATTTGCCGCAAAACGTCTGAAAACACTGGAAGATCGTTCCTGGTACAGTAAAATATCCATTTGCTAACCATTTGTTGCTAAAGATTGTTTAAAACACCAATAAGTAAAAGGGATAAATGAACTGCCATCTTTCTACAAGACTGACTCACTTGTAGACACGATAGGCACTTGATCGTGTTACATTAAATCCGAGCTACGAAACTGGATCAAACTAAGCCAACAACCTTAAGATAATTTTCAACTTTAACGCGCTTCTTTCTTGATCTGTTTATGTCCCATCGTCGCTATTCGATATTCCACAAAATTCTGCACGGTATAATCGCATAATTTATCAAACAGAAAACACGTCATTTCTCGAGAGGCTGTCACGCATATTGCACTCGTTTGCGAAAGGTTACCAAGTACCACTTCGGATACGTACAATGGTTGCTAATGATAGTGACTCCAAATAACTTACGATGTGCTACATTTTCAAGGATATTGCCATCTATAACCACGGGTGTTTAAAGCCCTACTTTGTTCTAATCTGTAATTCCCTAAATTGTCACTGTTAAGCAGAAACTTACTCTCTCTGGACCAGTTCCCTGCGCAGTTCACTATTTCTTGAACATTGGTAGCTTGCCAATCAATAAATCAATCGATCAATCAATCTTTATTCCTCCAAAGATAAAAAGATATATCTTAAGTTACATCAGCAGTTGGAAGTCTAAAAATACATAAGACATACTGTATACAAATAAGAGAAAGATCAAAGATTATATCTAAAAATAAGCCTGTTTACAAAAACATTCTTAAATCTATCAGTCTTTATCTCTGGGCGATGAGCACTTTTATTTCTGAGTTGAAACTTTGTTTCTTTCTTCTTCGGAATGTCGATGTTACTAAGCAGGCAATCCGGATCCACTGAACGTACCTTGAAAAGCTTCTGTATCTGCCTTTTCTAAGAGTTCTCGAATGTCCATTCTCTTAGATGTGTATTTCCCTTTAAAGCATCTATCCAGAAAGTTTTGTATGACCGTGAGATCTGAGTCTACAGCGCCATAAACAGGCAGACCATAAATGGAATTCGGTAAAACTAAGGTGCTAAATAGGTGGTCTACTTCACTTTGACCGAAACCTTCCTTCCGTAGAGATCTTAATACAAACAGACACTTATTTGCCTTAATCAACTTAGCACGTACGTGTTCACTATATTTACAATTCTTATTTACAAGTTACTCCTTGCAAATATATACTGCCTTTTCGGGACAACCTCTGATACCGTTATACTCACAAAAACACTCCTTCAGAGACTGCCAACTCCACGATCACTCTCACCCGCCAGGCAGTCTTGAGCTTCCACTCCCGACTTTCAGTCACGTAGCCATGGAGGGAACTAGCCCGGGTTGTTCAAACTTTCGACATTGCTATGCATGGGTTAAATCGCTATCCAGCGGACAATTGTTGTTAGGAAAGAAACCAATGGTGTTATCCAGTCGATAATGATTTATCTATAGTGTTATTCATCTTTTGAACAGATGAGGCCAACTTTTTATCTAGCACATTCTCTCAAACGTTTCGCAAAAAAACGTCATTGGCGCCAGTAGCTGGGAGAGAAGGCTACATTTGCAGACTACATACCTTATCACTAATGACGCCCATCATCATCATCATCATCATCATCATCATCATCATCACCATCATCACCGTTATTATTATTATTATTATTATTATTATTATTATTATTATTATTATTATTATCATTTTCATTATAAGCATTAGCATTATCGTTATGGTTATGGTTATGGTTATCATTATTATTCTTATCATCATCATTATCATCATTCGGCTGTTTCTTTAACAACCTATTAAGGAAAATGATAGATGATCCAAAGACCATAATTCCTCCAGCTGCGTAAAAGGCAGGTCCATACGCATGCGTGATGTCAGCTATGAAACCTGTCAAAGATAAGGGAAATATAAGCCCTGAAAATCTGTTTTTTAGTGATTACGCTTTTGTCAATGTTCAAACCAGCGAGGACGCGCTTTGCATAAGTCATGAGGACTTGGAAAAGCAACAAAAATGGCACTTTTCAACATGTAGGATTTATTCTTGGGCAAAACAATTAAAAGCCTCTGCATCTGTTTTGAAATTGTCACAAGTCAATCTAAACTCAGAGCCTTCGTTACTTTAGTCCAGCGGAACATCGTAGCGTCTGAGCTACAATTGAGATTGGTCGCAAGTGTGAACAATCTTTTGTTTATGAGAGCCTTAACTGCATTCTACTCTGCCAAACTTAAAAGACTGAAACCTATACTGCTATAACAGACTGTTACACAGAAAGTCCTACTTGTGGGAAGATGTTAGTATACAAAACCTGAACTGTGAAAGGTTTGAACCCAGGAGTCATTTTATAAGTAGGTTGAGTATTATTGTCCGGGTGAGCGTAGTCCTGAATAAGACTGTTGTTGTTGACAGTGACTGACGTTTCGACAACCTGTGCGGTAGTCATCTTCAGAGTCAAAGTGAGTTGTATTACGTCAGTTGATGTCTGGTTACTGAACTGATTGATCAATTAAAAGTCGCAATGTTATTAGTCGTATGTCAGTTAAGCTGTGATGTTATTGGCTACGAAGACTCGAAATGTCATTGGTGCGTTTCGATCCGTCTATTGTCAAAGTTAAAGAGTCGTTTAAAACTGCACTAAAACAAATACTTATTGGTTGCTGCCGTTGTTGCATACAAAACTCACCGGAAAGAAAAGCCTACTTGCACTTGTGGCGCGCGCTGAGTACAAAGTGAGTTTTTGCTTGAAAGTAACGGCTCGTAAGTGCTATAACTTACCAATAAAAACTGGACCCACGGCACTAGAAAGGCCCACAGAGAATGCGACATAACCCCAAGCTTGGTTAGTTCTCTTCTGTCCGACACATGTTAACACTATCAGTGGCATTAAACCGTATCGTCCACCATCCATGAGACCAAACATAACAGCCAACACCACCACAGCTCTGTAAGATGTTGCCACGGGTAACAGAAGCAGGCAGATGCCAAGACATGTCGTTGAAAACTGATAAAGATCAAAGATGTTGAAGAATTTGAATTCACTTAGTTTGCAGAACAAGTGGTTGCTAAAGAAAAAAGCAATCGCCGTGTAGATGTATAACATGGAGGCTCGTTCCGCGGAAATGCCAAGTTCACTTTCACAAAATTTCACCTACAAAAAAAGGACGGAAAAATCCAAATATGTCAGAAATGGGTAATAACACAGATCAGAAGTAGACTTGGAGGTATAGAGCATACAGCACTGCGCGAAAGAAATCAAGGAGAAATTCGCCGAATTTCGTCCTTTTTACTCGACGAATGTTCTCTACGAAGTTTCGTTGAGGCGCCCGCAAACTTTCGTTGAATCAAACAAAATTTCGCTGCCATCTCGGCGGAACTACGCATCCACAGAAGCGTAATTTCGTTTTGCTGATATTTCGCCTCAGCGAAAATGCGCACCGGCGAAATTTCGGCAACACGAAAAGTTAGAAAAAGACCAACAAATAATTTCTTCCATGCACTCTGTCCATTGACCACTTCAAAAATGCAAAATAAGTTATTTCAAGTTAAAAACTCTACACTGAAAGACTACCGTAACGTTTCTTTAAGAGGGACACACTTAGTTGCTGTCCACACTTAGTACCCAAAAACCAGTGCCTGGGTACTGGCACAAACTGAATGATGCTGTGTTCACATCTTGACCACCCTGTATGTGGAATGTGTTCATATATAGTTACTCCATTTCACCCTGTCAGACGCTATTTTGAAACATGAGGACAAAGTAGTGGACTGCCCAAGAACTAACAAAACTGGTGTGCACACAGGGACCCGGTGCCAACTGCTGTGCCCCAGCGCAAGGCCTCGACCTTGTACTCAGGTATCGGCATCGTGCCCGAATTCTAGCGAGGATACTTGAGAAAAGGGGGTGTTCACATTAATGCTCGGCAAGTACAGTACTCGGGCACGGTGCCCGGGCACCAAGTGTGAACGATGCCTAAGGGTCCGTGTATGGCTTTGTGCACACTTGGTGCCCGGGAACACGGTTCTCACTTGGCGCTAATGCAAACCACACACTTTCTTTAAGTACTCAACTAAGAATCCGGGCTCGGTGTCGGTGCCCTGACACAAAAGTACAATATGGTGGATAGCAGGTCCCTTTTTCACATGTTTTCTGTAAATTCTGCTGTAAAATCTCACCAGGAAAAATGACAGCGTATATACCACAAAGAACACCAAGGTAACGGAGACAAGATAAATGATAAAAAGTCGATTACGCAAAACGCTTGGTGGAGGAATGACCTCAACATTCTGCTCAGATTCTTCTTCGTTTCTTTCGATAGTACCTACGGTAGCATTCGATCTACAGTCGTAAGAGCACGCCAGTGGGGTTGCCAAGAAAAACAATATTGCCAATCCTCTAAGGGCATTTTTAAATTCATAATTTGAAAGAAGAGCCTTGGTGATTTGAGTCACGATGAACATGCCAACACTTGATGACGAGGCTGTTATTCCAACTGCAAGAGAAAGCCACTTCTCAAAGTGCTTCAGAACAACTAAAACACTGCAGTGGTAGGATATTGCTGAACCCAATCCTCCAATTACCGAGAACATAAAAAAGAAAAGCCAGAAATTGTCTATGAACGAGCTCGTGCAAAAGCCGATCGAGATTATTAGACACCCACTTATGGCTGTGATTCTAAATCCGAAACGTTTAATCAGGCGAGTTACCAATGATCCAAAAATATAGGAGAGTGCAATGTAGAGTGAACCAATCCAAGCTGAAATATCAGAATGGAAGTAAAATCAGTGCCCTGATTACTTCAACAATGTTAATGAAGGGTAGACTCTAAACCAGCTAATACAGCGGAACCTCGATATAACGAACCTCTATATATAACGAAGTTGGGTTGTTATAGCGGACAAATTTTCCCTTCGTTATATCGAGGTTCTACCGTACCGTATTAATTTTTGTGCTCAATCTAAAGATAATCTAAAAAGATACCCATCTTTTTTAAATCGCTAAAACGAGCGGATTCGAATTGGTGTGGAAATTTGTTGTGTTTCGCGTTTTTCCAGCAGTCTTTGCTCGCCTTTTTGTAACACAACAACGAAAAAGAAACGGTAGAAGGCTTGTGCAGAAGGTAGCGTTTCGCTCGCTCTACTATCCCTGAGGAAAAATGGGGACCACTCGTAGTCTTATTGACCTTTTCATAGGGTCAGCATTAGATCAAGCTGGAAATGTTCTTCAAATTGTAAGTCTCTTCAGTTTGAAAGGAAAAAAACTTTCATATGAAGGGCAATGGGATCATTCTTCGAACCCTACTACGCAGGCCAACCCAGTATACCAACCTAACCACTAAACCACTGAGAATTTGTTGGATGGAAGGGAAATAATTTAAGTAAATATACCACCAACTTCAACCCTTCCCCACCCCCCAAAAGAACCTAACCAGTTTCGAAACAATGCTTAACCCTAATCTGTAAAAGGCAGTGATTAACCCAAATTAGTAAGGGGGAAAAACTACGTTGTGTGATTTCATGAGGTGTCCGAAGGGGCTACGGTCGATGGGATCTAGTTATAACCAGAAAGGTCATTCCTAGAGTTAAATTTAGTCACTGCGGTGAAAACCCTGAAGGCATCGGCCGGTAGGCCTCATGTGGAAACGCCATTTGTTCAATTTTTTACTTTCAAGTGGGTAAAATACCGTAAAATTCTGAAAATAAGCCCCTCCATGTACAAGCCCTTCCAAATATAAGCCGCCCAAACCGGTAACGCAAAAACCCTCCGTTAAATAGCCCCTCCAAATATAAGCCCCCCGGGGGCTTGTACTTGGAAAAGTGCCCTCAAATACAAAGTAAAACAAAGCAAAAACGGTAAATTCACTTCCAACAGGAGCCGATTACTGCTTCCAACCAAAAGGCTAGCCCAATTGGTTTTGAAAGCAAATTTCCCTCCGTAGATAAGCCCCTCCGAATATAAGCCCCTCCAAAAATAAGCCCCTCAAAAAGGGCCTTTGAAAAATATAAGCCCCGCGGCTAAATATTTGCGGAATGTTACGGTACGCTGTTATGGATTCTTGAATTTGACTTTTTAAAATATTTTTGCCAACTGCTCAGCTGATAGTCTCCCTCGCAGCCGTTTTTTGGATGTCACGCAACGTTTCCCCAACTTGCGTGACATCCAAAAAACGGCTGCGAGGGAGACTCAGCTGACTGCTTTACATTTACCCTGAGTTTTTCTCGCGTGCGGCGGGAATTTCGTATCTGACAGGATTTGATCGCACAGTAAATCGGCTTCGTCGCTACCGAAATCCTCCGAAATTTTCCTCTTTCTGCAAACAGTTTTTCCCGACCAGTAAAAAGTATGATTAGACTGTTGTCTTCACAAATTTCGCTTTGCTTAATTGAACCAGGATATCCTTTCGGGCAACCGAGGCTGGGATGAAATAACTCCCCAACTCCGCGCGGACAATAGAAGCTCCGGAGATCGGCCTACTCTATCGCTATTTAGTCCATGCGCCCGACACGTTTCCCTTTTCCTGCAAATGGTTCATTCCCAACGAGTAATAAAAGGGTTCATTACTTTTACTGTGCTTGACTACTCTTGACTCTTGACTGTCATACATAACTTTCATGATAACAGGCTTAGCTTCACGTGGCTCCAAATTTGAACCGTGATTGGGTAATAGTTTGTTTTGGTCGCGGATCAAAACACTTCCAAAAGTGGAAAAGCTCTGGACTGGTAAAATAGGTTCTTGTATTTTGGGGTAGTTATTGGCAATTTAGGCTAAGTCGGTTCTTAATTACGTTCTTAAATTAAATTTTTATGAAGGAGATAATAGATTGCTGATAACCAGAAAATAAATAAACTTGGGTTTGGTGTACATTATCTATTCACAACTGTATTATTATAGCCCCAATAAAACTGATTACCGAATTATATTTTATATACAGTTTGGTACAGTATGTTCTTTTTGTACTCAAATATACAATCACCGTGTGACTCCTTAACTGTACCCCACATATGTGAACCTGCTTCACCTTGCTTGGGTAAACAGGTTCTTGCATTTTTGGGTATTAAAGTGACACATTTCTGCAATGAGATTCTTAATCCAATAGGTTCTTCGGGTGTTTACAGTAAAACAATGAACAGTGGCCGTCAGGGGGTGAAAGGAAGATCGAGCAGAAAAACTGACGACATTTTTACTGAGAGAAAGGATGATATTTTGCTATGTTGTAAACAGATTTTTAACCATTTTTCAGCTTCTTGAATATTTACCTCAAAAAAGTCCAATTTTCAAGGAGAAAATTGTCCCAAAGAATGCAAGTTTTGGGTTGAACTCCGCCCCCCTGATGCAGATTTTTGTAAGAACTCAAACAAATACCACAGTTTATACCTAACCATACACAGTACACAAAGCCTGACAAAGTAGGAAGAAAGGGTTTGTTTGATTGTTTCGAATTTTGCTCCAGTCCGCCGGCTCCCGGATCCGGCTACAAAGCCCTTTTTTGTGTCGTCACGCAATTCTCAAACCTCACGGAACTATAAATTCGTTACGTAATCGTTCTTGAGACCCTTTCGACTTTCCGGTATAAGCTACAGCAAATATATAAATAACTTTGAAGTTGAACTTAAACTAATTATTGTATACTGTTTCTTTTCTTTTCCTGTTGAGCCGCCGCACGCCGAGATAAGCATTTTGATCATTTCAAAATCGAGTTTGTTTTGCGCGTCAGTAACACGCAACGATGATTTTTCACATCGGCGAAACATTTTGGGAATTTTTAGAGTCTTTTTTAGGTTTTGTGCAATCGAAAGGATTGTTTGGATTGATACGAGGAATGTGCTGTTTTATGCTTGTACTGAGATTCTTCCGTTTTCCTAGATTACATATCCCTAGGCCTACTTACTAAACGAGCTTTTGTCGGTTAAGTTATGTATATAGAGCTGAACAAAAGATTTACCAGTTATCGCAATGCGCTGCCTGAAATGACTCAGCAGAGAAGGCAAGAACAGTCCAAAGCTATAGTAGCTTCCATTGTTCAGCGTCATAATTACAAACGCAGCGAAACAAACAAACCAAGACCAGGGACTATCCTTTCGACACCTCGCCTCAGCCATTTTACTGATAGCGTGTCGCCACGTAATTTATTTTCAATATGTTTTAGTTAATGATTATTCAATTCGACCCTCGACATGGAACCCTCGACCCTCGACCCTCGACAAAAAGATTTGGTGAGTCTATCTTTTTGTCGAGGGTCGAGGGTCGAGGGTTCCTTGTCGAGGGTCGAAGGTAACAATTTTTTTTTCAATTCTTTTTTCATAAAAATAGAAATGTGTTGTTGTTGTTGTTGTTGTTGTTGTTGTTGTTGTTGTTGTTGTTTTTAATTAAAATAGTGCGTGGACATTCGAATTCGCTTAAAAGCAAAGAACCTGTGAAGGTCGACAGGTCGTGCCTAAAAAAATATCATAGGGTTTAGTGAACAGGCAAGGGCCAATTCGAGGAAACACAACACGATCACGATGTCTCAGCAATTGTTTTACTATTAATGTACCATAAAAAAAGTAAATTCCTACAAAGAGCGAAAAAATAATAGTTACAATACAGACAAACTACCTAAAGGCCACTGCAAAACGAAATTAAAGAAAACGATGAAAACGAAGCCGCTTACCAAATGCTGAGGATAGCAAGGGTTGGTGGTTATGGAAACGGTCAGTGTAAAACGCACACTGCGGACTGCAGACTGCGGACCAGGCATAAAATGCAGACTGAGTGTAAAATGCAGACTGAAGACTAAGAGTAAAACGCAGGCTGGGGTAAAATGCAGACCGAGCATAAACTGTAGTCGTGGAAGGGTTTAAGGGCAAAAAAATCCCGCAGATACATGTAAACGAACACTTACTTGACGACATCTGCTTTCACAAATCCATTCCTTTCTTCGCTGGAACGTCGTCGACGACCCGAAAACATAATCGCAATCTTGAACCTTTTTCCTGTCCGAGAGACTTCACGCTTCAACTTTAGATGCGAAGTTTTCGATATACGTGACCAGGGATCGTGAACTGATACAACACCACGGTGTTTACGCTTAAATGAAAGCTGCTGACCCAAAATACTGTACAGGAAGAATTATGGCGATAAAAAAGGGAGTAAATCATTCCAACAACAAATAAAGATGTTCTGCAGGAAATTTGGATGACGTTCTATGAAAGTATTGCAAATCAAGGTACGCAGACTTAAGCTGTTTGGATGTTCATTGAAACTTCTGGCGAATGTGCAATTCACTTCGACTAGGAAGCGAAGTGTGTAACTGATACCGGCTAGCTATTTCACCGATTTGAAGAAGAACGAGCACAAATGTTTAAAAAAGTTTACAGTCTTTATTCTGCATTTTACCCCAGCCTGCGTTTTACTCTTAGTCTGCCGTCTGCATTTTACCCCCGGTACGCAGTCTGCAGTCTGCAGTCCGCAGTCTGCGTTTTACACTGACCGGTTATGGAAACCGAGAAAAAATCTACTGCAACGAACATTGTTACACTGATACATGCTGATAGACACGTTAAGTAAAAAAAGGGCCAGATAACAAACTATAACCAAATTTACATACAGCACGTAATGTAGGAGCGTAATTAACAAAATGCCGGAGAGCGAAAAGAAAAAGAATACACGATAACAAGTAAGTTTGAGAAAACGAAAACAAAAAGAAAAAATTTGTCCCAACATTTAGGCTTATATTTCAGTCACGTCTGCCTCTTCTCTGTCGTGCATGGCTATTCAGTGGGGTAGTTTAAATATGGATATTTCACCGATTCTATCACCCGTCCAAAAAGCAGTGGTGTCATCTACATAAAGATGTGGTTCTCCAGTTGAAACACTGTCAGCAAAATCGTTTACATAAATCTAAAACAGACAAGGGCCTACAAGGGAACCCTGCGGAACACCGTACGACGCGCCAATTGGAGTTTTGATTTCACCTCATTTAGTTTATTTATTTTATTTATTTATTTTATTTTGAACAATATTTAGTCAAGGGTGCCCAGTTCAGCGAGGCTGGTTTGAATAGGGCCCTGAAAAAAAGAAAAAATGACACAAAAAACAATAACTGATAAAAAATGGAACAACTAAGTATAGCGAAAGTATTGGAGGCTCAATTTGGCATGGATCTTAAGTGCCTTTTTAGGCCAAATCCTGGAACTTATTTGAATCATGCTCGCTCCTCAGGGCCAGAGGAAGCGTGTCCATCTTGGCTCCGGTGAACCTGAAAGAGCCCTGGTGCATATCGTTGTCCGAGCTAGCGGCAGACGGAGGAAATCTCTATGGCTCGTGTTATTTTAATGGAAATCAAGCGCATGGCTAAATTCGTTAAGTAAATATGCTGGAGCTGGGCCATGAAGGCTCTTAAACACTAGCATGCACTTTAGATAGTCCCGGCGGAACTGGAACGTAGGCCAACCGAAAGTGTAAGATATCTGCGATTGTGCGACTGCGTAGCTTGCAATAATACTGGCGGCACGTCCCTGCAGCTTCTCCAAGTACTGTCGGTCAGCCTTATTACAGGAGTCCCATACGACAGCGCAATAGTCGAATACTAGAAGTATCATGGCGTTATAAAGTGTTAAACACGACTCACTCGGAATGACCTTGAACGCATTACGAAGCATGCCGAGCTTTGCTGATATTTTGCGCCCGATGTAGTCTATGTAGTCATTCCACGAGAGGTATGGATCCAGTATAATGCCAAGATACTTAAACTGATAGACTCGTGACAGGACAGCGTCCCCTGCCCTGACTGTGAAACTATCAACTAAGGCAAGCCTCTGATGTGTACCAGTCAACGTATATAAAATCGTTCTGCATAACTGCATAACTTGGCCTACTCAGCCAAAGGGCGCATTTTACACACACTAAACATCAATATATTAGAATCAAGATCATTCCACGTGCCAGTATTGTGTAACATCTCTAAACATTGCTCCTTGTTACCGCCATTAGGTTCATCAGGACCCCAGTTAGTATACTGTCCCCACTCCTCTCCGTCAACCCAGACCCAAGTACCGTCTGTTGCCAAATCGTTAGCTCCCATCCATATGTCACCTCCACCTGATGCAGGGATAAGTGACAGCACAAATTCATTTTCATCTTTTGAGTGAATGGTTACAAGGTGGGAATCCAGAGCTTCGCAATGCGTTTTGGCCTCTGCCCAGGTTCTTTGCTGCTGGAAAAACTTGTAACAGTGACTTTTAAATGCCCGCCATCCATCTTCATAGTTGCAGAGAGGTACTGTAGATTCAATAGGCAGCAAAGCTCTGTGAGTAGACTACGAGCAGTCCCCATTTTTCCTCAGGGATAGTAGAGCGAGCGTGAAAATCACCCCTCGCCTTTCTCAGGAGATTTTCACGCGCTCTAGCGTTTCTCTCGCTCTACCGTGATCCCTGAGAGAAAATCAGGACTACTCGTAGTCTTCTCGGTGAGCAATATTTTCAATAAACTACGGAGAATTACGGTGTATTTATGTATTTTCTGGAATCACTCCCACTCGCCTCATTCGTTTCAAAGGGGACGGACGGAAAGTTGTTGTTTCAGTCTCCAAATAGTCTATATGCCGTAACTGTTCATCAGTAGGATGCCTAAAATGTGTGCAATTTCACAATAGGTTTCGGCTCTATGTAATCCTATTCCAGTTGTAGAACATTTTAGAAGGAGCCATCCAAAATGTGAGCAGTCAGTTACTGACAAGGCCTACAAGTAGGAAAACAGTCTAAAAAAAATGTAATGCGTTGAATAACAAAGTAAATTTGCACGTCAATTTAATAGGGACTTTAAGATCTAACGACGCCGCAGTAACGAGAACGTCGCCTAAAAAGTGAATTTGTGTTCCTTCAGTCTTAATAGCGATTATTCCTCCCCTTTTACTTTGTCAATTGTAGGAGAACCCTCCTGAAGCTGAATTTCAAGGGACCATATCCAAGCTCAGAAAGAGAAATAAAATTTTTGCCGTTGCTTGTTTACGTCCTCCTCAAAAGGCCAAATTAGGCATTTTCACGTCGTAGTCGTGCAAAAACAGGAAAGAAATGTACAAAAAGGCGTGATGCACGTGCGAAGTTGTTGTTTTATGTATTAAACAAATTGTTTTTTTGACGCTCTCGTTGCCGTCCGCGTCGTTGGATCTTAAAGTGGTACCTAATAACTAAATAAAACGCGCCCGCGTTCAAATTGTGGGCGCACACAGCCCAGGCACATTGGTTACTAGTCTCTTCTCCCGCAGTGCAGTGTTATACTTTACGACTATAACCCCATGACGCTAGCGCTTGATGAATTTATTAAGGATCTGACAGGGGCACCCCGCTGACGACAATATAGTCCAAAACCACTCAACATAGCATTGTTAAACGTATTTTAGTATTTAAACGGTAGATATAAGCATTTTTTTACCCCCTAAAAATTCTTCATCTGTTCGAATTTCCTAGCTGAAAGTCTAGTGATCCGAAAATAATAGGGATCAAAACTTACCTTTTTGAAAATTTCAGCCCGAAAAAAGGCTCCCGAAAATTCTAGGTGACCTTTTTAGGGTAAAAATCCTTTAAAAATGGGCAATTATACCAACAAATGTTCCGAAAATTATAGATCTCAAATCGTCTTCCGAACAGATCTTTTCCGAAAATTGACGTTGGGTGCCCCTGACCTGAGAAGCAGTGCAGATCTGCATGAAGCCTTGATACTTAAGAGGCGCATGGCATGTCTCACGAAACGGCCTAAAAAAGGGTTCGCTATACCTATATCTACCTAGGTTTTTATTTTCAAGAAGTGCATGACGTACTATTATGTTCCTTGCTGTTGCCAGGGTCTTTCCAGTGAAACCCTAGCAACGAGGCTTTTTATGCTATCCATGCAGACCTCATCGCCTAGTTTGCTTATTGGCGAGACGAGACTGCAATGCTTTTCTGTTACTTCTAAGGATTCTCTGGAGCGCATGTAATCCACGCAGAGGTATGTTGTGCAGTAGTAGATTGGCGACCCGATGGTCAACGGTTGTTTTGACCTGAGACTCCTTATGCATGCAGTTTTTTTAGTCTTCTGCAACCGCTTATATGCGATTTATTATTGGTTCTTATATTATTGCGCGAGGATGATTACTCATGCAACTGTCAACCTGTGGGAGGCAGGGGAATACAGGGAAGTACAAGACAAAACATAAATATGCGATAAAAAGATGAAAGTTTTGAGGCTCCTGCCACCTTCCGCGCTAATTTTAAAAGAGAAGGCTTTCAAGAATCGAATCCGTCAACCAAAAAGCGATCTTTTGGAAAAATTGTTTGAAGAACTATCCTAACTCTTACGTACTTGAACTCAGATAGAGTACATTAGTGGTTACATACTTTCGCATTGTTGCCCAGTAAATTGTGGCTTGCAGAGACAGCTGGAAGAGTCATTGTCGTAGCGCGCAATACAGGAAGCTCCGTTCTGACATGACTCCGTCAAGCAAGGAGTCTGAAAATAAGAGTTGGCGACTTTTAAAAGTATAAAAAATAGATTATAATAACAAACTTGGCGTGAGAGGGGAAACGTCAGGAAAATTTTTCTTAATGGTCAGTATTGAGTCTTATATTTTCTTGTCAACTCAGTGGAAAGCAGGGGAATTAAATTTAAATACATTTGAAGCTTCCTTTAGCGGACTTCCTTGAGATTGAAGCAGAAGCAGTGTTCACAGTTGGATACCCCGCTAATGGAAATGATAATTGTAAGGGTCGGACCAGGGGGTTCGGACAATTAGAAAAGTTATGGGGGGCGGGGGGGGGAATTTTCGAGCGGCAGGAATCTTTTTTTGTTATCAAATTCCTTGTATGAATTTTTTTTAGGCCATAGCATGAATATTTCTTAGGGTTAATTGGCGTGCATGAATTTTTTTCGTTTAATTTTCCCTTGCGCGAATATTTTTTTTGTACTTCGCCCGCCCCCCACATAAGTTTTCTAATGGTCTGTCCCTAAGCGAAGAGGTTCTTGAATTGAGTTTTGTCAAGGTTACCGTGTGCCGAGTAGCGCTCGGTCCGCCTAAATTATTGTCCGTTAGGAAGAGCTTCGATTGTATTCAGCTAAGGCGGGAGTTTCCACAGGGTTTTTCTTAGAATTTTGTTAGTTGCTTGATTTTGATACCATTTGAGTTATCTAGAAATCTAGCATCTGTAACCCCATTATCGCGTTTCAAATCTATCGAAAAGCATAACAGAAAATAAAATGAAGAAAAGAATATTCAGGGTGAGGCCTGCAAGGGAAGTTGAAGAAGTGTTCAGTACTTACTTACATTTGTTTCAGTTACACAATAATGGCGCAAAAATGTGTTTTGCAAGGGAGCCACAGCATCGAATTCTTCGAACTTTTAGAAAAAAGAACGACTGCGAAATGGGTTTTTCTGTAATCAGTAAGGTACAGCCAGTAATCTAGTTCGGACACAACAACATAAGAGTCAAAGCAAATTTATGTGCAGGATACGGTGCAAGGGCTGTAAGAAGCTAAACACGTCTGTACTGGAATACTGTCTTTTAAAAATACTCACCCATCTCGACAAATGGTGCGATGAGGCATTTTCGTGGAAGGACCGACAGCTGGTAAACATGTCCGTAAATAACAACTCGCACCAAACAGAGCCATCATCAGGTACAGAGCCCACATTCAGAGATAAACATGTGTTGAATGTTAAGCATTCCCAAATGCAGTCATCGGGAGTAATAGCCTTAGTTACCGTCTTATTCTCTACAACAAGATAGCGAAACTTGTGCTGTACAAAGTTATCATAGCTAACGAGTGCGCCATCTAACGATGTGGTGCCAGTGGCGCTCAAAGGAATTTCTTTAGTGTCACTTCGATAGGTTATATAGAAGAATAAACAAAATTTCTGAAGGAAATTTGGAAAAACTGGCATCTTGGACTTATCAAACTCGGAGTCTGCTGATATATCCAAATGACAATTCGAAGTAAAAGACTCCCGATTACCATATATTTTTCTTTTAAAAAAGTCAATTAGAGTAATGCATTATTAATTTTTTGAGAAATTACTAAATAAGGGGGTCTACCTCAATTAGTGTGCAAGGTTTTTAAGTAGTGTAATATAACTGGGGTGGATTTATTTGTAACATACACCTATAGCGGTCGCATTTGCCCGCTGGAATCCTTTATTGTTTTTAGGCCTTAAATAATTTAATTGAGCCTTGTAAATTTATCATTATGCGAAAGGCAAGAAAATAAAATAATGGATTTACGCATGCTGAAATTAAAGATAATTTGGGTGATTGCTTGGTGCGTTTGCTGCCGGGTGGTGTATCACCAAGTGACGTAAAACATAATTAAAAATAATGAAAGAACCACAAGAAATATAATTTAGTACCACCATTATAACACAATAGCTTACCAGCAATGGTTTCCACAGCACCAAGAAACGCCCTCAGTATCAGGCAATTTCCGAGTTACCCAAGCCTCTGTTTCAAATCGAGGTTAAGTGCGAACCATTTGTGTGAAAATGATTTTCTTATTCTCATGCAGTAAAACTCATTTTCAGATCAGAAGAAAGGTTTTGCACGTTGTCTTGTTTTGAAAGTGATATTTTTTGGAACTTGAAAATGGCCTGTTCTTAAACAACAAGCTAATAACATAAAAATAAAATAAGATACAGTATACTTAAAATTTCTTTTGGAGAGGGAATTTCTCCAAAACTGTTCATTATTTTGGACTCAAATTTTCAGACATAACTATAAGATTCAGACGCCTCTACCATTATTCAGAGATTTTGTCTGAATAGCTTGATCATAGAATGAAAACTGTATGTGAAAGCGGCAAGAAATGAAGCAAAGATTCGCCCACAGCCTCCTTCGCATCCCTGCCCACACAAAGAAAGATTGCGTAGGAGTACCGTACCGTGCTGCTTTTTTTAAAGTTATATTGGCTATGTAGATAATCAGTTATATCCAGAATCGATCTTGTTAGCAAATTGTTTTCGCAATTTTAGCAAAAAAGATTGAAAGAAAACTGCTATCAGAAAAGTATAGAAGAAATAGCAAATGTCGCAAATTGCGATATTTGTGGTATTTGTCACGGGTGTTTTTAGCTCGCAAGAATAATCCTCGTTACTTTTGCGATATTTGCGATATTTACGGACATTTCGGGGCCCTTCTTGGCTTCTTCTCTTTCTAAGTCTTGATTCTTGTTAGATTTGTTATTTTTGCGATATTTGTGATATTTGTCATGGGTGTTTTTAGCTAGTAGAATGAAAAATCCTTGTTACTTTTGCGATTTTTGCGATATTTGCGGCCGACATTTCGGAGTCCTTCTTGGCTTCTTTTTTTTCTAAGTCTTGATTCTTGTTAGATTTGTTATTTTTGCAATTTTTGCAATATTTGTAAGTGATTTTCTGACATAATTTTTCTCAATTATTTCTTTTGCAACAATTGCGAAAAAAAATTGCTACCAAATTTTTGCTAATAAGATCGATCCTGGACATATCTCTAGATAATTGCAATGTGCCTTCCCGGCCAGCACTGACTCCGACGTGAAATGACCAAATTTTAAGTTTACTTGAGGACGGGTACCGCAGCGAGGCAATAAAGAGTCGGTTTGAGCTTCACGTTTGCGGCAAACGGCAAATTCAAGTTGAGAATTTCTCAAAATAGAAAATGAGCCGATAAAAACGGTTCAAAACAATTCCCATAGATAAAAAAAAAAATGCGTTAAAGTCTAATTTATGTGTAGGAATAATGAACAGTAAACGACAAGTAAAGGGGAAACTTGGTCACGTGGTATA
Organism: Porites rus; assembly: GCA_964035705.1. Lineage (NCBI taxonomy): Eukaryota > Metazoa > Cnidaria > Anthozoa > Scleractinia > Poritidae > Porites > Porites rus. The sequence continues at coordinate 8,536,343 of OZ038002.1, forward strand.
AATTCCCGTTTGCGGTTTGCCGTAAACGTGAAGCTAACCTCTCTACTAAATTATGAAGTCTCAACTCAAAAGTGGTTTCCTTTTTGAGCTATTTTGAAGAAATAGCTCTTATGTCAGTGGTGTGAGCGTATGTATCTTTGTGGCTTTGTATCTTTGTGGCTTTGTATGTTGGGATGTTTGTTGCAAGAGCCAATAAGGTTGAAGGTACTATTAGTTGATGTTTAGGAACCAATGAGATCTCGGCATCTATATAAACATGGCATTGGTAAAGGTCGAACAAGGGCACTTTGAGACCGACATCTTGATCCTTCACAATTTTTTCGTCTTTTATTACGGGTACAGGTGTTTGGAAGCATGACATAAAATATCTTCACGATTCAAACGCTGTGAACAGTGATGCAGCTGTTTAAGGGTTCATATTTAAGTGTTGATGCTGCTTCGAGGCATTTCTGACCTAATTCGGCTATCGGTACAACGCACGTCGGTATGAGTTCTGTTTCACCTGCTACAACTGGGTAGAGTATAAAAGATCGTATATTTTCAAATCTCTTCCAATGAAGCAATAATTGATATTTAGATATAGACTTTAATTCGAAAGTATGCGCCCTATAAAATGTGGTTTTAGAAGTTTAAAAGGCAGCTTATTTTTTTGAAAGCTGTATCGAGTATTGTTAATCCTGTAAACAAGCTTTAAAAATATTATTCTCTCGCTTACAAAGTTCAACCGACCTTTTTCGTTCTATTTAGTAAAGATGCGTAACTTAAGTAGAAACAGTAGCGTTAGGGAATAAAATTGGAAGAAGCTAGTTGACACAAAAATTAGATACTGTCATATTGAGTGAAGAAACATGATTATAAGTAGAAGTATATTTCGGCAGTTTGATAATTTTCTTGGAAGTTAATAAATGTTAGGCTATCAACCTTGACGTTGCATGAAACATAATTTAATTGCAGATGTTGTAATAAAGCCGAGGTGATTTCTTAAAATCGTTTGAGAAAATTTTGTAGTAAAACAATTGGCCTCTTTTTTACGTACGAATTGTAAAATGGCCAAAGACCAACATCTTCACATGCAAATTGTGTGCATGAGTTATTTTTATAATTTTGTTTACTAGATTACTGTGTGACAACTCGAATTCCCTCACGTACGAACCACGAAAGCGGGCAAAGTCCAACACTTTCACGTGCCAGCAGTGTGACTGTACATCTCATGCAGATTGGCTTTTCACAATAATAATAGTAACTTGGACGTATGAAGACCTGTTTCGTTTAGTACCCAATGCCTTAAAAAAGGCTCTTGTCTTTTAAGAAGCAATGGCTTTTAAAACATGACGAAATAAGTTGTCGGAGTTACAGACTGTTTCACAAATGTTAATAAATGTTAGGTTATCAACCTTGACGTTGCATGAGACATAATTTAATTGCAGATGTTGTAATGAAGCCGAGGTGATTTCTTAAAATCGTTTGAGAAAATTTCGTAGTAAAGAATTTGCCTTTAATTGTAAAAGGGCGAAAGACCAACATCTTCACGTGCAAATTGTGTGCGTGAGTTATTTTTATAATTCTGTTTACTAGTTTACTGTGTGATAACTCGAATTCCCTCACGTACGAACTAGGAAAGCTGGCAAAGTCCAACACTTTCACGTGCCAGCCGTGTGACTGTACATCTCATGCAGATTGGCTTTTCACAATGATAAATAGTAACTTGGACGTATGAAGACCTGTTTCGTTTTGTAACCAATGCCTTAAAAAAGGCTCTTGTCTTTTGAGAAGCAATAGCTTTTAAAACATGAAGAAATAAGTTGTCGAAGTTAAAGACTGTTTCACTGAGTAGAATCGCACGTGAAAACCTCGTGAATTATGATGATGCAACCATCTACCACAATGATAAAAATCCTGGTATTTCGTAACTATTCAGTATTCGATGACTCACATTTTGGCTTAAGAAACTCCGAGGAAACCTGAGAGTTTTCCTTCTAATCACCGTTTGGTGAGTAGAAATTTATTTCACTTTAACGATTTGTTTAACTTGCACCAGATGTAACAGGCAAGACACAGGAAAGTGAATATATAGCTTGAGGATCGACTCAGCTGAGTGTTTCGCGTTTTCATTTATGTACCACAATACGCAATCTCGCACAAAAACCCAATCTACATTTAGGATGAAAGAGGTAGATTGATCACTCTTGGTAAGGTTACACCGAAGCATTAAAGTTACACTGAAGCATTCAAAATAGCTCATGCACGTTTAACGTGCCTATGTTTTCAACTAGTAACTGGCGACCTGGTGTTATCGCGAAAAAGGTTTATAGGATGTGAAGTCTATTTTTTGCCACGTTTTTATTAGTCACCGTTGTCGGATCTAAGATCCTTACTGAATGAGCTTGAATGGCAGGACGCAGTGCCAGATCCAGACCTCGAGATAGGCGGGGGCGCTCATCTAGACCCATAGATAGGGGGGGGGGGGGGTGGGGCGGTCTCTTCACTGGGACAATACCTACAAAAACGAAATTGTTGAGGTTAAAGTTACAGCATAATGGCGGTGACTTGTGGTGTTTTTATACTTTGAATGCCATGTTCACTGAAACTTAAAAGATACGATTTTATATGAGAAAGTTGAATCTTTATTCAACCTTTATTCAAAAATTTATAGTCCTGCAACGGGGTTACCATCACGCAAGACGCCTAAATAAAATGAATAAAATTAAAAGTAATGACGTTAAAAACAAAAAATTTCTATAAAAGATAAATGGATAAAAAAATAATAATAATAATTAAAATAATTAATTTGACAGCATCAATCATTATGCAATATTAAAATTCATCATTGACTAAAATACTCAAATAAGACTTTTTTGAAACGATCTGCGGACTTGATGTTAACAATTTCGCTTGGCAACGCATTCCAGTCCTTGACAGTTCTACAAAAATAACTATTCTTATAAGTCTCAGTATTTGGCAGCAGTTCAATAAAATTGTTTTGGCTAGAGTTCCTTAAATGTCTTCTGCGCTTCGTAACATAGTCTGGGAAGGCCAGGCCGCCATCACCATGAATTGCTTTGTGGAACAAGGTTAACCGCGAGATTGTTCTTCGTTCCTTCAGGGGTATCCATGCAGTATTATGCAATATTAAAATTCATCATTGACTAAAATACTCAAATGAGACTTTTTTGAAACGATCTGCGGACTTGATGTTAACAATTTCGCTTGGCAACGCATTCCAGTCCTTGACAGTTCTACAAAAATAACTATTCTTATAAGTCTCAGTATTTGGCAGCAGTTCAATAAACTTGTTTTGGCTAGAGTTCCTTAAATGTCTTCTGCGTTTCGTAACATAGTCTGGGAAGGCCAGGCCGCCATCACCATGAATTGCTTTGTGGAAAAAGGTTAACCGCGAGATTGTTCTTCGTTCCTTCAGGGGTATCCAGTTTAATTCGTTCAAGAGGTTTGTAACTGTTCCTGGTTCCCGCGTGTAACAGTTTTTAACGAAGCGTGCGGTTCTTCTTTGTTTGACGTGTTTTTTGAAGTGTGGGTCCCAAACTGAGCTTGCGTATTCCACGTGAGGCCTCACAATGGCTTTGTAGGCTGCCTCTTTCACTCCCTCGGGACAACTGCTCAGGTTTCGCCGAAGAAATCCGAGTGATAGATTAGCCTTCATGACGTTGTTATTTACATGCTGGCCCCAATCGAGGTTTCTGGACAATTCTACGCCTAGATAGGAGTGGTGGGTGACCGAATCTAAAACTTTTCCCATAAGGACATAGTTAGACTCAACAGAGTCAACGGAGGGTGACTCCGGTAAAAAATAAAGGAAAGGAACATCATTTCACTTAGAGCCTGTTTACATGAAGATGGGGGACCCCAGGTAGGTGAGGTAACATGTGGCGGGTTACCTAACATGTAAACGTGATCACATTAAAATGTGAGATTATATGGACAGGCCGGTTACCCCACCTAAGCGGGTTACCTCACCTATCTAGGTACCCCACCTCCATGTAAACAGGCCCTTAGGAATGCAAACTGAAGATTTTGTTCTTACTTTACCAATACCATTCTGCGGGTGAAACAAGAGTCAAAAAGCGTCTACTCCCCGCAGGCTATACCAATACAGGTAGCGCTTAGGATAGTGTAAAGAGATAACAACTATACAAACAATAAAAAAAGCCGTCATACTGTTATTCTTGTCCCTTATTTGGTTGTCCGTTTCATTATGGTTTCTGGGGTCAAATAAAGCTTGAACCACATTCTGACCAGGCATTCTCATCCCTTTGATATGGGAGAGCCTGAGTTCTAGAAAAAAAACTTGGAGAAAGATCGAAACCTGGGTACTAGTGTCTGGTTACAAAAATCCAACATGGCGTCGTGCCACATCAAGAACAATCTCGCCGCTTTGAGGCAGCTTCCTCGAGTTGCGTTGAACAACATCAGGGATTTACCGGATGCTTTTATTACGGTAGGTGCTTATCTTAGTCTTGTTTGTTTAATATTCGAAATGGTAGGCCAGAATTGAATAAACGTACCGCTAAATTGAAGCGCTATAATATGATTCATGGGCACCTTGCTATTGCCATATAACTTAATTTATAATTATGGTATGGTTAGATTGCCTGTTTTATCCTATGAACGATAGTGTGGAGACAGACATAGAAGACACTTTTAAAAAGGTCTTATTTCTTCAGAAGAGAACTCTACGGTTCATGTATTTTGCAAACAGAAAATAAGTGATCGTGCCATACTACCAATATTACTAAAATAACCCGGCGTATCCAATCCATGCAAATCGATGATCGGAAAACCAATCGATCAATCGATAAAATTAGCTAATGGGTATCTTATGGTATTGGTCATTCGATGATCAATTGATGACCACACAAAAACAGTTCATCAATTGCTATCGATTGGCACAGCAACCTTGAACAGACGTCACGCACGCTACCTGCCCGATCATCTGCCATTTTTAGGAAGCCCTGGGGATGAAATTGGTAAAACAATTCTGACCCAGTCTACTCAACGCAAAGAATATACCTTGTTGCACAAAAGAGGTGTAAGAGTTGCCTCATGCTACCCTAACCTCTTGAGTGTTGTCCAAACTTGTTAGAGTGCTTCATATCTTGACATACGCACACGAATCACGAATTACAACATGTAAATTGGCTGCCACCGAGGACTATCGTGTCTTCTAACTGGTCCTTATGGCATAAAATTAAATTTCAGTGCTGTCTAATTAACCTTATAAAATAAAGGTGGAGTAGGTGGGCAACTGTGTCATTTTGTTTGGGAAGAATTTGTTTTCCAGGCCTAATCTACTGTGATCAAGAGCCATTATGCTCTTGACTGTGATCAAAGATAATTGCTATTTTTTGGGTGTACATATAGGGCTATTAACGCGATGTAAGATTTGTTTCTCTCTTGGACTGTAAGTACATTATTTTTCTCTAAAATCAGTTAGCCTTTCCCTCAAAAGTCACATGAATGTCCCTTAAAGTTAACTGATTTGTGGATTACAAGTTTATTTTGTTTGATTTAAAAATTATTATAGATTTATTAATGAGAATTTCGCTTTTAGCCCTGCCTAACGTTAATAAGATGTTGTTGTTCAATGTTAAACCTCAACTTCAACTTCTTTGCTTCTATCCTATATTAAAATTTAATTTAACTTTTAATTAGTAAACGTTGTGATCTTCTTTTATCATCAAGTGAAATAGAGCCTTACTTTAATACAGACACCTCTGTCTGTAATGTGGCCACTTGGCTCTGTCCCTTTGGTGTCTCTATTATGGATGTTTGACTGCAAAACAAACACTTTTGTAATGTGGACACTTGGTTTTGTCCCTTTGGTGTCTGTGTTAAGGTGGTTTGACTGTAATACAGACACCTCTGTCTGTAATGTGGCCACTAGGCTCTGTCCCTTTGGTGTCTGTACTATGGAGGTTTGACTGCAATACAAACACTTTTGTAATGCGGACACTGGGTTCTGTCCCTTTGGTGTCCGTATTAAGGTGGTTTGACTGTAATACGGACACCAGTGTCTGTAATGTGGTCACTTGGCTCTGTCCCATTGGTGTCTGTATTCAGGGCATTGGACTGCAACAGACATACCTGTAATGTGGACACCTGGTTCTTTTCCAGAGGTGTCCATATTTGGGAGGTTTGACTGTAGCATCATACCAGAGTAGAGAGCACTTACAAGGAGGTTTCATTTTTGAATGTTCATGCCATGTGATTATCTTAATCCACAGGATCAAAGGTACATGTAAGAACTACATTTACTAAAAGTCTCTATAACTGACTATGGAAAATTACACTCCCAAGCCTTCCTTTGGGACGAATAGTTGCCTGGTACCAGGCTCTACGCACTGGGCTCGCTTCACTTGCCCAATTTTTTATGCCATTTCACTCCAATTTTTGCCATTTTTTCCCCACATCAGAGTCTGGTACTAAGCTAGACAAAAAGGGAACAGAAGTTCACAAGAATTTGAGAGATAAAGTTATCAGGGACTTTAAGCTCCAATGGCGCGATGGCCATGAGAATGTTGCTTAAAAAGTAAATTTGCCTTCTTTCAGTCTGTATCTCAATTATTCCTATTCACTTTCATTGTCAATTTTAGGCAAACACTCCTGGAGTTGAATTCCTAGGGACCATATCCAAGTTCAGAAAGAGAAAAAATTTCATCATTGCTTGTTTACGTACTCCATAAAATGCAAAATTAGGCAATTTCATGTTGCAAACATGCAAAAACGGGCAAAGAAATGTAAAGTGTGATGCACAAGCAAAGTTGTTGTTTTGCTTATAAAACCGATTGTTTTTTTGATGTTCTCGTTGCTGTCTGGGCCATTGGATCTTAAAGTCACCATTTTTTTTCCCTTAAATTACTGTAGAATTGTTGGCATCATCATGTTTAACTTACCAGCAGATAATATACTTATGTTTGATAGAAACAACGGAAAGGGCGTGGTCCAGGATCAGGAAGGGGCAAAACAAGTGGACGTGGCCACAAAGGACAAGGTCAGAGGAACACCAAACCCAGGCTTGGGTTTGAAGGTGGAAACACCCCATTCTATCTTGCAGTACCCAAGCATGGGTTCAAGAATACGTAAGTAAAGTTGAAATCCCATTGCTTATTTATTTATTTTAAAGCTTCCCCAAAAGGCCTGGAACACTCAAGAGCAAGCTCCAATATGAGGTCCAATTTTAATAAAAAGGCCAATCAAAAATAAAACTTAAATGGTGGGGATAAAAATTGTGATATTTTGCATTTTAAAATCAACTTGGTGTTTGGTATGCCAAAAGTGTTCAAAAGTGACTGTTCCAGATTATGACAAAACTATTTTTACAAAATTGATAAGGCAAAAATATGTAATATGCTGTCTTTAGCAGCCTTTTTCACTAAGTCTGAGGGTGTGTTCCCTCGGGATAACCTGGATCAGGATTGAATCAAGATCTCTTAGATCATGCTGGGTTTAATTTTCTGCTGCAGTAACCTGCAATCAGGCGTTTTTTTTCTGGGACTAATGCAGGTATGGATGCAACTTAATGTGTTAGGTTTGGGTTTAGGGTTCAAGTCACAGAACTTACAAATGAAAGTCACTTTTGCTCACCTACAATTAAACCATTGCTTTAATCATGGAGTATGAAAGGAAACCCTAAATTCAATCCGGACTACAGTGTAGGGTTTATTGGTGCCTTTGAGCTGAGTGATCATGGTTCGTAAACCCTGATCTGGATCATTCCAAAGGAATGCACCATAAAAAAATAACAAACAGGACTGTCAGGCAGCAGCCAGCAAAAATCACAACCAAGCCTTTGCCAGCTGCTCTGATTGGCTAATATTTCTCTGATTTTTTAGTACAAGATGGCAAAATCAGCTAACTATTTTACCAACAAGTGTCATGCATACTTCAAAACTTTCTTACAACCTTTTACCTGTAACTTGTCTTTTGACCTGTAGGAAACAAAAGTTCTTTTCACCTTTGAATTTGAACCGGCTTCAGTTCTTCATCGACAGTGGGCGCCTTAATCCTAAAGAACCTATTACAATGTATCACCTTTGGAGATCAGGTGCAGTAGGTGGAAGAATAAAGGATGGGGTCAAGTTGCTTGGAACGGTAAGTCCTCCTTATTTTTCTTGTACTGCCACCTGGTGAGCCCATAATTTGGAAGAGTGCCGGTCTGCTGAGTGGGAGGTCGTGATTTTAAACCTCCCTACATGATATTAGCCAAACCTAACATTGATGAGCAAGAACAATAGATTTTGCTCACCAGCATTAGGTTTAGGTCATGTGAAGGTTCAGGGTTTTGACGTAAGCCTCAAAGTGTATTATTTTTTGTAAATTTTTAACCTTTAAGCGCTCCACTAGCTGAGTGGAGGGGTTGCTTTGGCCAATGTATTGATGACCGAATTTTGTCCCTGTGCACATTTAAGATTTTTAAACAGTATTGTTTATCCATTTTTTATTGCTGTTGTTGTTTCTCTATTGTTCGGCTTTTTACCGTTTGTTGAAGCAATAAAAATTAAAAATTTCAATGCAGGGCACTAGATTTAAATATTCAAAATGTTAGAAATATTCACTTACAAGTAAACGCTTTTCCTTGAAGGAGAAGGAACATGAAATTCTTCACTGTACACTGATTGCACTGAGTATGTGAATTGTTCATTCTATTATCGCTTGCGATTAATTGCTGTTAAACTCACATCAATCATTTGCTTACCAAATGTCAAAACTGGCTGGCTAGACCAATCAATTTGAAAATGAAATGGGCCTTTCTGGAGAGTCCTCCATTTAATCCAGAACTTTATGCGTTCTATTTATGAGTTGACTGATCTGGTCGGACATCCCTGATGAAACATAAATGAAATTCTCTTTACGACTGGACCAGAGGCGACTGAACTGGTCTGGCGGACCAGTTCTGCCTAACGGTAAGCGTGAGCTAGAACAAGTCGTTGATTACTCATTATAAAATCACCATGTCAATAGGTTTGCCTTATCTCTAGCATGTAGTTTAGCGGGAAGTGGACTTTTGGCATTCTTGTGTAGTGGTTTTGCCCACATTTTTCGGGCAATTTGTCGCTGTAAGAGTAGACACTTAGCGATAAAAATTTAGTAGCGTCAAGGCATAACAAAAGGGAAAATGCCTTACTTCCGGTTGGCGTCCGTTGCTCAAAACCTTCTTTGCTTAAGCTCCCTTTGAAACATGTTCCTTGGACCTTTTTGAGTCTTATAAGCAGCTGGGTAGACACTTTTCCTTCGGACAAGCACTAAATTAAAAGTTGGTTGTCCGAAACCCAAGAGTTCTTGTCCAAAAGTTTTGCTCGAAACTCGGGCATTTAATGATCTTCTCTTGATTCACTTTATTCTTTGCTAGCATCCCAGATTTTTTCTTTTCTCGGTTGCTTTGAAAGAAAGACTAACAATGAAGACTGTAATTATTGGACTTTTTGTGATTCCACCATTATATCAACTCAAATTTTGAGCCAGGGAATGAGTTCCGTCTTAACAGAAGTAATTTTACGGTAATTTGAGGTCAATTTTCAACTGTTTAAGTATTTTTCTAATTAAAAATTCACTTGTCCGACGGACAAGTCATGCCAAAGGTTTACATGTCGGAACTAAATTATTTTCTACCTGTCCTGGACGATCGGACATAGGTGTTTGCGCACTCTGAGGTTTGTAAAGAACTAACTATCTGAGTTATTAATTTTTGCATTTGCTGTTTTTTTTTTTTTTGTAGGGGAAGACCTGGTTCCAGGCAAACGTTGATATAGAAGTTAGCCAAGCTTCAAAAACTGCAATAGAAGCTATTGAAAAACAAGGGGGAAAAATCACTTGCGCACATTATAACCGACTGGGACTACGTGTTTTGCTTAAGCCGGAGAAATTTGAAGGGCGGCCAATTCCAAGACGAGCACGCCCACCGAACAAGCTAATGGAGTATTATACCAACCCAAAAAACAGAGGATATCTTGCGGATCCTGTTGAACTTGAAAAAGCCAGAAATGCAAACAGGCTTCATAACGAAGTGGACTGAGAATTAGCATCCGTGTATTGTAAGGTGTGAAACAATGCACACTGATCTTAAGAATTAAAATTCTGTTTTTATGTGAAGGAAGCCATGACTGGTTGTGAGCTTTTTCACTTTTTTTTTTCTGATTTATAGACTCGGTTCACAGCAAAAACGGGACGGCCTTTTGCGCCGGTGGTGGGTTTAGTTGGCTGATCGGCAATCTTCGATCTCCAGAGCCACCAAATGGCAACCAAAATTGGCATCTAAAAATGCTTTGGTTTCCAGCGACCCGTTTCTCGAAAGTCCCGAAAATCTGTTTTACTGTTTGCAGTGTTTTCCTTCAATATCAAAGTTTCAATAATTTTGAAAATGATACAATGAAAGTATCAGTTAACGAAGCAAAACTGACCGGTTTGTGAGCTAGGGACTGTGCTACTATTCAACAAGTTTTGATTTCAAAATTTACCTTCGGACTCGAAACGTTACCGGACCCATCGAGAAAGAGGCTCCAGGGTCGACAGCGATAAACTTTAAAGCTCCTTAGAGACCCTTACGTACATATGTTTCATGTTGATACAGTGAGGCCCCTTTTATAGCGACCACCTGGGCAAAAAGCCATGAAAATATGGTCGCATCATTGTCGTATGGACGAGCGTTCTCGCGCGTTTGAGTTCACCTTAACTTTTCGAACGACTGCCATTGGCTCTATCTACATTTACCAATCATTTACCAGGTATTTAGATAAGAAATATGCATTATTAACCAAGCGAGGCCAAGATGGCTGGATATTAGCCAAGTTCTTTTTTGCGTTTTTATGGATTGAGACGAAGCACGTATAGAATCCAGCACCCCCCTTCCCGCTCGGGTCTTGAAAAAACAAGATTGGTCAATAAAGGATTTATTTTATGGCCAAGAAGAGAACTATCTCTGCGGAACTAACGCGGGAAATCCAGAGCTCGGATAGCCAATCAGAACACCGGATTCCGTTGCATGGTCATCACTACCCGGCGGGGTTGTCGTAAGAAAGGTTTCTAGTTCCCAGGGACAGGGTACTTCCTCCTTTAGCGAGGGAAGGCGGGGGCGGGGGGGTGGCGGGTAGAGAATGAATTAGGGAATGAGGCTACTTTCCTACCTTGAATGGTCATCTGCTTTGTGCCATTTCAGACTACGCCGCGCGCGTGCAGGCAAACCCTTGAGGGCGCTATTAGCATTTGACCTCCCATATCTCTCACACTGGCATCTCCCGCAGAATAAAAGAGAAGTCGATGATCGATTGGTTTGTACTGTACAGTTATCTGTTCTTTATACTTAGCAGCTAGCAACATGTGTAGTAATCCCTAGCTTTTATAGTACAGCTTCAATCAAAACTTATCAATGCAATGTTCATCATGTAAGTGCTATTCAGCACTAAGCCCCCAAATTCAACAAAAAGGTGAGATCTTCTCTAAACTATACAACATGAGCAACAACGTTTTTCGTCAGGTTATTTTGTTTGTGCTATTGCTCTTTCGATAAAAGTAAATTAAAGAACGTGAAACGAAAATATTGCGGTCTGGATATTTTCTTTTTACGATTGAACTTGGCCTCTTTTTACATAAGCAGGTTAACTTCATCATCGGAGCAAAGAAAACATTCAGCGAGCTGTGTGTTTAGCTGTTGTACCAACAGTTGTCTTAACAACAAAATAACTAGTTTTTGCATGTTGTGTGGTCATCAAATCGTCAATACCGTATTTCTAATAGCTTCTCACAGGGTGAAATGTCTGAAGAATGTATTCTGTTGTTATTTGACGTCACAGCTTTTTTCAAGATATTCTTGACCTCTTTTCACCGTTAAGGGCAAAAAACTGCGTTTTTTATGTGCTTCATTCAAGTTTCCTCTCATTTTAGGTAAGCCTCACAAAGATTAAGTATCTCGCATCTTTCTCTGTTCTGTCTCGGGCAAATGAATTTAGTCCCCGGCTAAACTGTATTGACCAGCAGTTCGCAGAAAAAAAAATGATCGATAAACAAGCAGACCTCCTTAAATATGCGATGTTCGTACCGTGCAAAGTGAATGGTTTTATTTAATTCCACGGTTCCGTCTTAGATACTTTCTTAATATAGCAACATTAAAGACCATTTTTGTGTTGTTTTTTTTTTAGTTTTTGAGCCTCTACAAACTCTAAAGTGCGACAGCTTGCGACCATCAAAAAAAATGATTTTTTCACGCTTAGCTTAACGTTTCAGTTTGTTAAGTATCGAAGAATCGAAAGGAAAGTTCTATTGAACGGCGGCTTTTGGTTTTCATCTACAGATTTTTCCTTGTGACCTTCCTGAGTCCCGTTATGTCTTAATTGGTTTGGATACTCTACATGCACACACAGTAAATTTATGCGCATTCACCAAGTAACTTTATCCTTTTTTATTTGGGAGTCTCCGGAAAAGGAAGAAAAGTATCTTCAACAAATACATGCAGGAAAGCTTACGATTTTTTTTAAGGCAAGTTTGCCAGCTGTTTACAATCAAAGTCAGACAGTTCGATAAGTATTTTCTGTTTTGGTTATTTTCCTGACACTTAGGTGTGTTGCAGAAGGGAATTTTCCTCATCACGAAAATTGAACAGTGCAGTATTTGAAACTGGACATTTGAAAACCTTAATTGCGGGTATTGCTCGACTCGTCAAGCTGGGGAACTTCCGATGTACAATGTATACCCGTATATACATAATTTGGGAAAGAGAAATTTGTTAGACAAGACAAAATATTCGTGTTTATTCGACGTTTCCCCACACCAACAGTGTTTCAGCTGGCTGAACTGACCGTAGTATTAAGGTTTATCTTATTCAGATAGCAAACTGCTAAACATGTGCATGTGGGGTCCTTCAGACACACGCTATCGCATATTTGATCAGGAACAGCTCACAAAGTACTCAACAACAGAGGCAACGTGTGAAAAACACGGAGGTCTCTCGAATGAAAGAAAACTGAACTCTGTCAGGCAAAAGTACGATCGGAAGAATATCTCAATTCTTAAATGAGTTGCTAGCGTTTCTTCCTTTCAACAAACATAACCCTTATTTCCCTTCGATAAAAGAGATTTTCATCGGAATGTTTTGACAATAGTGTTGAGAGATAACCTACACTGATGTTGTTCATCACAGTCAGAGTTTGTAAATCACAACAGAGTTTTGATCCCATTGGAATGTCCTCTTTTTTGCTCAGCTGCTTTTAATCAAACAGAGATTTTAATGTGAGAGACATTCGCAATAACCGGGAAGGATTTAGTAATGAAAGTCACTGCTTACGAGTGAATTTAACGCGAGGTTGTTAGAGGAAATTAAAAATCGATTAAGAAGGCGTGCCGACAGAGTTTTAAAAAACATCAACCGCGATTGGAGACCGCTAACACGTAGAACTATACCAGGGCTTTCAAAAGACGTACCAGCCTGTAATTATTTAATAAATCGGCTCATTCTACGATCGGGCTTTTGGCCGGTTTGATACGATAGCAAGGTTTAAAACGGAATTCCATCTGTCGCGTGCCCTTGTTTCGTTACAAAACATGAGGCTTTTAAAAGGGAGGAAATCGTTTTTCCGAATGTTTGCGATCAGAGCACGAAACAGGCTTGTTTTAAAGGCAGCAGATTTTACTTGTAAGGGTATCTTACACATTCGCAAAGGTTTAAAATACTTTAGTAATAAGTTTAGTCTACACATTCCATAACTTGGTTTTTAGCGTTAAAAATAGGATTTTGAGAAGTGGGGTTTACATTTGTTTGAACAACTTGACAGAAATCAAATCAATCACATATAAAAACAACACATCATTTGCAAGTTAAAATAGCTGACAGCTTCAAGTTTTCAAAACAAGCTTCTGAAAAATAAAATTCTCGAGTCTAAAATATCATTAGTCCTACGTAAAAAAGTACATGTACTGAACCATTAGCCCGCGTATTACTTTAATTACAGTAACTCTGTTAGATGTGGAGATAAAAATTTCACATATCGAGATTTGAAGCTTTTGAACTATCGAGTAGAGTCGAAAAAGAAGGACTTGCTGTGCAAACAAGATCCCCTGCATCCGATCCTACTCGGAGCTAACTTGCCGGCGTTTTCACATATTGCTCAAAGCCTTGTAATCTTTACATCTTCTTAGCTTCCCTGCAAAAACAATAACATAATATATAGTAGATAAACTTTACTGAGAAACTAAGTCGGTACTCAGGACCTAACCAAAAGTCGCAAATTTAACAAAAGGTTGTGCGCTGAGGTTTGAAGTCTGTTCAATATTATTACTTATGCAGACTTCCTTCAAATCTGTGCAATGTTAGATCCAGCATGACATTAACGAGAACTGGATGTCCACTTGAAAACCATATGGAGACAGATTCCTTTCGTAAATTAAAAAACACATTAAATCCGTTTCATGTTTACAGCCTATCTTCTGCAAGGAGTTAGAAAAGTGAATTAAGACTCTATAAAACGTTCCAGATTGTGTTTTCAGCGATTTTCACAAATTTAGTTTTCATGAGCACACGCTAATCTAAGATTAACGATTTTGCGGTTTTTACTTGCAGTCTCCGATCCAAGAGTATTAAGGCAGGATTTCTGAAACAAAATACTTCGATTACAAGAAGTGAAAGCCAGACGTTCCTTAAATTATGAACGAAAATAAACTTTTCGTGCCTCCATTTATGTATAATTACAAAATCGCATGTAGAGGCCCTCCATGCACAAAAAAGCAAAACATACCGTGCCTACCATTCTACTTCTAGGAAACAGGTTCCTTTCACGCTTCTCAAGCCGTCTGTTTTATTGGCAAATGACTGCTGGAAAATGTCTTTTAGTTTTTTCTGATTCTTGTCGAGACAGCAAATCGCTTTCCACAGATGTCTAATTCTTCTGTCCATAACTGAAGCGATGTCCAAACATTCCTTCACACTGTCTCGAATGAGGGGGCGGGAAATGCCTACTTTGCCACTGAACTGTTCATACGTTTTGGTACAAGGAATATACAGACACCGGGCAATATATTTATCCATGACTCCCGTCACAACTTTGGATGTGACTATAAAACTGAAACCAGTGAATTTATGCTTACTCATGCCTACTCTTTCCGTCCCGGTCTAAGTTAGAGCATATCGTACGGCGTTTTCTCTTGCCTTATAAACGAAATTGGCTTTCGTGAGCAGAAATCATGTTTACGCAAAGTATTACAATATTGCTCATTAAAACGGGTTTTTACGCGTTTAAGTGACAACATTGTTGCCTTATCAAGATCTACAAGGCCACCATACCTTATTATTAGCGGTTATAAGAGATCGTTTTGAGCGGAATCCTCGTTGTTCTCTCGTCAGTTGATTCCTGACTTACAAAGTTTTCTGCAGTCTGTGAATGGGGCAGCTCTAGCGCTGATTCAAGATCTTGGATGTAGTCGATGACATGTTGTAAAATCTCTACTTTACTCATGCGTCTGTTGTCTGATCCTTGAGGTAACATAGTTCTGAGCCTCTCGTAACAATCGCTCATGTTGTAGATGCACCCCTGCTCGAGGAGCGACGATCTCAATCCGCGCTCGTGATCTCTTGAAATGCTTGATGATGTACTCATAACCGAGCGTAAGGGGTCTGCATTCAAGTTGGTGCGCGATCTCGAAGCCTGTGGTTTCATGCTTAAGCTGAGCGTGTTGGAACGTTCGATAAAACCCCCTCACTGAAGACAGCGAAGTTACGCCTGAACAGAACACTGAAGGTATTTACCTGAGCGGAATTGAAGCTGCTGCGTTTTGTCCGGCGTATTTACTGAGCGAGTTGGCAACTTGCAGCTGTGTAAACTTGGTGACAAATTTAAACCAATGACAGGACTGTCGAGTGAGGTCTGGCACACAGCTGAGAGCAATCAAAACAACCGCGCTGCGACAGCCAATCAGAGACAAGTTCGTCCCAAAAAAACAGGCTCTCGCGGAGAGTCGACTGCAGGACAAGGACCCTCGTGTACGATAGTTCTTAACTTTAATTAAATTACCGGCAATCCAATTGCTATTATTTTTAACAAGGTTGTAACTCCCATTTGTCCAGTTATTTAGGGAAATATTTCACGGACTAAAGTGGAAAGAGAACAGATTTGAGTCCCCAACAAGACCTGGAGCCATGACCTTCCTCAAGCACTTAGCTACGGAAGGACTCGTGGCGAGCTTTGAGATTGTCCATATGCTACATTGATACGCGACACGAGTCGTGCAGACGCCTAAAATCAAGCATCCTATGTGCGATTAACATGAAGTGTTCATCATGACGAGACAGCGAAACAAAGGAAAAAGTTAAGGGAAGTTTGGGTAGGGGTGTGCCGCTGGAGTCTTCAAAACCTGACCCCATTTAAGACAAAAAGCGTTCATTTTGTTTAAGGTGGTACTATACAAAAAAAATGCGAGTTTTTTGAGACTAAAGTGGAAAGAGAACAGATTTGAGTCCCCAACAAGACCTGGAGCCATGACCTTCCTCAAGCACTTAGCTACGGAAGGACTCGTGGCGAGCTTTGAGATTGTCCATATGCTACATTGATACGCGACACGAGTCGTGCAGACGCCTAAAATCAAGCATCCTATGTGCGATTAACATGAAGTGTTCATCATGACGAGACAGCGAAACAAAGGAAAAAGTTAAGGGAAGTTTGGGTAGGGGTGTGCCGCTGGAGTCTTCAAAACCTGACCCCATTTAAGACAAAAAGCGTTCATTTTCTTGTTTAAGACAAAAGAACTTCACTTAGTCCAGTGAGTTAAACTAATTTTATGGAATTAGATTTTCAGAGAAAAATACTGTTGGAACCTCAAATGTAGACCGCTCATCACCAACCTTCACACTCTTCACATCCTGTTGAAGACGCGAAACTGCGTGGAATGAAATACCCTCTTTTAGACTTAATACCGAGAAAACATACCCTTTTTAGCGGCAAATACCCGTTTAGGCGAAATAAGGGTGTTTCCACCCGGGGACCTAGGAGAACCTAACTCATTGCCCAGGGAACCCGGAATCGTGTTTTACCGGAGGCAAAATGGCAAATCGATATTATGTGGTAGAATGTGGGACGTGATTGCCGCGCATTCACTGAGGATATTGAAATAATTCATTTATTTTAATCCCCTCGTTAAATGTCTTTTTTGTAATTGCCAAATTAAAGCCAAACTTGAGGTTAGACATTTCCACTAACTTAAAGGTTTTAATTAGAAACCAGTTTCTTTTTCCACTTGGTTAGTAATCCATAGTCATGTCTTCAGTTCATCTTAATGTCCCATGTACAGCCGATAGCATTTCGTCTTAAGCCAATAAACGGTAATTTCTCTCACACAGTTACGATTTCATATCCGAGAGTGAAACTAAATAAGGTTTTTCACGGACTTTTAGAAATCAAGTTCACCACTGTTCATTAGCTTTTTTTTCTAAGACCGAAAGGTGGAGTGTACCTATAATTTTTAAGTGATAGAATAGAGTTATCGTGTTTTGCGCCTAAAAGCTTTTTAAGACCGCAAATTCTCTTTCTGACAAACATCTGTTTTAGTTTTGGTCAAAAACTCTGCACTATCACTTTCACCTTTTCTCCACACGTGTTGTCTTTTTTTTCATCTTGAATGTTCACTTTGACAGACAAATCGACGTAAATTCTTAAAGCTAGACTGCTGAACAAAAGAAAGGAAAACAGCCATTCGCTTGTTTCAAAAGGAGAGAGAAGCAAATGCCATGCAGATGGAATAAACATTTCCTGCTACAAGTGCACTGGTTTGGTTCAAAATGGAAACATTCCGACAAGGAAATCAACTCAACCCGTCTTTGTCGCGGGAGCAGATTTTCTTAATCTTACTTGAAAGACTTACATTTTAATTCACGCACCTTATGTCTGTTTTGTATACGGACGCACGTATTCAAGAATAATTGCGGTAATAGACATAAAACATGTGCTATATGCACACTTATATTTCAGCTGGCTTCTGAGTATGGGTGTTGGTTTTACCTGTAAGTAGGAGAGGCCAAGTTCAAACAGTGATAAAAAAAATCTAAACGTCGAATCAACTGCTACTATCTTTTTTCGGGGGCAGTGCCCCCTCAGTCATCTTGAAGAACACTAATATCCACTATAAAGCACTGCCCAAAGAGTTCTCGATGGCAGGAGCCGATTAAAGCTTAAGTTCAAGGATTTCATCCAGAGCCAACCGTTCAAATCTAATGAACTAACGACCGTCCAGAAGAAAGCTTTCTGCGTTAAGTTGGAAACTTAATGTTTTTATCATGAAAAAGTTAGATTTTTTTGTTTGAGGCTTAATAAAAATCGCCTAGTTCAACGAAATAACAAACAAAACCCTGGCAGATGAGCAGGAGCAGTTGTTAATAAAACCCGGTCCCTAGTCTTTTAAAAGTGCATCGACATTAACGTTATTTTAAAAGCAACACTTAAGGACTTAACGGAACCGTCTTTGGAGATCTATTAGGGAAGAATAATTGGGACGAGTTATTACTACCGAAATCGCCACACGCAAAGTTACAAATCTTTTTCTGAAACTTTGCGTCTGATCACTTCTTTAAGGATTAATCCGCAGTTAAAAAAAAAAACAAAACAGAAACGTAGTGACTGAAGGGAGGACCGGGGATACAAAGTTCCCGCCTCCCATACCCTGCATTCTCAGCTCCTACCCTATTTCCTAGGCTTTCTCCCTTTAGCCTAGCCATTCTTCGATTAGGAAATATTAAAGTAGCCTGCGAACGGCAAACGTTTCTCCTCGCTCATCGCCTTTGAGGGACGTTTCGAAACGTCCCTTTGCTAATATTAAAGCATTGTTACGTAATTTCCCCCTATTTCTCCCGCTTTCATCCCCTTTAGAACTGTCAGAACTCCCACCTCCCGTTCATTCCTTACTCGCCTCCTTTACCCCTCCCACCCCAATTCTTCCTGGCTCCCACCCCCATCACCCCCCGTCCTCCCCCAACTAAATGGGACCTATCAAAGGTCTCGAATTCCTTTCGGAAACGGAAAGCGGTTTACTATCCTTCAAGTTTTTATTTTGGAGTTGTCTTGTTTATTGCCTTTGCGCGTGAGCAACAATTTTTAAAAAACTGTCTGAAATAACTACATAATTTCCATGCTAAAGATCGTGTAAACATTGACAGCTTTCATGTTAATGGTGAGACTTGACTGTATTTCCTCTTCAGAATAAAAGTTATTAACTCTAAAGTTGATCTAATACTTATGTTAATTATTAAGTTCTGACTGTACTACCTCTAAGGAAAGTCTGTTTTTTTTCAAACATGTCGTGACTTTCGCCTGTGATGGGTGAAACACGTCCACTTTCACTTAATCGCAGATTGTTCGCGAACGAACTGCCAAAAAACAACAAGGTTAAAATTAAACAACACTTGCCGAAAAAAAGGTTTTTCAGAGTAGTCAATGAGGCTTTTCGCGTTTAAAAAGAACGATCCTCCTCATCAAAGACGCGTGTAAGGCCCATTGACCTGTTTGTGTAGATATATCACGATCGCAATTTACGTGTTGGATAAGAAGTTAGCAGCTGCTTGGCCTGTTCTCGCGTTCACGCCTCCACAGCAGACACTCGATTACCATCGGAGACATGGGAAAATTGAACAGGACAACCTGGACTCCGCAGGTTGGGATCAAGGAAGATGGAAAGAAAAGATACAATTAAGGCGTGAGCTGATTCATTGGCCAATAAATATGCCCATTTTAGGGGCAAATTTGGTAACCCTTCTTAAACCCTTAGGCTACGAATTTTCGACCGGTTGTCTGATTTCTCGAGAAAAAACCGCAGAAATTCCATACTGATAAGTGAACTACCCGGATATGATACTGCTGCCGTATCACTGTTGTTGGTTGAAGCAAATTTTCAATTAATCAGATCAAAAAGACTCCCCAGATCTGGGTAGTGACGCGTCATCAGTATGAAATTTCTGCGCTCGTTCCTCACCTGTCATTAACAGGGAAATCGTTGGTGCCGTTGCGAAATGTCGGCTTCACTTTTATTAATTTCCGCTAAAACGAAAATACACGAAGATCCCCGGAAATATCCGAAATTATTTAGGAGTATCCTGAGGACATCCTAAATATTTTCCCGAGACAGAGTCGTCCGAAGACGATCGGAAGATGACTGGAAGATGAGATAATCAGTATGACGAGAGCATAGAGCGGTTTTCATTTGAGTGTCGAAAAGTAATTGGTTTTGCACTTTCTACACGATGCGATTGGCTTAAAAGATTCGCGCCACCTTTTCATCCAATCAGAAGTAAAACCAAAGTCAATTGTGACGCGCTCGCACGCATTTTCCCGCGCTTTGCGTCAGCCACATGTAATTACTTCGAGTTTTGATTGGTTCAATGTATTGTCTGTGTCCTATGTGATTGGCCAGAGTAATTACTTTGGTTTTGGTTTTACGACACTCAAACGAAAACCACTCTAAGACAAGGAACATAGTAGGATTCAAATCTGTGACCTCCCAGCTACAGAGAGACTCATGGAGAGCAAGGGCATATACTAGGTTTATATTTGTTTAGTCATTTGTTGTTGTTGTCCCATATGCTTGTGATATGCTTATTACCACATCTTTCACGTTTATTTACCGAGCTCAAAAAGTCATCTTCTTTCTTTATCACTACACAGTATCCAGCCTGCGTAGCAGGCGCCGGTTTTGTTAGGGTGAAGAGAGAAATTTCGAGGCTATACAGTACCCTCACGACATTACCTACGTGTAGCCGTACCCTCCCCCCTCCCGGGGAGAAAACAGATTGGCAGGGAGGGTAGGGTTATACATAAGCAGTCTTGACACTGATCCTACCCGTGTGTAGGGTGCCCCCGAACTATACTTAGACAAAGGACTGTGTAAACTAAGCTATCTAAGGGCTTGTATTACGAGTTACACTAATATGAATTATTGTTCGTCTACGAAAGGAAACCTTTAGTCTAATAAGCATTTATTAATATATAAAACTTGCCATGCACTTTTCGTTTAAAGATTACGTAAAAGATGGATCTACTATAAATCTCATAAAATCATTATGACATCGCAGATACAAATCTTGTAATTCTACTTAGCTCTTAGTCATAAATCCTGATGTTTGCCACGGTATTAAAATTTATACTGGATTTTGAAAGTCGAAAGTTTACAAAATCTTTCGATCACGCCCAGTCGGGTCTATGATTAGCTGAAGCATAGTTATTAGAGGAGACTGGTTATGAAAAGCGGCAAACATCAATGACAAAAACAACAGTGCTGCAGTTTATGTTGGAAGCACCCTGAAAGTGCACAATCCTTTGTTTTCTGTTGGCAAATTGTTACGGAATAAATTAATGCAACGTTTTTATTGGTCAATACAATCAAAATGATAGCAATTCTTTTGAACGTTGTGCACTTTCAGGTCCACAAAAACATATAACAAAGGAGTCTGACGGGTTTCATAACCATTCCACTCAATTAACTATGGCTGAAGTCATTTGCTATCGACCAGCAAACAACTGCTGTAAAACTTGTTGATGCTTCATTTTCTTTGGCATAATTTAAGAAAATGCAGATATTTATTATGCCCCGCTCTCTTTCCTTTACCCAAAAGTTCAGAACGTTAATAATTCAAATACTCTTGTTAAATTTAGGAGCTTATATAGACTATAGAATATATTATGTCATGATTTAAGCTTATGTCATACCAGCTAATGCATTTCGCATTGTTGCAAAGTTAGTGTATGGGGTATTCACCAGCTGGGGGGAGGGGGGTGAATACCCTGGGGAAGTGGCCATTTTCCAACGGATGTGAGTGACAGATCTGGTATAATGTAACTTCACGATTACAATTACGATTACTGCCGCTTACAGCTTTACGGTATTCACCTTTAACTAGTCTGACTCACGTTTTTGTACACATTGCACCTAAATACTGCTAGAGTGGGCATCTCGTCCCAATAGGTAATTAAGGTCAGACGCGCTAAATTGTGGACATTGCCATGAGATAACCACCCAATTCTTATCCAGAGTAGCCTGACCGGCAGAGCAGGCGCAAAACACTAATGCAATAGTTTGGTTTACACTAAAAAGGTTTATTCCTGGGTCTCATCAAACGCTACCTAACAGGGTAGTTCCGTTCATAAAAGACGCGTGTAAAAGGTTCATTTGGTTCCTTGACTGCTGGTTTGTGCAGATGGCCCCATCCAGTGATTTGGTTTGTACTAATACGGTACATTTCTAAACTGAGTCTAGCAACAGGCGTTCAGTTTCGCGCTTTTCTTAGCGGCGGTATTAGCGCAATCTCGTTGATCAAAGACGCGTGAAAAGCGCCGATTGACTCTACTGACCATTTTTTGTAGTTAAAACTTATCCAGTAGTGAATTATATTATGATATATTCTTGAAAAGTCACCGAGTAACAGCGTTCAATTACGCCCACTCGCATATCCTATACCCAAAAGGTGGGAAGCATGAAGAAACATTGTTTCTTGTCCTGGTGGTGATTTGTCTTTAGTCTCAAAACTGAACAAAACTATACTGTTCTTTGATACAACTCATGTTGTCTCTAGTAGCTCGGACTTGTTTCTCGCTGCCGTTTTGCTGGTGAATTGAGTGCGTAGTTAGCGTAAGGTAGTACTGTGTGCTGGGTAATGCAATCTACGGGAAAAAGGTAAGCGCAGATTTACAAAACTTTTTTAAGAGTAGATTTCTAGTTTTGCAGCGTAAACAGTAGCGCTAGCGACGGTTTGAACAGGAAATCGCTAAACAAGGGTTTAACGCTGAAGATGTAACGGACGGAAGGGGTTTTTTCGCTTTGTTGTGAGACCACCGCTGCGATTCATTTTGCAGTGTCAGGGGCGCAAAACCCGCACAATGTACCAGTGTTTCTGCTGCTGTGTGCGCAGATTAAGAAACTTACCACACAAAGTGTTGTATGTGTTACTTTTCCTTTAAATTGGGTGGACTAGCTCGTATGGTTCAGTTTTCTTTTCCCTACGAGTCCTTCCCCGATGCTTTATTCGTGTCTGATTATAATGACTTGTATGCAGTGAAAATGGATTAAATTAAATTAAATATGTCTTTAGGCATCCAAGGCGGGTGGGTTATAACAAGGATAATTTTACATCAAAGTGTATTTAACAGAGTCATGAGATTCAAAAGCTAAAAAATCCCGAAATGCTGGCCTCACTGTCTCTCAGCTGACGAAGGGCCAGGTTTAAAACGCTAGCTTTTGAATTTTTTATTGTGATAATTTTGACTTAAACTCATTCAGTAATACCGTTGGCTTTTTTTTTTCAACTACCCACCATCCCAGCAGCAACAAACCAATAGCCTCAGTGCGCATAAGTCGACGACCGCATTTGAGGACATAGAACGAGTTCACCTGATACCTTTACAAAGACATGACCAAGGCTGAAACTATGAACAAAACTCACCGAGCAGCCACTGCTCTGTGATGTTCACCGCTTGTGTTCTTCTTGTCATTGAACCGATACAGATGCCTGCCTTTCTGACTGATGTGCTCACCTTAGATATAAATAAAGGAAAACAGTTACAGTCAACTCTCTCTCGACGGACACCTCTATAAAACGGACAGTTAGAGTTGGTCCCTGCCTTTCTTTACTCCCTTTATTTGACTCTCTATAAGACGGACACCTCTGTAAAACGGACACTTAGAGTTGGTTCCTGCCTTTCTTTACTCCCTTTATTTGACTCTCTATAAG
Source organism: Porites rus (assembly GCA_964035705.1). NCBI lineage: Eukaryota > Metazoa > Cnidaria > Anthozoa > Scleractinia > Poritidae > Porites > Porites rus. The sequence goes on from OZ038002.1 coordinate 8,560,041, forward strand.
ACGGACACCTCTGTAAAACGGACACTTAGAGTTGGTTCCTGCCTTTCTTTACTCCCTTTATTTGACTCTCTATAAGACGGACACCTCTCTAAGACGAACACTTAGTGCCGGTCCCAAAGGTGTCCGTCTTAGAGATAGTTGACTGTACTTCCTTATTTAGCCCCGCTGTTCCAGGCTCTCAGTAAACCGAGACGAGCAAAGAGCGAGCGCGAAAAAATTAAACGTTGGAGAACAGGGAAGAGACAGAGCGCCCTCTTTTCCTCTCCTTCATTTTTCACCCTCGCTTTTCCTTTCGCTCGTTGTGACTAGCCTAGAGCCTGGAACAGGCTATGACTTAGTCTTAGAACTAAGTTGTGAACTATCAGACGAACAAGTATCATTGACCAGTTTTTCAGTTAGTGTAAACTAATAAGCAAGATTTTGTTAAGTTGTTTTTTTGGGCTCGTGGAGACAGGTCAATAATTACTGTCTTGACAATAGCGCCCGCAGTCATCGCCCTTGGTGGAAGGAGTGGTGGATCAGAGGACAACAGACGCGCCCTCTTTATAATATATCTTTAAAACATGTTAACAGTAAGCTCGGACGTCAGGATACATATGCGTCACTGGCAGCCCCTATCAGTCTATCTGCTAATTGGGAACTACCAGGTCGTACACACGAATAAGTTCTGAACTTGACAGAATTTGCTTGCCGAACCCTCCCGAACTTTTCTTGATTTTCAGAGGCTTCCACTTAAAAGAAGGCGTCATAGGTTCCCCTCATAAATCAAATTTCGGAGGAGAATACTATTACCGCAGGAATGGTTTAGTGGGCCACAGGCAGTAGTTCATAGTCTCCTCCAAGTTTGACATTGTTTAATACGAAAAAAAGCCTGAGAAACCAGCCGACATTTGGAGACGCTACCACTGGTTTCCCCGCCAAATGACGTCTGAGAAACGAGCGCAGAAATTCCATACTGATGACGTGTCACTACCCAGATCTGGGCGGTGCTTCTGACTGGGTAAATCAAATTTCCCATGCGGCATGACCAATCAGAAACACTGCCCAGATCTGGGTAGTGAAGCGTCATCAGTATGGAATTTCTGGGCTCGTTTCTCAGACGTCATTTCGCGGGGAAACCAGTGGTAGCGTCGCCAATTGTCGGCTGTTTTCTCGGCCTATAACAAAAGCAAAGATATTTGGTTCTTGATGTTCATTACCTTTCCACCACAGAGGTTGATAAGATTCATCAGGGAATCGCTTGGGGGAGAGCAATTTTCAGACAAAAATATTGGTGGACATTCAGCAAAAAGTTCCTGCCGGTAACTTGATCCAGCGCTGACTCGTTCAAGGCGACACAACTACCTCACAAATATGAACAGGAAGACAATAGATCACATCGACTTACACCAAGTTAGTGAACAGCAGTTTCAGTGAAAGCATGGCTGATGGGTTGGTGGAGGTGGTGGTTGGGGGTGTGCTGATTTTCACGGGCTCATAACCTACCTTCAGTCGATGAGTACCGGTATTTTCTACATGTACTAGCCACATGCACATGCGTAATTGAGCGAGTGTGAGGTTACGATGAATGAATATGACGAATATTGGCCAAATTCCTTTTCGCGTTTGTCCGAAATCCTAACAACGGTTGTCCAAAATCTGCTAAAATATCGTCCGAATTGTTTTTTATCCCGAAACAATTAAGTAACCCGTCCTTTTCCCTCGAGGCCTAATACTCGCTTACACAACAAATAACCTTTACAACTTTGTCTACGTACCAAAAGTTATGATACCGAGCATAAATGGGCCAGGAATTCTCAGGAAACGGGGGAACCGAGTCCGCAAGGACCGCAAGCCAACAATCACTAATTTTTACCTGTGCGGCGGGAAATGCGTCGGATAATTCATAAGGCTCTTCGTCCACCCAATAACCAACTTCTAGAGACTTCATTATCTGTAAGGAAAAAATCGTGACACATTCTTGCAAGGAATACCAGAGAATGACTCAAACTAAACCAGAATCTGAGCTGAACTAACGGACTGGCTTATCCTGACCAGTGACCGGGTTATGAATTCCGAAAAGGAGGTAATTGAACCCATATGAGCGAGTGTCAATTTAAAATATCTAGCCTATAAAGGAAAGTTTTGCTGTCGTAAAAAAACCCGTATAAATAACAAAATACGAACTGACTGTCTTATAAAAAGTGATAGACTGTTACAATCATGTGCTGCTTGCCGGGTTGAAGTTTTGCCGGTCTAAATTGTACATCATCTATTTATCTATTTATTAATTTATTTTTTTATTTTCATTTTTTTTAACTAAACCGATTTTTTACTATCTAATGACTTAAAGGGGTATTTTAGCGGTTTACTGGGTAGATACACCTCACTGACACCCTCAAATAAATGTTACTTTTCGAAGTCTAACTCACATGATATTCTTCAACTCAAATGAAAATTAAGTCTCTATCATTGCCCAGCGCACGGTCAAAAAGACTTAGAACTGAACTCAAAAGCCCCTTTAGAGACGAGTAACGTAATTAAGTAAGTATAGCTTCAGTAATGTGGAAATAGCTTATACCAGGATAGAAGAAACAAATCCCTTACCACAGTTTAGCAAATCACACCCGTAATCTACAGTTGAGATCATTGTTGCTTTACCTGCTGAGCTTTACAAGGCCAAACGGGAGCGCGGCCTAATGTACCAGATATTATTGCTAATACTCCAGTTTTGAAAAATAAGCTGTACTTTCTTACCCACATAGGCGACACCAGCCAACAGCCTTGCGCAATAGCCATCAGTACATTTAACGTGCGGCGAGGACTCCCGGCGATCACATGAGTTGTAGAAGAGGAGACTCGATCCTCTATGAAAAAGCTACCAAGCTTACGAACAACGGATAGAACAATATCTTGCTCGCTGAAAGAATAAAGGAAGGTGACACGTTGGGAATTAGTATATAGCACCTCACTTCAACAATGACTGAGATCTGAGTGATTTAAAAGAAGTCAAACGATCACTTACCCAAAGTGCATACTGGTCATTACAATGGAACGCTTTGGCTGCGGACCGAGAAATCAAAACAAGAATGTGAAAGAAGCAAGGAACAAAAGAAAAAGAAAAGAAATTATATTCAGCTTCACATTTTACGCCCTAACATCTGCGCGATACAACTATTAGAACTGACATTTATATCTACCTGGCCGCGGTTGTTCAAAAGTTGGATAACGCTATCCAATGGATAAATCGCTATCCAGAAGATAAGTACACGAAAACTAATTCCGCTATCCGTTGGATAGTGATTTGTCCAGTGGATAGCGCTATCCACCTTTTATCAACTGGAGCTGGATTGTCTCCCAATCCTGTAAAACTACCCCGTCTGTAGACTACTTTACACTGGTGTAGTGAATGTAGGTATCTAGCTCACCTGCGTTCAAGCAACTTCCGAACTTCAAGTGGTGTGATCGCTTATGGGGCTTTTAAGTTCACTTGCAAAACTTTGCTAGCAAGACTTTTTCAACCAGAGAAACAAGTAATTACCTATGCTTAACAAAAAGGACGCAAACGTGCACAAAAAATAATGACAATAAGTTGTGCACAAAACCCGTAGGTTAGTAGTTATCATGCAGCCTATATTTGTTCTATCGTACTATCGAAGGGTGTGTAATGCATAGCTTTTTAGGCACAAAATTCTTGAAATTTTAACTTCTTTATCAGATTTCATCTGGAGATATGCCTACTGCCAAACGTTGGCTAGAGCATGGTCTTATAACAAGCAGCGTCCAAAAACCACCAGCTTTAAGCGAGACTGCCACTTTGCGATTGCTAATTTCGAGCCAATTTGTTCAACGTCATTTAGCTCTATAACTAACCCCCCGTGCAAAAGAAGCTTCACCGAGAGATAAATGCTTGCATCTGTGGATTGAAGTAAGTAGCTAAGGTTGCGTTCTAACCTTAACTTTTTTCACCGGCTTGTTTCGCTGTTTCTTCCCAGATTTATTTTCTTTTTCTTCGCCTGGCTGTTCTTCCTCTTCTGTGCCCGTCTCATCATTTTCAGCATCTTCGTCTTCCACTAAGCTACCGTTCATTGCCTTTCCTCTATCCTGACCATCTTTTTCTTCTTCACACTCATTAACCTGCCTGAGCAAACTTTCCTTACCAACCGGTTTTCCCCCATTAACTAGTTTTTTTTCACTGGCGACTTTCTTCCGAACAACCTGTTTGTCCTGACTGACAAGTTTTTCAGGCTTGAACAATTTTTTCCCATTGCCTTTTTTTGTTCCCTCATTTAAATTCTGTTCCTTTTTCGTTCCAACCGCTTCTATTTTAGCCATATTCTCAACCAGTTTTCGCTCACAAACGTCCTCCAATTCAGCTTCAGTTACTCCTGTCTGGCCGACAATTTTGCTTGTTTTCGAAAACTTTTTACGACTGGGCTGCTCGCCATTTGTGAAGGAGCCTTTCATGTTTCCGTCCACAATGGAGACTCCAGAATCAGAATCTAAATCTTCTCCATCGTTCGTGTGACACTCGACGATCTTTTTCTTTGCTTTTGCTTGTCCTTTCTTCTTTCCTGGAATACTAGCATGTTTTTTACTTTCACTAGTACTTTCTGAGCTGCTTTCCGCTGGTTTTAAACATATCCCTTTCAAAGAAAATTAACGTCGACTCAAAGATAGGAAAAACATTTTCATACAAGCAGTCCAAAACAATCGAGAACAGAGAGTTTTTGTACACCTTTTGCGGCCACTGACCCGTCTAGGGACGGATTCACAAACCTGCACTGTAATTTTCAGGGAGTTATAATAACTCCTCTAGTGGGGCTAATTTAACTCCTTACAGTGGAGTTATTTTTCGTGGAGTTACTTTAACTCCAAAAAGGAGTTTAAAGAACTCTTTTTCAGGAGTAAAAGTGACCCCAGATATTGAGGAGTTAAAATAACCCCAAAAACGGAGTTATCCTGTACCTAAAATTTTTACTCCACTTTCAGAGTTAAATTAACTCCAAAAAGAGTAAAAACAACCCATGTAAGGAGTACAAATAACCCCATTTCGGAGTAATTTTAACTCCAGGATGGGAGTAAAAAGAACTCTTTTTCAGGAGTAAAAATGACCCCAAATTCGGGGTTAAATTAGGAGTTAAATAACCCCAAAAAAGGGGTTATCCTGTACCTAAAATTTTTACTCCATTTTTGGAGTTATAATAACTCCCTAAAAATTACGGTGTGTGATATCTTGATATGCTGCACCTCTATGGCACACGCGGGGAATACTAATATATGGACGAAAATAATTTCCGCGTATGCGAAGAAGTGCAGCATTACCGGGTTTTCGTCGCTGAGGGGAGGAGGGAGGGCAAAAAAACGCAAGTATATATGCACTCTCAGGGCATGAACGCATAGAAAAGCGATCTGATCAGTGATCCTGATGTAAGCAAAACATTTAAATACCACGCTCAATACCCAGGGGTAATGCAAGGGTCCCAGGAGGGAAAACGTATTAAATTATGGGATCCGCGTGCCCATTTCGGAGCAAACATATCAATGAAAATGGTGAAACAATATGTCATATGTGATACTAGTAATGTCTTAAAATTAATAAGTTTTTACTTATCAACAATTGCTGAACCATGCCCTTCAAAGTGGTAATTCAAGTAACAGACATGTAACGGTGAACTGATTTTGCTGAAACAACTAGCACTTACCTGAATTTTGATATAAATTGTGTGCTTTTCCATTCGTTGATTCATTTTTCTTCTCGCTTCTTCCAGTGCTTGATGTCTTGCTTCTTTTTCCTTTCACATTTTTCGCATCGCATTCAACCTGCTCTCCAAGCTTTGCTTTCTTTCTCTCCTTTGCCCCGCTTACCTTGATATCCTCGCTTTGTGATTCTTTAGTGGAATCTTGCCTCTTTCTTTTCTTCCCTTGATCAGAGCCTGCGATTTCAAGTCAAGGCCATTCCAATTTAATGCTTCGTTTTCCATCGCCCGACCGACCCATTGTTTTGGAAAAGTAAAAAAAAAAAAAATCCAAAATCACTTGTAAAGAAGCAAGTACTTTACTTTACAAGCACACGATCTTGTCTTATTAACACCAATTGTCTTAAATTATCATCGATACTTCGTTTTTGTAGCCTTTTTAGACATTTGATAGTCCTGTTAATATACATCTTTTACCATCTGATTACACGTACACGTTTTAACGAGAACTTTGGTGCTCCTGGGTGTTGCGTATCTAAATAAAGGATTTGATTTGATTTAATTTGATTTGCAGACTAAACGTGAGATTTGATATGCAATCATGTGTTCATTCTTTTTTTTTTTTTGCCCGACCGACCGACCGACCGACCGACCGACCGACCCACCTTCACGAGAGGGAGGGCGATGGGAAACGAAACATTTTATTAGGATGGCCCAAGAGAAATCTTAGACTAATGTTGTTGCTGGACAATATTAGGCTGGAGATCACAAGAACTTCAAAGGTGTTATTTAAGTGACCAGCCAACTGAGTAAAAGTTGCTGTTGTACATTGTACGTGCATGCAACCTACAGTGTAGTACGCCAGTGGAAGTCGGGTGAGAGAGGAACATCACTACACCTTTGCAAAGCTTTTGGCGATTTGTTTTGTTTACTGGTACAAATCGTCCTTTCTTTACATATCACATATTCAACTCAACACGAACTAAATTTTATATCGAGAGCGTTCACTTGTACACTAATGCTGTAACTGTACTTCACGATTTGGTTTGAGGGTGACGGCAGGCAAAGGAATACTTCAAAGGAAATTTCACCGTAGGGCCTACGGGTATTTCAGTTTCCTCGCTTGTTTCTTGACTCATTAGTCTTCTTTGCCCTTCTGACCGTTTGAGCTAACGGACAAGTTCCATAAAGAAAATCGAAAATACCCAGAAAAACTCCTCAGCTAATAATATTGTTGAGAAAAATAAAAACAATGGGCCCTTTTCTAGCCTGCGAAAACATCCGTTTCTCCTAGCTCGTCCCCAGCGGCGAAGAGCGAGGAGAAACGGATGTTTTCGGAGGCTAGCCCTTTTCGTGAAACTAACCAGCCACTCTGATGTTTTACTTTATAGAGAGGAACCCACCTATTTGCGGTTGGTTTCTGCCTAGAATACCTATAATGGGCCCTTTGCAGTTAGTAATTCATGTGGTACTAAATCAACACAAATCATTTAAAATATTTATTTACTTTGTACGTTTTCTCCCAGTGCATCTCTTTCTATCCAGCACGGGGGTTTTGTACAAGGTTAATGACTAACTACAAAGGCCCCATTATTTCATGTATACAGTACCACGTAGACACCCAAATTAGGTGGGTTCCTCTCTAAAAAGTAAAACACCCCGGTGGCTGGCTGGTCTCGTGACCTGAATTCTTATGTGCCTGTGCATGCGTAAGGCAGACATTCTGTTGGCTGTCATAACTGTACCTCTACCTAACATGTCATTCCTGACCTGTCAGAAGAACATCTCTCGGTGTGCAAGTTTTTTGTAGTTGAGTAACTGGTGTCATCCTTGGTTCGGTGAGCGTTACACTGGGTGGTCTTGTTGGAGTGCATTTGAGCAACCTTCTTTTTAGTTTACTTATACTTGATGGTATATCATCGCTGCTGTCTGGAGATTCCTCATTCTCTTCTTCACTAAATTTAATTGGTTTAGGCTTTTCGCCACTTTTGTCGACATCTGTTTATGAGAAAAAATTATCATGGAGATTTTGAGAATTTTTTTTTTGCAAAAAAACAACACAATGTTTTTTGTTTGCTACAAGACAGTATTTTTCAAATAAGAAAGTAAAAATGCTCTGTATGTAACAAACAAACAAACTTGCCATAAGTGAATGCTTTATCAAAAGGAGGTGATGTTCCCAGGTCATGACAGGGTGTGTCTGGTATCATGTGGGGTGTAATAGGAGGGTTGAAGCCAATCTGAAAAGGAAGAAAAAAGAAAAGGAAATGAAATTTTTGTTACAAATTAAGGTAAGCTTTGATCAATTTACAATCAAAATGATTTCAGGGAGGAATAATAGACAAGCTTACTGGGCTATGAGGATCTTGTGTTTCTGCAGCAAAGACCATAGCTTTAGAACATAAAAATAAAAAAAATTACATTAACATAAAATAAAGTGAAAATGCATATAAGAACAGGTGAGCATGGTTAGTGAGCTTTTTGACTTGTTCTTTGTATATTTTTTCATTCTCTTAATTGTGTCCATGACAAGAATACAGAGAGATCTTCTGTAAGATTCCAGAAGTATCAGGTTTTCATTTTCACCATCAGAACTCTAAATAGCCATATGAGTATAAATTGTCATAAATTTATTATACCCATTTTGAACTTGGCTGGAGCTCTTAACTCTAAACATAACAATAATAATTAAAGATCATTTTTTTCATCCAATACTCCTTGTATTATTTTATTTTAGGTTTGTCCAGTTGATGTTTAATTACATGTATACCTGTGGGAGTGGCATTTTCTGCTTGAAGCTTTCTTTTTCTTCTTCTTTCTCCTCTGTCTGTTTACAATGGATTATTTAAAACTAGCTGTTAAAAACATTAAATTGACAGTATACTAATCTATGTGTAACATGATAAAGATAAAGTCATTTTCAAACTTTGTTTTTGTTTAATATGCATTCAGTGACCTTTGGAAACTGGTACCCTCTTAAACATGGCTCCTAGTTTTCACCCAATGCAAAATTTCACAAAACAAGGCTACACACACCTGCACTGTTCTGTACATCCTCCTCAAAAGCTTTAGGCTGCATGGACTTTGTTCTTTTAAGACGACCAACCATAAGTGGTGTAACAGCTTGTTCAGGAACCACAACAGGGAAGAGGTCTTCTGATACACGCTTACCACTCTGCCGACAGCTCTCCACCCACAGCACAGACACCACATGAATACCTTTCTTTAAAGCCCTCTCTCTTGTTGTTTTCTTTCCATCTTTGAATATCTGAAGGAAAGACAGAATTATAAAATAGAACACTTCAAATATATATATTGCTTGAAATATGTTATATTATTATCATTAGCATGTCAATTATTATTATTAAATGGAGAAGGAAAGGTGAACTTCAAAATTGCTCAAATTTGTCTGGGGAAACATAGTCATTAAGGACAAACATCAAAAGTGAAATGTTTAGAAATGACTGTTGCATCTATAGTTGTGGAAGATGAAGCTTAATAATTCTTCTAAAATGACAAAATGATGTTGCAGAATTCAGGCCCAATTTGCAAGTTACAAGATCATTATGCCAAACACAAGCTTACATGTATATTATTAGCAGTAATTTAGATTTTGAGGAAGGATTACCATAAAAAAGGGAAGGACGTCGAAAGGAAAAATCTCTTATTTGTGCAGATAATCACACTCTTCTCAACAAACATTGACTACACTGTAGCCTCCACTATTTTGGGTCAAAAGGGAAATCAATTCTCAAAACGTTATCTGCAAAGAGCAGGTACAAAAATGTCTTGCTGACTTCAGTATGTCGTTTAAGCTAAAAAAGAGAAAACAAAAACATTTTAACAAACAAACAATAACAACAAAAATAAGCCTAAAAGAGAATGAATTAAGATTTTTCATAATCATGGATAATTCTTACATGGGTGTACAAGGTGGTAAAGCCAGTAATATACACCTACCACATGAGTAACTTCTGGAGTCAATTTCTTCACCACCTAGGCAAGAAATTAATGATCAACACCTCACAATCTCTTTATATTATAAATAGTTTGTTACCAGGTTTGAATGAACCATTTTTAATGCGTGTATGTGTACAGTGAACATGTAGAAAACAATGCTTACACTACATTCACAAATAGATAAATAAATTACTTAAATTGAATAACTTGATAAATTTTTCATTACAGCTCTATCAGATATCATTACTTGAAATGTACAGTACAGTCATGTAATGGCCCATGACCGTACATGCATTTCCCAGGAAAACTGGGTTGGACAACCAAAAAAACACAGCAAGAGGGGAGAGAAGATTTACTATTAATCCTTTGTCACGGTACAATGTTTCTGGAAGGAAGAAAGAGAGAAAGGGTAATTTATATCTTGACTGCTGGACAATTTTAGCAAAGCGAAGCCATGAACAGTGCTGAAACTTCTTTCATATGTATGTTGTAGTTAATTTTTTTATCTCAGATAATTTTTATTTTTCTGTTGTTTTTGGGTATGGTAATGAATGCTAATAAATTTAAATCAAAGGAAAATTAATATAAAATTAACTGAAATAAAAAAAAAAAACTGCAACATGTACATCTGCATGACACATTCATGATTTTTAATAGGTTATAAATCTTTACCTTTGCTCCAAGCATTTCCATTTGTTTAGAGATTCCTTCAAATCTGTTTTCAGTGTTAGAACGCACCTCGATAAAAGCCACAACCCCTGCATAACAATTTATCAAAAAGCACATTGCCTGACACACTGTATTCAACCTGAGATCAGGCCTAATTTTAGCAACTTTCATACACTCTCTCTAATACATGTGACTACAGTAAAACTGAGCACCCTTTTCATTTGGCCTTGCCTAGAAGAATTCTATTTAACAAGGAAAATGCAAATACACAAAAACACATGAGGAGCCTGAACTCAGAATAAATTATTAAAACTGTAAGAGCAGATAAAATAATAATTATTATTTTGCAATAATGGTACAATGTAATCTCTAAGTGCAGTTTCTATGGTTCATTGGGGGACAATAAGAAAATAATGAATGTTTTCAGAGGGCCAAGAAAATTTACATGGATTGTTTTCCAGACCTGCAAATGCCATGTTTACATGTACATGTTAGCTCCATGCCCATCTTACCCTAGGTGCATGTAAGTAAATGTACACTGTAGCATGCTAAGTTTGACTGTTCCCTTTTACTGATTTTTTTCAGTGTGGTTGCCTCTGACAAGGTTGTCATGGTTGCAATGTACAGTATGAGCATGTTTTTCTGAATACCTTCATAGAAACAAAAGGAAAAAAGAACCAAAAGAACTTCCTACATTGTAGCTGTTCTATTCCCCCTATTGCAAATACCTGTGGCCTCTACTTCCTGGCTCAACTGGTCTCACCTTCCCCCACAACCACTGTCCCCCATCTATTGATGAGGAGCTGAAGTGAAGTTTAAGTAATATGATCACCCCCTCTCTACTACATGTATAGTTATGCTCAAGTTTAATCTGCAGGTGAAGGCGTGGGTGCAACTGAAGATGCTAAGACTAGGGCTGGGTTCAAGTCACAGGACCTTTAGTCACACGTTAGAACTGCACACCTACAAATTAAGAAAACTGCCCCTCCAGTTTTTATAGGGTCCTTACATTTAAACATGTCTTTGTAAACTCACTGGAAAAAAATGTTGTATAGAATTGTAATTAGAATCATCAAAATATAGTAACAACTGACTTGAAAGTGAGCAACAAAAATACTGGAGTAACAAACTTGAAAAAATATACATACCTTCAAGGACTTTATCTTGTGATACTGGCTGGGTGCAAGGAATGTCAATTTCCTGTGCTGGGCTGCCATCATTTTCGAAAGAACAATGAAAGCCTAAGCTTTCATTTTGGTCAAGTGATTTCTCCAGGATACCCAGGTAACTTCCACTTTTTGACAGTGGTGATCCATGGACAGAAAGATTGGCTTTACTTGACACAGCATCCTTCAATACCCCTTTGGTGTGACTGCTTTTTGTACCTGTTGCACCATCCAATGGTTTTTCCTTTGTAAAGAATGAAACCCTTACATATGCAGATCTCAGAAAACATCCAAGTACATATACCAGGGATACACATACATGACGGCAAAGGTAGAGGTGCCATTGATTACACAACAAGTTGAACTAGAATGACTATAATTTATGGGTTGGAACACAGGCATCCCAAGCTCACATTATGGAGGGTGGAATGCGATGTAAATTTCGTGACACGAGTAAGTCAGTATTGTGTTACCCAGGTCTGCAGAAGCTAAATATCATCATAATTCACCTTTTGATAAATAGAATGAATTAAAAAGATAAATCTTTGGTGTGTTTAGGTGTGAAATTACCAATGTGGGCAACTCTTTGGCTTGATTACCTAACTCCTGTTACTCCATTCACAAGACAAATAATGGAGTTCCAGGAGTTACACAAGATAAATTACATTCCACCTCTGTAACCAGGGCTGTCAAAAAAGTTTTAAGTACAGGCAGGCTGACAATGAATAGTAGGTGGCTTTGGAACTCGCACCAAAGGCACAAGTTCTTGAGGGCCAAGGCATCTAGGGACATTTTGAAAATTAGAGTCTCGGAAATGGCGTTTCCAGGGGTTTTCAGAAGGATGCCATGTTGTTTCGTCAGAATACCAGGGCTTCTGATAGGTCACGGAAAAAAAGGCAAATTTCACAGAATTTTCAGGGACAAATTCATGGAAAAATAGGCCGATTTCGCTGAAACTTTTGTGGTAAACTTCGCTGACAAACAATCAATAAAATATAGCTGATTTCGTGGGAATTTTCTGGGCAAATTTCGCTAAAAATTGATCGGTTTTGTGGTAATCTGACCCAGCGCTTTTAACGTTTTTTGTTCTTTAACAGAGATAATCATTTGCTCTTTCAACAATACCATCGAGAAATGAGCCAATGGCAAAGCTTTTTATATCATGGCTAGTGCCCAGTTTTTCGCAACATAATCTACGCCTGGTAGTTTTTGGCATGTTGTTTGCTCATTTCCGTGATGAACTTGCAAGATAAATTTGCATGTTTATGGCAAGTAAACAGCCCTAATAGCCAAAATACGTTTCAAATATGGTGTACAGACATGTATTTGATATGATTGCCGGCACATTCGTGGTATTTCGTGTGTTTTTGTGAATTTCACGGGATTTTGCAGCTCTGCGACTGCGCGAAATATCAGAAGCCCAGGAACACACACCCAAGACTGGGAACAATGCCTTCGAAATGTCCCAGGCGTTCCAAGACATCGCACGTTTTGAACGTTTCACAGATCCAAACCTGTTTAAATATGCGTTCAATGTCATTCAAAACTGGGGAACCAATTCTTTACAATATTTTTTTGATGGTGATTATTTTTTGTTAGCAGTTATTGTAGAAGGAGATGAAAGTAGCCTGCTAAGGGTGGCTAACTAGATGGTGGTCTTGACCAGCTACCAGCCCTTATTGACAGCCCTGTGTAATGTGAGCTTGGGACACCTGTGGCTGGAAAAGCTGGTGTGATATGGTAGTTCTATCTTAAGTCTGTAAATTAAATATAATTTTGCTTGTAACTTGTCAAGCTTACTCTTATCATTCTGTTTCAATTGCAAGGAGCCATTTTGTTGGTACCGTATTGGTAACTGCATCATAATACAGATTGGAATCAGGAAAATTAATCATAATGTGGTTACTCTTGTGATTGAAAGAAAGAGATCCTAGCCTAAACAGTAAAATTCTTCCCATCCACACGAATTTATACAACACAGGCTTTATACGCTTATTCAAAAACTTATGAAAAGAACAACCTTGAATTGTAACAACAATCTAAGTATTGAAACGAGAGCCTCTCTGTGGGTACTTCCGACGAAATCAAAGTTGCGATGATCGCTATTGACGAAACGATAGCTGGAGATTAAAGCGATTCGCGATCGATTGTTGTATTGACATTCTGATCATGACAGCGAAGAAATGTAGTCAAGAAGTGCAATGTACCTTTGTTTTGCTCACAGAACAGATTAAACCTGTTTGCTTTTTTTTTATTTCTTCGTTTCTGTCGTCGCCATTGGGGTTGCTCGAGCTCGCTGATACATCCTCGGGGACCCAGGGGCAGATAGTGGGGGCGAGGGGAAGTCTAAATGGGCGAAAAAATATGAAAAAAAAAACAATAAAAAAATATATATTTATATAGTGCCTATACTTTTCAGTGCAAAGAGCTTGAAAATATGGCATGAAGAAAAGAAAAGATCGGCGAGAAGAACCCCTGGTGACAGTGTCTTACCAGATAGGTTCCAAACTGTCGCCGTCATTCTGGCTTCTGATTGGTGCCAGAAAACTTTTGTGTTTTTCTTCCCAATCAGAAGGCAGAACGGCGGCGACCGTTTGGAACTGGTCTGCTAAGACATTGTCCCCAGGAGCTCTTCTCGCCGATCTTTTCCTTTCTTCGTGCCATATTTTCAAGCGCTTCGCACTGAAAAGTATAGGCGCTACATAAATATATATTTTTTTATTGTTTTTTTTTATATTTTCCCGCCCGTTTAGACTTTCCCTCGCCCCCTCTATCTGCCCCTGGGTCTCCGAGGATGTCGCTGATAGTGCTATCATGCAAAACAATTCTTGATATACAAGCGACGATTTCGTTGACAAATCATCGATTTGATGGAAATCGACATCGACCGCAGTACCCATACAGAGGATCAAACGTGTATGTCTCACTTTGTCACGATGAACTACAACATTACCTTAGTTTTCCTGTTCTTTGTGCTCAAGGACTTTCGCTCCATTGCAGAACATTACTAAAATATATGAACGTTCCAACACGAAGGGAACACACGAAGGTTCAAGAAAGCGCGCCCTTTGCATCTGAGCCTGTACTTTTCGTCAGCGGTAATACGTTAAGCGTGAATATAGGTTATGTATCAGGAGGGAGTCATAAACTAAGGCCTGGGCACTAGAGCAGATATTGGCGAATGAAAATCCGATATGTCTGGCCATCGTGACGTCACGTTCAAGCCCGCCCGGGAAGGTTTGAAAGAAGGTAAACAAAATGCTTGTCGTGAAAAGTTCACGGTCCTATTTCTCAGTAACAGTAGAGCAAATCATTTCAACCACTAAAGCGACGCTATAGATGTTATCATTTAAAGTATCAATAACGGAATTTTAACCTGAAAACAAAAAACACACTGGCCACAAGACTCAAAAGTGTTGACAAACGCTCCTGCCGATCGATAAAAATCATCACCAAGATTATCTTTAATGGCCTGTAACTCAGAAACGCCACAATACTGCGCTTGGGGACAAAAACATAAGTTACATAGGTCAAAACTCTTTCTCATTTTTGAAAAATTAAATCTCATAACAATTTCATAAAAATGATCAGTGGCTTTAAACACTACTTTCCGCAGGTACCTTGCGAGTCAGCCGCGAAGGGCAAGAGAAATAAGCCAGTTAATCCAACAATAAAGCTCTCGAATTGAAACGAGTAATACGATTAATTCGAGGGTATCTTTTTATGTCAATGTTTGGACTTGAGAGGGGCTTGAATACAGTTTAAGTCTACAAATTGCCTAAGAAATATGTTACACCCATACTACGTTTATAGCCAGTTGGGCTGACGCAAGATTCTACAGGAGCCTTCCACTGAAAACAATACCTTCAAGAAAAAATCAGAATCAAAACAATGGCGTTTATAAATAGGTGGAAAATATCTCAGAATTGGGAACAGAACGCTAAGGCTAGTGACTCGGCGATTTGAACGTTTTCACTTCGAACCTGGACAGCGACATTGAAGCTTATTTGAAAACGGCTTACGACCTGAAGAGACAGTTCTTGAAGGTACCAAATCGCTTATCAATGAGAGGACAAATATTCTGTCAAGGTTCAGCTATACCGTTCAATCTTCCCCCCCAAAAAATGGTAATAAGGACGCCTTTAAAACTGGTCAATAAACGCTCGAAATCTGGAGTAACTGTTTCCATGGGGGTCCGCATATTCCAACTATCAGTGCAGATTCAAGCATTTCACCCAAACTACACTGTACATGCTTGGATTGCCGAAGCTATTCGGGTGTAAGTTTTTCGTTGGTAAATAATAATTGCTCCATTTGCTCCTCAGAGGTAAGTATATAAGGAAACTATTTCCCAAGTCTGTTGTTATGTGGGCGTCTATCTACCTCACTTGAAATTATGCTTCTAGAGCTGATACCCAAGTATCCCAGCAACAAAATACTTATAGTGTAAATCTTTTATTAACACTTTTTCTTTACTTTCCATGGAACTATGCAAGATAATCTTACTAAATAAAAGAAAAGGTCAGGAAAAATGTCTAGACAGGTCATATTACTTAAGACAGTACAAGAAGCACTAGAGCTGGACAAAAATAATCAAATTAAAGAAAACATTTTGGGTTGTAGTTTCACGTCACTAAAAAATACAACTGGAAATCTGTCTGCATTCTCAGGCTAAAGCTTTCAGTGATGAATTGACTTGAAGGCTATGGCGGTTAAAACACATTATTCATCTTCTAAAATCCTGTCTGTGAGCAGTTTCACCAAAATAATTTCTAGGTATAAATCCTCATCACATTGTCAATAACAAAAAAAAGAACAAGTAGATGATCAAATGTTATGTTCTGGAGTGACCATAAATTTTTTGATCGAACGATGATGTAGAGGCCAAGAGAATAAGTAATAATGAGAGACCTGCCAGTCTAGTCTCCAATTCTGTTTACATGTAACAGATGTAAGCTTGGAAACATCGTTGGTCTAAGTAGTGTTAATCCTGTAGAAAAAACAGAAAATGATTAGCATTACCAATGCACCTTTCTAGTCCATACCACCATAGATACTACTGAAAACCTGTTTAAGATTTATATACTGTTTTGTATAGTTAGATAGACTGATTAGTTACTCTTAGTGACAAAGTAAGCGGGTAAAGGTTGCATTGTTTAAATGCATCAGTCAATTGAAACCCTTCTCCCCCTCCCCCCCTCCCCCCAAACCTCTGGCACATAGCGGGGATTTAATGCAGCCAATGTCAGGATTTAACACATATTTAACAACGTACTGTCCCTGTGTGCAGTGGAATTAACAAAATTCCTGCTTGAGCCAGCTCATGGGCAGGGAGTTAACAGTGCATAATTTATGCATTTTTGGAAGCAGGGACAGAGAGAGGGGGATTTAATATGAGTGACTTAGAAGCCTTTGTTTCCTCCAGGGGAGAGGGGGGTTGTGCCATATATGGGCTATATAGGTATGTTCCACTCTGAAGGGTATGGTTTTCAAGCACTTTACTCTAGGATAGGGTATAAGGAGAGTTTGTATTCCAGGAAACTGATCAATTGGTTGAAGATTTTAGTCTAGACTAGGCAATCAGGAATTGTCACTCAAAATTAGAATCAAAAGCAAGGAGTTGCCGTTACTCTACAAAAGAAAACCCAGAATGAAGTTAATCGTCAGGACTAGTAGAGAAACCAAGTGCCCACTCCTAAAATGTAAAAGCACACTGCAAAACGAAAGTAAACCGACAGATAACCTGAGATCAGGCGTTATTTTTTTTTTGCTTCGTTTCTTTGGCTCGAGAGGGAAAAAAAATAACACCTGATGCATTCATTTAACAAGCTGTTAACCGCCCCCTAATTTACATAATGTAACGTCTTCTTGACCTGTCATGTTATTAGCCAATAAGTGTTTACCATATGGGAATCATATTTTAATGCCTCTTTTGAAATAAATTTTAGGGAAAAGAACATTTTTAAGTACGTCCATGTTCAGATGGTGCTTCCTAAAAAAAATTTTTAAATGTGTTGTTTTTGTGATGAAATACTGCTAGCTGGAGCTGCCGTACCTTTATTTAACAGCTACAAATAATAAAGAATTTACAGGTTAAAGCTTGTTGACTTCAAAAGCAGTGAAAAAAAAAATTAGGCTGACGCACCATATTTTATGAACTGAAAGGTGTTGTGAAAGCGAAGATCATTCAGAATAATTCGCAGGTTTCTGAAGGAGGAATTACAGTCAATCAAGGTCAAGATTCCATTCATGAATTGATTATTTGAAAAGTGAACCCGTTTGTCGTTTCTGTAACTTGTAGCCGGTATCAAATTGCATTCAAATGATCAGTGAATTTTTGACTGCAACTTTTTAGTATACGATGAGATGGAAAATATGAAATTTCTATTAATTTTACGCATTCTTCAAATTCAAGAAAACTGAGCCGGCAGAAATTTTATAACAAACTCGCGTGTGAATTCACTGCTCATTACACAAGCAAAAATGCAGACTGAAATCAACCACAACTAACGGATGGCAGCATTTTGGCCAATTGGAGCAGCGCAAATCATCCGCATTGTTTCCTATCCAATCAGAAAAAAGTCCAGATTCTGGCTTTTTTACATTCGATCCGACAAAGAAATGTATCATGCCATCTTCCCGTGAGAGACATAAAGGGATAATAGGGAGAGGGCATGATCTCAGGCTAACCGACAGTTGGAAGCACTGTTAGCAATTAAAAAGTTCAGCTAGTGGATGACATTTCTCATAAATTTGATGGAATGCCGTTGAGAGTTTCTTTTAACAGGTCCATTGGTTTGAAAATAAAATTAATAAATACAGAGTACTTGACGGAAGAGAGCGGTTTAAATCAAACCTAGAACTACAACTACTAATTCCCTGCCATAAGGTGCTTTTAACAAACTACTTGGCCCGGGAAGGGAAAAAATTAGTGGTGTTAATGTTAAATTCCCCGCTAAGTCTCAGGGATCAGGAGGCCGGGGTTTCAATTGACTGATGCATTATACTACCAGATGTTGAGAGGGTATTGAAAGTGAAATACAGTGTACATACGTGTACACATGCAGGCTTGATAGTGCGGTTTAAAATTATCCTGTTGGTCTCTTGTTTCAAGAGTGTTACCCCCCACCGCCGGGGCTTTCCTAATATATAATTTAACTTTCAGAAGGTGTACAAAAATTTACAAGGGCTAAACAAATATTTAGATTAAATATGGTACGTAGTGCCTCAAAAAGAGTGAACTTCTTCACGATCGGGCTTTTACGAGGTCATAATAAGCTTAACAACTCAGTATACTTCTATACGTCTTACTGAAGAACCGAAATAACTACAAAACAGCTCATTTATAACAAATTTTCGTAACCAACCTCACTTCAACAAGATTGCAAAATTATAACGGAGGAAACTGATTCGAATAAATACACTGATCATTTTTGTGGTTCATTCCCTGACATTTATTATATGCTATATGGATTCTGTGAGATATAAACTACTTTGGAGCGAAGCTACAAGTTTTCTCATGCTTTTTATCCAGGGAAAAACGGGTTTTTGTCGAGCGCAAGGTCGCACCGCACTCACATAATTTTTCCTAACTTGGAGACTCACCTAGACCCTTCAGAAACCTTTTTTGCAGAATTTTCACGTAGTAATCAAAATGCACTTACCTCTTCCGTTGGAATATAAGGTAATGGTATCCTCGATCAAAAGAGAAACTACATTGCTGCTTCATGACACGGGAAAAAATAAGCTCAAAGTGTTCACATGAAAAACAATAACACCGC
This sequence comes from Porites rus, assembly GCA_964035705.1. Lineage (NCBI taxonomy): Eukaryota > Metazoa > Cnidaria > Anthozoa > Scleractinia > Poritidae > Porites > Porites rus. The sequence continues at coordinate 8,579,295 of OZ038002.1, forward strand.
CATTTTCGAAAAGTCTGCTCGTCGCACGCTTCACTTTGCTGTGACGTCACGATGGCCAGGCACATCGGACAGCTGCGCTCACGAGTTTATGACTCCCTCCTGGTTATGTATGTAGATCTCTTTCACACCCGACTAAATTCCTGCCTCTTTCCTGCTTTTGAGATGGTAGGGATCAAGGGACTAGTTTCCACAGCTCAAAAGGAGGTAGCGGTGCCAAACCAGTTTTAGTGAAAACAAGGTCTGGGTGGGGGTGCTCAGTCTCGTGGGCTCAAAAACCTCCTTTTGAGCTATGGATTCTAGCCATTTCCGTTTAAGATACAGCCGCGCGAAAGCTGGACCGAGGTCTGAAGGCTAAGATTATTCCGTCTCTTCTCTCTGTATTAATTATAACAATAACAATAACAGTAATAATAATAATAATAATAATAATAATAATAATAATAATGATGATGATGATGATGATGATGATAGAAACCTTTTATTGATAACAAAACTAACTATTAAAACCTATTTACAATTAATTTTCGCTGAAGAAGAAAAAATATTCAGTCAATGAAGTAATGATAATAGTAATAATAATAATATAATAATAATAAGTAATGATAATAACCAAAGGGAGTACAATTCAGGTAATTGGGAAGATGAATTTTAAATCCTTCAAGCGCTTAAGAGAGCCAGCCATTCAGTTGAAAATTACAAGCACTATAGCTAATACATCTGAATTGCACGGTAGAAGGCCTAAATGTAATAAACGGTCCTAAATGTAATAACATTTTGTCCTAAATGTAATAACAATTTGCCCTAAATGTAATAAACTCTCAAGCTGCCAATTAGAGTAATTACTCGAAAAAGCCCTGCCCTCAAATATGCGCCGCATTTGGAGGGGGTGGGAGAGTTAATTAGCGCCGCGGCGCTTATTCGAGTAAATACGTACTTAGTTCTCAAATAAGCGCCGCATTTTGGAGAAAAAGTTAATAAGCGCTGCGGCGCTAATTCGCGTAAATTCGGTACATTTCCTTATGCACTGCGAAACTTAACGTTTACAAATAAATTGCTTGTAAACGGCAAAGTAACAGTATTTTTCTAAAAAAAGCAATATTTAAGCGATAGAAAACTTTTTTCCTGTGTTTGAATAGCCTGATATAAACACTCGAGGGGTTGGGAGAATTCGAGACAGTTATGCAAACCCTCGACGTCGTCTCAGGTTTGCATAACTGTCAAGATCGAATAAAGAATAAAGTGCTAAATGTAATAACATTTTGCCCTAAATGTAATAAACTCTTAAGATACCAATTACTGTATTTATGCGAATAAGCATCTCTCTAAAACAAGCGCAGCAATTGGGATAAAAAGTTAATAAGCGCCGCTGCGCTTATTCGCGCTCGTAAAGACGGTACATTACCAATTACCATATTTACACGCATAAGGGCCGCCCTCAAATAAGCGCCACCATTGGGAGAAAAAAGTAAATGAGCGCCGAGGCCCTTATTCGAGGAAAACAGTACTGATATATTTCCTTAATATGCAACGTTGAACTTCAAGTTTATGAATAAATTTCTACAAAGCGAAACATAAAAGTTTCTTGTCTATTAAGTATACTTATTCATTCAGTCATTCATTCATTCATTTTATTGGTTAATCCATATTGTTTACAATTATGTAAAACATAACAAGTAACAAAAATGAACTATTGTACCTTTCCACAACGGCCACCTTGGGGACAGGAAGAAAGTGGCCGCGGGGAAAGTAGGGGTGAGATACGACAATTTTTTCAGGGTGTAGTAATACAGGTAAACTGATCAATGCTATATAATAAGAATATTTTAAAAATAACTTTTAATTAACGAATCGAGACTTTCTTGAAAACTATGTAATTATTAAGTCAGGAGCCTGTTGCGAATAAGCATTCCAACATCAAAAACAATTCCGTTGATTCCTATATAGCAAGGCTTCTTATTTCAAAAGTTCTTTTCAATTCTTCTTCTATTTCCTCTTCTGCCTTGTCACTGTTGTCATCTTTTCTCAACAGCAACAAACGCAAACGAAGGTAGGGCTTCCTTAAAAACCTATGTAATGACACAAGGTCAACATCATATCTGTATAAAAGCATTAACAGCTCTTTTGATTCTCTTACAGTGTAACACAGGAAAAAAGTTTTCTATTGCTTAAATATTGCTTTTTTTTTAGAAAAATACTGTTACTTTGCCGTTTACAAGCAATTTATTTGTAAACGTTAAGTTTCACAGTGCATAAGAAAATGTACCGAATTTACGCGAATTAGCGCCGCGGCGCTTATTAACTTTTTTCTCCAAAAATGTGGCGCTTATTTGACAGCGGAGCTTAATATCATAGCAATACCGCTTAGTAACGTATTTACTCGAATAAGCGCCGCGGCACCACATGCGGCGCTTATTTGAGGGCTGGGCTTATTCGAGTAATTACTGTAGTTGGCAGCTTGAGTTTATTACATTTAGGGCAAATTGTTATTACATTTATTACTTTATTTCATGTAGGACAAAATGTTATTACATTTAGGACTTTATGACATTTAGGACCGTTTATTACATTTAGGCCTTCTACACACGCCACAAATTCCTATTACCAATAAATAATAAACTAACAAAATTTGCAATTCATTAGGTTGTGAAATACAGCCCAATATCACTAATTTGCAATGCAGGTGAAGGAGGTTGAAAGCCCGGGGGGCTTATACATCAAATAAATGCTCCTTCATAATCAGCGACAATTTTAAGCAGAAGATAAAGCCGTGATCCACAATTTTTTATACCCCGTTCTAGAAAACGCCTCTGAAATGGATACCCCGTTCTAAATCAGGAGCTTCAAAATCACGACCCCGTTGGGCGGCACATACCCGTATAGGTAATGTATGGGAGTACCCCCCAACTCCCCCCCCCCCTCCGGGGTTGAAAGCTGCTGTGTATGTATGTATTGCTGTAGCCTCATCTCGGCTTTAAGTTTATGACAGAGGAAGATTGGGGGGAGTAGAAATAGCAACCCCTGGAGCAGGTCCTAGGGTGAAAGGAGGAGACAGCAGAAGGGGAAGAGAAAAAAAATTCTCTTCTCTCTCCTCGCGATCGTCTCCTCCCCCACTCCCTTTGAGTCGACCCTACACCTTCCCTTTTTTGGGGATTCAATATGACGGTTTCAAAATGGCGGATATGTTGACCTGGTTTAGTCACAAACCTTCCTGTGGCCTATTTTCTTGTATGCTAGCGCTTGGAGACAAAGAAGATTGACCATTAACCGCCTGGAATCAAATTTGACCTGTAACCAACAGTATACACCACCCTTACCCCGAAACAGGAAATAGCAGAGTACCATACTTCCAGAGTGGTTTTTTCTCATATGCCTTTACTATTGGCCCATAAGCTAGGCTCATTATGTAATCCATATTATACAAGAGATCATTCTCTTGTACAAGAGATCATTCTAGATCATTCTCTCTTGTATTATATCATTGATTACGAGACTTCAATACCGGTACGCTGTTTTCCGCCCTTCGACATGGATATCAAAACCTTACTCGATAATCTTCATGAAGAAGTACCTTGTTCTGTATCTAAGTGCAAGTTTGCGAATCCAAAGCAGTTGCCTTGCTTGCGCTCGTGATCTGTTCAACGATCAAGAAGCTTCTGAGACTCACGCTATCATAAGCAAAATTCTCAGAAATCAAGATATTTTTGCAGTCATTCCCCAGGGAGACATCGTCAAAACATGTCAAAATAACATTCTGTAATTGGCTAATTTTTCGTAAGCTCATTAAAATTTCATGCAAAAAGACCATTTCTGAGACTTTCTTTCTTTGCCTGCTTCTTTGAATGTGTCTTTGCTTTCTGCCCTTGGACATGGATATCAAAACCTTGTTAGATAATCTTCATGACGAAGTTTCTTGTTCTGTGTGTATGTGCAAGTTCACGGATCCAAAACAATAGGGAACTTAAGAACCACGACGAAGTTCACGACGACGACGTCTAAAGACTGGGAAAGGACTGGAACGAGAACGTCAGTTTCGGCGGGAAAAAGGAAACTTAAGATGCAGTCGATCGGTAGGTCGACGACGACGACACTGAATGTAAACAAACATGTAGAAGTAGTACAACTGTGATGTTCGTTCGCAACAACGTTTTTTCGCAAAGGCGTCTTTTAAGACGATGCAAGATCTTATTTTATAAGCCGTACGTCTACTTTCATTGACGATGAAGAATTTTTAGTGTTGTCTGACCTTTTCGAATGGAAAAATCTCTGCTTTCCGTACGAAGGTTATTCAACGTTCAACCTGAATGACATGACCGAGTCCGATTGTCTGTCAGAGTTTAGATTTGGAAAAAGAGACATTCCGATGCGATAGCTGTTTTCTATATAAAGTTCATTTCCTCTATATTAAAGATATATGATTTGCCTGACCTAAATACGTACAAATAAATTTGTCACTTACGAGTTCGCTCGCTCGGCCTGCACAGCTCAGTGTTGTCTTCGAAGTAAACACAATTCATCAGTCAAATTTTTCAACATCGCTTGTTAGCAGAAAAAAGAAAGGATAACTGGATTTACGAGGTGAAAAAATACAAAGCCCTTGAAAAATCGCTTAAAAACAGGGAGTTATACTTGCCGAAGCTCGTGGACGGCAGGACGACGTGACTGTACTGTATTTGGCGTCGTCGACGACACCACGACGACGAAATTTGTTAACCGCGCTTGCGCAGTGCACGGTATCTCACTTCCGGTCGTCGTCGACAAAGCCGTCGTCGTGGTTCTTAAGTTCCCTAATTGCCTTGCTTGCACAGCTTTTGCCTACACTGCCTGAACGGAATTCAACGAACGAGTGCGAACCCAAATGTGATTGCGTGCCCTGAATGCCGACAGGAATTCAGAGTCCCTGAGAATGGAAACCTACAAGCTTTGCCTACAAACTTTCGTATCAACAGTCTGCTCGATGTTTTAACTATAAAGGAGCGCAATACAGCCGCTATTAAGTGTGGAAATTGCGACAAAAAGAGCCAACACAGTTTTTATTGTTTTCAGTGCTGTGGATTTTGGTGTGATGATTGCATCAGTCTGCATGATGGCATCAAAGTTTATAAAGAACACCATGCGCTGTCACTAAAAAACTTTCAAGATCAGGACTTTGAGAACATTTTAAGGCGACCAGCATTTTGTGGAAAGCCAGGCCATGAAAAGAAGGAATTGGAGTTCTTTTGCAAGAGCTGTGAAGCTGCCATTTGTTATTCATGTATCGCAACACTTCATGAAGGTCACCCCAAGATACTTCTAGATGAAGCTGCAAATGAACGCAAGTTACATGTTAAGGCTGCCATTGAATCTAAGAGACAAATTACTCTTCAGAAGAGGGAAAACATTGCCAGAATTCAGGGTAACTGTGTGAAGATACTAGGTCAGATCGATAGCGTTAAGAAAGATGCACAAGAGTTTGTTGACAGTATGATCGCTGCCCTGGAGGCGACAAAACAGGAAATATTTAATGACGTAGAAAAGAAAGCAAACGAAACTCTCCAGCTTTTGGTAACTAAACAGCGCGAGATGGAAAGTCAAGTAGCAGAGATTGAGACAGCAATACAGAAGGCTGAACAAATTTTGAAACGAAGAACAAATGCGGAGATTATAAGACTAGACACCAATACAATCTTTCAAGGAGAATGCAATGATGGAGATCAAGTCGAATGTGACTTTGAAAATCTTCGCCATTTTGTTTTCATTCAAAATGAAATGTTGATGGACAAAGTGAACTCTGGAGGAATTGGAACATTCAGAAGTTTTTTAAGCAAGACTGTCGCACAGCAATCAAGTACCGACGGTAAAGGAATCAAGGAGGCAACTGTTGGACTTAAAGCTCACATTGTTGTGACAACAAGAACTGCCGATGGAGTTCAGTGCTTTGAAGAGCGTGACTTTGTAAAAGTGGAAATCTCAGATCGTCAAGGACATGACTGTGCCACGGAAGTACTAGTGGAAGATAACACAGATGGTACTTATAAGATCAGCTACTTTGCCAAAGAAACAGGAACATGTGAGGCATCAGTGAAGGTAAATGGAGAACACGTTCGTGGAAGCCCTTTTAAAGTTCAAGTTAAAGCCAGACAGTTCAAGCCTGTGTTGAGTTTTGACCAAGAGGGATCGTCGTTTGAGCCCTGGGGAGTCGCAGTGAATGAACGAGATGAAATAGCAGTGACTGATAGGGGAAACCACAGAGTGCAGATATTTGATAGTGACGGGACATTCTTAAGATCTTTTGGCCGCAAGGGTGACAAGGAGGGAGAATTAAATGAACCTTGTGGGATTGCTTTTCACGATGGTAACATTGTAGTCAGTGATCGTAATAACCATAGAGTTCAGGTCTTCAGCGCGCAGGGTGAATTTCTTTTCCAGTTTGGGGAGGAAGGAAATCTTGATCACCAACTTAACCTTCCTCTTGGTTTGTCAGTAGACAGTGAAGGCAATTTTATCGTTGCTGATCCCCGTAACAAATCTATTAAGGTATTTTCTGCAAGAGGCCATTTCCTGCACAAAATTGGCACAGCAGGCTTTTTTAACTTTCCTTTTAATTGCATTCAGCACGTCGACAACCATCTTGCTATTGTAGTGTCAGACACTCATGAACATTGTCTTAAAGTGTTTAACAAAGAAAGAGTGTTTCTGGTTAAATTTGGTAATAGAGGGTATGGGAATGGGGAGTTCAATGGTCCCCGTTGCTTATCGGTAAACAAGGCAGGACATCTAATGGTCTGTGATACATATAACCACAGAGTTCAGGTATTTGAAATGAGTGGAAAGTTTGTAACTAAATTTGGATGTTATGGTTGCAAAAAAGGAGAGTTTGATTTGCCAGTTTCTACAGCAGTCCTTAGCGATGGTAAAATAGTAGTATCTGACTTCCGTAATAACCGGGTCCAGGTGTTTGAATAAAGATAACAATTTTTTATCTTATCATTACGATAATAATTGATATTGATTTGCCAATCTAAGGTCATATCATGTAAAATTAACATGAGACAATGACTTTGAAGTATCACCTCACTTTCTCGACAAAAATGATTGACAGAAAAAACGTTATCTTTACAGGGTTTTTGGGCCCATTGTGTAATTGTAGCATATATCATGAATAAGAGCTTGACCATTAAGAAAACGTATCAGGGGGAGGGGGGGGGGGGTGGCAAGTACAAAAACAGATATATTCGAGCAAGGGAGAATTAAAATTAAGAAAAAATTCCTGCAATCCAAGTTACCCTAAAAATATTCATACACTGGTCTAAAAGAATTCATGCAAGGAAAATGTTAAAGAAAAACGTTCATGCGACTCAAAAATTCCCCACCCTCCCCAATACCTTTTCTAATGGTCCGTCCCCAAAGTGAATGAATATATACTCCTCATTTCGCTACCCAACATAATTTTTGCCATATACCTTTTGACACCTACCACTTACAAGATAATAATCAACTTAATTAATTTCTCATAACCTTATATAGAAACGCTTCTGTGTAAACTTCATAAAAATGAGGTATATTTCTAACTTATTTCACACAAATCATAGAAAACGTTATTTAAATGAGGAAATTCCAAGAAATTAGATATACATAAAGAAATAAAGAAAGAATCTTAGTGAATGGCTTCTTCATCATATTTTAATAGCACCTGCACGAGATGCTTTCGACATTCACACACGTGTCAATTACTAGTAGAGGACTGGGTCTCAATGGGGTTATCCTACAGCCGTCAAACGGCCTAAAAAATATGAACCGTAAAACACAGTTTCAACGCCTTTCAGATCTCACTATTTCCGCTGTTCCTCACGGACTTCTGACTCTCGAAAAGTCTTTTAACTGGTAAAACCATGGCCAGTTCCTATGTTCTCAAATATACTTACTCTATGGTCTTCTTTTTTTACTATTTTGCGCCTAATACTACAAATACAAATGCAAATGGCTTTATTGATTCTCCAACAAAGGGGTCAGTTTTCAGAATCAATTTACAAATATTAAAATTACCATAACATATAAAAATTTACAATATAGTTAAACAAGAGATAAGAAATAAAAATATCTAGCTAAAACAATACGGAAACATGTAGGAGTGTAAACTCTCGAGCCACCTTTCCTGTAAAAAAATGTTTTAGTATTGATTCTGGGAAAGGGAAGGCGAGTTACGAATGTTGTAGGCAACGAGTTCCAAGAGGTAGTACATCTATACTTGTTGGAGCTTGACACTGTTACATGTATTTATGTTGTAAATGTCAGATCTCTTGACAACTTTTTGTTGTAGGTATGTCGGAGCTAGACCATTGATGGATTTATACAATAAGACAGCATCCCTCAAATTAAGAAGAACTACCTGGCAAGAACTTAAGTTGTTTAAGTGTGGGAGTTATATGCTCAAATTTCCTTTACCAGATAAAATTCTGGCTGCAAAGTTTTGAACTAATTGAAGCCTGGCAATATTTCCCTTACTTGTCCCTGCCAAAACTGACGAACAATAGAATAATTTGCTTAAAACAATCGCATTCACACATTAAGGAGAGGAAGTCCATCAGATGGCGAATTCTGCTGATCGCGCAGAGTTTTCCAAAAAGGTACGGGATCTGGAAGTTATTCTCGATGTCCGGGATGTGACCGAAATACGGTGTGGGATTCGGGGAAATGTAAAATTTATTCACGGGACACAAGACCTGGTCGCTGCCGGTAGCGGGATAGGCCGAATTCTTTGGATAGGGTGCAGTTATATTGGAGAAAGTGGTATCATGAGTACTAGTGATGACACACGGGAATGCGGGATCAGGACCCCCACCACCACCACCACTTCCAGATCCTGATACTACTGGCATTACAGCTGGCTTCTATCTGGAAAAACTTCTGCTTTTATATCATCAATTTCATTAATGATTTACAGCATTGATAACTTGTTTCGGAACAAACCATTCCCTAATGTTAAGTCGAGATCATGTTCGACGTCCTCAAATCCTTGGGGAGCTTTAATCGTAAAACATAATGCGAGGATTGATTTGAACTTCAACATCCTCCAGGGCCCGAGCATTTGGCCATCACTTCTGCCACTTAGAGTACAGGCCTGTTATAAAAGCCATTGTGGAATCGATTTGCCAATCAGGTTGAAAGGAAATTTAAAAGAGTAAGGAGTTAGGCCTCAGGGCAGAGATTCCCCGGCGTACAAAATTTTGTTGAGTACAACCCAGGGCGTTTGCCTCGATTTAACGTGAATTCAAAGTTATTTTATTGGCTCTGATGCCATTGTGCAAACCGATACAGTCATCACACCAGCATGCACAACACTGGAAACAATAAAAGCTGTGTTCGCTCTTTTTGTCGCATTTTCCACACTTCACACCGCTTGTATTGCACTCTTTTATGGCCAGAACATCGAGTAGACTGTTAATACGAAAGTTTGTCGGCAAATCTTGCAGGTTTCCATTCCCAGGGACCCTGAATTCCTGTCTGCATGCATTCAGGGCACGCAATCACATTGGGGCCGGCACTCGTTCGTTGAATCCCATTCAGGCAGTGAAGGCAAACGCTGTGTAAGCAAGGCAACTGTTTTGGGTCTGTGAACTTACACATACACAAAGAACAAGAAACCTCTTCATGAAGATTATCTAGCAAAGTTTTGATATCCATGTCAAACGGCAGAAAACAACTTTAAGGAAGACCCGTCATATGAAGTTTCCTGATTAGTGTGCTTACGGTGATATTGTAATAAGCTTATGACATCAACCAATGACGAAGTGTTATTTTGAGATGTTTTGACGATGTCTACCTTCTGAGAATGATTGCAAAATAATTCTAGGTTTCTAAGAATTATACTCACGAAAGCGTGACTTCAGAGGCTCCTTGATAAGACACGAGAAATTTCACGCAAGGTTTCTCAGAACAGAATAGAAGACAGAGCTGCTTTACTTTGTTCTTATTTATGTTCTGTTTACTGTTATCTTTGTATTTGAAACTGCTCAAGCAATGTTCTGGCCATGGATGCCAGAGATTAGAGATGATAGTCGCGGCGAGGCATACACGGTTTATTTCATTCTCGCCGATTAAATTTGAACAACGGACCTCTGGAGCCAGGAGTTGGGGCCTTACGCAACCACATAGTATTGGAAAGAAAAGGGTAACGCTAATTTTATTCATTCAACTTCTCGTTTTTGTGAAATAACACACTTTTACCCCGTCATGAGTACTTTCAGGCTTAATTTCGTACCCAGAAACCTCGGGCTCTTTGGTCAGCGGGCGGTCGCCAAGAGGAATCTAGATCTGGATACGCATTTTCACGCGTGGCATGTGCACCAGGAGGGAATCATAAACTCGTCAGCGCGGCTGTCCGATGTGTCTGGCCATCGTGACGTCACAGCAAAGTGAAGCGTGCGTCGAGAAGATTTTCGTAAATGGCGGTGTTTTCGATTTCTGTGTTGTCATCTTCAAAACGTTTTTTTGCCATTTGGAAAGCGCCACTGGATTTATTGTTACCGTATTGCGCTTCACGTACGAAGGTATTCTAAGCGAAGGCTGGTTGAGTGTTATTTTGTTTACAATATAAAGCCCCGCGCAAAAGGATGCAACATTGTTGGCCACACTAGCCTGAGAACAGGCTCTCTGTTTGGGGAAAAAATAGCAAGGAAAGGGAAGTGAAAGGGGGGAGAGAGCCTGTAGACAACCAGTTGCTACAGGCCTTTTCGCTTTTCCCTCTTCCCACCAAAGGCCTGTTCACAGGCTATGGCCACACTGGACGAAAAAATGGATTTGCACAAATTTGCTCCTTGCAAATATGTAGCAAATTTGTAAAAACGGAGGACTACATATGGGCTGAAAGATGGTAAATGTCATATTTGCATACCATAAAACAGGGGATGTAAATAACTAGGCAAATGTGGCATTCAACATCTTTAACCGAGATTTACTCATCCGTTTTTACAAATTTGTGACGTTTTTTTCGTCCAGTGCCAACAACTCCCAACATTGTTGGATGTTACACGTTGCGACCTTTTGCACACCCTGTTGCATGTTGTCGATTGGGATTTGTTGCGCAAAGTTTGCAACCGGTTAAACTTTTAGGCAAACAACTCCCAACGTTTCTTTTTTTTTCCCCCGTGATCGCCGTAACTTGGATCCGTTTGCACAGCTCTTTTAAAATTGTTGGGACCACGCACGCGCATTACACATGATCTCCCGCCCAGAGTCTTATGGGTTGTATCCTTCCCACGACAATGCACTGTAGGTCTCAACATTGTTGGGAGTTGTTGCATCCGTTTGCACACCACCACTGCCAACACGGACGCCACAATTCCCAACAGTTAACAATGTTGGGAGTTGTTGCGTCCGTTTGCACGTAGCTCATTTTACCGGGGAAGAGGACCTCCACAAGAGAACAAACACAGCGGTAATTTGAACCTGGATAAACTGAAATGTTCACTTAAAGTTCGTTTTGCTGAGAAACGGTTTACTTATCTTTAAAGAACTCACGACTATACAAGTTGCTAGCCTAAGGGTTGATTTCCACTGTCGCGTAATTTTTACATACGTACGTGGGTAAAATTTATGTTCGCAAAGAAATATAGAGGCAATGTATGAAAGGTCGCTCGTAAGCGTAAAAAGTAGAACCTCGCTCAACTTCACGTTTAATCTCAACACTTAATATCTTGTCTCTATTTTATTTACGTGATTAAAATTTACGTGCGTTAACGTACGTAACCAAAAACGCGTCACTGGAAATCAACCTTAAGTACGTTATTTCATTGCGCGAAAGTTTTTAACCTTCATTACCACAAGAATAAGGCAAAGTAGCCTGCGTGGCAGGCGTTCGAAAGGGAGGGCCTCAAGGGGGAAGGGAGTAGGCAAAGTGGTCAAATGCAATTCTAAGAAAGCGAGGTGACTGCCACAGAGTGAAAGATAAGAAACAAAGCCTCATTTCAGTTTACCGGTATTTTATTATCACTTGATTTCTAACTAATCAGCAAATCTTTGGCATATTCATTACTTTCTGTTGTCAAAGGCGCATACCAAAAAGATGAACACACTTCTGTGAGTGACTATCACAAGCAGGAAGAGGACGAAGAATGCTGAGAAAGAATACACTTGTCATGCCTATAATCAGTTTAAGTAATGATCCGGGTAAGGTGGATAGCAATTTCTTTTGTTATGCGGCAACGGTGCTTTCCCCACATAGGAATGTTCTCATTTTTACACAGAGAATGCATAAACCTACATGAAGGCCGTTTACGCAATAAAATACATTTACACTCCACTTTAAAAGGGTGTTTTTTTGTGTCAAAAGATTTTGACCAATCACAAGAGTTGAAAACAATAGCCAGGAAAAGTTTACAATTTTACATGTTCCCCACATAGGATTTCTTTGTTATTCAAGAAGATGCTTGGAAAGTAAGGATGAATATATGTACTGCTTTATGAAGTTTTGTTAACTTTTGCTGTTTAAGCCAATCAGAAGTAAGTACAGACCATAGAAAAGTTAGCACCTTTTTTGCATTCCAACATGTTCGTTGCCATTGTTGCTATCGCTCTTATCTGGACGGTTTCTTAAATTCCTTTAACACTAAAGTAGTTTTTTGAGCAGTTCAGTTAGAGGAGAAACTTCATTTCGCCCCGCTGTGCTATCTGGAATGCCTAACCCTGGGAATATGCTTGAGAAATATATTGTAATTTTCCTCGCGTGTGCCAGTGGCTCATTTATAAGAAGCTTTTGAGTGACATAATATGAGGGAGCATTTCCAAGGTTTTTTCTCTTCACTCTTCATCCTCTACATGACTAGATAAACTCTATGGAAGGATCCTATAAACAGCATTAACATTCGGTCCTCCGACTCCAAACGGGCATTGAGATTTATCAACTGCACCAAAGCGATTATATTGAACCTTGGATGTTTCGCCGCTCCAGCACTCGCCGTAAAACTGTATTGCAAATATCTAAGGAACCGAACAAGAATAAACAAATAATGAATATAAGAGTTACGTTATAAATGTTCGTCTTCATTCGTTCTTCACAACGGTTCAACCCGGGAGGAACAATTTGGCTGAAAAATCTGACGATATGTGTTTTGTTCAACCACAATTAAACAGTCATCAAATACCTACGCTCTTGGTTAAAATGAGACCAATGACCAGGGAAATTAGTAAAGGACCAACCTCTGGACTTGTCCGGGGATTCTCTTTCAGAGTGCATTTTCATTTTCTCGCATTTTTCCCCCGCCGCCGTTGTTTTCTAAAACTTCTCCTTATGGTGCAAATCGATTGAAAAATCATTGGTAATAATTCATTAATGCGTGGTTCGAAACTTTATAAGACACTCCCACACTTTTATCGGTCAAACAAAGGTCTTTAATCTTCTTTGAGTTTGTTGCTTTCAAAGCCGTTTACATTTGTTTACGTTTACTGTTAGGTCACCTTTTATGAAGAAAATGTTACTTCCAGTTTCATATGACAATGAAAAACGAAATGTGAGCAAAACGTCTTTTGTTTGTTTGTTTGTTTGTTTATTTTTGTATGAGACTCATCCCCCATCAAAGTCCGGGCTGGGACTGACGAGCGATACTAATCCATCGCCAATAGACGATCAACTCACTAATGCAATTTTCACATTATACTGGATAGCTTTTACTCCCCCACGAAAACCATACCGGATAGTGCTTCTATCAATCACACTCATATTCGTGCATGATTAAACACTTATCTGGGCGATCTTATTCAGCCTACCTACTCAATTCATTAAAAAACTAATCATGATAATTTCTGAAGTAGCTGAAGTTTGGACAGAGTCCACTGGCATTATAAGTGACTTACTTTGTAGTTTCTCTGTTTGGATAGCAAGGCACATTTCTGAACAGTTTTCTCCAGGTGATACCAATCTATTTCAGATCGAAGGTTTTTCACAACCAGCGGAAACGTTCTGCTTTGGGGGTTATCTTTATAGCAGCCTATTTCTTCCACTGTTAAAATACATGTAAAACATCACTTAGAAGACGTGGGAAACTATATCATCACAACACGACAGAAATACTACAATGCACTCCCTTGAATTGATTTATTAAGTGTTAAAAAATATCTCTTTATTACTCTCTTACTCCTTGCTTTAGTCATGGAGAAAATTAATGTAGCACTTTCACGAGGTACTAATTATTTAGCATAAACTCAATTACAACTAAAATGACTCATTGACAAATAATTTTTCGAAGGTGTTTTGAGGACCACAGTGAAGCTTATTAATTCAATTTCCACTCCCACACTAACCTATAACCAATGTCAAACATAGACATTCACAACAAGACTAGACGGCAAAATCACCATCTATGAAACGAGATACTTAAGAAGGGCCACCAGCAAGACCATGCCGGGCAAGATCAGGGAAATAGTAGGATTGGCAACAGTTCAACATCATATTGACAGAGAATGAAATGGTTCGGTGTTATGACGAGTTTGGACACCAACCAGCTAGCAAAGCAAGCACACAGCACTAGACGGTGTCCGCGCATAAAACAAGAGGACGTTAACGTGAGATCTGGTATGGATTAAGGACTTGAAAGACAGCCTAACGGCACACAACATCCCAATCATCACAGCAACATCTTTCACGACAATATTCCCTTTGTCATAGCCCTCAGACTCGCGGCTGATCGAAAGCATTAACGCCCTACCACTCCTCCGTTCGAACCAAGAGACTATAAAGGGGACAGAGAGGGCATCCCCCATATACACCCTATTCCATAGGTAATTCGTCTCGAGTTATTTTTAACACCACAGATCTCAAGGGGGATTAGACAACAGCCAATGACATAGCGCGAATGTGTTCCGCGTGGATGACCCACGCTGAGAGTCACGCGTCCTTCACGAAATGACGCAGAACAAAATGGGGGAAGACGCGGAGAGCGATTTTGCTATTCCTTTCGTCGACGAAAACGACTACAGCGAGATTTCTGCGAAAGCTGTTTCAGCGAAACCGAAATTAAAAAAGAATCGCCCTTTCTCTCTTGTATAGAGCTAACAGTAGAGCAGGGAAATCCTTAACACACTGAATATTCTCTCAGGATCATTTATAATTTACAGTTTGAAGAGAGCAATTTCTGGTTTGATGTTTATTTTTTTCAGTCTTTATAGCAATTATTCCTACCCACTTACTTTGTCAATTGTAGGCGAACCCTCCTAAAGCTGAATTTCAAGGGACCATATTGAAGCTCAGAAAGAGAAATAAAATTTCGTCGTTGCTTATTTACGTCCTCCATAAAACGCGAAATTAGGCATTTTCACGTCGTAGTCGTGCAAAAACGGGAAAGAAATGAACGAAAAAGTGTGTTGCACGTGCGAAGTTGTTGTTTTGCTAATTAAACCTATTGTTTTTTTGACGTTCTAGTTGTCGTCCGCGTCGTTGGATCTTAAACTCCCTAAATTGTACAAACGACCGGTTTCAATAGACCGGCCAAATTTCTCACTTTATTAAAGCACTGAGGTTACGACAACTTTGAGTTAAACTGATTTCAAGGGCTGTCAAAAAGTCTAGCGATTCCCTTTTCCCAGGTGAGCGCCGACTCATTTCGCTTCAATATTCAGAAATGCTCTCGATCTCTTCACGCTTTCATTGCCTTTCGCCCGACATGTTTTGCACGGCGTTTAGTCATGCGAAACCTCCACGAAACATCCACGTCTCGCGCGAGGTAACTTTATCCCGGTTCTAAAAATAACTCGAGACGAATTACCTATGGAATAGGGTGTATATGGGGGATGGCCTCTCTGTCCCCTTTGTAGTCTCTTGGTTCGAACGGATAGATAAAGTAAAGTAAAGTAAACTCAAGTAATGATGGAGACTTACTGCACGGTCCGTCGGTAAAACTGATGTCATCAAGTCCAATGTCTCCTCGGAAACTCGCGCCTCTTATCGCTTCAATCTCAACCTGCGCAAAAATATTTCTTTCAGAATAGTCTTTATAGATCGGGAAGATGTCTCCCACTGGTAATTTTAACGCCTTATTGTAAACTAAAGTAAAATCAGCGCAATTTTGTAACCAAATTGAGACTTCAGAGTGTTAACATCATCATCCGAGTTCACTTAAGCTTTATTATCAAAGCGAGGCCAGGTGAACAACCATTCGTATGAAATTTAAAATGAAAAGATTTTTATATCAATGGTTGTATACCAGGCTTTGATAAAAAGACTCCCTGAAACTCGGATAATGACTACTTCTACTCTTATCTGCCAAGAGGAATGTTTTTTAATTCCCTATTTCGTTTCGACTGTATGACCAAGCCTTGGCGACACACGGTTAACACACAAGTCCGAATACCTCACAAGACACACAGTTTACACAGAGACGATTCGTTAAAACGCGTTACGACTAAAGAAAGCCGTCTAATTTTCAAGGAAAAATTATCTGAAAGCATGTTTTATGGTCACTATTGAACCCAACCTGTACTCATTACAATCTTCCAGTCGTAATTAGTCTCGCTTGCGTAAGTAGCGAGACTCATAATCTGCAAGCTGTTTTTCTTCGTATTTAGAACACAGAAGGGCGTTGGGGTCCCAGGCGTTCGTAGTGGAGACCGTGGAAACTGGGAATAAGAATCATTGCGTGACCGAAGCCACGCATGTTTTGCGAAGAAAGCTTAGGAAAGATTAATAAATGCGATTTAGAGCTTTTCCGGAACGGGTGGGTCCACGAATTCTATCGCTTGAAAGAGCTGATAGAATTGGAATAAGTGAACACTTCAGTGGTCGAAAAAAAAAGAATCTTAATTGACAAAGGCTAACTGGTCGGGTGTTGTAGACCTTTATTTTATGCAAATGAGTCTTGTGATGAGCATGCGGTTTATTTTCGGTGATGATTTAAATGACGTGCCATGTTATCATCACGATGTAATTTCTCTCACATTTTCGTGTAATTATACACGCGTATAGCCTGCGACTGCAGACGTAACACGCGTACTAAATCAGTTCAGAAACAAATCGTCGAATACGATGTAAAAGTAAACATCCTGAAGAATACTCGACCGTCTAGAATAACCGCCTCCTCATTTCTTATCTCCAATCTCCAAGCAAGCGAGACATAACGCCGATATTAATAGCGTTCTTCAGTGTTCATTTTGATTCGCTTGCAGCTCTCTCTCTTTTTTGCGCGCTCACAACTCCCCCAGAACGTATCATCGGTAAGAACACAATTTCCATACCTTATAATCTAAGCTGCTCGTAATAGAAACTTTTGCTTGCATCCATTGAGTTCCTTGGTTACCAGCCTTTTGCCAAAGTAGGGTCCTTTTGAAATCTTTAGCAAGGGTATACACACTAAGAGTTCCAGTTGATGAGCCATACATGTGGTACCAAAAGGACAGGCACCGAGCAGCAGTTGGCGAAAATTGATGACTGAGTAACCTAGCCTTATCGCCCTCTTGCGCGGGACTGGAAGCTTCCACATAAAGATACTTGCCTGGGGAGAACGACATTCTTTATTTAATATGTCACATTTTCATGATTAAGGATTACAGGGGTTAGGTATAAGGTTCGGTTTATCATTTTCTTTATCCCTATTAGGTTTCAAGCAATCTATTTTTTTTTTTGCTTCATCGTTTTGAGCAAACTCCAGTTTACTATATATACGGTTCATATATTATACCCGTAAACTCATAGAAAACGGCATCTAAACTCGAAAAGTGTTCAATTTCTTCCAACATCTCGCGTGGGTTATTTCGCGGGTAAACCAATGGAAACTCTTAATTAAACTAAGAAGAGGACTAGCCACCCGTTTTCGTCGTTTTCGCATGAACGCAGGCCCTTTTAATTAGATTAGTGGGTAATTTTTTACCTGCGCCACTTGTGTGGTCAGCGGAAGGCCCCGTGAGGCTGCTGGGTGTCGATCCAGACTCTAATAACCACTTAAAATCTGAACTGCTGGATTGGTCATTTGACCAGTGGCACATTCCATCGGCGAAGTCAAAGTCACAGTCATCAGAGCCTACAAGTAAATCGAGCCATCTTTGGGTCAGTTTAAGAGCAACTAGGAGTAATAACTCGGCTGTTTTATTTTTATTTATTTATTTTATTTTTATTTTATTTTGATAAGTTTATGCCATGTACCTTAGCCCGTAAGAGGACTAAGAAGTTAGTAAGGACCATTTAGTAGATTGGCATTGAACCGCATAATAAAAAATACATATTCAGTGCAAAATCGCTCTCAATTTAAACCACTTAATTTTGTTTTGCTCACTCACCCAAGCCACACCTTCTCAATATGCAAGCCTCTTGTTCTTTATCATCGCCAGGACAGGATTTTCCGGAATTTAGTGGTGGTGGATCATCGCATTTGCGCGTTCTTACTTTTGTTCCACTTCCACATGTCTTGCTGCATGTGGCCCATGATGACCAGCGGCCCCAGTGTCCATCCACGGGCGCTGCAAGAAGAAGGAATGTAATATGAAAAATGACAGCATTCATAAAATTTCTATTCCAGTTACAGATTAACAGGACGACCACACTTGGTACCAAATAGACAGCCGTATTTTGGTCTCTAATTATACGAGGTCAGTTGGGAACTTTGGATGATAACTATGTCCCACCCTCTTAATTTCACAATTATCTCTTAATCAGTTTATTACTTTACTCGTACCACAGATCGAACGTTCTACTGCATGTTTTAACAGCAAATAAACCCATATACTGGAAGTGGAAAGAACATGGTAGAAGCTTTTAAATCGGCAGCCTGGGCGAAAAAAGCTTGTGAACTACTTGCAAAAGGCTCCTTGGGTGACGCCCTCCAGGCTCTCTGGTGAAATGGATTTATTGCGTCCACAAATCGATGAAAAGTTCGGTCTATATTATTTGCAAAATAAATTTAAGATGTCTGTGTATTTGATGTTATAATAAACAATAGAGTTCACCAGTGAGAAACCCAATGTGAAGAACTTTAAAGCATCTTACTTCTGATTTAGTAATTAAGCAAAGACCGAGTAACCTACATGCATGCACTTCTCTACTACAACTCCGAATGGTCCAACGAGAAACCCATTTAACGCCAATAAAGGCATCCATGGTTCGTACAACTTCAGACAAACAAATTAAATTTCAAGAACTTTTCAAGGACTTTTCAAGGACAAGTTACAGTTTTCAATAACTAAGATTTATTCAATAAATCGGCACTCTTTAACCCCCTTTTGAACACTTTATTGACTCTAACACGTCATGGAGTCATTTACGATTTTTTTCTTCTTCAGCCATGGTCATTGATCACATTATCTTGTACTACTTTCCACAACAAGGCTTTGCAAAACGACTGAGTATGCATCTGAGGTACAGAAACAGCATTTAAAATAAAGAAACAGAAGTAAGATATCGCTGATGCACAAAAATGTTTTTAGGTAGTGAATTTCAAGGATTTTTCAAGACCTAATAAAGAAATCAAAAGTACTTTTCAAGGATCTTAACCGAATTCAAGGACTTTTTAAGACAACTACTAAAATTCAAGAACTTTTCAAGATTGTACGAACCATGGGTATCTTTTGCACTTTCCACCAGTCAAACCCGCACGCCTCCTCCTCCTACTAACCGTAACATTCTTGGTGGGGACAAACCCGTTCTTCTGTCTGTATCCCGTTACTGTGCCCAGGACAGTGGACATCTTTGTTTGTGGACGTGCAGTAACGTTGACGGTACTTTTTACAATTGGCACCACAGGGTCCAAAGTCTGACCACCTGCTCCATCCGGGACTATTCGCACCTGTTACATCAAAAACCATCAAACAATCAAACCAAAGAAGAACTAAAAAGGGCCACTGATGCAAGATGCATTGAGGAAATTTAACATATAGTGGCTTACGAAGTTTACAGGAACCCATTTCTCGAATGTCTTGATATTATTTTGGGCCCAGAAAGCTATCTTACCGGCAAGCAGCTATAATACTGATTATTACAAGACCGCAAATGCTCGAATTAGCGCCCTCCCTCAAACAAGCGCTATAACATGAGGCTTGAAATATTATAAAGAAAACTTAATCAGTGGCGTTTTGAAGCCCTTTTCTCTTTTAATATGTCTTGACGCTAACAAATTTGTATTGCTTAGTGTTTAACCTTAAATGGTGGATTTGATCGAAAATGTGGGCAAAACCACTGTCCGAGAATGCAAAAATTCATCTTCCGGGTGATGTGCGTCGCTCAAAACGTCTTTGCTTTAGCTTCCTCCCATTTAGCTCCTCCCTTTGAATGAGCGCGCCTCAACCCTCCCGGTGGTACAGGAGAAGAAAAGGGTTTCAAAAAAAACTTTAGAGGAAATAGGTTTTTGAGAGCGACATTTCTGTATCTTCTACATAGTTCTACTTTACTATTACAGTTTGTTTTGTTTTGTTTTGTTTTGGTATACGATCTGCCCCCCCCTTTCACAGACCACTGATGTAACTGTTTTCGGTTTGTTAGTAGAAGCCATTTTAGTAACCAATACTTCCTTTTATTACAGACCACTCCACTTACTGCTGCATTCGTAGAGTGAGTTGATTTCCTGTATATCCAGTTGGGTGAATCCATTTCTCTGGCCAAGTGATCTTGCGGAGTCTTTAATAGATCTTATAGTAGCTTCGCCATTCCTAGAGAAGCTGTCCATACCATAATGCATAATACTGTCGTAGTCGTAAGGCACGTGGAGGGTGTCTATCCTGCCTCGGTCGTATTTGTTGAAGTTGTGTGACTGGCCTGGAGTAGAGAAATACTATGAAGACAGATCTTTCACTTCTATCTTAACGTAGCTGGAAAGCCTACGCGACGAGAATGCATGTGTAGCAATATGTGGGTAATTTAAGAAAATAATATTGCCAAACAAGGCCATGAAGTAACTCATCTGTCATTAAATCGTTTATACCATTCCATGGTACTCATCTGACAACCGTGAAATTATGACCAAATTACACAGGATTTACAGCCACCCTCATGCCCTTGTTACCTACAATCCTCGTCACATTAAGTTGGGACACCCCTTGCCGTACCCATATTCCGACAAAAAGTTGCCCGCCTTTTTTGCTTCTGACATGCCATCTCGCAAAAACCAACATTGTGGGGGCAGACAATACCACTGCTGTCCCAGCTAGTGACGAGTATTGTAGCCTTAAGGCCTTAAAATCGGACGACGTTTTAGCTATCAAAATAGCTGTATATCGTATTACAACATCAACATTAGCAATTTTAGGGGCGCTGTCTTCACTCAACCACCATTTATGGTTCTAAGATACCATGGGCTAGCTTGAAAAACAGCTGACATTTTGCGACGTCACTCTTGGTTTCCCCACGAAATGACGTCTGAGAAAAGAGCGCAGAAATTCCATGCTGATGACGCGTCACTATCTAGATCTGGGTAGAGCTTATGATTGGTTGAGGCAAATTTTCCCCACGCGGCAGGACCAATCAGAAGCACTACCCAGATCTGGAAAGTGACGTGTCATCAGCCGGGAATTTCGTTTCTCGTTTCGCGGGTAAACCAGTGGTGGCATCGTGTAATGCCGGATTTTTTTCAGGCTAACCATGGGCCGAACGTCGGTAATTTTGAAAGTAGTCGGGTGGTTTTTGTAAACCGATGGGCATACACATCGTCTCCTCTTGTCTTTCGGAATCCGCTTTTCGTCACTGTATTTTGTTTGCTCGTTTCAACTCTTTTAAGGATCATGGCGGTTATGCACACTGCATCAAAAAATCAGGCCTTCATCGGGATTCAACGGGAAACCGTGGAGATCTCATTAGCGATGCTTTAATCTAACCAACTGACATAAAAAGTCACTGCCATTGAGTGCAAGTCAATAACATACATTCAGTCCACCACCAAACCTTCACTCTAACTCTATTTACTGTTGAGATTATATTGGCGTACCGTCCAGTATGTTCTCCCAGAGTACTTCTACATAAAGGTTTCTGTCTGGTCGTGATTGCTCGTGCCAGAAGCCAATTGCGTGCATTATTTCATGCATGACGGTTCCTCTTTGATTGCAACCGCTGCCTAGTGAAACCTCTTGCCCGTAGTTATACCTCCAATACTTTTTCCCAACACTAGACCAGCACCTGAATAAAACAAATTAAACAAGGATGATACTCAGCGATTGTGAAAATATGTACATCACAGGTGCCAGGCTATGTTCAATCTATATGCAAATGTGTATTCAGTCAGGAGTAAAAGAAGCCATCTTATTGGTTGCCTGGAGTTTTTATAAACATTAACCCCTCAAGAAGGCATTTCACTCAAAGTAAAAGAGAAAACACTCGTATATCAGTCGTAAGCAAAGCTTTCCGTTCGAAGTTTTCCAGCTGTCGTCCAACAGAACATGGATCACACACAAGATTTTATAGTAGAAAACTTACCCAGATTTAAAAACAAACAGAAGCCAGTTTGGCTGATTCGATCTCTCAACAAACTTTAGACAAGTATGTTTGTGAAACTCTGCAATAGCTTCCTTGACGCTGGATATATAATCAGCTGCACGAAAACAAACAAACACAAAAAGATTTAAGTCGTTTCAAGGTTATGGAAATATGCTCTAAATGAAATTGTTAAATTACGTCGCCCGGCGTACTTTTATAAGGTATAAACGCAAATACCCAAATGGAAAATCAAATCCTCCAACCACCCCCCCCCCCCCCCCACCTCAGCCTCCCATTCCTTTAGGGCAGAAGCTGGACTGCCGTGTGTGCCACTTGCAGTGCCGTGTGAGTTGTTGAGGTGATGTAATTTTTTTCAATCTTTTTAGGCCCCTCCGGCTAATTTGGATATACTTTCTAGCGGCTCCTTCTCTCACAACCTTGAATGCAAAACCCCTTAAATCCCGAATGTCATGATCAATCGATAAATCACTCAGCTCCGTGTTTGAAGAGAGTAAGGGACGCTATCCTGCGAGCAAGCTTTCACGGGGCTTCTGGGGGTACAGCCGGGCTGACAGGCTAAAGGGACGCAGTCCTCAATGAAAGAGGAACCAGGAGCTAACGTTGAGCTAACGGGCCTTTTTTGGTGTGCACCACCACCGCCTCCACCACCACCACCACCAAAAAACACTCACACAAGAGGTAATTAGATCATGCACTTTTCCTTCGATGTTTAATACCGTGGGATAAGCGGTTCTCACCTGGAAGTCCTGGATCAAACTTGTAAGGCACTATCTTATCATGCCAGAGAATCCGTCTGTTACGGTCAGCGTTCCTCTTGCGTCGACTCGCTTCCAGGTCTCCGTCAACATCTCCCTCCTCACGGGTATCCACAAACTTCAGGTCAAATGGAGACAGAAGGATATCGCCCTCAAATAAGGATTCGGCGACAGCTGATGAAATAAGTATACATAACGTATTCAGTAAACGATACGTACCAGATGAAATGAATGAAACATTGAATTTAACGTGGCACGATGTTTATTGTGGGGACTTTTACCGTACGTTCAATCGCTCCTCTTTGCAAAGCGTCCACGACAAATGGTGATACTCAAAGTGTATGGAGAATATGAATGCATTACTTCGCCTTCCCGAACAAATCGCAACTCAGACTACCCAAACAAATTACCCAGAGCGCACATATCAGTGTAACTAAACTCTGCCATCACACTTCGTAAAGTTACAAGTTCATTTTTATAACAAGAGAGAAAAACATTTAGACCTCACGGAAAAAAATTAAAAATAAATAAATAAATTTTCAGCGATAAATATGATTAACTGTTATCCCTTTCCTTGCCCTCACCACTGTAAACACAGATATAATAAGCTGGTTCTAAAAACGGTCAGTGTAAACATTGTCAGGTCCTAATCAGGTACGGTCATACAAACCCTTGTTAGCTTTGGTGATATGATTCGATATTTCTACGTCCTCATCTGAAGAGTCGTCTCTTTCTAAGAAAAAAAAGTCGTTTTACCATTTGACTTTTGCAGAACAGTTGATTAAAATGCTTGACATAAAGAACGCAAACAAACAATAGCAGCATTACAGAAATTCGGGAAGTATTTGCAGTAAAAAGGCTGACTATGATCGATGAAATCGAAACTTTCTCAAAAATATTGCTTCGGAAATGTTTCAAAAAACGGCGTGTGCTAAGTTTTTAAAGGCGTCCGAGATATTGTAGCAGCAGGAAAATTTTTACAAACATTTTACTATTGTTTCTGCCAATATACGTTGTTATTTTCCAACTCTCCCTGCAAATCATGCAAATTGTTGTATATTGAAGAAATAGCGACATTTTCGGCGGTATATCAGCTGACTCGAAATAATTTTAAAAAGCCAGAGCAAGAGGGCTGCACAAGTCGACGACTATTATAGCGTTGCGTTTCTGGAAACGTAACCAAAGAAAAGGCACCACTACATCCTAACCTTAATCCCATGAAAAAAATACAGCAACTATTTTAAAACTCACCTTTGTGCCACGATTTAACAGGAATCGCAAAGCCGGCCAGGGCAAACCCCAAAACCAGACAAAGTGTAATGACACCTTTTACTGCAGCCATTTTATTTAGCCGATCGCAATGAAGCAACGATCGACTCCTGACGAATATCACTGAAATTGCTTCTTCACTTTTCTTTCGACGTAAAACCACTCTTGGCTTCCTTCTACTTTTATTGCATCGATGGAATATCTCAGATGTTATTTTCCCATGCTAATAACACTGAGTTGTAAAGCAAAGGTGGTTGTGTTTCCTCGCACTTGCGGTAACCCTGATATGATTGGACCAATCTAACTTAAGAAAATTATTACATATTACATCTTATTTCCAAACGGAACACAAACCTACGTATGAAATCGCTACAGCCGCGAGGGAGGAAAAGGGTAAACGAAAGTTGTATCAAATTTCACTGATCGCTTTAGTGTAAAATTTTCACTGAAGAATACACTGTACATTACTGATATTTCAGCGTATTTTGGAAGAATAAGACGAGAATAATCAAACCTTTGTTTGAACTAAAATGTCCAACCATTAATATTTAGACAGACGTTTTCTTGTAAAAAACTAATACCTAACACGTTTTATTAAAGTCAGCTACAGCAAGGTAAACCTACTTTACTCAATTTCGGGAGTTAGTCCAGGGGAAATGAACTTAAGTTTGTATTTGGCCATGCACTTTCCTTTGAATCCTATAAAAAAGATTCCATTTCCGCTCTTTCAAAGCTTAATACAACACATTAACAATGGAGTTATTTTAACCTACAACGGCAAGTAACGGGGAAAACGAATATTGAGAAATAGTGTGAAAAGTAGATTGATTCAACAAACATCACGTTTTCTGTAGCCTGGCAACTTCATAGGCAGAAAATTATTTGTAACTGATTTTAATTCTCGCCAAAGGGAGTAAAGAAAAGAGAGAGACAAAATTCATTGTAGTAACTTTGGCGGACAGTAAATTTTCTCGGTTACGAGTTACTATCTTTGTCCTCTGATTGAATTTTTCCTGTTTAACATTTTTTATTCCCGCAGAAAAAAAGTCCAACAAACATTCCCAATTTCATTTTGAAAAATGCTGGCAAACAAAAAGTACCATGGTTTCATACGAATGGCCAGCCTATACGATTTCAACCACAGACTAAAAAAATTAGAATTGAACTACATACTAAAATAATAATAATGTGACAGAGTCACTTTTATAGTTCCTTAAGAGACTTGTATATCGTTTTATTATGTTTTTAGTTACACAGTTGTAGTTTTTTTAATTCTTTTGGCTTATTTTGAAATTCTGTAGACGAGAGTAGATCGGTTTCTGCTTACTTTCTGAAAGGTCACCATCTCTATTGTTCAGTCAAATTCCCTGTTCAGTTACTAGGTTAATCACGTATTTTTGTAGTTTTACTCACTTATCTTTTAGATATGCGTAGGATTGGTATTTTCTTAGGTTTGTTTTTCCTGTGCGTAGTTTTTGCTATCGCGTTTTATCGTTTCTCTTTTCAACACCTATTATTCGTAAGTCAGGCGTGACTCGGGCGTTTATTTTAATCCCTTCTATAATCAGGATGTGATGTACCCGTTTTATGCTTTTGACTCGTTTCCTGTTATATAAGTATCTGTTTACTTGCGTATAAATACGAGTACTTTTGTCTAGTTACCTCGAGTTGAGTTAGCTCGGCTAGTAAGCTTTGCTATTAAGCTGTGGAGCTTAACTCCCCAGAAGGTTTCGACCTCTGGTAATTTTTGTGCAACATTTCCTTATATCGTTGTTTCATTCTTGCGCTGTATTAATATATTTCATTTTTTTTATTAGCTTTTACTTCGTTTTGTCGTTAGTTTTGTTTGTAATTAGGTTTTCGTTTTCTTTTGTATTAAACATTCATTTAAGGCCACTCCTAGCATCCAAAGGATTCATGTCGTTGTGCCACTGCTCTTTGGCCTCCGGCCGTTGGCGACGTTGAACCGCTCGCGCCGCTCGGTTACAATTATTATAATAATAAAAAAAACATGTGAAAGTACTGCATAGAAGGTTTCATTTAAATGGTCACACTATAGAATTTCATCTTCATCAACAGAAATCGTTACACCACTACTCAAAATGTCGGCTGTTTTCTCAGGCTCTTCCACCTCGCCTCCGAAGGTTGAAGAATATTTCATGCGAATCTGTTAATATCAATCTTGATAACAATGTATGTCTGTACGACGTGTAGATCGTCACTGAAATTCTCACATCAGAAGTTAGAGGTTGAATGAACAAATGTCACCAAGGCGAACGTGTGTATGGAATCAGTATTCAGTCTATTAAAACTCGTGTCTAAATTCCTTGAAAAGTAGCTGGCTGTGTCTAACCCTTTCCAACTAGTGGTCTATTATTAATACTACGTTCTGATTGGTTCAGCTACTACTAGGCTATATGTCATAGCCCACTAGTAGCGAAGAGCGCCGGCTTTGAAAACCAAAACAATAGCGGCTGAATCGCGTTTTGCTAGCTACAGTTGTTTTCTCTCAATATTTTTGACCAGCTAATTGGATTTTACTAAAACAATTATTCCTCTCCCCCTCATGGCCTCTGAGTCAATAGCCCATGAGGCCGACGACTCAGAGCCCATTCGTGCTCGAGGAATAATTGTTAATTAGCTGTTAACTACTTTTCCTTCAGTTTTGTGTAGTCTCGCCTTTTATCCTAGCAAATTATAGTTATAACCCAGGTGGGCTTACTCTTCTTCGTTCATAGTTCTCCCTGTTTTATCGTCCCCACCACCACGCCATGGCTAATTCAGAAAGTCAATCCACTACCGTTGTTTTAAGTTAGCAAGTTTAAATCTTTATTACTATAATCCTTTTCATTTAAACACTACTCTGCAAGAGATACATAACCTTTTGATTTGTAGAAAAGAGGAACAGAAGTGCAATCACTAGAGCAGTTATTCACTTGGTATACTGTGCGAGGTGGTTTCTAGTAGCTTTCTACTGGGTGCATGAAATCAAAAGTTGTGACAGGTACCTTGCTAAGAGACCTTTAGATTCGAGGAAAAGAATGAGATTTAAAGATTTTTTTCGAGTACTCTCAAAAAATCGACAGCCCGGATTGCCTCATCCACGTTATAGTTTACATCCACCCCCATTCATCCTGAGTAATTAGATTACCCAGTTTAATGGGGTAAAATGCTAAATGCGTATAAAACAATGTTCGGCGGCAGAACTCGCAGCAAAAATAAATTACTCCATGCGTTTGGTTTCTGCAGCGGCCAAGCTTGGCGAGTAGGTATCGTTGCGTTGTTGTATATAGGAGCAAATTTGTATGATAAAGTATACTTTTAAATATCTTCCATTCGGGCCCACAATCTAGACACTGAAATAAAGAGAAAAAAACTTTAGTCTAGTGGCGACTTTTTGGACAAAGCAGCGAAATTCACTATATGCCGTGGATTTCGTTTCGAATTAAGTTTCATTGGTTCGAAACGTTTGATGTCTTCAAAAAACGTTGGTAACTGAATTTACTCAAACAAATTTCGTTTGTGTTTGATTTTTGATCGCAATAAAACGGGCTAGTTATAGACAAACAGGATTTACTTGCCGCGAATTCATTGATTAGAAGTATAGTTCTTTTACATTAAACTTGAGACTAAAGGCATTCGTGGTAATATGTAAAAACAAAATTAACTTTTTGCGAATTAGACAAAAGAACCCATCTAAGTACAAAGCAGTTTTAGGGTTAGAACTTGACGCCCAAGCCCGGAATGAAAGCATCACCGAGACTCAGTATGCAGTGTTCCCATTTTTTACTGGAACACTCTTTATAGTGCGGTTTATTACCAAAGACCAGCGCATAATAGAGCCGTATTACAATGCTGGTCTCCTAAGTGGAATCAATTGCGACCCACTATGAAAATCCTTAAAAAATAACACACTGAGAGTAAATGGTGACAGCCCAAATAACATAATCTAACACTAGATGCGAGGCAACCGACAGGACAGAACCTACATTTTTTTGGTGTAATGCGTCTTCTAAATACGAGATGTACATGACAGGCCGTATACAGCGGGTGAATGGGAGACTTACAGAGGCTATTGATGTGATTAACCCTTTAATTCCCAATAGTGACTAATGTCAATTTTCTCCTAACGATATCCATACAATGTCAAGAGATTAGGTTATGAGAATTAATAAAATGATCACCTAAGGGAAATGCCTTTATCAATTATCAAATTCTCTCAACTCATCCATGAAGGAAATGTATGGAGATCAGTTTGGAGAATTTGTATGTGGATATTGGGGCTTAAAGGTTAACAGTGTACCTGTCTATTGTTGTTGTGGTGGTTCATTAGCAGCAAGTGTCGCTTGTTCCTGGGCGCTGCCTTGCTGTTGTATAAAAGTTCCTTGAGGAGCAGCAACTGCCACTGCTGTCACTCCTGTGTGAGGATGTTGCTGAATTTGATAAATCTTTGGATGGTAAACAAGCATAAAAATATAATTGAATTTGATTTTACAGCAGTTCGAACCTAAAAAAGGCCATTTCCAAGTTCCAAATACTCTCACTTTCAAAACGAAGTAAAGTGCAAAACCTTTCATGTAAAAATAAGTTTTATTTGCTTGAGTATAAAAATTTCATTTTCATATCAATAGCTTCGCACTTAACCTTGCTTTGAAGCAGAGGCTTAAAGCAACTCAGAAATGGATTTCCTTCCTTTTGTAGTAGTTACTCTTGCTTAATTTTTAAAACATTACACCTTATTCCTGGAGATGAACTTGAGAAGATCAACAATTTCACGAAAGGAATGATGGTTTTCTGTACATGACTGTATATGCCCTGACCTAGCCCCCCAAGACTGCTAGAGAGACATTCTTTGGTTTCTCTCACCTACCCTCCCTGTACTTTAGAACATGAATATCTAGGGCCCTATTTTATCCAGTTTGACAAAGACTTCCCCAGCAGCTTTTCTCACAATGTATGCTTGTGCCCACTAATTATAAAAAAGAGTGGCTTAAAGAGTTTTCAGTTTAAACCCATGCCCTTTCTCACGAAAGGTGGTGGACTCTGTTAAATTACACAATGCAATCTTGTTACCTGTCCTCCAGAAGTAAATGTGAATTCCGTAGGTTGTGTATTGGTTTGTTGGGCCTGCTGCTGAGCCTGCTGTTGTGCCTGGTCAGCAGTTGCCTGTGTTGGTTGTTGGGCAGCCTGTGGTTGTTGTGCTGCTTGTTGCTGTCCCTGTTGTTGTGCTTGTGTCTGCTGTTGCTGCTGTTGTTGAAGTTGTTGAATCTGCTGCATGCGGATGTATTGCATTTGAGCAGGGTTGAAATGAATCTGCTAAGAAAATCAAAAATTTATTGCAGTTGAGCTTCAAGTCCCTTGCATTAAATGATAATGTCATGAATCAGAACATGCATTTTTGAGGTCATAAAGAACACAATGAATATACTGTAGGTTAGGCCACGTATTAATTTTTGGGGTGTCTCAGAGTTTGATAAATGACAGCTGACTACAGGCTGTAGGAGTTAGAATAAGCTTTAATCTACCATAAATCATCTACCAAGTCCCCCATCTCCATGCCCCCCTTTTCAGGGAAAGAGAGTTATTAGCCCCCCAACTCTCCTTTCTGTTCCCTCCTTATTCTTCACAACCAAATTAATTAATAAAAGATGGACTGATCTGGTATGGTTTATTCAAATGCTGGGAGTTTGGTTTAGTTTTGATCTTTGGTTGCAAGACCTCTAATATCACGTGCTTAGGCATTTTCCACTTTATGTTCTAGTTCCTTATGGAGAATTGATACCTGGTTGTTTGAAAAAGCAGTATGGTGCCCCATTTTGGTATATTAATTAGCTCCTCCCCCACCTCCCAAACATGCTTAAAATAAATAAGCCCCTCAGGGGCTTAAGAGAGGATAAACAGTAACTCATTTACTACACTTTGTAATTTATTGTTTGATTTGGTACTATTTTTTCCAAACCAAAAAAAATAGTTACTTACTGGATACTGGACTTCACTTTGCTCTTGTGGCTGATTCTGTATTATCTGGGCCTGACCAGGCTAAAACAAAACAAAACAAAACATTAGCACTAATTGATGTTATTAGCCTACACATTGTACCTTATAGGGGCAAAGATGAAAAAGGAAATTTAATACAGTCAACTCCAATAACTCGCACCTTCAAGGGAAATCGAAAAAATTTCGAGTTCTCGGGAGTACAAGTTATCGTGAGCTTAAAGAGGATAGTAAGGAAAAAAACAGGTTTTACTACACAGTGAACATGTTAATCACATTTAATTGTAGAAATGTTAAGTGAAAATTAAAAGATACTTCTAGATTGTAAATCAGAGTGTAACATTACAAAACAAAGCCTAAATAGAGCACGTGTTTTACTGTTTTGAGAAGTAAAGCTGTTTCGCGTTAGACTTGTGACAAACAGCATTAGCCTCCACTAGCAAACTATATGCCCACAACACATCAATGGGAAATTCAAAATTCAGTGTTTCAGACACCAGTAGACTCTTTTTTTCCAAACTTTTGAAGGGCTCAAAACATGGTTCGAGTTATCGAGGGTAAAATTATAGAGAAATGATCTGAGTTGAAACAAAAACTAACGTTGAGTTAGTGGAAGGTTTGAGTTATCGAGGGGTTTGAGTTACCGAGGATAAAATTATGGTAAATGTATCACAGAAATCAAGGGGAAATCGATTTGGGTTTGAGTCAGCGAATTGTTCGAGTTAGCAAGGGTTCGAGTTACTGGGAGTCAACTGATCACAAAACCTCCCTCTTTACGCCCAATTCACTCTCTCTAACAATTTTGTTAAAAACTAAAAGCCAGAAAAAGAAAGAAAGCAGCCAGGGAAAATCAGTTTCTGGTATTGTCAGTGATTTGAAAGTACAGTAAATGTATCAAGGAAATCAAGGGGAAATTGATTTGGGTTCAAGTTAGTGCATTGTTCAAGTTAGCACGGTTTCGAGTTACTGGGAGTCAACTGTATTTCTTTTGATCAATAAACCTCCCTCTTTACGTCCAATTCACTCTCTCTCACAATTTTGTTAAAAACTTAAAGCCAGAAAAAGAAAGAAAGTAGCCAGAGAAAATCAGTTTCTGGTATTGCTAGTGATTTGTTTTCCTATCAGAGTACCTACATTGTAAGACTCAAACACATAATAACCATAACGTTCACAGGTACATGTTTTAATCAGGCAAATTGCCAGTCCCGGTCCTTTACCCATGGCAAACACTTAAATAAAAGGAACATACCGTGTACAACTGGACTTGTACAATTTTTTTGCCTGATCTCTGGGGGCTTCAAAATGGTTTGAAGAAACACTTAATAACATTAGAGAAATACAACAATGTAGTTTGGGGCTAAAATTTTGCTAGTGTTTCAAGCTTGGTCACAACAGAGCTTTGACAAGAGTCCTGCTTTGCCCTCCATAATTTTTTTTCTCCATAATTTAAAAAGAGTTCGTAATGAATACAAACTTACTGCCATGGTAACGATCTGTTGTTGAGGTACACTAGTGATAATGGTCTGTGGCTGGGTGCTGGCTGCTACTTGAGCTTGTTGAACTTGTGTTGTCAGCTGCTGTTGCTGCTGTTGAGGTGGTGCTTGTTGGGCCTGTTGTTGTTGTTGTTGCTGTTGGGCTTGATGTTGTTGCATTGTGACAGCATGATGCTGGGCTAGCTGAAAGTAGTACTGCACTTGATCTGGTGCCACAACAGTCTGCCGTATCGGATCCTAATATAACAACATTGAATAGCACTCACTGGGTGCATCCACTCTAACGGGCATAACTAAGGCCGTGTTTATACATTTGTCCTAACTAGAGGGGTCACAATCTCAGCTGAGCCAACCTTAGCAAGCCTCTACATGACTTAAAAGTTGACCACTTTGCCCAAGCCAATAGTACTCATGCATGTTCTGATTGCCTAAAACAGCACTCATGCATGCTCTGGTTGTCTCACCTAGACTAAGTTGACCCGGCTGGGTGAGCCAAAGTGTTTATATGGAGAAAACTTGGCCTGGCTAGGAGGATAACCATACTATCACAAAAGGGTGACCTGGCTACTAAGGAGGGTCACCCTTCTAGCTGCACCAACCTTTTTTTTTCACAGTCATGTCATTAATGGTTCACCACATTTTATAGGGAACTGTATGAAAAGTTGGCTCATCCAGGGTAGCTCATGTAGGAAGGTGACCCTTTTACCTGGGACAACTTTTTGCCAAATAAACGGAGTCCTATTTCTAAACAAGTTTGGATCTCAACTGTGTTTTGAGCTTGCTATGCCTTAAACACAAGAACAATAGCACTATCATATAATTTCTTAACATGAATCTTTGATGTCAGAGGGTAAAAGGAGCTCTGTCACCAGTAACTGTTGACCACTGACTCCCTTGAGATTTAACTGTACTTTCAAGAATTTGTACACAAAGAAGTTTTCTTCATTAACTATATACATAATAAACCACTTGATGGCTAGTTTAGTGGGACATTGGTTAATTTTGCTTTCCTGCAATCTCATTATTTCCCTTGGGACCAGCCATTAAGTACCATCTACAATAAATACCGTAGAAATCCTTCAACACGACAGTCACTGTTATATAGAGAAGAAAAAACAAATGCCTGGTCAATTCCAAGTTTGTTGGTAGTAGGGTGAGGTTCCACTGAACCTTACTGCAGAGACATTTTAAGCAGATAGATGTCAGTCACACACAGGACACTTACCTGTCGTTTAGGAGGCTTCAGTTCATCTCTTGGAACAATGTCAATGAGAAAATCAAACTGATCAAACTTGGTGATTGCCATGGCAATATCGTTCCTCTGCAAAAACAGACAACAAAAACATTATTTACCTAATTAGTTATAACAATGATGTAGATGAAAAAATGAAATAAAAGGGTATGATAACTAAGTTAATGATGATTGCTTGAATGCCGCTGTGTTCTAGCAGAACCCATTGGAACCAGGCAACTAACTTTTTCGTTTGGATGACAAGGAAATCTTAGTTTGCATACAACTTAATATTGGGGCACACTAGGACTAAGGCATTTCATTTGCATGCCATAAAGTGCAAATACTTGTATTTGTTTTACCTGTAGAGTTCTTCTCTTGTTATCTTCTGTGTGAATCCAGGCTCTAAGCGACAACTCATTAATGAAGATTTGGGCAGCTTTGGCAAACAAAACTGGAGCCTAAACAGAAGAGCAAAATGGTCTGAGTTTACAGATCCATTTAAATTTATGGCATAAATTATATGACAGGTAAAAAATTCCCTAACTCTGAATGTATTTACTTTTAATGCAACTCAGGTATTTTTTGCTTTGCACTAAAAACTAATTTTTTTGCTGCCAATAACGAATCTTCAGCATGTTAGAATAGAATCCAGCATTTTACAGGAAATTGGTATACCGAAATACAGTTAAGTTCCTTAAAAACATGACTGTCACAACCACAGCCTTGTTTTCCCTCTGGCTCAGAGACATGATTATGATAATGATGATAATGAATACTATAACACATGCTAATTAATAATACTTTACGTCACTGAGTTTTGCATGATTTTTTTTTTTCAAAAGTGGCCATCAGCTACCATACAGACTCACCTTAATGGAGACAAAAAAATTATTTGATTAAAGTTAATTTGAAGACTGCCCTGCAAGCTGAGGTGCTTTGATCTGCTCAACATTGAAGGACCCCTGCTTAAAGGGTACTGTGCATGTATGTGCAAACAAATTTCAGTAGTGATCTTACCTCTGCACTGATCATCTGCAGATAAAAACATAACAATGTCTTATTAACAATATACAAGTAATTTATTCACTCCCCTACCGTAGATTCACAGAGACAGTGTATAATTATGTTATAGGTCAAAATTAAATTTTCCATAGTTTCCTGGCCCTAATTATTCACAAATTAGGGCTAGGAGACAAAGGAAACTGAGAATCAACCTAGGTTGAAAAATTTTGACCTGAAATAAAATTTTAACCTGTCAAATTATAAGTTTTTTGGTAATTCTAAAGAGAAAAATATCTATAGAGCCTCTTTTGTAGAACAGTCATTTTAACCCTTTGAAAGAAACTTGGGGAGGCTGAAACTTAAAATAAACTGTTACAGAACACTAAGCTATCACAATACTTTTTTACTTCCATATTAAGCCAAAACTGGACCACTATCATAGATGACTGAGGGCTGCCAGAATATTTTAATTTTAATGACTGTCTTAAAAAAGGCTGGTTTTGAAAATCTGCAGTTAGATTAATTACACATTTTTTATAAACAGGACATTATAAAGAAAAGCCTACATTAAAAATTACCTTTACTTCCTCATCTTGTTTCATTATTTTCTTAATTCTTGCAAGTGGCAGCTCTTGAACCTTAAAATCATTCTGAAAGAAAGAAAAGTGCTCTTTGAATAACAACGATGTGAGAAGGAGAAGGTATCTTCAGCTGGTGCTAATTTCTTATGTACAAAGGAACAAGGATAAAAAGTGCTGTGTAATGCCTCCTTCCTGCCAGCTTCATCTGCCCAAACACCCTATATTCAAATCAGCACTCTTAATCACGACAGAATCGACAAATGGTTTTCATTCAACTAATAATCATGTTATCATGCTCCTACCAAAAACATAGCTCCAACCTCCATTACATTACCACGCAAAACCCTCTATCCCCTCAGTGATTCATTCTGATAAAGCAGCATGCAAACAAAGGCATGTCTGATAGCCTAGGGCTAGTGGATTTTGCTATTGGGCTAGTGTATTTAGTCCTTAACTTGTCCACGAAGCAAGTAGATTTTTTGGAAATTTAAATTTTCAGGAAAACTGTAATCAGTTTTGATCATAATCAATATTATTATTACTTTTTTGGGGGGGGGGGGTGCTAGTTAAAATGACTCTTGGGCTAGTACATGCTAGCTACACTGTACAACTTGCCCGAATGGCAAGCTTTAAAACTGTTTTTTCTTTGCACCCTGGTGAAGGTTTCATAAATGAAAAATCAGCTTCTCAACATGTACCTCCCTACTGCAGCTGATCTACCTAATCCCAACAGCTAAGTTGATAAAACCCAATTTTATTAAACACCTTACTAGTATGGTTGTGTCTTCTAGCAATTTTTAATGCAAGAAATTTTTACCTCTTAATTAAACTGATTTGAACACGCACACACAATTGCTGTATAGATTTTGATCTAAAGGTACCAGACACTTAAATGACATGGACCATAAATACTTTGAAAAGTACTCAGCACCAACCTTCAAACAATCACCTCCTCCAACTAATCCATAACCGATAATAAAATTAAAGGGCATCTCTACAAATACATAAAAAACCACCCGTGATACGAGGAATTTCTCATCTGCTGTAAATTTATTTCTATTAACTGTCACTTACAGTATTCATACTTCTGATCTCTTGCATTTGACGAGGCCAAAATGTGGCGAGAAGTTGTGCCGCCTCAGACTGACCCTAAGAAGTACAATGTAATTTAAGTGGTGAAAAACAAAGGTTATTTTGTAGTCTGAACTGTTCTTAAAAGTTACAAATGTACAAATACAAGACATGTAGAGGGCTATGATTTTGGGGCAGTGATATGATTGTCCCTAAGAATACCACTTGGGTATGTTTAAATTATCCCAAGGTTATTATAAAAGACCTTCAGTTTTCAACCTATTAATGAATCGAGTTCTTCAAAAATCTGAGTTGTTTTTATGCAGAAACCTAAGCTATGTACACAAGTGATGCAGCTGTTATTAGGAACAGGTTGATCTTTTGATCTTGCGATCAGCTGGCGATGGGAAGGTCTGAATAACATATCCATTATTTACAACGCTTTGTACATAATTTGTGGCGCGACAAACCGCTTTGATGTACCAACTGCCTGTATTTAGTTCGACAAAATATTGCCTTGCAAAAAGGAAGAAGAAGGGTGAAGTCAACGACGTCAAGTTAACATGGTCAAACACCCTATCAAACGCTTAGGTATTCTGTACAAAGTTTTAGCAAA
Organism: Porites rus; assembly: GCA_964035705.1. Classification (NCBI taxonomy): domain Eukaryota; kingdom Metazoa; phylum Cnidaria; class Anthozoa; order Scleractinia; family Poritidae; genus Porites; species Porites rus. The sequence goes on from OZ038002.1 coordinate 8,615,685, forward strand.
CTGAACATCTGTCGGGACCACTGTGTGATATAAACATTCGAAAAAATAAGCATGCGGCGAAGCTTAACTGCAAAATTAAACTTATTGTCTGAAAGGTCTAATTCCAAACACTTACTGATGGCGCATATACTTCTCCCATATTTGACTATTGTCTCAAGGCAGGAAATAACCAGAGAAATGGCCACAGAATCCTTGAATCGTTCAGAAGAGACACAAAGTATTAGACTTGTATTGTCAAAATGGCGTCCCTCTGTATTCTCGCCCCAGGTCCCCAAATTGCTTAACGTGCGATAGGGATTATGGGTAAAAGCGGCCATTTTGTTTCCTCTGCCAGCTGTACTGTCTCTGTCTTATTCGTGTCCAGGAAAATGTCTGGAGGAGATACCGCAATGGCTTTTAAGACTTGGGAATTGTCAAACAATATCGAGACAGTGAATAGCGTGGACGAAATTTTCAAGTTTGACCGCCAACAACAGCAAGAAATTCTCCAAGCAAAACCTTGGCAGAAAGAGTGAGTTCCTCTAGTGCAACAATCTTAATAAGAAAGCCTGTAAAAATGTGTTGTTTTTAGTTTATTTTATTTAAGCGAAATTTAAATTTTATTTTATTTTAACTTTTCAGCCCACACTACTTCAAGAACATAAAAATCTCCGCCTTGGCATTGTTAAAAATGGTAGGGAATGTAATATACCATGACTGGTACATATTGCCACATTTTTTGCTCTAAAGAAAAGTTCTAAAGAACTCTGAGATTTGACTCTATCCCTGGAGATTAGCCTGCAAATGTAGACATATTTCCAGTTGTTGCCACGGCTTAACCGTTCACAGTCCCCTATTTTTCCATAAGATCATCGAGATCAAAGACTTTACATTGCAGGCGGCCTTCTAGGGTGAGTGTCAAAAATTACTAAAGGGGTTGTGGGACGATTTGGGAAGAAGCAGGAAAAATAGAGGGACTGTCCTAATGTGACTGCCACTCATGTGTTGCGGGGTGTGATAGGAATTTCACACCTTTTACCATTCATCAATTAACCAATTTCTGCTTATGATGAAAAACATACCAGGCACATTTAGCATTGATTTCGTGTGTCTACAAACATGTTCTTTTGAAACAGTGATTATGATAGAGTTACTAGGACATTTTCCAAATAAAATCAGCAAGCATGCACAGTTGAGACATTTTGCCAATCTAAGCAGCAAGCATGCTTTAATTCTCCAACACTGATTAAAACAGTTAAATCTCCAAATAAAAAGCCAGAAATTTCTGGCGCGGTTCTTTGTAGTGTTTCAATTCATTTGGCAGAAACCTTGTTTCTTTTTTCAAAACTCCCCAAATGTCTGAAATTAACAACATTCCCCTGGAAAATCCCTTGTGTGTTTGCACAGAATGTGCCTTGCAAATTTGCATTTAGCATGAGGTTTTGAAAACAATTCTGCATACTTCTAAATGGTTTTATGTCATCCCTACTCCATGAAAATGTCAAGAAGAGTCTGTCCTACTTCACACCAATTGAAAATAAATTCCTTTCCCAGTTTCGTGAACCCAGTCTAGCCACGACTGGAAATCGTCTGCATTTGTTGGCTACTGAAGATTTGTTACCTACCCCTCAACTGGTGGGTGCTGTAACAGGTCGTTTTGCCCAATTTCCCTATGAAAATTTGCGTGGAATCAAGTCGATTCACCGGATGTTTGTTTGTAATTCTTTAAGCCTGATGAAAAGGAATAAGCTTGGAAGACATAAGGGTACCAGTGCATGTTTTTTACTTGTTACATGTGATTTCTGCCAATTAAAGTGGAAATCATCAACCAAATGTCCTCCCATCTGTTTTATTACTGCAAAAAAGCCACTGACAAAAATGTTGTGCAAAATATCTATGAAACGTTATTACTGAATTTTAATATATCAAAACTGGCCTATTGACATCAATACCATTGATATTTGCTGATATCGTCCAATTTGGTGGTGTTAACTGGTTATGAAGAGTTAGCCACCCAGGGGATTTAAGCCAATCAGAAATGAAAAAATATTTAATATGAAATAAAATATCATTGTATCAACAGCCACTAACAGTTTTCATTTTCATGTGTATCTCTAGGTAATGCATGCCAGGTCTGGTGGTAACCTGGAGGTGATGGGACTTATGCTGGGAAAAGTTGATGGTGATACCATGATTGTAATGGATGCGTTTGCTCTGCCTGTAGAAGGAACTGAAACAAGAGTGAATGCTCAGGCAGCTGCGTATGAGTACATGGCAGCATATACTGAGTCTGCTAAATTGGTGAGGTGTGATCTAAAAAGACTACAGACAAACCTGTATTAAGCGGTCACCCTCTATAAAGCATTCACTTTCTTACTGTAAAACTGACCTGTATCAAGTGGTCACATCTGTTAATGGTGGCAGTCACCTTTTTTGTGGTGTTTTTCTGTTTTTTGTCGTTTTCACATCCATTAAACTGTCACTTTCTCAAGATGCTAGTGCAATACATGTAGAAACACTGAGCATTGCATTCAGTGGTCTAGTTTTACTCCCTTTTCATTTGGCACAACCAGAGGTAGAAACACTTTGAGATCAACTTGTCATGTTATGGATACTACTCTTTGCCACCATCTATTTTCTCGATCAAGCCTTTGGTTTGTCAAACCTGTATTAAGCGGTCAGTTAACCATTTCCCATTGCAGTTTGATTTAAAACCTGCTATTTAATTACACAAAAAGTGAATACTTGACTAATACTCTTGCTCCTCATTAATTTCTGAACGATATGCATTTGAAGGGTTGAAGTTTTGATCGAACAGTTGAACATGCATGGTACCCAGTGTTTAATCGTACAATCAGTTTTCTCCCCAATTCCTTCTTTCTAAGAAATTCTATTGAATTAGTTTATGTTCTAGTAAGTACAGTGTACAGTATAAAGTGACTATAAACATAATTGTGTGTGCATGTCCATACCAGGTGGGTCGTTTGGAGAATGCAATTGGATGGTATCACAGTCACCCTGGGTATGGGTGTTGGTTATCAGGAATTGATGTTGGAACACAGATGGTCAATCAACAATTCCAAGAACCTTTTGTAGCTATTGTGGTGAGTAAATTCACATTCTTGATATGCAGTCTTGCGTTCCTCATTAAAAGTTGTAGATAATAAAATAATTATTTAATAATTATTCAAATTTTACATAAATGAATTTCCATTGCGGGAGAGTTAAAAAACCTTTACCCATGGATGTATAAATTTATATAAGAATAAATTATTAATGATACATGCATCCAAGTCTTGTATCCTGTTTTATCTAGGGACTTTATAAATGAGAAGCACATCTGTGAAATGATATTTTACATTGCTTTTATTAACACTTACAGTAATTGTATTGAGTGAAGAACTCTAACTTACACTTTACCCCTATGGTCAATAGAGGTTCACATAATGGGCCTGGGAGCAGTTGTTTCTACTAAATAGCTTAAACGCATGTATTATAGTAAGAAATAATAAACAGGTGGAGCACCCTGCTCTCTTGTTTTAATAATCGTGATCATAAATGCAGTCATTAGTATATGTTTCCTTGACTTTATTTACAGTTTCTTTTTTCCTACTTCCAAAATTTGCAATTTTTTATTATATTTTTAATGATACATTTTAGATTGATCCTACACGAACTATTTCAGCAGGAAAAGTAAATTTAGGAGCATTCAGAACATATCCAAAGGTAAAACATTGTCTAGAGATATGTAAATATCCCGAGAATAATAATGTCTTAAATACAACTTCACTTTTAAGGACCATGTCATCCATTTTTCTTATCTTTGTATCAGGGTTATAAGCCTCCAGATGAAGGGCCATCAGAGTATCAAACAATTCCTTTAAACAAGATTGAAGACTTTGGAGTGCATTGTAAACAGTATGTCTTTGTTCCTGTAATTATTGGTACATATTTGTACTAGTTCAGGGTTACCAGGCTTGAAGCAAATATTAAGAAGCAACCGAAGCAAATGATTTTGGGAAAAAGAGTTATAATAAGTAATTTGAAATAACTCTTAAGAAAAGGTTCTTATGGAAGCTCAAGAAAATTTTATTTCTAATATTTATTTCACAGGAATTAAGAAAGCACAGGTAAAGTCATCATGCATAAGATTTCATTTTGTGATATTTGAAGCTTTTGAAGTTTGTTTTCTCAGGCTCCCATATTAATAGAACCGTTTCTTTGGAGTTATTTCATATAACTGTCTCATAACATTTATAGCCCTCAAAAAGTGTAAAAAAGAATGCCATATGTTTAAATAATTTTAAAACAATATTATTGGACGAGGCTGAGCAAAATATCGTGATTTTTCTATGGTGAGCAGATCAATTATTTGCCTCAGCCTTCAGCTTTGGCAAATATATTAATCTGCAAGACACTGACAAATCATGATATTTTGTGATAACCAACTTCAATAATTGTTTAATCATTTGATCACCGAGTTTGTTTTTTTTTTAATGAACATCCTCAGGAAGCGAAGCGATCTGACATTTTCACGCAAGAGCAATCGCATAAAGGAGAAAGGCACGGTTTCCTTTATGCACGTGCAGAATATTATTTGCAGCCAAACACAGTTGGACGGCATTGCGCATGAGCAGACCATTATTTGTAGGCAGTTATTTGTAGGTCACGTGGTGGGTTCTCGGCCAGTGAAAAGAAAGAAAAATTTGCTTTGAATGATAATTAAAGTTATTATTCTGGTACAAGGTTTTTGTCCACTGAAAATTAACATTACTTAATTTTCTAATGGATGTCGTCTTAAATTATGAAATAAAATATGATTTCAATACTGGTATTTGCAGATACTACTCGTTAGATGTTTCTTATTTCAAGTCATCACTAGACAGAAAGCTTCTTGAGATGCTTTGGAATAAGTACTGGGTTAACACACTCTCTTCGTCAAGTCTTCTCACAGTAAGTAGCTTTAGCTTTTTTTATTATAACAGTAGCAATAATATAATAAGGATTACATGTAACAGGTTCGGTACATAATATCTTTTTAATGTAAGAGTGTCCTTCGTTAATCCTAAAATCACCTATAAAATGAATTTACTTTGAGACACATGAGGTTGACAAACACCATTAATAACTTGTATCTAAAATGTTTCCTAGAATAGATTAAAACATGCTGATCTAAGGTGTGACCAACTGAACACTTCCGTTCATGAAGTTAGCTGAGCCTAACTTATACAAAAGCTACTTTTATCATTACCAAACTGATGTGAAAAAAAAAACAGTTTGAAAACATGTCAAGAGTAGTGCTTATGGGCCTGTTGTTTTATTAATGAAATGTTAACTATAGGTGCTGTGTACTAGGCAAAAGTCAAAGTGAGTATGATATTTTCATTTTATCTGTTTTCAGAATGCAGATTATACCAATCATCAGATTGCAGATCTTTCAGAGAAATTAGAGCAAGCTGAATCTCAAGTAAGAAGCCAAATCAGAGTGAATCATTTGTGCTTGATTGTAAATCACATCCCCAGGGTTGCAGCTCATCTGTCAAGCAGTAGACAGTGTCTGTAGGACACAAAGATCATTAACTGGACAATCTGGAGAATCATGTTTTGCTGGAGATTCTCTTTGTGTGCAAACTTGATTTTTGTTTTTTTTTTCTGTTTATAAAACTTTCCTCAAGTCAGAAGAGCAATATTTTCTGTCCACCAAAAATAAATACAGTGTATGTCCAGAAGTAATTTCTGAATGGGTGAACAGGACTGCAACTTATTGTGTTGAGACTGGGAAATATTATCATGATTGTTGAGGAGATGGGCCCAGAGACTCACAAAAAAGTGTATTTTCAACTAAATTGCTGAACATGCTGCATTGCTTGGATGAGAGACACTCCAAAGAGTGTTCTATAACCTTAAATCGTCAAAATAAGATTTATTTCTCAGAATCACAGTAAAGAACTACTTTACAATGGGATTCAGTGTTCAAGTTTAATCTATTTTCAGACAGCAGACTCATATCAATATAATTAATAAAAGATCCGAGAATTTCCATATAATTTTTCTTTAATATTTGACTGTTAACTGTTTTTTCGTATCTCCTTGTAGGTTGGTCGTATGGGTAGTTTTATGATGGGTATGGATCAAGACAAGAAGGAAGAAGGAAAGCTAGCAAAAACAACCAGAGACAGGTATATAAAATAATACTTTAAAACTTAGACAAGATAACAGATTAACAACTGCTTGTCTGTTTGCTGGTTATTAAGAGCAGTTTCATTATCTTTGCTACATAGGTCTGTGATCCAGTTTCACTCCTACTATTATGTAACTGTGGGAAATGATTTATGAAAATTTGCGGAGAAAAATCTTAAGTTTCATTTTCTAAAATACAGAAAAACAAATAGCATCATGTAAAAGTGCCGGGTCACTATTGAAAAACTGAAAAAAACGGAAAGCGAAACTGGAACCAGTGCACGAAAAGTCTGTGGCACCAGGGGTAGGGTGGCCCAAATGAGCCAAAAACGTTAGGCCATGAGAGTTCTTTGTTCTAGCCCTACCTGGAACCGGGATAGGTTGTTCTGATCACCACTCTTAGCCTTTTAAGGGATGTTTTCAGTTTCCCTTTAACGCTTACTTTGAATAGCTTCTTGAGAAAGTCTTTGCTACTACGTTTGCTACCACTGGTTGAAGTTTAGGTACAGATGGGTACTTGGACTGGTAATAGCCACCTTTACGCAGTAACCACAAAAATAACACTTTATTGAACTAATCTTCTCCATTTTAAATTGTCTTTTTTCCGACTTGTGTAACTACTCATTGCTACTTGCTTTGTGCTCTGTACACCGGCCAATTGTAGAAAATCCATATAAAAATGATTTCTGAAGACTCCCTTTCGGTCCTGAGTTGCCTTATGTGGCCAGAACTGAGAACAAAGAAAGATGGTTCTTGATCTGTGAGTTTCTACGCGTGCAGAGTATAACTTAATGCTGGATAGCCTACCCGACAAATTACTCTGTTATTAAAACGCACCATGTTAATTTGATATACTATTCAACTGAAGAAATTATTATAAGTAATAATTTATAGGTTTTTAAGCAAAAGCCCTTTTTATTTCGTTTGGCATCTGCGCATGCCCCTGGAACCAATTCTTGTACAGTGATTGCAGTGTTTTATTTTCATTTTCTCTAAGTGTACTGTTTGTTTTGAATGCTACTATGCAATGTGCGTTGTAGACTTATTATGTTGAATGAGGTCGTTGTAACTTTTGTCTCTGTCAGGTGCTCTGTGGGTGAACTCCTATAATGAGACCATTGAAAAAAAATTCTAAACTCCGGCACTACTTCCACACAGTTATGATGTTTCGCAATATTTTCCCTTCTGAATTTCTTCATGTAGCTTACTACCCGGACAAGTTTACTACTCGCATTGAATATCGTGACAGCACTTTTGCATGCTGGCTTCTTAAGTATCTAAATTAAATGGGTTTATGTAGCGAGCAGTGTGTGCTAATATTCGGTCGATGACCTGTTTTTGTTAACCTGACGCACATTGGAGGGCGTAGAAGAAAGCAGTCATTGGATAAATACGTTCGGATCAACTTAAGTTCAACAGTAGAAAAGACTGAGCTGTTCATACAACCGGGGCACCCAACCTAAATTTTCGGAAAATATCTGTTCGGAAGACGATTTGAGATCTAGAATTTTCGGAGCATTTGTTGCAAAATTTTTTGCCTGCCTACCTCTCCTAGGATTTTCGAACATCTAAAAAATGGTATAGTTGAAACTTTTTAACGGATTCTTACCCTAAAAAGATCACCTAGAATTTTCGGGAGCCCTTTTTCTGGCTGAAATTTTCGAAAATGTAAGTGTTGATCCCTATAATTTTCGGATCACTAGACTTTCAGCTAGGAAATCCGAACAGATGAAAAATTTTTTGGGCATAAATATATGGCTCTATCTACCGTTTAAATACTAAAATACGTTTAACCATGCTATGTTAAGTGGTTTTGAACTATATTCTCGTTGAGTGCCCCTAATACAATAGCCACTAATGAACATTGGCAAAACTAGGCGACAATTATGGTGTACAGTGATCCGTGGAGTGACTCTTTTATTCATGATTATCCACTCAACAAAATATATCAACAAAAAAAAACAAAATAAGCACACTAAAAGCGTCTTAAAGTCTGTATTTTTAGGGATAAATCAAAAATTAAATATCTTTTTCTTCCACTGTTCGGGAGCCACAAGACTATCCAGAAGCGTTTCTGATTTTGTCATATTAAATGAGCTTCCTTCAACTCGAAAGGCGCGGCTTGTTTATTCACCTGCAGTCACTTCAACTGTTATTAAAAGGAGTGAAAGAGAGAGTAAACGATGGCGTAATCAATCATACCAGAGCAATCATACGTACTCAACAACTCCGAAACCAAGTGTACGTGCCTAACGATGGGCGTACTTTTGAAACTCGCTAAAACGAGTCACGTTCATTGCCGGAGGGCTAGGAAAGGGAAACTTCTCACAGTTTCTGCAGATCAAACATTTTTCTAAAAAGGAGCTTCTTTTGAAATTTCCAATCCACGACCAAAGTGTAAATATCTATACAGCACTCTAGTGTCATGCGAGTGCATGAAGCCCTTTAGCGAGCAAGGTGTGCTACGTGTAATATCTAGTTAATGGCTCATTGCTGTTGAGTGACGCACATTGTAAGGACTGGGAGTTAATAGGGATTGGATAAATAAGCTGGGGTTAACTAATGGTCATGCATGAACATTGGTTAAATCAGCAGCGAACTGACTGAAAAGCGAGTATCGTGTACTCTCATAAACGAGTGACTCTATATTTTAAGATGTCTCACTCACAGAAAATGGAAAGTCATGGCGTGTGATCGTTTTCTTCTCTTTCCTGCATTACCTCAGAAGTCCAGCTTCGCGGAGTTCCATCGTTTCATATTTTAACAGTTCGCAAAAAACTGCGCATACCTGCAGTGGCATTATAGCTTCAAATGTCGTTGTTTAGAGATGCGGTTTAGAAAGGAAGCCCGAAGAGAAACCAAATCATTAATTAACTTTTAATACGTGTTATTGTACTTATGAATTGACTCCTAGGTTCAAATCATTCGCTGTTAAACGTGTCAACTTAACGAAGCAATCGTGCATCGCTAATCATGGTCTATTTTTGAGCCACACTGTCGGCCTTCTTTTATATCAACGCTTAAACGAGGTGAAAAGTCACATTCTTTGGCGTCATAGTAGAGTATCTCAGGAACGCACAAAACGGAAACGCCTTATTATGCGAATTCGTACTAGAAGCTAAGATCAAATACTTTTGTTTCGTACACGGAACACGCAACCAAGTTTTGAATATTTTTCCACAATTCATCAGTCATACTCTGTGACCGTATACACCTGATTCAATAAAGGTTGTTTTCGGCATTGGGCTTTGCGCACTGGGAAAGTTCCTGTTTGTCAGTCTCTCAAACAAATCATTGTACAGTACACAACGTTTATTTAGCATTGATTTATGCGCATATTTAGCGATATACCGCTACAGATTAGGCAAACGGTAAATCGAGTACATTTACTATAAAACTACAATATAATCGGTTTCACAAACAGATTATCGACAGATTGTGTGGGCCCCTGTGCATTAATTTGCAGCTATAATTTCACTTTTTCAGTTCGCAGTAACCTTACGATCCGACAACGACGACGTCCATAAATAGGTCACTGAAAAATAGACTCCGCATCCTTTCAAACCATTTCGCGATTTTCCAAAGTCGTCCTGTTACTTAAAAGAAAGGGTTTTAGATTAGAACTGAACAGAGAAAGGGCAGCGCCTGAGTTCAGACAGAGATGGTAGAATTTATCGCCTTGCCGTTCTCTTCCTCCAAAAACACTTGAAATTTGGTCATTTCACGTCGTAGTTGTGCAGAGACGGCCAAGAAATGTACAACAAAGCGTGATGCACGTGCGGAGTTGTTGTTTGGCTTACTAAACATATTGGTTTTTGACGTTGCGGTTGCCGTCGCCGTCGTGGTTTCGTAAAGTCCCTAATGAGGAAAGAAGGACGGACGCTCGCGGTCTAGCATTTTTACCTTTTTGTATTTATTTACATATTTATTTTTTGTAATATTTTTTTTATCGCAAAACAACATAAAAATACAGGAAATACACTTCCAGCTACGAAAGTGGACTGGTAACTTTTTTTATGCTGGACATTTAGTAAGTGATGTTTTTCTCAGTACTTCAAGGTTTTAACACAGATGTTGCGACTACGTAATTTTTAAAATAAAAATAATTGATTTTTAAAAGTTATGGCCAAATATCTGTCGGTCCAAACTTTTAAATCTGCAGACAAAATCCTGAGGTGTTACCATTCAAATTTAACCCGCCTGGCAGAACTTTTGCAAAGTGAATGTGAGTTTTTGGAGGAAACTTCTTACTTTTCAATCAGAAGCGAAATGGCTTGCGGCCGGATTCCAAGTGACGTGGATGATCAAATGGGGGGAAACAATTAATTCCCAAAATCACCCATAGGGCTTCCAAAACAAATGAATTAAGGTTGCGTCGGGACAAGTGGTTACGTGAGTGGGTTTTGTCTAAAAACTCTAAGATACTGTTTAAACACGATGACAAACAACAGTGCTAGCTGAAATTTCTGCCCAGTGGGCTCCAATTGAACCAAGTTATAGCGCAGTAATATTTCTCATAAGCTATAAACAACCAGCATTGCTGCCTCAGGGCGTGATTTATGGTTCATTTACCTTCTCCACTTCCTTTTGTTTCGCACGCGATACCAATATATAAAAGCGCCGCGACTCCTTTTGTTGATCAGTTTAAGTATCATTCCAATATGAATGTGCAGACGTTGTTGGAGAATCTTGATAAAGTACTGACCTGTTCTGTGTGCCATTGCACTTTCACTGATCCAAAGCAGCTGCCGTGCTTACACACCTTTTGCCTTCACTGCTTAAACGAAATTCTGCGAACGAGCGGGAGCCGATCTACTATTTCATGCCCGGAATGCAGGAGGAATATTCCGGTCCCTGAGAGTGGAAATTTCAACGAGTTGCCCACAAACTTTTGGATGAACAGTTTGCGCGATGTGCGGGCGATCAAAGAGTGCACGGAGAATGTAAAATGTGGGAATTGTGAACAAGTCAATGCGCATGGCCAAAGCTTTTACTGTTTCGAGTGTCGTTCTTTCTGGTGCGAGAAGTGTATCGTGGCGCATAACACAATGAAAGCAAGCAAACTGCACAGGTCTCTGGCACTGGAAGACTTCAAAACTGAAGACTTTGAGTCCGTGTTAAAGCGACCCGAGCGACCTGCGTTTTGCCAGAAGAAAAATCACGAGAGAGAAGAGCTGAAGCTTTTTTGCAGAAGATGCGTAGTTGCCATGTGTTCCGTGTGCAGTTCGTTGGATCACGAGGGCCATCTTAAAGTGCATATTGAAGACGCAGCCAATGAACGTAGAAGGCAATTTAGGTCTGCGATTGAGGAACAGAAGGAGAAGATGCTTCTGAAGAGGGGTAAAATAACCAAAATTAAAGAGATTTGTTCTAAAATGCAAGAGGAAGTCATAAACACGAAACAGGACGTGCAGGGGTGTGTTGACAATTTAGTATCGGTCATTGAAGCAAAGAAACAAGACATTTTCACACGTATGGAGGAAAAAATGAAAGAATCTAAGGAACGTCTAGAGAACCAACAGTGCGAGTTGGAGCTTGACTTTAAAAGGATTGAGAAAGAAGTCGCGAAGACAGAGTTGCTTTTAACGGAAAGAACAAGCGCTGAGATTGTGCGGTTAGAAGCAATCTTTCAGGAAGGAGTGAGAGATGACGGAGACACGATGGTTGACTGTGAACTTGAACGTTCTCGTCGACTCTTTTTCAAAGGGAACGAGTTGCTGATGCACATTCTGAACACTGAAGGGATTGGTTCATTCCAAACCTTTCTCAGCAGAACTGAATCTCAGCAAACTACTGCTGAAGGAGAGGGTATCACTGAAGCAATTTATGGCCTCGAAAGCGGGTTTGTTGTTACTACTCGAAATTCCGCCGGACAACAGTCTTACGAAAAGTTGGATGTCGTAAAATTAGACATCCGGAACTCTCAAGGACATGACTCCGCGGTCGTAAGTCAAATTCAAGATAACAAAAACGGCACTTACAATATCACCTACTTTCCCAAAGAAATCGGAACGCACGAGGCATCCGTGGAGGTGAATGGGAAACATATTGATGGCAGTCCTTTTAAAGTTGAAGTCAAGCCCAGGCAGTTCAGTCCCCTCTTATCTTTAGCAGGGCATGGCTCTATTCCTGGAATGCTTATCAAACCTTGTGGATTGGCCGTCAATGAGCTAAACGAAATTATAGTAACTGACACGGGTAACAACCGTGTGCAAATACTACGTGGTGACGGCAGCTATGTCAGAGAATTCGGCAAAGCAAAGAAGGCTTTGATCTTTCCAGCTGGCGTAGCCCTTGATAGATATGGGAACATCTTCGTAGTAGACTGTAACGACCATCGAGTAAATATGTTCAATGGTCAGGGTAAACTCCTTTGCAAGTTTGGAGGCCAAGGAAGCCTTGATAACCAGCTCAAGAATCCACACGGAGTATCAGTTGACAGTGACGGAAATATCATGGTGGCTGATTCAGGCAATAAACAAGTCAAGATCTTTTCTTCCACCGGCCAGTTTGTGGATAAATTCGGTGGGAAGGACTTATTCGTCAACCCTTATGACGCTGTGGACAATGACAAACATATTTTTGTGTTAGACAGAGGTGATCACTCCATCAAAGTGTTCAGTAAGGTCGGGTGTAAGAGTAATTACCTTTACAAAATTGGTGGGGAAGGGGAAGGGGATGGAGAATTCAAGGAACCCTGGAGTTTTTCATTCAACAACGTAGGGCATCTAATGGTCTGTGATTCATACAACCACAGAATTCAGTTGTTTGAACCGGGCGGGAAGTTCTTAGCAAAATTTGGAACGAAAGGCGAAGGCAAGGGGGAGTTTAAGAAACCGACCAAAGCAGCTGTTCTTCGTGACGGTAAAATTATTGTCTCCGACTTTCACAACCACACTATTCAGGTGTTTGAGTAGGGACTTAGAGCGGTTTTCACTTGACTGTCGAAAGTAATTGGTTTTGGTTTTGGTTTTGGTTTTACTACGCCCTTTGGTTGGCTAGTGTATTTACTTTGGTTTTGGTTTTACGACAGTCAAGTGAAAACCGCTCTATTACCCAAAGATGCATGCGAAATATCTGGCCAACAGCTGCATTTTTACTCGTGCGTGTAGATATTATAATAAAGTTTGAACCACACGGGATAGTTAAAATATCTTCAGCAGTAACATCTTACGGCATCATCCTTTAACCGAAACAATTTAACTCGTTTGTTACGAAGGTAGTTCTACAGTTTTGTTTGGTTGTAATTTTATTTATAAATTCAATGATACTATTTTTTCGTTGAAGATATTGTCTAAAGTTGATAATGCATTGTTCTGCCCTATAACGGCGTTATTTAATTAGCTAGCAATATGCCAATCATGTTCGGTTGACCAAGCAAATTTTGATATTGAAATTTATCTCTTTTTTGCATGTGTATTATTTGCAATCGAAGCTCACTTAGCGGACATTATTGCTTCAAATAGACAACTCTACATACGGCCGCCATGGCAAACCCTGTTTAATTCTGTTAATGGAACTTTACGCCTGCAGGAACCAATCCCTTAAGCGGCTAGCATAGTCCTGCTGTAGACACTTGGCCTACTTCCTTATGGCACGGGGCTTCGACTCACTTCATCTTATCCTGTGTCGTTTTGTTACCTTTTTTTTCGATTTTAGAGTAAAGTGTACTTGACCAACGGTTCCAGGGATAACATCAAATTGATAACCATGTCATTACACTAACATTACTTGACTAAAGGAATGAATCACAATGTCTTTTTTGTAGCCACTGAGGCGTGTAAAATTGGACCTCGTTTGTTGATAAATAACATGCATTAACTAATTCCGTCTGTAAATTGAAGTCTTTGAATAAAGACTGTCTTATTGTAAAAAAAAACTGTGGTGATTTGTTTTTTAGGACAATCGATATTTGGTTCCCCCACTGTGTGCCCTTGAATTTTTTTTCATGCGTGGAATGCTGGTATGTTTTGCGGAGGTTTTGTATTGTCTTGAGGACATACTTCAGCTGGTTTTGCGGTTTTGCGGTTGCCCACAATAGAAAGATCTGTCATGCTGTGTTGCTATAACAGCTTAACGATTGGAAAAGTACCGTGCGAGCAGATATTTCTCTCTTACATGGCTTTCAGCTCGGGGGGGTGGGGGGGGTGGCACTTGGGTATTTTTTGGGTGGGTATGTGCCGCCCGGGACTCCAAATTGGCACCCCGTTCTAAGAAAAATTCGCCCTAAAACTGATACCCCGTTCTAGAAATGGGCCACTTTTTTTTACTCCGTTCTAAAAAGTTTGTAAATTGAAATAGCCCCGTTTTTTTAAAAAGATATTTCTTTATTTGTTCGACTTATATATCAAATAAATGCTTCTTCATAATCAGCAACAATTTTAAGCAGAAGGTAAAGCCGTGATCCACAATTTTTTATACCCCGTTCTAGAAAACGCCTCTGCAATGGATACCCCGTTCTAAATCAGGAGCTTCAAAATCACGACCCCGTTGGGCGGCACATACCCGTATAGGTAATGTATGGGAGTGCCCTTCCCCCCCCCCCCCCGGGCCCACAATAGAAAGATCTGTTATGCCGTGTTGCTATAACAGCTTAACGATTGGAAAAGTACCGTGCGAGCAGATATTTCTCTCTTACATGGCTTTCAGCGTTTACGAAGTCGCTCGCGTCGCTTGTCAGCCGTCGCAATTCAAGACTGACAAGCGACGCGAACGACTTTGTAAACACTGAAAGCCATGTAAGAGAGAAATATCTGCTGTCAGGGTATTGGAAAAGGGTCACTGTATAAAAAGCCATACTCAATCTATTTTTATTTCTGTTTAGCTTGAATTTAACCCGTTAACGAAAACTCTCTCCAGGTTACTTGGTTGATCATTTTGTATACGTGCACCCGGATGAACCTCCACACGTAGCTTTTATTTGGTAAAATCATTAGAATCATCGACTAATTTTAGAGATTTGCAGTTAGGTCAGTTTAAGCCAGCGATTTGCGCTTGAAATTGTATCACCTAATTTACAGTTGGCAGAAAGCCTTAGTTCCGGGTTTGTGAACTTGCATAGTTTGGTTGCTAAAACAGTGTTGTTAAACCTCGTTATTTGGGACCCCCGCTGATTGAAACTTATGCCCCTTTCCCGTGGGGATTCAGGTTAACAGGAGTCTACAGTAAAGCTCGATTACTAGCCCGCTGCTCTGGAAATGAGCCCGCGCTCCTCCCCCGAAAGGAGGGAGGGGAGGGACAAGACTTTACCCGGCGAGAGAGGAGAGAGCAGTGGAAATCGAGCCTACTCATGACTACGGTGACTTTTTGGTTTGTCTACTTTTGGAAATATTGTTTTAGAACAAACGGAACGCCTGAAGATGTAGTCCTGCCTTCCGGGCCGGAATTCGTGAACTATTTCTTAATGCTTCTTGCTATTTTTTTTTGTGAATGAGAATTATTTGTTCAGTCGTGAACGCAAGTGCCAAACAGAATTTCCCAGACGACAGTGCATAGCCTGCGACAAAAGATACGACTGGAGGGAGGAAAGAAACTAATAGAAAGAAATGCGTGATAATTGCTTCGAAGATATCAACCAATCTAAATTTTTTTAGACTTTGTACGTACAGAATAAACACTAATGCCGGAAGTTGAACGATAAAAGGCGATCTGGGACGCTGGAAAAACTGCGCAACCAGCAAGAGCCTCTAGGAAATGGCGCGGTGTGATAAACCATATCCGCTCTACTATTTTCGATAGCGTTGTATAGTATAACTACGTGTCTGGGACCTCAGATTTGTTGTTTAGTTCGTAACCTCTCTTTAGCCTGACACTTCCGGGCCACCTGTAGCTATCTGCTTGGGAGTTGTGTCCGTCTTATAGAAAAGAGCTCAGTATCAGGGCAAACAAATGAGCTACTAATCAATGAATGTTCGTCTGGTATCTGCTTAACTAAGGTGTCGCTGGTAAAAAAAGGAAGACAATGAAAGTGTCTCCACCTCTTTCGTTGTTCCAGCACCCTAAATTTCCGATAACTTTATCTATGTGAATCGTACACGTTGTGTTGCCATTTTAGTAGTTCTTGTTACCTCGGATAAATAAGCGCACAATTGACTGATTAATAATAGACATTTTTGATTTGCCACAGGCCGCTGCTTTAAAACGATGGAAAATCAGCCGCAGTCAATAAAAACGCCAAAAAAAAAAAAAAAAAAGAATCTCTAGCCATCTTGACGAAACAAGCTTGGTCAACAAAGGATTAATTCAGTGGCCAAGAGAACCTTTTTCCTAGCAGGGTCAAGTATGGGATATCCCGACCCTCGGGTAAAGATGGTCCAATCTTGCCTGCTTGGGTAGCCAATAAGAACACATGGTTCGCTTCATCTTGCCTGCTTGTTAAGCCAGCCATGTGATAAATTCCCGTTTTGGCTTGGGACAAAGCAAAAACAATATGACTAGTGTAAAATTTTATTTTACCGAGAATCACTGATATTAAAAAACCGGTTGTGTGACAAGTTCATACAACGTGAGAGGTAACACCTTTCCAAGAAACGATTGATAGCGTTCAATACATTTGAAGTCTCGGGTAGTGCTGGTGACAGTCGCAATTTTGTCAAGTGCAGCACGCATTAGTGCCATTGATACGGGGAAAAATAAGGGTGCGTTCCTTTGAGGTAATCCGGATCAGGATCAGTGATCCGAGATCACTCGGATCATGGTAGATGAAATGAACCGATGAATCCACTCTGGACAAGGGTTCATCGGTTCATTTGATCTATCATGATCCAAGTGATCTCGGACCGCTGATTCTTATCTGGATCATCCCAAAGGAACGCACCCTAAGACGCGAACTTCCCGTACAAAAGGAAGCGAAGACATGACTGATAAAGGGTAGAATTTGGACGCGCTTTCGTATGAAAGGCGCGTATTATTTTTCTTCTTATAAATGGTATTTACTAACCTGCGTCGCAGACGTAATTTAACGTCGGTTGGTAACTTCTGCGAAGCAGCGCCGAGATCCTTGTTGTGTGCCGCCAACAGACTTAACGAGTTACCTGAAGGGCGTCTCGTATTTCCTTTTAATCTGATTGGCAATTCGACAATAGCTTTTTTGAACAGGCCAATCATGGCGCGTAGTCAAATCCTGGTACATAAGTGAATTCCTAGAACAAGTATTTCGGCGCAGCTTCGCAGACGGACTTAACCAGAGTTTAGTTTCGTCCGTGGCGCAGGCTAGGTATTAACATGACCGTTGTAGCATTGTCTTCAGTGCCGGACAAAAGCACGGGTTTCCATGCTAAACTTTCTTTTTTTTTACCCACATTTCAGCTCCAAGACTTCTATCGAGGCAATCCACGGCCTGATGTCCCAAGTGATTAAAAACAAACTTTTCAATCAAGTCGGTGGGAAGGAAACAACATGACGGAAAAATACCTAACCAGTGAATCTGAAATCTTACAAGGTGATTGTACAAATTATTCTTATGCCTTTCCTTGACCTTGGGCCAAACTTTTGCATGTTTAAGGAAACAATCGGCTTTGAAAAATAGCTGGAGTTGTTCACTTGCCCAAATTTTCTTTCTAATCGAATTAACCCCTATTTATAACTCATCGTGCGTTTTTAGAACACTCCGTACTGCGCTGGTGATGTTGACTGGTGTTTGTATGACTTCCGGCTTGAAACTTGGAACGTAAAGGCAAGTTGTTTTCCAGTTACAATCGTCAGACGTGCCTAGTCATTCGTGGTCAAGAGCAAGTAATGTAGTGATTTAAGTGTACAAATATAGAAGAAAAATTGGACTGAATCTTCTTGAAACACTAGGAAGAGTGTTTCGTGTCGTACATCAAACACTTACTGGTAAATAAGATGGTAAACGAGACTCAGCCGAGACATTTTTGAAATTTCGTTTAAGTTCCGGCCCAAGTTTAAATCCGGTCATGACAACTGCAATTATCCGCGTTGTTTTAAACGTCGTTGTGCTTATCCCAACTCGCTCCCTAGATCGTTTTCGCATTCCTCTGAACAAAGGCACCAACTGAAGGCTTGGGTAATAAATTACATTGACCTCGTTTCCTTGTCTGTGCTCACTGGAGCGGAATGCTGGAGAGCTCCCTTTTTTGAATGTTGCTGATCTTTTCTGATGTGAATTCTTAGGTACGTCACTAAAATTTTCTCTGCGTGTGTTCACGCCCTACATACAACGCCGTATTAGGAAATTTCACGTCGTAATTATGCAGCGACAACGTGTGAATGTTCCGGAAAGTGTGATGCACGAGCCAAGTTGTTATTTTTCCTCTACTAAACCTTTTCCTTTGTTGACGTTCCACTGTCGGTTGCTTTGACGTTCCCTTTGGCGTCGTTGTCATGGTTGCTTAAAGGGGCCGTGTCAAGGCTGTGTAGTTCATTTTGTTAACAATAGAGAAATTAAGCATCGCGTTTACGACAAACGTGAGATTCAAGTTGAGAAATTTTCAAAATGAGAAATTAGCAGACAAAAGCAGCTGAAAACAGTTCTTATGGATAGAATTGGCGTGAACCTACCGACTTTCGTGTAGTTATAATGAACGGTAAACGACAAGTCAATGGAAAACTTGGTCACGTGGTACAAATTCACATTTGCCGTTTGCCGTAAACGCAGTGCTTGATCTCTCTAGGAGTTGATTTCCACTGACTTGTTTTTGGCTACGCACGTTAATGCACGTAAATTTTAATCAGGTAATTAAAATAGAGGCAAGATGAAAAGTGTTGAGCTTAAACAAGAAGTTGAGCGAGGTTCAACTTTTACGTGTACGAGCGACCCTTACGCACGTACGCACGTAAAAATTACGCGACACTGGAAATCAACCCTAATGCCTATAACGCCGCGTCCGTGTTCGTAATGAAATGTGAGAAATTACTTGTGAATGTCAAAATCGGAACTTCGTGTCAAACAAACATGTCTACAAGCATTAAATCAAACGTTACAAACATCAAGCATGAAGGTTGATAAACTGTTAGGCTAACAAGTTTTCAAAAACCATAATTGTAACCCGTTTCTATCATCTTTACGTTTGTCCATCCGTTCCTCTTTTTATATTTGCTCAGTTATTTATATATTATTTTCATTTTCTGAGCAGTTATTTTTATAATAAATAAAATGATATGTGTGGAGAGAAGAACTCAGGAAAGAAATTCTGAGTTCTAGATGGGAGTTGAAGCCACTACCTTCCAGACACTAGTCGCATGCTTAAACCACTAAGCTGCTAAGAACTCTAGTGATGAACAGGTCATTTGTGGGCTTACATAACGACTGCATCTCGCAATCATACAGCTCCTTGAAGCTTTCTTTTTACTCTTCAGATGCAGTTAAAGAAAGAAAGATCCTTGGAGCGCTGTTGCCATCGCGACAGAGATGTACGTCGGTTGCCATGGATACAAGTACTAAAGTAGTTAACAGTGTTCGTTAATTTATGATAAACATTAATAAGCGAATTTAATCCTTGCGAAAAGAAAAGAAGGTTATGGTTTTGTTGGGTACGACTGTTAGAAATTGACGTGTAAATATGTTTTTTAGATTTTTTGCATTCTTTGCTGTATTAAATTCAGCTGTCTCAAGAAACTTGTGTTTTAAAGCCCGCAGATTCCTATTCGTAATCATTGAAACCGGGATACAACAGATTGGGTTGGATAGATGAGCTTATTCCTGAAAAAGTCAAGTGGCGGTCTTTGTGCCTCAGCTTTTATTCCATTTTTTCGCGCCTGTGTTATATGTATTTTTACTAGCACTTTTGATATAGACAAACCATAATGGGAAAAGGAACGTGGTGGCCAACTGATTATTTAAAAGGGTTATTCCAGCGTAGAGCCTAATACGTCTACTAACAACGATTACTATAGAAATAGCCGATTTTGTTTTAAAAACGGTGGGTCGAACGTACTTTTTGAAGGGATCACTCGATATCGTCACTCTAGTTCTCTAACAGCAAGTTTTGTATAGAAAGGTGCAAAAAACTAAGTGTATCAAATTTGACTTAAATACGAACAATTGCTTGACAAATTAACAATGAAAACAAATTTTTTCGTTTCACTCTCGTCACCGACATAGCCTGTGTAGTTGATGGTATTGATTGTACGTGAGCGTAAGTGTTTTTGCGGCGAAGCTGCGAGAAGCGAGCGCCAAAGGCGTGAGAAAATTGCCTCTTCCCCATTCTCCGCCCTGCTTTGCGACTCCTCTGCCTCAGTGCGTGCACTGATGACCCACCAGCTACGCAGGCTAACTGACACAGCACCACAAGTGCTAGTTCATTTAGTTTGTACATAACCTTGAAATTTCCGGAATGAAAACAGCCATTATTAGGTATACCTGCGGCCTGTCAATAGACTGTCGTACAGGGAAAACAAGCAAGCGTATTTTCCATAAATTTCTTCCATTCACTAGGTGGTAGATTGAAGATGGTTCTTTGCGAATACAAAAGATGTTTGTCGATAGCAAATTGAACAGTGGCCCTTTGTTTTGATAGTGGTACTTATTTATAAGGAAAAATCAAAAAGGAGATTGTAAGGCATACCGAGAGTAAGCAAAAGCACAAGCTTAAAGAAAAAAATATAAAAAATCATAACTTCTGGCTTTCGGCTTCTTTCAAAAAAAACAGAATTTTTTTCTTCAGCACCACGCTCCTCTGTGGTGGGTATTTTCAGCTGTCCAAACCATAAAAATTAAAGAATTAAAAACCTGGAGGAAAAACCTTTAACACTGATTAACAAGAAAGGAAAGACATGAAAGAGAGACCGGATAGACAAAAGTGCAAACAAGGCTAAAAAGGAATAAATGTCACGAAACAAAACAAACCTGTAAAGTGATTGCATCTACTATTGGATAATTTAGTAAAATGAATCGTAATGTAAGAACATTAAAATTTTGCTGCCGGCTTTGTTGCTGTGTATTCACCTGCTGGAGATGTCAGAAGACTGTTTACTGACAATCATTGTAATACGGTCATGTTGTTAAACATGGCATGAACTTGCTTCACACTTGTCGCTCAACAGCAAAGGGAGAAGAAGGTCGCTGCGATTATTTAACAGCTCGAGAGACAATTTCCTAACTCCTACCGCCAAATACAGAAAGAAAGAACACGGTTTTTGCGTAGTTAAGAGAAATAATGGACCTGCCTTGTGCCCTGTTGTGGTCCTCCATTCCAGTTTGCATCTTTGGGTTTATTGGAAACGTGCTGGTTATTCAAATTGTGTACAAGTCACGAGTGATGCATACGCCTACGAATTTTCTTTTAGTGAACATGGCTGTCAGCGATGTCATCGCCATTTTGTTGTTTCTCATGCATGACTTAACCATTTATCTTCTACATGAACATATCGGAGAAAATTTGCTTAACATCGCTTGCAAGTCTTTTGCCATCATTACAACTTCCGCAATGGTTTCATCTATAACTCTGTTTGTGCTTTCTGTAGAAAGGTATAATGCTTTGTTGAAGCCTTTCAACAATGGTTTACGGTTAAACGAAGACAATATAAAGAAAGCCATCGTTTTCATTTGGATCACAAGCGCTCTTCTTTCTTTACCAAATTTTTTCCTTGAAACGTGGAGTGAAGTATACTCTACTTGCTCTGGTCCATTCAATTATGACGAGAGTCCAACAAGCAGAATTTATTTCCTCGTGTATGCTGCAATATTCTACATACAAACAACGATAATGTTTTTCTGCTACGGGTCGTTGATACGTGGGCTGTACTTCACCAACACAGTGTGTCCAGAAACGGATGGAGAGAGACGTTCGGAGAAAAGAAAGCTAGTTGTCACATTTCTCCTAGCGTCTGTGGGCTTTTTAATAGGTTATGGACCTGGTGTAATTTTGGCTACACTGGTCGCATCCCAACATGGTGAAAACGTGGACTTTGACACGTACTATGTTCTCCTTAAAGTGGTTGAGTTTTTATTTGGGTGTAGTTTATGTCTTAACCCTATTTTTTATGCTTTTCGAAGTCAACGTTTTAAAGATGGCTTTAAACGTGTCCTGGGTTGTCGGTAAGCGAGATCCCAAAATGAGTCGCATCTGGATGAATGAAAGAACTTAATGAATAAAATGCCATGAGTGGGAAGACGTATCCTCTTTATAATATATCTGAAAATGTTAACAGTAAGGTCGGACGTCAGCATACAAGGGCGCCACTGGCAGCCACTATCAGTCCATTTATGAGCTTACTGCGCCTATGATATGAATGATAGACCACGCCACCGATGTGAAAGGTAGACCACGCCACTGGAGCAGAGTAGTGTGGGTTCTTTTACGTCCCCTTTGATTTGTCCACTGAAAGAAGCATGAAGGAGACAAGACCAACGGCTTAACTTGACCGGCCAATGACGCGATCATCATAACTGAGACAAGGTCTAAAATCAAAGCCAGTATGATCTCACCAGTTTTTTAAAGACCGTGGTTGTTGGTCCGGCGTGGGTTGAACGCGTCCCCCCACCGACCTCCCCTCAGCAGACCAGAGCTCTCCCCGTGAACTGAGCTAACCAAGCGCTCGTAGAGGTCTCTCTAATATGACGGACATGTACACCTGGGAGACCGAACGTCGCTGTTCTTTTTAGAAAGGTTCTCTTCTCACGAAGAGTGCGGTAAAATTACCGGACAACTGCGGGGACTAATTCTTTCTTTGGTAAGAGTCTGTCTTATAGTGGTCTCCGTTGAAGCGGCTGTCACCATATTTGTTATCTTTTCAGAAAGTTTAACGGGATTTTCACTTTGCCTCAAATGAATTTTAAAAATAACGATCTGGTTTTGATATTTAAGACTATATTTAGGAATTGAAACTGTTTCCTGTTGCCTAGTGCCACGGATGGCTAGGAAAGACAATTTGGTTTCTGGGAATTGGCATTAAGTAATGATGTAAGCACACAATTGACTTAACATTGCAATATCTCCGTGACATACCCCGCTTAAGAGAGAGTCAACAGCATAGCTAACATTCTAAGAGAATCATGCTTCAGTCCGACAAAAGTGTAACAAGTTATGCAAAAGCTTCAGTAACTTTACATCCAATTTTTTACTTCATTTATTAATGTTTGGATTTTCAAGTCTACAGCAATGTGTTTGAATAGTCCAGGTGCGAAAAATATCTTACCTGAAACGAAAATATATCACTGTTAGCAATTTTTATCTACATGTACTTTTGGTCAGTCGGTTGAAGATAGCGTAGACAGTTGAATTGAAAGCTTTTTAAATTCTAAGTTTCTCCGTATAAACCATTGCAAACAATTTAGCCTGGCAATCTCGTAACAGGCGGTGATCATCAAATTTTAAGTGCGGGGAACAGCGTGCGACACATTTAGCTTTGCAGGGTTGAATCTCAAGTCGGTTGTGATCTTTTGTTCTCAAACTCATTAATAATTCATTAAGAAAATACAAAGGAAATTAATGTGTAATGAGTGTTTGGAAATCGGATGAAACACTGCTTAGTATTTGCATCCTTAATTTCTCCTTCAAAAATGATTTTGTTTGAGAAGAAATATCAAACATTCGACACAGTGTTTCATCACCAGATGAAACACCTCGAAGTTCGTCAAAAATACTCCGCTGCGCGTCGTATTTTCAACTCTCTTCTCGGTGTTTCATCTGGTGATGAAACACTGCATCTCATGTTTGATATATTACGTTAAGAACTTCAGTCAAAATGGCATCGCACGCATAGCCATTTACTCGTAGTCATAAATGTCAGTCGTCTCCACCCCTTAACCCGTGGGGGACGCGGATCTTGCGGTCGTCTGAATTCTCTCTTCCCAGCGCTCCCCACGGGTTAGGGAGTGGAGACGTTAGACATCTCAGAAAGATAACTTACTCGCTACATAATGCTAGGATATAGTGAAACTGTGTGGCTCAATATACTTGCAGTAATATAGTATTGAAATGAACACTCGATATCAATCACACAGAGTGGCCATTTTGGGGTATCTGTTTGAAATTCTTATTTGTAAAATATGTTTAGTTGATGCATTCACAAAGAAGTAAAATGTGTGTGTAACAATCCATAACAACATTGTTTCTAAAACGTGTCTTTGATAAAATCCTTCTCACCCCTTTAAACAATCTTGTACACAAAGTTTGTCCACTGTTTACCAACTCCCTCCCAGCAATTTTCAGGGGGTGCGATGCCGTATTTGTCGTACTTGGCCACATCAGCACTACCACTCCAACATTCACCATAGTACTGTACGCCAAACACCTGCAAATAGATAATATATAGATTTAGCCAAGGCCAAAAGCGAAGCTCTTGTGGGATCTTTTAAGGGATGTCTTTCTGCCGTGATTCAACTTTTGCCGTAAGCGAGAAACAAACTGAATTTCTCCGGAAAAAAAAGTGACCTAAACCCGCGATAAATTGAAAAACAACAGCGGAGAACTTTAAAAACAAATCAACTCAATCAGTTGTGCACCTGAGCCCGCGATACAGTCATGTGACACCGGTCAGCGGGTGCTCTTTTTGACAGCTGTCAATTAGCCATAATATCAAGTTTAATACAAATTGTATGGGCCTTCGACTACGGGCTGGTAAGTGTGACATTTCCCATCTGTTAACGTGAACGGGTGGACGTACCTACGGACGAATTTATCAGAACCAAAATTTCTTGGGTGCACAGATAACCAAATTTTATTAGCCATGTTGCTCCGCTTCTCGCGCGAGAGCTCCGCTATAATACGTCATGTTTAATTGGGGGTCCCGCAAATGCCGCTCTTCGACCGTAACAAATGTTTGTGTTAAAGAAAGATACATGAAAGCCCAGTCAAGCAATCACAAAATTGCGTTCACATTATCAGAAAAATGCCTCTTTAAGCTTGCAGAACAGGCGTTATTTGAGCAAAGCCTTGTGGAAGGCGTGAGCTACCCGCTTTTCACACACCCTCCTCTCGCTTGCCTTCGCTCGCCCGTAAAACGTGAGAAAACGATGCCTGTGGGCTAGACATTGCTTTAATATTTTCAGGTATTGTGCTAGCGCAAGCCTGGAATTACTTATTTCCTTTCGTGGCAATAAGCATAATTAGCTCATGTTTCTAAAGGAAAGTTTTGACTGTATTACCCGGAGATCTTCTGTCCTGGATGTTTTCACCTTCGATTGTCGACCGATGTTCTTTTTTCTGGTCATGCGAAAGAAAAACTTTTTTTTTATCTTTTTTAAACTGGATTATACATTCATATACAGACAGATTGTAAAGCAGCCGGTTCCTCTTTCGCAGGAGAGGAACGCGCGAGCGCGCAACTTGAAAAACAGATTTTGAGGGAGAAACAGTAACAGACTGTTTTGCAGTCTATTGTGCAGATAAATACACCTTTTGCGCTTCGTTATCAGGAAATAAATTTTTATTAACGAGAAAATATCGGTCATTAAAATTACATCATCAGCAGTTTAGCTAAGGAAGCAATCAATTTGTAGCATTTTTAGCTCCTTTTTACTTGGATTATGCGAATAGAAAATCAAAAAATATATTTTTATGAGCATTTTCTTGACAATATCGTGCTGGATTTTGAGGCACGCTTTGATTGGAGAGCGAGATTTGACTTGAAGTTTTTTCGCGTATTCGCAAATTATAGACTCCTTTGAAAGCTTCATTTGACCATTTTTCACTAGAAAAGTTAGCACTGTTACCTTTAGTGAAGGAGGTTGCACCCTCTCCCGATCGCGAAATGATAAAACTGTTAACATTTGATATCTTGTTCCCGCTACTTCGACATTCACGCTAAAAATCGTAGTCGAATGACGACGGCTACCACGTTTTCCCGCCAAAATGACGCTGGTTCACG
Organism: Porites rus; assembly: GCA_964035705.1. Taxonomy (NCBI): domain Eukaryota; kingdom Metazoa; phylum Cnidaria; class Anthozoa; order Scleractinia; family Poritidae; genus Porites; species Porites rus. The sequence goes on from OZ038002.1 coordinate 8,641,614, forward strand.
CGCGAGCACTACTTACTGTAATACCGAGAAAATCTCGCACTCGTAGTCGTACTCGTCTTAGAATCTAAAGCTCTCTAATAACGTGACGTGCCTACAATGTTCAGTTTCGCCCATGTAAAGGATTCCGGAATCCGGGAATTCTATCTTGGAAATCTGGAATCCTGGGCTTTGGAATCCGGTATACAGCTCAAGGAATCCGGAATCCTACTGATGATTGGAATCCGGAATCCAAGTACCACTGACAAAGAATCTGCAATCCAGTACCTGGAAACTGGAATGCACGGCGTTGAATCCAGAATCTAACACTGTCTTGGATTCCCTTACGTGGGGCGATTCATTTGGTGTAGTCGCGAGCATAACGCCCTGTGTTTTCTGTTGCTCGAGATGGAGACGAGTTTACATACCTTATTGTGTCTATTCTAATTTCAGTAAGCTGACCATTAGACGAATTACCATGTACTAACCTTGTAATGTTGTTGTTGAGTCAACTTTGAGCATGCTGCCACAGTTTTTTCCATATGATACCAGTCAATTTGGTTGCGTATATTTTTTAATAATACTGGTAACGCCCGATCCTGAGTATCCCAGAAGCATCCAACAGCCTCCACTGTAAATGATGAAAAACAGAGCGCAACATGCACGAAATATTTCAAAATTTGACTGCAGATGTTAAAATAATTGACATACTTACAACAAGGACTCTCTTTGAAGCTTATGTCATCCAACCCAATGTCAGCTCTGAAACTGCTTCCACAAACTGCCTCGAATTCTACCTAAGAACGAAGTATCATCAGTTTTATCATTTTCATTATCTGTAGTATCATTGTTTTTATCATTGTCATCATTTTTATTTTGAAGAAACTGCCCAAGAGCAATGAACAATCGTAAAATACCCTTTTCCATATACAGGGGAACCAAGATAAAACAAAGGGCTGAGGGATCGGCAAAATATGCATTTCGCTATAATAGCGAAGTTTCGTTTTATTATGAATCTTTTTCACAACACCGAGGGGGAAAATATCCTTCGTTATACCGAGGACAACTTTATATGGAGGTTCGTTATATTGAAGTACAGGATCGTAGCCTCGTAGTCGTAGTATGTGAGCTCGATATGTGATCCTCCGTTTAATCGTAATAAAAAAACCACTTGTTCTGGTGTAATTAACACCACCGTACCACTCTTCAAAATACATGAAAAAATTACTCCTTTGTACTCTAAAAACTAGGTTTTACTTGATAGTCCGAATCCATGTTTTTCAGAGTAACTTGTCCCATTTTCCAATCATCTCCTTGATCGCCAGATTTGCTCCAGACCTTGGTCCTGGATCCCCCAACAGGCTTAACGTAAACATTCAATTCTCCCATCGCTTCACCGTACATGTGGTACCAAAACGTCAAACAGCGTCCGATCGACGGATTGAAGTTCCTGCTGACTAATGCAGCTCTATCCCCTTCTGGAATACCACTTGCTTCCACGTACAAGTAATGACCTTAACGGAAGAACACTTGTTGTTAGTGTCAGCGCTATCGTCATCGAACGCTCATGATTTGGATTTTAATGGTGACCTTTTGAGTACTTTGATGTTTCTCTAGTTCCAAACGTCTATTGTCAGGTAGCTTTATTGCCAAGTGGTAAGGTGGCAGCAGAGCTGTTTTCAATGGAGATGGGTTTGCAAATGCGCAATTTTGTCTTGCTGGGCATTACCTTTACTTCTTCGTTACATTATTAGGTGTTGCCCCGAGGAATCGAGCTAGCGACCTCCTGCTCTGTAGTCCAGCTATTTACCTCCACTAAGCTATCTGTGAAGCTGGAATTATTTCTTTATACGTGTTGATAGTGACATTTAAAGGGTCAAAATTACCAGACTGGATCTCCTTTCTTGCCCGCCTCTTGTAACAATCTTTCCACGATCATATTAAGTTATTACCTGACCCAGAAGTGTGGTCTCCGGATGGTCCAGTGTTACTTGAAGGCGTTCCACCAGTGTTACGTACCCAGTTGTATAAAGGTGGGTTAGATTTACTATTCGTCCAATGGCACATTTGGTCAGAGTCAAACTCGCAGTCATCCGGCCCTGAGGAATACAAAGGGCACTAAATTGGCGAAAAAGGCATAGGAAGTACGGAGTGAGACTGGGAAAAGTGAGCCGCAAACAATTGAAGCTCTCACAACAAGATTTTCGGAGAGTAAAAATGCGAAAATGAGAGCTATGTCCAGCGCTAGCCATGAAATCCAGAGTTTTTTCACTTCTTACTAAGTTCCACACTTCTCAGAGGTGTGAAAGTGTGGAAAAGTCTGACAAAGTTAGGATATTGTCGCACTTTTCCCCCAGTCATGAACCGCTTGTCATTTTTTACTTAGTTCCACACTTCTCACCAACTCCTCCCTGTTCTTTACGTCAAACTTCACCAACGAGGAAAGTCCAGATTGTAGACGGAAGCCGGTGCAAAACGAAGAAAGTATCTTCACTTACCGATTCCGCAGGACTTAAGCTTGCAGGATTGTGAACTGCTGGAGCTCCCAACGCAATTCTTGCCGCCATATCTTGGTGAAGGGTCGTCACATGACCTCGATCTGTGATGTGTTCCAAGTCCACATTCAGCGTCACACAGGCCCCATGATGACCAGCGACCCCAGTGACCGTTAATTGGAGCTAAAGAAGAAAATTTCAACAAAGACGTATTTTTTTTTTAATTTTCTAAATAATCAAAAGAGCCTTTTATGGTTTCAAGTAATAACATTTTTTTCTTAAAATGGCGAGATTGGCTTTATCTTTAACAGTCCTCTTTGTTTCCCGTCACTTTTGAACTGGTATGACCTAGAGGTTTCTTGTGTCGACCGTGAACACATACAGGCACGACTTTTTCATCCTGGCACTGGTATGCCAGAGTGTCTAAAAATGGTAACCCAACATGAAGTTTGGGCGTGGGTGTAACCACCCCATCATTTGAAAATATCACAGGTGCATTAACAGCACTAACAAGCTCGGGGTGTAGAAGTCGTCGGGCTTTGGCGAAAAACATTGATGATGATGATGATGATGATGATGATGATGATGATGATGATGATGATGATGATGATGATGATGATGATGATGATGATGATGATGATGATGATGATGATGATGATGATGACCTTCTTCCTATTTCGTTCATGTTCCATGTTCTACACTAATTCTAACTCAGGCTTACCGAAACACTCTTTATCACTGCACTTGAGACTCTCTTCTTGCACACCATACCGATCAGCGCCTGGACAGTCCCTGCTGAAGTCATTAGAGGTACAGAATCTCTGGCGCTTTTTATAACAATACGTACTACATGGACCAAAGTTTGACCAGGAACTCCACCCAACCTTTACTTAGTGTGCAGGAAAAAAAGTAAATAAACAGAGCTACAATCAAGGACATCTAACTTGGTTCACACAGCTATGGTACCTCCCTTTCTCCCTTCCAGTGTTGCTTTGTGCTGGTTTTTTTTTATGGATTTGTTCAATTTCGAGGCCAACATTGAAAGGGAAGGGAAAGGACATTTGGCATAGTAATGCCTAGAACAACATCTTCAGGAGTAACTTTTAATGCTGTAAGGAATTTCTTAAAAACTGGTGACAAGTAATCTTGTTACTCTTTTAAATTAGGAACGTGGTGGGTTTCTTTTTACCTCCAGAATTCTCTTGGGCTGATTTTTACACTAATATTTGTGGCTTAAATTACAGTCACAATTGTTGTTTCACACTTTTTTGTGCACGGATAATTGGCTTATATCTTAAATTCAAATGACCATACTGATGACTGAGATGGAATATGCTATTAAAATGACTCTTTTAAACACTCAACAGTCATTAGTAGCGTTTTTAGAACAAGTAGGAGCTGAAACAAACGATTTAAATTCAATATTTAAAAAGGCTATTATTAAAACTGCCTTGTCGTTCTTTCTTTTTTCCGTTTTGTTTATTATTTTGATTATCATCATTTTCAGTATTTTTTTTTGTCGTAGTTTCGGAAAAAGGTTTATTTCTCTTACTGGAGCAATCGTAGAGTGCGTTGATCTCATGAATATCAAAGTCAGTTAGGCCTTCTCTCTGTCCCAGGGGGTGGCTGGGATTCAGGATTGACCGAATGGTGTCTTTTTCATTTTTGGAAAAACTTTTCCGGCCGTAGTGCATGATGGAGTCAAAGTCATATGGTATCTTGAGCAAATCTATATCACTGTGGCTGTATTTGTTAAAGTTATGCTCTTCCTCTGAAAAGAAAAATGAGGTAATACTAGATAGTATAACTCTCGTCATAAATAGTGCAGACTCATTTAAGTCAGGTATGCCTGGCTGAAGACACCCCAGAGTGCCAAAACAATAGACCTTTTTACCGATACGGCGGCCATATTGAATTAATTCGATTTAAGGAGTATTATTGGATTCCCAAGGGGCATGAGCACATTTCGTTTGTATTTTCGGGCGCTTTTCGGGACATTTTTTCTTAAAGTTTTCTTAGAATAAGATTGTAATGGGAAAAAAGATCCTTGTGCCGTGTTTGGATGTAATAATGATCGCCTTTTTCTAGTTTAGTATTAGAAATACGGTCTTTCACTGTATATTTCTCGGGAAAAAGGCGATCATTATTACATCCAAACACGGCACAAGGATCGTTTTTCCCATTACAATCTTATTCTAAGAAAACTTTACGAAAAAATACTCCTTAAATCGAATTAATTCAATATGGCCGCCGTATCGGTAAAAAGGTCTATTGTCCAGGGCCTGGTTCCTGGAAGGCCGATTAGCGCTAATCCATGATTAAAATTTTTTTCTGTTTTTGTATTTTACGTTCCTATGTATTGCTTAGACTAACACATTGTGTTATTTGTATTTCGTAGTAAATGCTCAATAGTATTTTGTAACCTCAAGTTACATGTTCTTAGACAAGAAAACCTTGCTCAAAATTTGGCTTAATCCTGGGTTAAACTTAACCATCTTTCGAAGAACCGGGCCCAGGGTAGCTGACACGACGTCACTTGGTCTTTTGGGAGTAGATCAAAGTGTAAGGCTATAATATAGTATAGTTCCCATTCCAGTGTATACGAGTTAAATAAAGACGAAATTTTATTTCTAGCAACTTTTTCATTTTAAGCCACATTCCAAAAGTGTTCAATTTCCTGTCATTTGATGATAATAATAATAATTTATTCATTTATAGTGCGCTTTTTAACATACAAGGTGATCAAAAGCGCATTACAACAAGATATATAGCAACAACAACAACAACAAAACTTTATTGGTAATAACATTACCACTGACAAAAAAAGCACTATCCGCAGCTAGCAGAACTATTTGAATCGGGTAGTGTTAAGAGGCCTGATCCAGAGTGTTCGCTATGTTGTGCTGCCAAAACTGAGGTTCGATCAGGTTCAGATTAAGGGGGGATTTTCGCTACCAACGTAATTATAGTCACTATAGTTCCATAGCAATGGCTGTAAATTTACTTATTCCTGGATCCTTGTGATCAAACCACGATCAATTTTGATTTTTAACCTACATGGAAAAAGGCAATAGATGACTTTCCAGCGTACCTGTTATTATGTTCTCCCAGAGTACTTCTACATAAAGATTTCTGTCCGGTCGGGATTGCTCGTGCCAGAAGCCAATAGCGTGCATCAACTCATGCATGATGGTCCCTTTGTGGTTGCAGCCTTTACCAAGTGAAAGCTTTTGCCCAACTCCTGTCATCCAGTACTGGCGACCAACAGAGGACCAGCAGCTAAAAATCAAGTAACACTTAACGAAAATCCTCCATTAAGCCCCCTTTGGGTTGGGGGGGGGGGGGCTTATTTATTTCAATCACATTTGAGGTTGAGGGGGGGGGGAGGTCTTTATAGAGACGGGGAGCTTATTTAATTTAGCCAAGAGGATAGTATCAGTTCTCCCGAAAGAACTAGAATCCAGAGTGGAAAAGCACAAGTACGAGAAGTTGGAGGTCATACGGATTTGTTATGATCCTCGAGAACCAATAACAAATCCGAAGTGCCAGTTGGTAAATACACCATCCTGGATCAACTTTTGAAGCAAGGACCAGCTTGCAAAATAGAAGGACCGGATCCTAATGAAGGATATAATCAGCAACAAGTGAAAGTATAAAACAAAACAAGCAAGGCCGATGTTACAGTTGGGAATATATATATAAAAAAATTTACTGAAAATTTCGGAAGGCACGGCCTTCTTCTTCAGGGTCTTACATATAATGGATCAGTCCACATAAAGTTTTACAGTCGTGCTTGATAACACGGTGAAGTGAAGAATAATAACGGGGAGGGCTGGGGTGTTCTAAAAAGGAAGGGGGACTTATTGACTGTCTTCCCCTGAAAAGAGGGGGCTTATTAGAGGAAGGGGGCTTATTTGAGAGGGGGAGGCTTAATAGAGGATTTACGGTAAATCAGAAATTTATATACAAAAGTGAGCCCCGCGCGAGAACAACAGTGACTTTAGTCACACAGCTGACGTCGGTCAGACTGAGAACCGATCAAAAGAAAATAACGTTGGGAGGCAAAGCAAAACCTTTGCAAGGATTAAGCGTAAAGCGGAAGCTTAGTTCTTGCTAAAATTTTAGGGTCAAAATTTGACAGGATTCGTAACCATTACAAACGCGAAAGGTAAGACTTTCAGTGCAAAATAAGACTGCCGTCATCAACTTTTTGCATTCGAGGGAAAGTTGTGTATACTGACAGTTCGTAAATGGCATTTTTCATATTGTAATCTAGAACCTTTAGTCATAAACCAGTAGTGTGTGATATACGTCAAACTACCGCTTATCTGGCAGCGTGAGCATATTTCTATACTCACTGCACCTCGATTAAGTCATGCATGATACAGGTAACTCAATTGGAAATATGGGTGGACTTCAGCCTAGTCCCCAAGCGTTCTCTCTTGATCCGTTGTCCGCGCGAAGTCTGGGAGAGAGTATCTCTCGGTGAGTATCTCTCGGTGACGTCACAACTCATGGTAGAGTACAGGAATGACCGAGCCGAAAAATGCCTGGGGACTTAGGCTGGGTGGACTTGTATTCCAGCTGGAATCCTTTTTTATGGAACCTCACCTGATCTACTAACTCTTACCCTTTCTCATGAACAAACTTCACAAACAGGTCTTCACCAGTTCTTGGTTTAAAGGTCAGACATGTTTTATTTTCATATTCAGCAATTGCTTCTTGAATAGTTGATTTAAAGGCATCTGAAGTGAAAATAAGCAAAACCAGCAAGTTAATGCTGAAGTATCTGTCGTTGGGAATTTTGGGATATTAACTGGGTTGCATCTAGCCTGTTCCAGGCTCCGAGCTAGTTGGGTTCGCGGAATGAGAAAGCACAAACACGAAAATAAAACCGGGGGAAGCTGGGGAGAGGAAGGACGGCACACCTTTTCCCAGATCACGTGCTCATATTTTCGAGTGCCTTTCAGTTACGCGTCATCTCTACTATATATCTGAGAGCCTGGAACAGGCTACAACCAGTTGCAAAAGTACTTGAGACACTGTACCGTATTTTGGCATAAATGGCCTGTCTATGATCTTGTGCTTGTGACCCTCCTCCACCCCTTATCAAGGTTGCTAGCAATACAAGACCATACTCAAAACTTGGAGGAACAACTTTGAATGGGAGGGAGGAGGGTGGTCAGCATTGTATCTCACAGACCTGTGACCAGGAGCGATTTGGAGCAAGAAAGGTTGTTTTTTCGTGGGAGTGTCTCAACAGTTTTGCAACTGGTTGTAGCTTATACCCTGATGGCGCGGTCGGACGAATTGAGAGGAAGTAAATGAACTGTATAGGTATATACCACTGTATGTTATTAGTATGTAAACGTCTGAAAACTGTTCTGTCTAAGGATTATAACTAGCAAAGATTTTCCATTCCTTTTTTGGTAATAATGCAAAAATCGGGAAGCTGAATCTGAGGCTGATTTTTTCGATTTCTATGTATTTTGGGAGCAAATTACAAATTGAGCCAAGGTTTTAAACACGCAGAGCTAAAAGAATGCAATGAACGGACTGTCGACTTGGCTTGTGACAAGACTCTTCGCTGTGAGGAGCTCAAGGTTATAGAGACTGTGGAACACAGAAAAGAGTAAGGACATGCCAATCGACAAATAAGAGCCGGTGGGTGGTAGACCTTTCCCCAGGCCCAAACCCTTTTCAACGTGACTAGGATCATTGGGTCACAGTGCTGTTCGCAGTTTGATGAAAATTCATTCAGGTTTTCAAAAAAGGTAAAATTCTACTAAGACGTTTCGGACTTGTCCCTTCGTCAGTAAAATGCTGTTGGCTTTGTTACAGCTGTATGCCATCATAATTACTAAGACATCCATTATCAAAGAACGGTTGAGTAATTTGGTTGGTGTAAGTAAAGGCACGTCTTTCACGAGTTGTATATGTTAACAATTTGCCATGCCAGTGTCTATCCCAGTAAGCGGCTTGGTCCATACTTGTTTATCAACCGCTTAGGTTGATCGTACATGTGCGTGGATTATATTCTGCAGATTTAATAGTGGAAGTATTTGAAGTAAATTCTCAGCAGTCTAGTCGGTATGGCACCCGGGTGAGGCACTCTACGTGTTCCTGCCCCACTAACGTCTGCTGAACCGAAAAATACATTCCTTTCCTATTGTTCACAAATATCAGCTGGAGATCACATGCATCACATCTATAGCCTCCCACGTAGACGTTCTTAAGGGTTCGTCACGCGTTCCTGCCCTACTAACGTCTGCTGAACCGAGAAATACATTCCTTTCCTACTGTTCACAAATATCAGCTGGAGATCACATGCATCACATCTATAGCCTCCCACGTAGACGTTCTTAGGGGTTTGTCACGTGTTCCTGCCCCACTAATGTCTGCTGAACCGAGAAATACTTTCCTTTCCTACTGTTCACAAATATCAGCTGGAGATCACATGCAGATTATCGGAGATCCAATCGGTGCTGTTGAAGTGAAAGTGTTGACAAGCCAAACACATACGTACAAGCTCGGTAGGGTGTGATAAGTGACCAAAGATTTTTGCTCCGGACGAGAATCTAGGAGATACGCGCTGGCTTTTTGTATATTTCTCTCTGTAAAGGCTGGATTAGATGCCATTTGCTCATAAAGTTGTTCTTTCGGTGATGCCACGACGGGGTTACCTTGTAACGGACCAAAAGGCAGAATTTTTTTCACACTTAATTGTTTTGTAGTAAAGCCGACTTCCGTTCAGCAAATTTAACCTCTGAGGTAATTTTTTTTAATGATATTGTGAGGGTAGCCTCTAGAACGAACGCTTGTGAGTTAACTGTGTAGTTTTTTCTAAAACTGTAAGGTCTTCATCTTTCATGAGAACTTTCTAATCTTTTCTGGAGCTAAGTCAAGCGAGTGCACTTCCCAGATCTGGGAGTCTGCTGTGATTGGTCTACGTTATTTTCCGCTCAAATCAGCAGACGATAGTGGGTCAGGAACGCGTGACGAACCCGTAAGAACGTCTGCGTGGGAGGCCAGGCACTATACGGAAATTAAAGGCTCCATCCGAAAGGGATACCTAGATTTCAGGCTTCAGGTATATCAAAGGGTAGGGAATTCACGAGTTGAAGTATATGGAAGGGTTGGAAAATTTATCATTAAAGTATTTAAAACGGCCTTTAATTGAAATATTTCGAAAAAAAAGCGCCTGATGGCTATATCATTTTAATTTATTAAACCCACACAAAAATGAAAGGAACACTTTCTATTTGCTTTTTTTTTTAATGGAAGGTATACGAAAGGGTACCTTTAATGTCAACACTGGTATATAAAAGGGTAAGGGGTTGGACCTCGGGACGGTGCCTCCTCGGATATAGACTACGAGTAGTCCCCCATTTTTCCTCAGGAATAGTAGAGCGAGCAAAACGCGAGCGCGCGTGAAAATCACCCCACCCGTAGGGTGATTTTCACGCGCGCTCGCGTTTCGGTCGCTTTACTATCCCTGAGGACAAATGGGGGGCTACTCGTAGTCTACTCCGGATAAGACTTTGTTGACTACTCCCCCCAGGGGGGTATTACATGTCCTACCTGGAAGGCTGCTGTCGTACTCGTAAGGAATAACACGTGTAACCCACACCTTCTTTCGATTGCGAGCAGCGTTCCGTTTCTTGCGCCCGATTAATTGCTGTCCATCCACATCACCAGCATCGCTCAAATCAACCAAATCGTCAGGAGATAAATCGATATCTGCCTCGTACTTGTTGACGTCGTTGCCTGGAAAGTAGAGAAAGCCTTCAGATTTGCGTTTTTAGACTGATTGGATTGTGTGTCAGCAACAATATCCTTCGCCCCATGAAAGGTAATCTAAGAAAGTCTAGGATTCTCGATTTCACGCTCTTGATTTCGGACTCCAGGTACTGGCTTCCGGATTCCTTGTCAGTGGAACTTGGATTCCAAATTGCAATCGTTGGTGGGATTCCGGATTCTTTGAGATGAATTCCAGACTCAAAAGCCCAGGATTTCTGATTCCACAAGTCCTGAACTCAGAACACCCTGAGACCAAAAACTGAGTTTACTAGACGACGATTCCGGAAGAGGAGGAATTTTTGCTTGTGGACCGGAGTCCTGGGCTTTGGAATGCAGAGTACAGCTCAAGGGATCCGGAATACCCGCACTGATGATTACAATCCGGAATCCAGTACCAGGATCGAAGACTGTCTTCTATTTCCCCTACATGTGGCGACCATTCCGACCATTTTTATATGGGAGTTCCCCCGCGATTTTGGGCGATATCTTTGTAACGTAGACAAGATCTGAACAACGGGAGTGTGGCCCTAGGAGTTACTCCCATCGAACCTGTTTCAATGACATTCGGGGTGCTTTCCATTCAGCCCAAAATTCCGGAAATTTCGGTTTGAAATCAAATGGAACGGACCGTTTCGGTTCGATTCGACCGAAATATTATGGGACCACCTTTGAAAGTGGTCCACTTTGACCTGTCCGCTCATTTCGGTTGGTTGGACCGAAATGTCCCTTTCCATTTGAAAAAATTGTTGTCCCCTGTACCGCTCTTTTGTATCCTGCTTACACCAACAATAACCAAACGCGGGGTGGTTTGGGTCGGGTCTGTGCAACCGGAATGTACCGTTCCGTTGGGCACGTGAAATTTCCGAAATTTCAAACCGGAATTTTTGTTGAATGGAAGTCACCCTTGAATTCCCAACTTCTTATTAGGGCTAGAAACAATTTTCTGGCCGATCGGAAGTAAGGCATTCGTGATATTCTTTTTAAGACTAGTTTGTTAATAGTGAGTATCCTGGCAGGCGTTCTTGTAAAATTGCTTACTGTTCTTGCACTCGTGAATATTCCCGTCCATCTCTATCCTCATAGCAAATACTGTATGAAGCATTATTTTTCATGATTTGCATGCATTCTAAAGGGCCAAATCTGGTGAAGGTACTTTTCGTTTGGTAGTCGCAAGTGGCTCGACTGTATGTCCTAGATTATGGCATGAAGGTATGAGTGTTAAGTTTTATTACTATATGTTACTGTCGTTACTGTTTAAACCAAAAGAAGAGGACAACCATATGTCAACAACCGTGGAATGACCGGAAGTAAAACTGTAAAGTATTCCCCATTGAACTTGATTGTTATGACAAAGGTCACATCTGTAGCAATTTTTTTTTTCTCAGTTTATTTGCACTTTATTTTTCAGTTTTAGGCAAAAATTGTTTAACAATTAGTAAACGCCCAGGGCACTTTATCGGTGGCAAGAAGAGCATTCACGAAGCACGTATTCGTATTCGTATTCATTCTATTTTTTTTTCTTTACCTTTATTGACTTTTTCTATGTGATCCAAAATCGTTTCGTCCCCAACAAGTTGGTCCTTGTCGTCTTCCCTGATTAGGGATCGTTTTGCCTCTGAAAATCAACGTTAAAAGATTGAGATAAGCATATTTTCATCTCTCAAATCTGCAAAGTTACCATTCAGAACCTAAGTGGCATGTATCCATAACAACAAACTATATTAAGTTCCCACTGTGAGCAAAAACACCCTGTATTTCTTTGATTTTTTTATTTGCGTTTTGAAAACAAACTAAAGAAAACATTTATCCAGTGTCACTTTTTTGTGCAATCCATTTGTGTTTAACACAGATCTTGACTTGTAATACATACATGCATACATATACGTTTTTAATTTTTTAAAATATATTTTCGATTTTTAAGTTTTTTGGGATCGAAGGGCTAGAATTGACACAAAATCCCAAAATCACAAAATCTTTAAGCGCTTGTGGACTGATTCTGTAACTTCTACAGAGAGATTTAAGTTATTTTAGATCGATCTAGTAGGTAGCGTAATAAGGCCAATTTTTTATTTGAAAGTTGCGACAACTTGAAAATTTGCTCCCTCTGGTTTCGTTTTTCTTTCACAATGTATTCTTGCACGATAATATTCCATCACAATAGGTGATAACAAAAGTTGTACAGTTTCGATAGAATAAATAATAACGACTGCACTCATTCCACTTATGTCCAGGTTTGAATGCAGCAGCAAAAATTGCGATTTTTCACGTGTTGCGAAATTTCTTAATTCTGACGATTGTTGGCGTTACTTGCGATTTTTCGCTGTTTCTTGTCATGTGAATAATCACTAAACCAGACCGAGTTGCGGATTTAACAAAATTTGCGAAAATTTCGAAAAATCTAGTCTCACGATTTTTTTTGTGTGTGACTTAGATTTTCTACGTTAAATCAAAGTTACCCAATGTCGTGGCATAGAACCGGTACGAAAAAACAGTAAACAATCAATTGCTTTCGTTTTAAAAAAAGACAACGAAAAAGGCAACCTACCAGAACGATGTGTTTCTATCGGGATGCAAAATGAGTGGACCGCAAAGAGAATGAGAACACAGAAAATCTTTAGTTCCTCCATTGCCACACCTTCTTAACTGTGGGCTTGAAATCTTCACCTAGGACTGGAGTTTAAAAGCACAAGCGATGATCAATACAAATCGTTTCCCTTACAGATGTTTAGATCTCATGATCGTGTACTTATAAAGATAAAGTAAAGGAGAGCAAAGTCTTGTGAACAGCTCTGATGAGAAGAAGATTGTTTTTGACGGGTAAATTGTTTGCTCAAGCTACCTATAATTTGGATTGATGGAAAAATCTTAATTTAAAGAGGTGTAAAATACCATCCAAAAAAATAAAATGATGCTCTGTTGCCTGGATTGATAAGCCTCCGAAGAAGAATGTTTGTCTGTCTTCTTTATAAAAGCAAAAAAGACATAAAAATGCTATCCACGACAGAAAAAAAATATACCGACGTTTGCGATATTAGATATGGGTTTTTGTTTCACGGTGTTACGTTTACAGATAAAAGCGGAAGGCAATTACTTTAATTTGTCATGACAAATGGCAATAACGGACGTGATTCCCAATATTTTGTAAAAATAAATAATATATGGCAGAACGTCACGACCAGAACTAACCTGTGCAACATAGATTGCCATTTTTCTTTTTAATTAAAAGGTAAAATATAATATATTCATTTTCTTCCAAAACCATTTTCCACCGATGTTTATCCAAAATGGTAGAAAACGATTCTGTAAAACTTTAAAATTGGTTTTTCATAAATCGCTTAAGTAAGTTTGCCTAAGGAACCAACAGTTTTTCTACATTTCGTTTAAACCAATTTGCCTCTCGACGGTAACAAACGGTTCTACCATTCGAAAACGGTACAGTATCTGTCCGATATTTGATGGTCGGTAATATCTAAGTCAATATGACATTTATCTACCCCTCAGTTTGTGTCAGATTTGTCATATAAACAGAAGACACGTACAGATTAACAAGACTCCACACTGGAGGTCAAGACTGGGTTTCAGGAGACCTTGGAACAAAGAGTGAAATTTTCCCGTAAGCTTTTGCAGTTCAGTACAATTCTTGTCAATGTTATGGAAACGGTTGCCTCAGATTATGTATTTTAAGACATCTCTTCCCAGCCTAGTTACCAATCCGTAGTACTTCTACATCTTCTGCCACCAGAAGCCACAAGTTTTTCCGCCGTAAGCAACAAATCTTCATTCCTGGGCTGACAATTTGAATTTTGTTTTACATTTTGTCGTAACAAGTCGCTGATGATAAGCACTTAGCACCATCGGACACCAGTGGGAAAACTGTGCAAGTTTAGTTGTTTCACAAGTGCTAGTGGGTAAAATTCACCCCTCGTAGACTGAAAGGGGATGTTTTGAATTGAAAAACAAAGTTTATGGATGTGCCAAAGTGTATTTTTCCAAATGAGAGAGTGAAAATAGGTGTCTTATTATGTAATCCATGGACGTTTTAATAGCGAGAGCTTTAGTTAATTTATACTGTCACAAAGAAATAGTTCAACGATGGTTTTCTTTTTTACTTGCTGTGGGGTTCGTAAGTTATGATTGTGTTGCAGTATAGATCAATAATGCATTGCCCGTAATTTGAAAATCTTTTACCGTTTGCTATTTTTGATCTAGATGAAAGTTGATGGATCGTACTATGTTACCTGTGATTTATTACCTATTACAGATCTCTTTGTGAATTCATTGAAGTATATTAAAACTGGCTAAGAAACTTTATGCAATTATCCATGTTTTGACCAGTTAAAATGGACGTACCTGGCAGAGTAACAGAGGTGGTTTTGCCTGCAAATTTATAACTGCCAACTGTTTGCAACTTATTCGACAGCAGAAAACAAACTGCTGGTATGATTAGGGAAAAAATAGAGATATGTTACACAACCAACGACACTTAATGACGAGCTGAGACCTGCTGTGTAAATAGGGAACAAAAAAGACATAATGCCTAATTTATAATGCATGACAATTTAGACATAATGCCTCTTAAAAGAACTTTTGACGTTGAATAAAACTGCCATTTTGTGTTTAAAAGTTTCCAAGGCAAAATAAACAAGCAAACGGCGAAAATAAAGACATTTTTACAACTTTACTATCGGTAAAATCCTTGAAGTTTGGCTTTGATTGACAGTTGAGTTTGGCAGCTGGAAAAATTTAAGATAGACGGATACTGAAACATGAATACCATAATCCTAGTCTTCAACCTTAAACTCGCGTCGTTTCATGTTGGAACAAGTCACCCTGACAAGCCACACCAGAAAATCGTAAACTATTCTCTCCTTTTGTCTTTCTTCAAGAGAGGATAAAGGGGCTTGCTCTCTTTCAATATCTCTCTGAAAATTATTGTGAAGTTACTAAGGTTACTGATTATTCTGCGTTTGACGTCATTGCTATTTGATTTCCTCTAATTCAGTAAATGATTGATATAATAGAATTGTCACGCACGAGGAGAGGAGCTCCCAAGTAAGGCTGCAGAGAAGAGAACCGAAGAGATTGACTGATGATTTACGTACTACTTTATTATCAAATCATGCTGATGACACTTGATTGAGTGTAGTAATCATTGCATTGCATTATCATTGTTATAAATTGTAACGTCATGCTAAAGCTTTTGCAATACTGTAACTACATAATTATGGTCATGCAAATAAAGCTTATGTTGTTGTTGTTGTTGCCTCCGTCTGTCATTGGTTCACTCTCTCCTCTGCAGAGGCCTCTTTAGTTGTGTCGTAGGGAGACTGAGGAGAGGGAAAAAAATATCGAAAGCGCGCGGGGGACGATGGGAAGGGGAAAGAGAGGTAGTGAGGCTCCAGCCTTTTTCCGATTGGTAAAATTAGTTACTCCATCAACGTATTCGAAAACCTCCGTTTTCGTCCGTCTGGCAACGAAATTGGTTCATATGACAAAAATGTCCATCCTGTGGACCATTTTCGAAAAAGTGCGTTTTCGGTGCCGGGACGAAAGGCTAACTGGGAAAGAGAAAAAAATCTGTTTTCTAAAATATGAGGATACATATGGACAGGACCAGAGTCAACTTTCTGTCGCTCCAGTCCCTATTCTTTGTTTTCGAAACCCCCATAATACACTCCGTTTGCCTTCTCTCCCCCTCCAAAAAAAATCGCATAAACTATTGTTTTCAAATGTTCCTAGGAGGACTGCATATTCTCTCGATCAAGAACAAGGGTGCCAACCTCTACGGGCGTCTTCTGGGCCAAGCTAATTTCAAAATCTCGAAGCTTCGAAACGTTACTTTAGTTGCAGCATTTTACTTGAGATATTTCTTCAGAAAAATTAATCTCTTTTAAAAGGAAATTATTTTACCAACCGAAAATATTAAAAAGAAAATAATAATAATAATATTTAGAAAAAACAGAAAAAAATTGTGTGGGTTAACTCTAGACGATACAAGTTGCCTCGTCTTACGGCTTCGTCTTGACTCTTTCTGCATGTAGCTTCAGCCCGAAGAGTTTCGGTTGCACAAGAAAAGTCGCACTGAATTTGTTGTCTTAAGGTTCCGTTGGAAAGAATTTGGTTCCCTTGAAAAGAATTTGCCACACAAATTGGTCAATAACTATAGCAACAAAATAGGGTATAAGAATTTATTGATTTAACGGTAAACTGCGGGTTATGATAAGATCTTTTTAAAGTAATAAAAAGTAACAATGCAACGAGGTAGCTTCCTGGGTGAAAAAAGGATAAACTGAGCATTTCAGTATTAGAAAGAAAAACATGTCTGTTTAAATACTGATATAAAAAATTTCTGATGTCGATGAAAACTTTCAACGCCAGTTTGAATCGTTCTTGAATAGTTCTTGTTAGATAATAGGCAAGCATCCTGCTTTGGATATACAGACAAAGGAAAGGGGGTATCCATTTTTATCTTCTTGTACTTTTGTGTCCGTAAAAGGGTATAATAGAGTAAAAAATTAACTAATGATGGTTTTGTAATAATCCAGTCACGCTAAAAGCTTAAAAATTTTACTTAATTTTTGGTATAGCTTCACTGTTTGGTAAAGCACAAAAACTACAGCTTTTGCTACTCTAATCTTCTCAGGCAAGACAGCACTGCAATCCGTTGTACAGTAAGGTCTACTTGAACACTTCAAAGCATGATACACCGTTCAACAGAATCAACGTTTTTGTGTCCCAGATAAGCCTCAGAATCGAAACAATTTGATTCGGATTTTCCTCAAAAGCTTGTATCGCAGGTCTCCACTTTTACAATGCACTTGTGGTTCACTTCCTGATCAGCACCAGCTACTTCCGTATGAGCATGCGTATTCGCATTCTCTCCGCAGTCAACAGCATGGGCTTGTTCACCGGTTTTGTCATCGTTTTGTTCTTCGCTAAGCACGTGGTCGTTCTCAAACCAGTTCATGTTGTCATATGTGTGTGCTGCTTCTCTCTGACTGTGTTCCCTTTCAGCATGTTCCCTGCTAATTCGTCTCCAAGATTTGACCAAGGTGAAGACGGTCAGGGCTATGAGCATAACAAGGGCAATGGCTGCACAGATGATAGCCACCAAGCCCTCGGTTTCCATGGTAACAACCTAAAAAAAACAGAGCATTTTTAAGGTGTCTGGAAATTCCTTCATTGCAGCCTAGTCTCTAGGCGTTCTCTCTTGCCCCGTTGTCCGCGCGAAGTCTGGGAAAGAGCGGGCGAGTATCTCTCGGTGACGTCACAGCTCACGGTACAGTCCAGGATTGACCGAGCCGAGAACGCCTAGGGACTAGGTTGCCTTCATTGGCCGTCCTTTTTCAAACAGCAGTGGGCTCGGTTCCTCGAGAGATTATTAAGTTTAAATTAGGGTTAAGCAATTCTTGCTTAGAAATATGTCACTGGCACTGACTCGTACCCAGTCGCTTAACCTCGTCCCCAGGGCGCTTTTCCATGGCTTTGGGAAAAGCGACCTGGGGACGAGGTTGCCGGTTGCTATTTATGCATTTTTGGCGTGAGAGAAGATTGGGGTTAGGTTGAGACGCGCAATCTTCATTCACTTCACTGGGTGCGAGTATGTGTCACTGGAGCATATAATGACATAACTTTTACTCCGAGACCCAGTCACAAAAACACCACAAAAAAAGCTACATGCTAAAAAGTTCTTTTACTACGGTATTATAATTTTCCGTATTAAACTAACAGAATTAACGTCTTTAGACTTCGATAATATCGGGGCCGCGGCGTTTATTAACTATTTTTTTGTCCCAAATGCGGCGCTTTTTCGAGGGTGGCGCTTATTTGGTAAATAGGGTAGTACAATCTTAGATTTAAGGTTTAATCCTGGATAAGCGCTTAAAGCAGCCTTTCTGAAACCGGGCCCTGATTGTGGCCCAGTTATTCGAAGGTCGATTAGCGATAACCCGGGGTTAAAATTGTAATTCGGGTTCTCCTTTATTTTGTTCAAAAGCATTTGCTCGGATAATTTTCTCTATTTAGTCTTTTTAGAACATCCAATTATCAAATGGTAGACAAAAAGAAATAATAAATTTGCTTTTCAAGCTTTTATATCTGAATTCAAATTTCGCACTAATCATGGGGTATCTAAACCCAGCTTCTACTCTGACAGGCATTGAGAGGAAAACGAGTTACCCGAACTGCCGAAACAGCTTTCTGAGACTGAGGAAAGGTGGCTCACAACCAGGAGGGGAGGGAGGGGGAGGTGCACCGTTATGTAAGCCATATACGGTAGGTGTGTACCGCTCCAGAGGGTAGGGGTTTTTCAGCCGTTTTGGTCTGGAACTGGGTATGGTTTTCGAGGGAACTACGGGAGTGCAACTATGAACGTATTTATCGATACAATTCCAAATGAGTAAGAAAGAAAGAGAAGCACGCGAATTCGAGGTGGATTTTCAGAAATTTTTTTTGCTGCTGTTCTAATCTAAGTCATGATGACATAATTTCCTGCTTCTTAGAGGTCGGGGTGAAAACGGGTATGGATTTTAGAGGCCTGGTCCGAAAACGGGTGTAAAAAAATGACATTTTTTGGTCTAAAATAGTGACTTATTTGAATAACGCCTTGGTGTCACTCATGTTTAAACCGTGGGGCGCTTATTCAGTAACGTTTCAGTAAGTAATCGGTCGAGTGAAAAGGGGTAGATATTTCAACATGCAAGAATTTCCACAGCTACCCACTTCTACTTCGATAAGACAGTTTTATACATGCACTAGAAAGTTTTCAAAAATAACTTTTACAAAGAAGCGACCGGCTCTTTTCAAAGTTTTGAAGCTATTATATCTAAACAAAGGATCCTTTGTTGGAAACTTTCCACTTAATTTAAACAGTGAAGATTGTGTAATTAAAAACATAGCCTAATAAAGTTAAATGGTTATGAAGCGCATCAGGTTTGTTCATGTTGCTATGTAGATACGATGTCCCGTCAATGTGATATCAAATGTTGCAACTGTTAGACATGTTGAACTTCTGCAAAGATTCGCTTCTCTGACTTTGTGACTAACAGTTTGAGTTCTTTGAAGACAAGGTGAACGATAAACAACAAAAGCGTATTAATTAGCTGAAGTTGCCTGGGCACTAATATTTTTCAGAATTTGGCGGATGTTATTAAAAGGACAGTTTCTTTAGCAAAGCTTCTGAAAGACATATTAAAGTCCCTAAAATTTTTATCAGCGTACCTTTACCTGCGCCGTGTTGCGATAAACGTATTCAAACGGTAATCAGTTTTTCGAATCGGGATATTTTTTTATATACCAACAACTGATGATCAGTGTCTGCCAGGGGTTTTCAAAAAAAATTGCTGTACAAACGTTGGCTTATCTCAAATTTAACGCAGCGTACGAACCTGTCAACAGAAGTGATCAGAAGTCACCACAAGCGTTGACTGAGCCTTGGCGTTGTCTTACGCAAACAAGGCCATTTTACTGATGGCAAAGGGACATAGTAACAGATAACATATAAAGTAAAACAGGGGCACCCAACGAGGATATAGTTCAAAACCACTTAACATAGCATTGTTGAACGTATTTTAGTATTCAAACGGTGATATAGGCATATTTTTATCCCCTAAAAACTTTCCATCTGTTCGGATTTGCTAGCTGAAAGTCTAGTGATCCGAAAATTATAGGGATCAAAACTCACCTTCTCGAAAATTTCAGCCAGGAAAAGGCTCCCGAAAATTCTAGGTGGCCTTTTTTAAGGTCAAAATCCGTTATAAATGGGTAATTATAGCATTTTGTAGATGTGCGAAAATCCTAGAAGAGGCAGGCAAGCAAGAAATTTTACAACAAATGCTCCGAAAATTCTAGATCTCAAATCGTCTTCCGAACAGATATTTTCCCGAAAATTGCCGTTAGGTGCCCCTGGTAAAAGAGTTCACAGCTCGAGGTCTCGGACGTGGCCGAGTGCTCCGTGAGGGCTATGCTCTGATAACAAGTAAATTTCACCGAAGTTATACCTAGCTCTACACTAACAACACGTAATAGAACACTGACAAATGCACGTTGGCGAGTGCTTAATATGTCGATGTCTATTGACACGTACTTTAAAACGCAGATTTAAATGTAAACTCGCATATCTTGATTCTTTGAGAATACTTGTCCTCTGCTCTTGCGTTGGTAAAAACATGCGTTTATACCCAAATTCATCTACGAACCTTGCAAATCCAGACAAGTAAGAAGTAAGCAGCAATCGAGCGTGCCAGTACTTCGCTTGATCCGTTTGATCGAGCGACGCAATTCATAATTTCCGGAGTTTCTAATAAGTGTTCGGCTCTACCCTTAAACAACACTTAACATCTAAATTTTACCCACCTTCAAGCTTCCGGTTCCTAAGCTTTCTTCGAAACAATTGACTTGCGATTTCACGGTCTACTCTACTTCTGTCCGTTCCGGGGCTAGATGCAATCCAGTGTAACGCGAAACTCCTGCCCAACATTGGCATAAGAAATGCCAGTGCTCCCTCATTGCGTGACACTGGACTAAGACGTGACACAAGGAAAAGACTCGAAATCTTTATTGTCCCATCGTCCCATCCTTGTATCACGGAGCTCAAAATTTGCAATCACTTTTTAGATCTTTGTCTTTCACCACACGGGATGCTTGAAAGGCCTTAGCGAAGGGAAATCGGACGCGTGACAAATCCTCACCCCTTCCCTGTTTCCCTACCCGTCCCATTCCCATATTTTATTGTTAGCCTCCAGCTCCCTTCCCCCACCAAAAACCCACAACGCTTGCAGAGGTTCCCCAATAACGGCAACAGTAACAGTAACTTTATTGTGCCTTACCCTCCACATGGAGGTATTGGTCTTTTATATTTAAGTACGTCTAACTAATGATACACGCTCCAAAAAAATAATCAAAGATTTTCTATCAAGTTGCATTTTCAGTAATTTTTTTACACTTTTTGAACATACCATGACATACACTGGAGGCTCCTGACATACATAAGATTAATATATTTGGCTATTATTTTACAAATATTATTATTTTCTGCTGTTAGTAAATATTTTGTTCTGTCATGGGCAGTAAAATTCACCAAAGCAACATCCTTTAATTATGAAATACAATTTTAAAATACTCCTGTCGCAATACGTTGCACCCACTGCAAAACATCAAGAACTGTTGTTCATCTTCGATCTGGTTTGTTTGCAAACCAACCAATGGGTCTTTCGGGATCCCGGATTTGCATTGCCTAACTCGGGAATACCAGGATTGTCGGGATTCGGGAGTCCATATCATGGGTCCCCGAGAAAAAACGAAGAGTGATATTCGGGATTGTAATTATGAACGGGATGCAGGATTTTGTGGCCATTACACAAGGCGGCCGGGATTCGATTCGAGAAGTTTTTCAAAAGAACCCATATCCGGTTAGGAAAGTGAGCCACATTTTCTAAACCATATGAAAAAATCTTCCATTTTGACTGAGAACTGAAATGCGCACATTAACCTCGAAAAGCTGTTACTTGCCTATTTTGAGTGTACTAACGTTTTTTTATCCCACAATTTGCCTCTGATTGTCGTAAGATAAGAGAATCTCGAACCTCTTAAGGCACTTTGTGTCTCTCTTTTCCTTGTTGCGATGATTTCAACAAAATTTATTCGTTTCTCGTTTGATAAACTCGCTCGTACTCACAAGATCGCTCGCTCTTTCTCTCCTCGTGTTCTAGTGCCAAAACCGGTCCTGACCGGTTCGGCTTACGTCACACACGCACCACAGGAACCCCATTTCGGGTCCGACACTTTCCCCCTATTTGATACACGCAAGTGGAGCAAATATAATCACACAGCTCCATGCTTATATAACAGCAACAGTTTTAAAGAGTTCTAATAGTTCGTGACTCCGCAAGTCACTGAATCAGTTCTCGCA
Organism: Porites rus; assembly: GCA_964035705.1. Taxonomy (NCBI): domain Eukaryota; kingdom Metazoa; phylum Cnidaria; class Anthozoa; order Scleractinia; family Poritidae; genus Porites; species Porites rus. The sequence goes on from OZ038002.1 coordinate 8,663,793, forward strand.
AAAGGAGCAAATCGAACATACAGCTCCATGGGCTTAACAGTTCTAACAGATTTAACAGTTCTAACAGTTCATGACCCCACTCGTCCCTGGGTCTGTTCACTTGTTCTCTTGCTCTGCAATCTCTCTGATCCGCTTCGCCGCAGCTACAGCAGCCCGCCTAGGGGCGAACTCTCTGGCTCGAGGATTAAGCTGCACCGAATTTCTCAACTGTGTGTCCCGTACGTCGCACGACAGCTCCATTGGACATAGCTGTTGGATTGCTCGCTCCAAGTAGGACTTCCCCGCTCTCAACCTCGCTGCTCGGACGACGCCGTCACGCCCCTTGATGAGTTTCACTACAACTCCAATGTTCCACTTTCCACGGTTGCGCTCCTCACTCTGAATTAGCACCACATCTCCAACTTTCAGTGTCAGCACCTTGGTCTTGTGTTTGAGATTGTGTCTCTCCCTCAAACTTCTGATGTATTCTGTAGTCCACCTTGACCACAGAATGTCCTTGCAGCAACGGAGGTATCTTGTCCTCTTACGTAGCTCCACATCCTCCACTGACTCTGCATCCTCCTCTGGCAGGAGGTTAGGTAGCCCGTGCATCATGACGTTTGGCGTTAGCACCGGAAGTTCAACATCATCTTCAACATAGGATAGCAGGGCGGTTATTGACGGCCACCTCCACCTCAAGCACAACTTCTTCAAGCTCTCCGAATGTCAGGTACGCTCGTCCCATAGATTTGTAAAATGACTGTTTCACAACTCCAACCAACCGTTCAAATTGACCGCCCCACCATGGGGCTCTGGCGAGGTTAAACTGCCAAAGGATGTTGTGGTGGGCCAGATAGTCTTGCAATTTCTCCTCCCTCATAACACTCTTGAGCCACCTGGATGCAGCCACAAAACTTCTTCCATTGTCCGAATAAATCTTCGTAGGCCTCCCCCGTCTCGCAATGAAATGTTTCAAACACCTGATGAAACCAGCAGTGGTCTGGTCAGTTAGTAACTCTAAATGGACCGCTCTCGTTAGACTGCATGCGAACAGTAAAATGTATGCCTTGCCTTCTTTCTTCTTCGAAATCTTGTAAGTTATGGGCCCGGCGTAGTCCACCCCTACTACTTGGAACGGAAATGTCCCCTCTGTACGATCCACTGGTAAGTTTCCAGGCGGTGGATTTTGGAGCTTTGTCACATGGAACTTCTTACACCCATAGCAGTGGTTAACCACGTTCTTCGCCAGTTGCCGGAGACGGGGAATCCAATACTCTTGTCTCACATGCGCCATCGTTAGGCCGACTCCCCCGTGTAGCGTCAAGATGTGGGCGTCTTGCACCATTTTTTCTGATAAGACTACCCTGGGTGGCAAATACACCGGATAATGTCCTTGAATTCTTCCTCTGCACACATAGATTCCTTGGTCATTCTTCTGAAGGTTGAGCCTTTCTTGGTCTTCCAGAAACTTGTCTGTTACACTGTGTCTCTGCTGCTCCCGCCTTATCCACCACTTGACCTGTATCTCCGTCTCAGCTGTTGTCAAGGGTCCGCTTACTCGGTTCCACTTCTTGCTCCGGCAATTTTGAAGGAATCTCATGACCCATGCACTGATTCTGATCGTTCGCCAGAAGGTATGCCTTTCCAGCACTTCATCGAAGTCGTCCCTCGCCTCCACTGCCACTGCAAACACCTCCTTAGTAAGCTTAGCTTCTGCTTCCGTTTCTTTGTTAGGCTCTGTCACTACGTCTCCCGGCCACTCCTCTGGCTTGGACAACCATTGTGGTCCCGGCAACCACACATTACACAGCTGATCTGCCTTGCAGCCTCTGCTTCCTATGTCGGCTGGGTTGTGTTTGGAGTCGACATGTCTCCATTCAATGTAATCTTTGTCGTTGATCTTGCGGACTCTGTTGGCCACAAACTGTTTGTAAGTACCTCCCCCCTTGATCCAGTGGAGTGCGACAGTACTGTCACTCCACCCATGGACTGACTTGATTGGATATCCTTCAAGTGCGACTCTCACGTTCTCCACAAGGTTAGCGGCCATGTGAGCGGACACAAGTTCCAATCTTGGAATTGTAAGATTCTTCTTTGCTAATCTTGACTTTGCTGCTATTAAGCCCTTGCTCACCCCGGAGGCTTGCGTAATCACTGCATAGACGGCCGCTGATGTACCAACTCCACTTGTGTCACCGAATACATGCAACTGGACTCCTTCGATCGGCTCCTTGAACCTTGGTATGCTCCGCAGTACTTCAACCTTGTTGGGGAGGCTCCTCACAAACTTCAGCCACTCTTGTCCAATTCTGTCTGACAGTTTCTCATCCCACGGTAGTCGACTGTCGCATACTTCGCGGTATAGAAGCTTTCCCACTAATGTTGTGGGCGACGCTACACCAAGCGGGTCGTACACCGCAGCTAAGAATCGTAGCATTCCTCTCTTAGTGTTATCAACAGGTTCCTCAGGGAAAGTCACTGCAATTGTGTCCTCTCTCTTGTTCCACGGCAAACCTAATATCTTGGATTCACCTTCCTTAACTCCCAACTGTTGCTTTGCGTAACTCTGCTGTTCATCAACAGGCACCCCATTCTCACCGTCTAGCTGAGGCTCGTGCACCGGAACAACATTCTCACTCTCTAGCTGAGGCTCGTTGGAGTTCCACTTGTGCATGGTAAACTTAGCATCCCCAAACACTGATATGATCGTCTTCTTCAGGTCCTGAACCTCTTCTTTGGTGTTGCCCCCCGTGATGACGTCATCAACGTATAGACTCCTCAAGATCTCGTCTACCTCCACTGGGTATTTCTCTCTTAGGCTTTGCAAGTGCAACTTTAGTGTTCCCGCCAACAAGAATGGCGACTGGACCAACCCGAAGAGCGCTCGCGTGAATCTCAAGGCTTCAATAACTGAAGGGTCCTTGTTCTTGAGCCAGTGGAAACGTAGTGCATCCCGGTCTTCAGGTCTTATGCGTACTTGTAAGAAGGCTTGTTTGATGTCAGCTGCTAAGGCTACTGGCTTTAGGCGATTTCGCACAAGAACGTTCCACAACAGATTCTGCAAGGGAGGCCCCGTTTCTAAGCACTCGTTTAACGACGGACTATCTTCACTTGGCTTAGCCGATGCGTCAAATACAATTCTGAGTTTTGTGGTCACGGCAGTTTCCTTTTTCACAGGTTTGTGAGGGATGTAAAATACTCTCTCGTTTGGCTCGTCTACAATTCTCTCAACTATCCCTTCAGTAAGTTGCTCTTGGATGATCTCATCGTACTTGTCTATCAGACCAGGCTCTCTCTGCAACTTCCTCACTAGACCTTGTAGTCTCCTGATACTTCCGCGTTCGTTCGATTGCAGGTGATCGTGACCCGGCTTCCATAGCAAACCCGATTCGTACCAACCTTCGTCACTTCGGTTCAGTTGCTCAGAGAATTCGGCAAACACGTTTTGCTGGTCTGCTTCTGGTCTATCTGCGAGTCCTAAAACATCTAAAGAGCAGAGTTGTTCGTAGTCCGCTGCCGATGTTTTCGTCAAATAAACGTTGGATAGCGCGGCTTCTCTCCCTGTGGACATCATCGTCCACCCCAGCATAGTGAACTCAGCAATGGGCTCAGACGGCTGACCAATTCTAGGTTTCGTCTCAGTTTTGATCCTTGAGTACTCGCTGGCGCCGAGTATTACATGAATGGGTAACTCACTCTTCTTGTCATCGTCATCCATGACCACTCCCTGCAGGTGACGATACTTGCTGATCAGTTCTCCATAATTCGGATTTGGGACTGTGAGTAGAACACCCTTGTCCACCTTATTGATCTTCGTCATCATCTCAAACTTCCCATCAACACTTTTAACCGTTACTGAATACCCTTGTACCTTTTGAACTGTTGAGCAAAGCATCATGTCAATCTGTCTATGTTCGATATGAGTTGGTCGCTTGTTAAGCCGTTCAATCAGAGCCGCTGACGCATAAGAACTACCCGCACCTGTGTCTAGTAATGCTCTGCATTTGATCCCATCGACGAACACCACTACCACCGGATAAATAACAGAACCCTCACCAGTTGCCAACATCATTTGACTGTTGCTAGGCAGCCTGTCACAAATAGACGTGTGATGTCTGCCACCGCAATGTTGACAAGTGTACTTGCTGTGGCACTCCCGTGCTTGATGTCTTGTTCCTGTACAGTTGAAGCATAGTTTCTTGTCACTCAAGATCTGCCTGCGCTGGTGCAAGCCAGGGACTTTCTTGCACTGGGTGGAGCTGTGATCCTCGCCATTACAATAGATGCAGTTACGCCCCACCTTCGCACTCTCATCTTTGGTCTGGTAAGCAGGATTTTTCCTTGCTTGGAAGCGATTTCGCGGGTCACGGTTCGGAGGATAACGACTTCGCAGGTCAGGCTTTGGCGGTTCAGGTTTAAGGTTTTCGCTGACAATAGGGTTACGGTCACACCACTTCCTCAGGGATTCGATTAGCTCTGCAAATCCCCACTCTTGCCAGTTATCGTCTAGACGTACCAGATCCGCTCTGATTCCAGGTAATTTATCAAGCGTCGCACGCACAAACCCTCCTATTTCGTTAACCTTGCCCATGGTCTCTAGCACTTGTATGTGACTTGTTAGCTTCTCGTAGAAATCATGGATTTTTGCTGGGTGTCCACCATGAACTGTGGATAATCCAATTATGCACTGCATATGTGCGTTTGCTACCTCACTGGGTTTACCATACTTGGTTTTCAATATAGCTTTGGCCCTTTCGTAACCCTCCGTCGTGAAAGGGAGTCCGTCAATGGACGCGCGAACACTGGGTACTAGTAACTCCTTCAGGTAAGAAAACTTAGCAACTTGAGTTAGTTTAGCCTTGTCGATTTCAGTTTCGAATTGATTCCAAAACCTCATCCAATCCAGGAAAGTCCCTTGAAATTTAGTTATCTCCAGTTTTGGCAATTTCGCTCCAACACTGTTCAAATTCCCAGATTCCTCCGTGGATGCCTTCGCCGTTTTCTCAAGACTCGCTCGCGCTTCGTGTTTAGCCTTTTCAAGCTGAATCTTTTCCTCCAAATTCCGTTTCCGTTTCTCTTCCTCGCGTTTTTCCTCTTCGATTGATCTAATACCGGCAGCTACATATTCCACTTCTTTAAGAATTCCCTCAAATTTACTGATTTGGCTTTCTAAAGTTTCGGTCCAAAGTCTGACCTCTACAGGGTCATTCCCACTTTCAATACGCAACTCCTGAACTTCCAATTTGAGCTGATGTGTTTTGTCAATAACGTGCTCCAATGCGCTTCCATGCCTCTCAATTGTCTTCAGGTCTCCGGTCTCGATTACTTTCGCTGTATCTCCCGCTGTAAATTCAAGCATTTTCAGTTTACCTTGAATCTTCTCCTGCATTGTTTTGATTTCGCCTTCGGCGCTCATGTTGTTGACTTCGGTGTTTCTTCGCTGTGTTTACATGTAAAATTCCTCTCGTCGCTCACTTCTCGCCGCTCGCTGTTACTTTCTCGAATCACAGGTGTCCTGGCAGGGTCGCCACCTTTTGTTGCGATGATTTCAACAAAATTTATTCGTTTCTCGTTTGATAAACTCGCTCGTACTCACAAGATCGCTCGCTCTTTCTCTCCTCGTGTTCTAGTGCCAAAACCGGTCCTGACCGGTTCGGCTTACGTCACACACGCACCACAGGAACCCCATTTCGGGTCCGACATCCTCACTGTGTATCATTTTGCCTTTGGCTGATTTTTATCAAAGACTTATTATTTTGCCAATCTTTCACTCTCAGGCTGCCTCTGAGGTGACCCCTCCACACACACAAGACCTGTTGAGTTTTAACGGCTTCTGGGGAGCAAGGGATGGCGCAGTGGTGAGAGCGCTCGCCGGCCCGGGTCCCGGCGTCGACGCCATATGTGGGTTGAGTTTGTTGTTGGTTCTCTCCCTTGCTCCGAGAGGTTTTTCTCCGGGTACTCCGGTTTTTCCCCTCTCCTCAAAACCCAACATTTCCAAATTCCAATTCGATCAGGAATCGGGTAGACGAAGAACCACTATGTGGATGTGCTACCTCCAAATCATCATCATCATCATCATCATCATCATCATTCTGTTCACTCGTGGATAAGTTAATAAAAGCGGGACAAAGGACGCACCCACCCAGAAAGGTGAGGTACTACCTAGAATGGACGATGAGGAGAGGACGTTCTAATTTTGTGATTTAAGCATATTTAAAGGCTAGTGCATAAACAGCAGTTAAAAGATTTGCATGGTTCTCAAATATTTATGTCAAAGGGGTACCGTTTGTCACTGAGTAGGTATACGAAAGGGCTACCTTTTCTGTCAAAAACGGAACTATAAAGGGATGAGGGGTTGGACCTCGGGGCGGAGCCTTTCCGTATAAAACTTTAGTACGTACCCCCGTAGCCTGTTCCAGGCTCTCAGATAGTGGGGAAGACGCGAAAGTAAAAGGCACGCGAAACGTTGGCTCCCGTTTTACTTTCGTCTTTGCGCTCTCTCAATTCATTGGGCCCAACTATGTCGGAGCCTGGAACAGGCTAGTACCCCCGGGGATCACGAGACCTCCTGTAGGTCCTACGTCCTGTGCCGGCATATTCGTTTGTGGTCCTTTGCAGTTTATGTCCAGTTGTTTCTTTCTTTAGTTACAATTGAGCCTGCGGTATGATTCTTGGGGAGGAGGCGAGAGGGTTGGGCTATTGCCGTTTCTCGTCTTCGATTTTTTTTAATGGATCATTACGCCATAATGACGTCCTTTTTCTATATTTTCTCAAAGTCAAACCACTCGCTGTTTTCTTTACTGAAAAAATATTTAATGATCGTTTTCTAAGATCGTTTTAATTGACCGATGAGAAACCAACATTTCACTCAACAACAACATTTACAGCTAAGAGTAACTTGTCAGCACTTATAGCTGAATAGTAATAACAGTAATAAGTCAATTAACAAGCACGACTTGAAGAAAATTGAAGTACTTATAATAGAGGATATTTACAATATTTGGTATAGGAAAGCTCATCGGTAAGAGCGAGGAATGTCTCACGAAGATTTAGTTCTACATGAAAATCTAGCTCCAGGGGCACCCAACGACTTTTTTTTTCGTATAATATCTGTTCGGAGAAGCAGATATTGCCTAGACTTGTTAATTCCGATTAGAGGACGGCGATTTCTAGATGACCGTTCCATTCATGTACAGGTTTCGAAGCTTATCTAATAAATGCCCTTCGATTTCCTTAAGTTTAATTTTTCACATTTCACTCCCCAGGTTAGGCTATTAATCGTAGAAAAAAGAAAACCTAAAATTTTCGGATTGAAAAATGCGATGGAAAGAGGAATCAGAAAAATTCTCATTTTTGTAATACGTTAAATTTCATCTAAAATGTTCGGGAAAAAACAACTAAAGCCCTTCTAATTTCGAAAAGACTCAAGTTCCCCTAGGATGACCAAACAGGTACAAATTTTATAGGGACGCTTACAATGCATTTCTAGAGATCTAATAGTACTCTGGATAGCCTAAAAAGTGTTTTTAATGTATTTAGGAGGAAATCGGCGTTGGGTGCCCCTGCTAACATGAACGTTTCTATCAAGGCAAATTTCGTTAAGGTAGCCTGGACTTGTTTAAAGTTACCAGCACGTGAAAAGTGTTAAAAGTTTTCTGTGATCAAAGACTGGTACGAGGGAAGTGCACTGTAAATTATAAAGTTGAAAACATCAGCCTTGTTCACTGCGAGCAAGCTCGTGTTGATAGAAACTTCAATGAATTACCTTCCCTCCGGAATAACTTTCATGTAAATCATTCTCTTATGCACCATGAGGTTTCTGTCAAAACACAGTCACCGCCCAGCCCCGCCTGAGGTTGCAGGCAAACAATTGTAAAGTGGCCCCTGATTTCTTCAGTTTGGAGGATCAAGTGATTTGAAAAATCAAGTGTTAAATCTCTACTTTATACAACCGTGTGAAACAACAACACGAAAGAGTCGATAAAAGAAATTTTAACCCAACATGTGGGGTGGGTATTACTGGCCCATGAAATTAAAGTTGCCAATTGTAGCGACGGATAGGCGCGAAGGACTATTTGTGCTAGAGAGAAATGGTTACCTTTTTAGAGGCTAAGATATTTTAGGGTCTGGATGGGAGAGCGGGAATCTCAATGATCATTCATTAAGGAGTTTTATTCCCTCCACCACCAGGGGGAAGTACGATTCCCTTAAAATTTCCGCTGTCTGGGAAGCTAGTTTCGTTTAATGAGCCTTTATCACTGATTTGCGGGCAACCTCGTTCCCAGGTTCTCTCTCCTAATTGAGAGGGATCTCTCTCTTTCTCGCTCTGTAGGGATGGCTAGGAGAGAGCCCTGGGAACGAGGTTGATTTGCGGGTTTTTAAGTGTCGTTAAACTATGGGGCATCTGAAAATTTGGCCTGTGTGGCGTCTTACAGATCTAAGTACCGATTTCCTGGTACACGAAGCATCAAACGTTTCTTCCCTATTCCGGCTTTCCAAACTTTCCAAAAAGCACAAGACTTTTCAGAGAGCAGTACATATGACTCTGCTGTCCCCCTCGCCACTGTAACATCTAAGACATTTGCCACCTCCGACATGTCTGCCACCATTCCAGCTCTCCGTGTCATCCAGCAACAAACTTTGTTCAGCTAATCCTGAGCTTGTATCAACATTGGACTCAGATTTGCTTTTCGTCATTACTGAAGAGCCTCCGAAATTGTTTATACTATGTTCAATGTCACTGAAACATCTACAGTTAACGTCTCTGTCTGTCAAAAGTCTCCCGTGAACGTTTTTTGTCCTCCCCTTGATTTCTACATCAGGATTTCTAGGTTGCAAAAAGTTGTCTGGAAGACTAATATTTGAACCCGCAATACTCTGATCAGCTGTATTACTAACGGTATTTTTACATAAGTGATCTTCTTCTATAAAGTCACTGGAGGGAACAGAGGATGCAGATTTCCTTTGCGATGGCGAAGGTTTTTTACCGCAAACAAATTGATAAGTTTTACTCTTTTTAGGGAGAATAGAATCCGACGTCCTTTGGTAGTACAAACGATCTTCTTCGTTGAAACAAGTTCTTCCTTTTCCTTTCTTTGTTCCGTCACTTCTTAAAGCCTTCCTGGCAAAAACGGACATAGTTAGAATACATGACAACAAAAGCTATTCTTGATAAAGTGTCATTAGCCTGCGTAGCTGGCAGGACCAGCGGGCAAATAACCCGAGGGGTCATAAAAATGACGGGGATGCTCGTCGTGTCGTTTAGGGGTGTAAAGTGCAGATTTTGGTCTCACTTAGGTTGTTTGGGACTGGCAAGTCACTATATATTAATTTCCCATTTAGGTGTTGCTTAGGGCTGTGTATAAAGAAATTTACAAAACACTACAATGACAGTGACCTCAAAGAAGTCAGTTTAAGCTTAAGCCACGCCCACATTGGTCTCCCTTAGGGATTTAATTTAAATGTTCAGACAAGCATCCCCGTCACTTTGAAATGGGAGTTCCCCCGAGGAAGGGGGGGGGGGGGCAAATATGAAGAAAATGCGGCCGACCATATCATTCCTGCCAGCTACGCAGGCTATATTGGAATCAGCTTAAGGGTTCTTGTCCTTGTCTAAAAAGTCCAGCATTTAACAGCTCGGGCCGTCCTGTCACAAGAATTTTTTTATGCGCGAGTTTCCTGTCAATTGGACACTTCCCTATGCAATGCATGTTTTCCCCAGCCTCCTCCACACGCACCAGCTTCGTTGCCCGCGCGCGAGAGACGAGGCAAGCGACTGGAAACAATTGATGCTCGAGGCATCATGGGATGGAAAGAAAGGCGGTCGAACCTCCAACCTTTCACCGTCCCGCCGTCTTTGCATAGCGACAGAGAAGCCTTGATATAAGGCTGAGTCAACCCTGTATTTGAGAGAGTCCGTTCTAATTAAGCGGTCATTTGCTAAAGTCCCAAGAGTAATTTTCCTAAATTGTTTATGTACTAAACCTGCCCTCTTTTAGCCAGATAAGAACTACTTTAACCAAAATTTCAACGCTGTATTTTATTGTCTCATCCTCTATAAAAGGTCATTTTGTCAAGAGGTATCACAGCAGTGGGTAAACCATAACTAAATTTTCAGGGATTTCAGGTTGTGCGGGTGGAAACTTGACCTATTTTTGGAATCAAAATGGAAAACAAAGAGGCATATCCTTAAATTTTGGCCAATAATCTTATTTCAAGGCATTTGCCATACGCACCCTGAGGTAGCCTCGCCTTTGATTAACTTTTCGTATCCTTGAGGTGAATTAGCTTCTCTCGAGTTACCCCAATTTCGGCAGTTCGGTACTTGCTTGAGCAGCTGGTCTTGAGTCGTGCGCAAAGATTCCTTCGTGGAAACTAGCTCTTTTCTTAGATGTTTGATGAGTTTCTCCATCTGCGAAAATTGGTAGAGAAAAACTTAAGTGATTGATTCTTTGCCTGACAGAACAAGGGACTGGCTGCCTCTGTATATGTTAGATAACTGGTTGCAGACCGAAAGACTGATTAACTACTGACTGTCTGCCTGCAAGTGACTGGCTGACCTTTGACAATCAGATTGAGTAACGGACTTGCTGGCTGACTGAGCTAACAGGCTAATTAAGATATCCTTCTAATCTATTATTGATAGGGTGGTAGAACGGTAGAGTGTCGAGCAGTGGATGTAAACAAAATCTTATTAATACCTCGTGTTTTTTACTAGGTACAGCTCCATTTTCCTCCGTATTGAGTTCAGATACAGGTTTGCCGGAATCCGACGAATCACGTTTCTTTTCCACTGCATCCTCCGCGCTGAGGAAGAAAATAAAACAATTCAAAATTCAAAGTTATGAGGATGCTCTCTGTGTGGAATCGCGCGAGTCTAAGGTGGCGACAGATTCAGGTACCTTCTCGCGGACCAAACTGTCACTTGTCAATTGTCACACCATGTAAGGTAATCCTGGATTCTAGATTCCACGCTGTGGCCAGTTCCGAGTTGTTCCAGGTACTGCATGCCAGATTTCATGTCAATGGAACTCCAATCGTTAGATTTCAGATTCCTCGAGTTGAATCCCGGATTCCATAGCCCAGAATTCCGGATTCCACGAGCAAAAATTGTTGGGATTACGGAATCCGGATTACCTTACATGGGGCGATAATAGACCAGTTTCGAATTAAAAATTACCGCTGAATACAAACATTTAACGACACATTCATACAGGGTTAGCCTCGACTTAAAGTAACATATTCAGAAATTCCGGCAAGTAAGTGTTTGAAATTTGACTATATACAATAGACAGAGCGATAAACAGGTCTTTTTCTCGTTGAATTTGTGAATATATTTACTTCAGATGGAGGCTAAGCCTGTAAAAAATTTGTCTTCACTTCTTTAATTCAGCGGTCATAGCGAACTCGAAACTGGACTATTGTGATCAATTGAAGTTTCTGGGTAACTGACCACCTACCCCTCCCCTAAGTCAACATTAACACTTACTTCTCACTTAGGGCAAAATTGAGACTTAAGGGAGGGGTAGGTGGTCAGTTACCCAGAAACTTCCATTGATCCCATAATTGTTTGCGGCAGCTTCGATTAGGTCATTACCTGCTGCCAGCAATTTCATCTTCGTCGTTGTCACCATTCTGATTCACGCCAACATATCCGTGCGATCCTGCCTTCTGACCCTTCTCTTTACTCACACTAGATAAGCTCAAGCTTGGGTTTACATGTCTGCGAACATTTCTGTGAGGTCGAAACACTATAATGTACACTTTAGGTCCATATAAACAACTTAGAAGAACAAACGCGATCAAAGAAACGCTTACACAGAGAATCAAAGGTTTCTGGTCATATGATTTCTCCATGTAGTACACAGCCAAGAAGGCAAGCCACACTACACACGATGAATACATCGCGAAAGCAATGTACTTAGCTTCGTTAAAATTGCTGGGGATTTTCCGCGTTTTGAAAGCGTAAATGGTACACATGAAGATCAAGATGAAGTTGTACACTTGCGATAGACTAAAGTCCAGATTGGAAGTCGAACAGTCGAGGTAAACTTTGGAGTGTTCAGGATAAAAAAGCTTTGCGCGTGGAGTGCGTAAGTACGAGAGCATTACGAGGAGTAGAATCTCCACTGACACCACGGCTAATACCAGCACGAGCTGAGAAAATGGCAGGATCAGAATCGGCCTTTTTGCAAGATTTTTGCGATTAAAAATCCTTGAGATACGGTTGGTCTTTATGAACAGAGACGCGTAGCATATGCTAAAGCAAACTCCATTGCCAGCAAACCGGGCAATACATGACAAGTCATTCGGCTTCAGTACGGTGACGAAAGTCATACAGAAGGCCAAAAGAATTCCAACCAACAGCGTGTGAGATAGTTCGCGGCCGCAGGCTTTAACAAGTGGCGTTTTATCGTACTTGATCAAAACAAAGATTACAAAAACCGTGGCAACCACTCCAAGGCCCGCGAAAGCAGCCGCCGGCAAAGAAAACTTCAAGTCCTTTCCAAAATATACTATGTCTATTTTTGCACATGCTCGTCCGTCGAAAGTTGGAGCATATCCCAGAGGACATAGCGCGCAGGTACTGCCGTTCACTATGTAATGTCTTCCATTGCATAGTTGGCAAGTCCAACAACAAGATTCCTTTCCAGCAACAGGCACTTTCACTTCTTTGCTTTTACAAGTCGGCTGGCAAGATGAGGTAAATCGTTTGAATACCGATAAAACATTTGATGTAAATCTCAGTCGCTTGTCCCATTCACCAATTTGAGCGTCTACGTACTCATTTCCCTGTTTTTTAAACATGAAAATGTCAAAACGTCCTTCAACATCGCCGTCGGCGTTAAAATGGATGTGGTTTCCGCTCGCACCGACAAACGAAACGTTTCTAAGATACTCTAACATCTCTTCTCCTGATATGTTGCGCATGCGTTCACAGACATTACTCTCATCCGGGCATTTTTGCTTGTGAATGGCATCAAGCGCATACGCAAACACGTAAACTGCGTCCATAGCACTTGCAGCACGATTGTCAACTTGGCTATTTGAAAGCGAAAGATTCAACTGACTACACTGACCGTCTGTTTCATTTTTAATTGAGCAGTTAAAATGTCGCTCCCAAAATTCTTTAAACCAAGGATTTCGGATGTTTGTCTTCGGGTGTAATCTATGAAAGCTTTCGTTAAAAGCCTTTAATTCAACAGTTTTTGGCGACACCGTTATTGTGTTCTGAGCAACGTCTTCCAGTCCCTTTAACCATAACACGTTTCCCCAAGAGTCTGTTCCAAGCCACTGGAATGTCCTGGTTTTTCCTTTGTCCTTGGCAGCTTGTAGAAGATTTCTGATCTGCCGTTCTTGGCTACTGAAAACCACCACGGTTTTTGCAGAGGGCTCGCTGAGGAGTTTTTCGATGACTAATGGAAACACATCCACAGAGCTTGTTACTTCGATTTTCTCAGTTGCAGCTATGCAGATGCCTGAAAGAATCAAAATATTATGAGCTGCATTATAGAAGCACTTTAGATTTGAGTTATTTAATTATTGCAAGATAGTGTAGAGCGGCGCGAACGGCCCTTTAAAAATAACTACAAAATAGTCAGGGTAAACAGTTCATCTTGGTTTACAGTGATTTCTTCGCATTTTTTCATGATCCGTTTACCTCTCTTTCACCTCCCTAGTAGGGAGCTTAAGCAACAAAGACGGCGACGGCTACGAAAACGTCACTTAAAAAGTGGAGTCGCGCTGCTTCAAACTTTACTGCGCTTTTCACAAACATGCGAATTCTGAAGTTCAAAAGCCAACTGACGATTGCGATTTTCGCTGCCGTCAATCATCTTAACGGACCTCTTAGGAAACAAAACTTTACTTTGACGGGTTCAAAAGGTCAAGGTTTGTGATTTGTGATTGGTAGATTTCGATCCGTTTTGTGTGTTTCTGTGTTTCAAGGTTAGTTGCTTGTGATCGTTATTATGATTGACGGCAGCGAAAAATGCAATTGTGAAGGCGGCTTTTGAACTTTAGAGTAACGCACTTATTCCATCTCGTTCAATTCGTCAAATATTGGCAGTTTTTTCTGAAGTTAAATTCTAAAAGACTGTATCAAAGTTCAGAAAAAGAAAAAGAAACTAGTTGTCTTGTGTTCACGCCCTCCACAAAACGTGTAACTCGGCAATTTCACGTCGTTGTCGTGCAGCGACGGAAAAGAAATGTATAAATAAGTGTGATGCACGTGCAAAGTTGTTGTTTTGCCAATCTGAACCTATTGCTTTTTTGCCGTTCTCGTAAACGTCGCCGTTGTCGTTGCTTAAGTTCCCTAATATCTGAATAACGCCTGATACAGACTGCTTTAATCTCAAAACCCAAGCTACTGTCGAGTCACTCTTTACAAACACCTCTATAAGATAGATACTTCTATAAAACGGACACCTACAGTTGGTCCCTGCCGTTCTTTACTCCCTTTATTTGACTCTCTATAAGACAGACACCTCTATAAAACGGACACCTACAGTTGGTCCCTGCCGTTCTTTACTCCCTTTATTTGACTCTCTATAAGACAGACACCTCTATAAAACGGACACCTACAGTTGGTCCCTGCCGTTCTTTACTCCCTTTATTTGACTCTCTACAAGACAGACATCTTTCTAAGACGGACACTTAGTACCAGTCCCAAAGGTGTCTGTCTTAGAGAGAGTTGACTGTATCTGCTATCATTATCAGAGCGATTAACGAAAACATTTTCGCGCCCCTACCATCACATGTGTCTCGCGCTCCACGACCGCCTCGTTCTTGCCTTCGTTCACCTCAAAACCGCAAAAACAACGCCCGTTCTGCAGACTAGACTACTTCCATTTGTGTGCCATAATATTTTTCACTTATTTAAACTGGCCAGTTACGGTTCTGTACCTGACATTTTTAACTGATTAAACTCCACTTTATCGGCAAACAAGAAACATACCTGCTCTTTTGGCTTCCTTCTTTACCGCTTGAAAACCAAGCATACCGTATGAATCCCCGCTGTAGACAACTGAGACATAAGTCCAATTCATGAACTTAGCGATATCGATAAGAGCCTTTGCCTGGTACAGATCATGCGGAACTGTGCGAGAGAAGAAATCAAATCTCGTTTTGTCGCTCAGTTCATAACTCGTGGAATCAAAACTCACTTGCGGTATCTGGAACAACCGAAAAAGATGTGCAACTTGGACAGACACGGAGCTATAACTCGGTCCAATAACACCCGGTACAATGTGATTTCCCGTAGCGTGTTTCTCCTTAAAAAATGCACTATCCTTGACAAAGTGCAACGCCCTGTCGAGGGCTACTATTTCGCTGGAACAAGTATCATAGACTTCAAGTCCAAGGGAAATATTTTTCAACACCGACTCATTGCTGTTGATAATGTCCATGGCAAACAGCATAGCTTCTAGTCTTTGAATACCGACTCTCTCGTTTAAATCCCCGCATATGGCTGGATTTTCCGAGTTGGTCGTATGAATTGGTACAAGTCCCCCAATGATAATGTCACCATTTACCAGCAACGAGCCATCTTGGCACATGACGTGGTCAAGGAGTGTTGCCATGGCGAAGAAAACCGCCCTGATCATTGTCCGACTCTGTTTCATCTGTTACTGAATCTGTATCCCCTGATAGGTAACCTGTTGATGAAAGCAAACATTCTGATAAAAAAAAACTGACAAAAATGCGGATTGCGAATAAATTCATTAGTGGAATAAGTCACTCTCGCGGTAAACATACGGGCAAACAAAAGAAGGCTAGGGCTATTTACTTTTAGGGAGTTTAAGCAAAGACGTTTTTGAGCTATGCACATCAACCCGTGCCGAACTCAATTCATAAATTAAAAATAAATCAGAACACATTTAAAAGTTTGCTAAACCGTTTCTTTATTTTGTGTTTTGTTTTCGGCAACAGCCGTTCTATTCGACTTCTGAAACCAAGCTGTGCTAGTGTGGTGCTAGTATCGTGCTACAGTCGCGTCAGCTAAGCACGACAGTAGCACGACGTTTGAAAAAGGCCTTAAGCCTTAAGTATTACCAAAAGATTTGGGCAAATTGCCTCTATAAGCGTATTAAAAGACACTTAGCAATACAAATTTAGAAGCGTCAAGGCATTCTGAAGGGGAAAAGGCCTCATTTTTTAATTCCGCTTGACGCGCGTTCGGCTCTCAAAGACGTCTTTGCTCAAAATCCCCATTGTAACATTCGTATCATTCTTTACCTGGTCTGTTCACAACTTCATTGATTCGATAACCGCGCGAACTGGATGCGTGCCAATTTTCTCCCCTAATCCCTCGCACATGTTTCCTTGGTTTATAAGGAGAGCCTCTGAGGGGTTTGACAAGTAATTTCCAGGAAAAAAGGATATTGGTTTGTAACTTTTTGTACCCACCAGGGGAAACGGCGCTTTTTTTCATGAAGAGAGAAATGATTGATTTTCTAGCTTGAAAGAATATTCTGTCCATATAATTTTATTTTCAGACCCTCATCAGGCGACATTTTTGTCATCTTTGTTTTCCCGCAATTGCAACTTAGGTGGGACTGGACTTAACCCTGGTGTTCGAGTTTGTTATAACAAGCCTTCATTAGCCAATAACATTTAAAGTAAGACTATTGGCTAAATTCAACCGAGAACAGGGTAAATTGGCAAAACCTAATCTTGGAGAACATGTTAAAGGATTTTGACAGACAAAGGATTTTGGCTATAGTAGGAGGCTATAGTACTTTGAGGCTATAGTACGTTGAGGCTATAGTATGTTGCCTATAATTAAGAAAGAATTAAGCATGTAGCTCTTTGCCTTAAAAAGTACATACAAATGCAAAAGAGGAGAGCCTGGAGCTAGCGCACTGCATACCAGTCTACACGGGGGTGAAAATAAGAAGCAATGTAGCATTTTCCATCTTTGCCCTGATTTACTCCTCAGTTTGCACGTTTTTGCGACATATTTGCTATGAGCTAATTTGGTGAAAATCCATGCACAGGTAGTGTATTAAAAAAAATTACAGCGCTGCAAAATTTAAACCTAGTACTGTACTGTACTCTAAATTGGTTTTATAACGCAGGCATTTTAGCCATGTCGGGCAATTTCAGCATTTAACAACCGAATATATCAGTAACATTAACAGAAAGCTCAAAAATTACAACCTAGAATGTAAAACCATAGAGTTTGGACATGTATTGAAGAGTGCTAAGTATGATATGAAGAACATTTCCGTAAACTTGATAAATGTCGGCTCGACTTTCGCTAAGACAATCTCGACTTAAACACGAAAGTACATTTTACAAGGTTAATCGTGTAGCCGTGCGTCTAAAAGTTGAAAAACGTTTTATTAGCTTGTTTGAAGTTTAGAGCTAAAGAAAGAATAGAAAACCAAATTGAATACCGTTGCGTTACCCTCAAAGGCTAGGGTAGTCCCCATACTAAAAATAAACGTCTTAGCTTCCAACTCTGGAACAAATTTCTTGATATATTGTAAAAGCTTAAGTGATTGCAATTAATTTGTTCTTACCCGAGGGCTTTGCACATCTTTGCAATAATTTACGATTTCTCTCCGAATAGCAAAAATAAGTGGCGTGAGATGCTTTTCACAGTAACACTATGCTGTAAGGTAAACAAGCTTGAACCTGTGAAAGGCTTTCGATATCAGTAAAAGGCACTCAACTCTTTAATGTCATCAACAATATTGTAGCACCTAGGGAGGCACTCTCGAACTGAGTGCCACCAATACCGCTAGACAGGTTAACTACTGTTAAAAGTGGTTCATTCTTGACTAGAGAATATTGTGCCTATGCTAGTTGCCCGTACCGTACAAATGGAGCGGCCAACTAGCTACCAATACCAGCAACGAAATCTTTACAGTCGACTAATCGGATCTCGTGGTCAGTATAGAACTAACTAAATTTCGTGATTCCGCTGGTCTTGCATTGCTACGGCTTGCTATTAATTGGCTGAAACGTTTCGCGCCACAACTGGTCACCCAACGGTGACTTGCACGCAGAAGGTTACATGTGCTTGCTTCTGTACTACTAACTTATTGGATTTTTTTTACTTTCACATGCCTGTTTTCCTTGGTCCAGTGTAATTACCAATACTAACAAATGTTGTTGACAAACATGATTTCAACTGATGAATTCATATATCTGTGACTCGCTCCGAAAAAAAATGCCGTTATTGACTGGTAACGCTTCGACTAGCAAATATTTGCAAACAAAGCGCCAAGATCAATCCCTGACACCCGGGGGGGGGGGGGGGAGGTACTCCCATATATGGGCTATATAGGTACGTGCCGCGGAATAGGGTATGGTTTTTGAGGTTCTCGGTCCTTAAATAGGGTATCTTTTTTTATCCTTTTGTTTCTGTGTCCCTGGTGTGGTCCTTTGATAGGGTAGCTTAATTGTATTATCTAATATTGGAGTGTGAGAACGCCCGCCGGTTATGATTGCACATTATTAAACTAGGCTTATTCTAGTATTTTATGCTTGATGCTATACATCCAATGTTACAGAGAAGAAATATAGTTTTCCTTTTCATGCTGTTAATGATTTTGCTTTTTCCTTGAATAGGGTGTCATTTTTCGGCTTTGGGCCTTAAAAAGGGTATCCGTTTTCGCTTTCTTAGTCCTTTAATAGGGTTAGTGTTCACGAACCTTCGCGGCACAACCCTATCCAAAATTCGCGGGAGTACCCCCCCCCCCCCCCCGGGCCCTGGCAACACACCTAAAACACTGGTAATCTAAAGCCTTTCTAGTCTTTGAAGAATCTTGATTATCACTACAAGGAGATACCATAAGCGTGTTTGCTGTATACCTGTCCTTCCAGAATGAAAGCAGTCGTGTGGTAATAGAAGTTAAAATACACCGGGATTTCAATATCATTGTCTAACGAAATTTACATCACGGTATGGCTTATCGTCAATTTTATAACTAATATCCATAAGTGGGATGTTTATGGATAACAGCCAGTTGTTATCAAAGCAAGATTGCTTGCTTCTTCGACATACAAAAAGGATAAAAAATTTCATTAAATTTCCCACCGGAATGAACTTGAGAGGAAAATAATATTAGGCCCCGTCCACGCGAATCAGGTGGATACTTTGGAAACGAAAATATTTTTTACACGAATCGAGACCTTCCGTCCACACGATGCTGCTCCACTCATCGAAACCGCAACTTTTTCAAGCTGAGGTCCAGCAGTGATTTTGTTACAAATAGTTATGGTCAGTCGTGGAACTCGTCTTGAGAAAAATCACGAGTCACATTCCAGAACCAACACTGAACCAATGAGTCCCCAAAAAAGTCCGAAATTGAAAATGCTTGGACCTTTATGTAACCAAACAGTTAATCTGAAGACAGACTCCAAAACTCTGTATTACAGTGTACTGACTGAAACAACAAAGGCTAAAAGAATAGGCATCGTTAAACAGCAGCCATAATAACTGCCACAGAAATTACACGAAGAGAATATTTCTACAAATACACATGTTTAATGGGTTGTACTGTAAACGGTTTTCTCTCTATAGAGAAAACGGTTTACTGTACAACCCATAAAAAGGCCATAAATCGGCCCATGGACCACCCAGGAGAGACGTAACACACATTTTATGTAAGTTAAGCTGGGTTTTTTTATTGAAATCCTTTCATTTTCGTAGGTTACGGAAACGATAGGTATTTTCCCCATACAAATCCTTATATTTCGAAATCAATGTTACGCAACAATGCCGATGTTCGCCAATGTTCATATTTCGAGCTTGGGCTACCTGTGATGCCATAAATTATTTTGCGCTTTTGGGGATTTAGGGTAACAAAATCACCGTCCAGAGTAGTAAAGGCCACGTCCACACAAATCTGAGTACAAAAATATGCGGATTCGTGTGGACAGGACTTTTTAGAAGCCCAGTGTTGCAATTGCCTGCTTTTCACTTACGAAATTAAAATGCGTCAAATGTTTGTTAGATGACTCAATCATTTTTATATTATTAACGCGAGACAGCCGAATCCGAGTAAAATCAATTTAGAACTACAAAACTAATTTGCATTGCAATTCTATTTTATTTTGCGAGAAACTACCCTTAGCCCATGCTTAAATGCCAAGCAACAAGAATGTTTTTTCCTGACAATATCATGCAATATAAAGTTGCCAAGCTAACAAACGTATTGCGAAAATAACTGAATATGATTGCACAAGTGTTAACTTACCCTATACCAAAAGTTTATTTTTAATTTTTTTTTCGAGTCGAAGTCGAACTTTTCGTGCCTAAAACGTCAGCTTTTGCGTTATTAAAATTTCACAACTTCTGAGATGTTTACTGTATTAATCTTACTGAAAATTAAAAACTGATGAAGGATCGGAAATTAAATAAGGCACTATCCTTTTAAAATTAGGGCACAACACATATTGTATTTTACCGCGGAAAGGAAATAATAACACACATTTCCTTCTGCGTCACTAAACGACCATATTGTCACTTCGTTCCACTAGCCCTCTTGTCTTAAACAAGTCTAGATTTGTCACCGAGGTAATATTACCAAGAAAATACAACATGAACAATTAAGATAATTAACTAATTTCGACTTTGAACAAAATTAAAAAGGCTAAGTTGAGCTTACATATCCGTGTGCAAATTCAGATCTCACAAGGAGTAGCAGAATTAAAGATGTCAATCAGATGTAATGCTTTCAACCTGACTTATAGTTAAGACTATATAACGAAACCTTTCATGGAGAAAAAATTCGACAATATAAATGACCTTGAGAAGAAGGTACCATGGTACAAATAGATTTCACACGCGTTTGTTTATGCTGAAATAATTAGCAAGGCAAGAAAGCTTGTTTTAACTCAAGTTAAATGTTACACTTTAGGAATTTTTTCTCTGAAACCAAATAAGACAATGAAAGCTAGACTCGGGCATCAATCAATCAACCGGTTCAATATCATTCAATTTTCGAACACGAAAATTATGTATAGAAATATCTCTCACAATTTTACACACTGCTGAAAGACTTAAGCCAATACGTATAACGTTGAAAAAAAGTTGGTAACAAAAACCAATACTCACGGCTTCTTTCTAAGCAAGCGCCTTTAATTTGAGGCAGTCATAATAATGACTAAAAATGGAAAAAGGCCCAAAATAGTTTCGTTTGGAGTATGAATTCAGTTAGAATCAGCTTTGTGTTTATGTGAAGACATGTATCATGTTGAAAAGTTCAAAGATACCTTCCAGAAAAAGAAAAGAGTCTCAGTTGTTGGTGGTTAATCCAACCGTGATGACAATGGCAACACTACGTAAAAATTAATTGTCTCAATTCTACGACTAGATTATTCTATCACTTTCTTTTCGAATCCATGCTATGATAAACTCTTCAAGTCATCTCTGGCAATTCTTTAGGCTCGCGACGCTTACTCCTTTCCAGCAAAAACTGCAACGAGGAAGGCTTAACTTGAATTAAGGTTTAGACCGAGAAGCTTGACTTGTTTATCAAACTGAATTATAACTCAGTTTAGTTAGCGGTGAATTGAAAGAACTCCCTCTTTAAAAGCTACGCCACCGACTGCCGTTAGCATTCATGTAGCCCGGGCTCGATGACAGTGGTGCTAATAGTCACGAAATTGTTCATAGTTTCAGAAGGGTAAAGGTGTTTTCTCACATTTGAGGTTCTCTAACTTGTTCAGAATCCACGTGTCGATGTCTGCCCGCCTAAAATAACTCGGCCTAAAACTTGGCGCGACACGAAAAAAAGTTTTATAGAGGTCACTTACTACATAAAACTTAACAACTGAATTTTTTCAGTCGTAAACTTTTGGAAAACATTCACACAACTCGTTCACATGCTAAACAATACGAAAAAGATAAGACGTTACCTGTTATTTCGGTCTTGTCTCCCCTGATGTTTTCTTGAACTCGCTTCAAAGTGGTCGAACCACTTCCTTTTGAATACTAATTTTCTGTTGAATTAGCATATATGTTTTATGTTTTGATAGTTTGACATGGTTGACTTAAAGTGGCGGAAAATAATGTCGGTAGGCGATGTTGAGAATCTTTTCAAGAGTCCGTCGCCGCACAACTTATCGTAAATTAGCAGTAAAGCGTCTAATCTCGAAAAAATTCTTCAAACCAACATTTCTATAGTGATGTAAAACTAGACAAGTTTGTTATGAAATTATCTTTTGGTGTTTTTGAAACTGAGTGCTAGTACTGATGTCACCTACAAAAAATGTTTATAGGTTTCTGATGGATTTATTATTCAATGTTTTGATTTAAATTCGAAAAAGTAATTAGAGTTGAAATATATCACTTGTGACAAAAATTACAACAAGATTAAAACCCTGTATAATTCAAATAATAACTATTCAGGCCAATTGAAAACATCAGATTTATCTTGTTGTCTTTTTTCCTCTCTTCCTTTCTCACGCAAATATTTTAAACAATATCAACCGACCCTTACTCGACAGTGATAGAAAAACGGTACATAAAACTTTAACTACAAACGATTTGAGCATGAGATTCGCAAAAAGAGGCTTTTAAAACAAAAAGAAAAAATCGTTGACAATACCTTATAACCCTTTATCTATCTCCCAATTATGGTATAACAACGATAGCCATTGGCGAAAAGCTCTAAAGTGCGTTTCACAAGTCATGAAGTCGGTTTACTCTAGGCTTTATTGGCTAGAATTGTCTAATCTCCCTTTATTTCGATTGCGGTCTACCACTGTTTTCGTCACAATTGATTCATGTATCCACATAAAAGCAGACCGGAAGATTATGTCATAAATAGCGCAAAAACTTGGCCAAGCTTCACATACAGTACATGGGAGCTTTTTAGTTTTTCACAACAGTCAGTTTAAAATGTTGCGTGTTTTGCGCGTTGAGAACAAAATGCACCCATATAGCAAAACAAACAAAAAACTCGTGTTGTGGTCACAGTTTTCTAAAATAAAATCCCGCCTTTCCAGTTAATCACGCAAACTACAAACAAATGTCTTCCGCCATTGATGACTGGGCGACATTCTGTCGAGAAAATATAGTTTTTATCTGACAGCCTTCCTTAACCGTAACATCGTCATTGTTCATATACAATGTGGGCCGGACGATGTTATCTGAAGGTCTTATATCACCTCGTTTATCAAAAACCATTATTTTGCACAATAAATCGACAATCTGGAACTCGGTGAAACCTAACATTTATGGCCTCCTTTTCCACCGATACCCTCTCGACTCGTTGATAGGCCCGGTTATCAGCCGCTGTTCTGGCGGGAAATAAGCCCACACTCCTTCTAACCCGAAATAAGACTCTTCTTGCGATCGAGAGAACGGCAGAAATCGAGCCTACTCTTTTTTACAGAATTTGTGTGCCGGCAGTCCCACTATGCCAGGCTGAAGAAATGAAGAACGCACATTAAGCTCGTAAATCAAGCATCCTAAGCTTGAAAACGAAAAACAAAACTTGGATAACGAAACACCCTAAACTTGCTAGACACGAAAACGAAACCCACAAATTCAAAAACAAGACAACCTCAATTCAAAACCGAAGCTGTTGAACCTGAAGTCACGAAACATACACCCTCACCTCAAAAACAAAACACTTTCGACACGAAAACGAAGCAACCTAAACGTGAGCCGAATTACACCCTAATTGAAAGGAAACACCTTCAACTAGAAAACGAAAGCCAGAGTAAACTTTTTCTAAAGTAATAAACAATCTCAACTAGAAAGCGAAACCCACTAAACTCGAAACCAAACACCTTAAACTCGAAAACGAAGCACCTTTTGTATTAGAATCCGGCGAGACTAGAAAACTAAACTCAGCCCTCTAAAGTCCAAACGAAGAGGCAGCGAAGCTAGTCTGCGAACACTCTAAAGCCGCAACCGCAGCACCCTTGTCTCCCAAACTGAAACGAATTGAAGCTTCTTTTGTAGCCATAATTCACAACTCTTTTCAGTCTTATAAGTCAATAATTTTTACAGATTTTGATTTTTGAATCTTAGATTTCTTAGTGTTATTTTATTTCATTTTCCTCTTTCGATTTTCTTCATTTTTTAGCTATTTATGAGATAATTACAGGACCCTTTTGATAACAGTTCTATTTATTAGAACTGATAGGTTATCCTGTATAAATATTCGCGTTATTATTATTATTATTATTAGCACACTAATTAAACTTAAAAACCCTGGAAAACGAACGAACCGCTTCTGACGCCTGAGTAATTTGGTCTCAGTGGAACATACTTCGTGTATTAAAGCAAGGAATTCTTCACAATGGTGCGTCTTTGGGATGGTTTTGACTGTGGTAAAAGGAATTTTTAGATGTCAAGAGGGCACGTGCTGCGAACGTGCATCACTCTTTCATTTCATTTCCTTGCTCTCGACGTTTTTGCTACCGTAGCTTAAATCTTAGGCCCCGGTCAAGCGTCAAAACTCTTCATTATTAAAAAAGATACCGAAATCAGTTCAACTTTCTGGATTTACTGCGGTGTAAGAACCTGTATTTCTTTTTCTTGGTTTTTCACCTCTTGTCTTCCTAGCTTTTATTGGGTTGACTCCCTGTTTTCGCTGTTTTCCCCTCCCCTGAGTTTGAAGACGACCCAATTTTCAGGTAACCATAAAACGTCTGGCGTAAAATAAAGCGACGTTATTTAGTAAGACGATAGCGTTTACGTCCTGCGTAAAGATTTTATCACTAAAACTGGTCTCAAGTGCGTTTTATAGGTCACGCACTCACAGGTCAAAGCGCTGGTTACCGTGCCGTGCCCTTAATCATAATCCAAAATGTTATTTAAGATTGAGGGGAACCGTTTTACTTAATTATCAATGGATAAAACAGTGACCGGAACTCACTTACGACTTGTTGAATGTGACCTATAAGCATACAAAACTAAACCAGCCAGAGCAGGACATTGAGAATTGTGAATATTAATACATTTTTTTTCGATGGGTTGGAACTAAAAGCTCATCTTCAACTCCTCGTGGCAAAACAAAGAAGCTTTCAGAGAGTGAAATCAAGAAGCTGTACCGAAAATCGTGAGACAACAAAACTGGGATGGAACGGAAAGCTCATCTTCAACTCCTCGTGGCAAAACAAATGCAAAGAAGCTTTCAGAGAGTGAGAAATCAAGAAGCTGTACCGACAATAGTGCAAGACAACAAACTGGAACTCGATACGATACAAATTATACCTTTTTGCGGTTCAAGTAAGCTAATTCAAGAAAACCTTACCTTTTGTTTAGCTCACATTCCTCAACATTTCTTCGCCACTTCGTCTATCACAACTACAATGGCGACTATGACGACCGATTCTCCGCTGAATGCTGCTGACCGCTGGCCCTTTTTTCCCCCCGCACTTGTATCGTATTTCAACTAATGAGAGTCTTCAAACTCATTCTTAAACTCACTCAAGTTAAATTTTCATTCTGGTCATTCCGGGATTCGATGTGGGTTTGGATTTGGATTCAAATTGATTTGTAGGGTAGTGCACGAACCTCAGGCGAGCTTTCGTTTTCACGAGAGGATTCTTATGCCAGTCGTCAGAAGCACTTTTTTATAGCAGTTTTTCTACGAAGACGCCTAATATGTTCATTCCATGCATTAGATCTGACGGCCTGCAAACAACAGTTTTCAATCGCAGAAATGTGAAAACAACTGCATTATAATCTCTCTAGCATGCGCACAAAGACATAGCTTGTATAAAGAAAAACAAAATATAAGTTGATAAAGAACTGAACAGTAAAAGAACAGTAGACCGGATCTAGACAGGACAGTACGGGCTTCAAATTCGTACCCAGTGTATTTTGGCGTAGTGAAGGGCTAGGGTACTAAAATTTAACACTCATCACTTCATGAAAAAATTAAGAATGTGTTAATTTAATGAGTGCGGTAAAAACTCAGTCCGTGATAATCACAAGCAACAAAGCCAGACAGATAGTCTTAAAACTGCCTTTTCTCTCTAGAGTTTTTCGAGCGTGCGTATGAAAATAAAAACCGCGGATGATTTATAGGCCCCTAGGCCAAGGGGTTGCGGGTAGGAAAATGAAAATAATTTTCTCGCGCGCTCACAAAATTCGTGGACAAAAGAGACAGCATGATAACGTCTGTGTAAAGACAATTCTCGAATTCGAACTGAATACAGCCAAACAGATTGTCGTCTAAGGCTACCAGACAGGCTCGGTTTCACTTATAGCTTACCGCAAATTCCTTTCAAAATGTGTAAGGTATAACCATGTCAAAATAGGTAGGATCGCTTACAGAACTTATGACTACAACTTCGTCCCCAGGGCTGCTCTGGGGACGATATTTCTTAAATTTACAATAACCAGCTCCTTTTAATTGTTAGTCCTTTAAGTGGAATGACCACTGGCCCCTGCGACTGGGGGTAAGAGACGAGAGGAGCATTCCATTATTTTCTCAGTAGAACGTACCCATCTATTGTAGCCTGGGACCCGTCTCTCGAAAGTCCTGGCAACTTTTCCGACCCGAAATCAGATGTTCAAATCAAAATCTAAAGAATAAAGATGCGCTGGTTCTAGTTCACAACTAACCAGCCCATTTTGTCTTGTTAACTGATAGTTTTATAGACATTACAATGTTATCTGCCCAACTACTGAAACTTCTTTCTTGAATGTAAACAACAACAGCTTTCTGGCCAATTAGACGGGTCCGAAACGTTTTCGGCTTTTTCGAGAAAAGCACGCCTGATTGTCAGGCGGTGCCC
This sequence comes from Porites rus, assembly GCA_964035705.1. Lineage (NCBI taxonomy): Eukaryota > Metazoa > Cnidaria > Anthozoa > Scleractinia > Poritidae > Porites > Porites rus. The sequence continues at coordinate 8,690,490 of OZ038002.1, forward strand.
GTGCTGGAACCTTGACCATGCGAAAATCAGACTACCTTAGATCTTGCATCTCGCAGCCTCGTCTTCCTCCATTCCGGCTAATTTTGAACATGAGAAACATATCAGAAAATTGCTCGCAGTCTTGAACTACGTCCACACGGTCTCGGTATAAATTTGAAAAGCATTCGCATACGAACTTGTTGCTTAATGGGTGCCCACACGAGAATGTACAAAATAGGTAAATTCCCTTTGAGATATCATTGAGGTAAACCAATTGCTAAACTGATAAACTCGAATCTACAGAGGAACAGAAACTAGAGTACACTTGAACATGGAAAATGCCACAAAATGCCACATGGACAGCGCAGGGACCTTTAACCAAGAAAATTTTTTGGACTGAATTTTACCTAGTCTTCGTACCTGGCAGTTTTTTGTTTTTTTTGTTTTTGTTTTTAATGTGTTTGTTCTTTTGTGGTTCGGAAAGTAAAAGAATCCACCTGTGCGAACTAGGCTGAACCGAGGATGAAAAAGAAAACGATGGGAGAGGGGGCGAGGGGACACCTGCCTTCTCCCCACGCCCCCTCCCCTGTTCGTTTTCTGTTTCGACCTAGCGTTCAGCATTCGCGCCGCTCCAAAACTCTTACTTTGCGAACCATAAAAGAACAATAAAAGAACACACACACACAAAAACGGCAGCTACGCAGGCTAAATTTTACCCATTATACACGAATGTCGATACCTGTTACCTCTTACCTGTGAATTGGGGCAGCAGACTATAACGGGACTAATATAGAAACTTTAACACACGTGCACACGAGCGGATTCTAATGCTTTGCATAAAGCAATGTATGTAGCTCGATGAATCGTTCAATAAAAGAACAAACTGAGTTGCCAGAATTTGCAAAAAGAGATCCACTGGATTACCTTCAAGCTCGCAAGATTAAAACACTCCAACCTCACTCCCCTCCATAGGAAGAATGTCGCATTGATCCATTATAATTCACTTATTACGTGTCTGCGGATAGTTTTGTTTACTTAAACAATCCACCTGTATTGACTTAGTTATCCTTCGAAAGATTATAACAATGACAAAATTTACAATTCTTTTTTTATGAACTTGGTAACAGTCATCATCATTCATTCATCTTCAGTGAAATTAATTTTATTTTGAAACCGTTGTGTCGTTTACTTCCTTAGCCTAAGAAGTAGAAGCCTTGATTGACAATAAAAATGAACGCGAAAAGTACACTATCAGTACGTTTTTCAAGCAATATTGCGTTCATGAGAGAACTGAATCAGGCTATAAAGCCAAGGATCAATCGATCAAGAGAAATTCCTTTATTTTTAAACACGATTGAAGAGAAACACCAATGAAATACACCATAAAGCTCCGGCGTCTCTTCTTTGTTGAACCTTTTGTTTTCAGAATTCATCAGGCGTGGCCAACTCCACGCCTTAAATTCAAACATAGGTTAATTTCAAATTTATTTCCAAAGAACTGGCCTACTTCACATGATCCACCTTTGTGGTTTACATAGAAAGACAAAACAAAAGTTTCTTCTACAACTTTCACTTTCTCTAGATACAAGCTCGGATAGTGCGTAATTGTTTTCATTTTCAATGACTCTCCAACTGATCTATCTACTCTAGAAAACATTCGATTAGTTTCAGTTCATGTCTAGTGATCTTAAAAGTACTCACCTAAAATGATGCCTTGTTCACCAAAGTTATCTTTAAGATGTGTAATGACTGTAATACTTCCAACACGGATTCTGGGCGGTTCAAAAAGGAGCAAACTTTTTGTCGCTAAATAACACGTATTTCAAGCGTTCCGTAGTCAGTAGATCTCGATCAGTACCAAACAAAAGAATCATCAACACATACAGTGGGCCGGACGCGAGGCCTAATCCTCGCTTCTTTCAAGAATTGATTACGTTAGAGGGTGTTTTCGCACGTTGCGGTTTGCTCAGTCGACTTCTTCTGTTGCCGAGTAAAATGTGGCTCAATCAGGAATTGACGTACGGCCTTTGTACACTTATAAATGTCGTTGGGTTAAATAACTGTCTTCCATGCCCCACAGGTGAAATAAATCCGAGAGATACGAGATATTTTCTGACCTGTATTCGATCGTTTCTTCCCGAAATCACTCAGACGTGAGTTACTGGGAACAGGAAGGAGGCTAACAAACACGCGGGAAAGTTAATGATTCGATGAATAGAACGGAAATATTGTTGCGTTCTGTTCACGAATAAATTCGCGCACGGACTCGAGCGGTGCTTTGTAGACCATGTGGTTACGTTGCTTTTAGGTTTTTAGCATATCTTTGTTTTTCAAAGGGGCGGACAGGTGATTCTAAATGACAGGTGAGATTGGCAAAGTGAATTAATCATTTGCGATCTCAAGCGACTTGTAAACACTTATTGTGCTTAATGGTTGGCAACCACTGAGTAGCATACGCGCGTAATTTTCGCGCGGCATGGCGTCCGCGTCCGTTCTCTGTTGCAAATCACGTAGACACCACTTTTTCGGGCAAGACATTTGCATCATTACTTCTTCTTTATTCAAAAACTGGTAAGCAAAAAAATTGTTTTTCAGATGTCCCAGGGCTAAATTGCAGGGTGCCAAACCAGTGAATAAAAAAAAAGTACTAAAAGTTTATAACAAACCTGCGAAACACAACTGAAAAAAGAATAAATTAATGGAATAGAGAAACAAATTATGCTCGTGCCGGCAGAAGTTTTTCGGTACATCGATTAACAATAATCATAAAAGGACAGTCATAAAAATAAAGGAAAATCATCAAATTTTTAGCCAAATTTATTCGGTTTGTTCGGCAAAAACCGCTAAATTGCGACAGTGGTCTAATTATAATGAAGTCCTCGGTAAAACTATCAATTTTCTTTACCCCATTAATAGTAAAATAAGAAAAAGAACCTCAATATAACGCAACCTCATTGTAGCGACCTTATTTTGCTAGTTCCTTGACCCTTAGTTATTTCGCGGTTCCACTGTATAATCATGTTGGCAGCGGCACTCAGTATACACTTTGTTCAGTCAGCAGCATTCGGGATACGGCGCTTGTAACAAGCGTCAACGCTTCATTTCTGAACAAAATCGACGCGCTATAATCTTTTTTTTTTCAAAAGGAAACACATATATTCAATTTTAATTAGTCCTGTTCAAAAGACCTATTTAAAAGAGCATATTGTTTGTTCATAAGCTCTTAAGTATGAAAAACGACGTATCTTCCGAAGGGGATTCAACCGCGTTAGCATTATAAAACTTTTCTCTTCTCGGTGTACATAAAAAAATTTCTAATTATCTTTGGCTCATAAACTTGCGATAAAGAACTTTTGATTAATTTATTTCCAAATAATTTGATAAAAAAAATATGTAAAAATAGAAATTACCTATTTGACCAAGCTGACTAACTAATGACAACCGGTTGATTTTAATCTAAGCCATGAGCCAATACAAGTTCTCCTGCACGGTGAGTCTATGAAACTCTGTTACAATAAAACTACCTTCTCCTTTGTTCAAGACTGTCCATTGTTCTCCCTCTGTCTGACAATATAACTGTTTGTTCATTTTTTTGGCTTTCACGAGTTTGACGGAGTTAATGGAATCAGTCTCTGTTTTGGGCGATTATCGAAATGCAAGCCGTATTATTCATGATCACAAGGCAACCACAAATGAAAAAAAAAACACTACAATAACAATAACTTTATTTATTTGCTTTCTAAAAACAATTCACAAAAATATAAAAGCTAAAAATTTCTTAGAAATATATATTTTGTGGGCCTTAGCGTCGTTTTCCCCTGCATTATAACTGTAAAGTATAATAAGATAAAATCTGTCCCAAACGTTACATTAATATAATACGCATTCAGGCCTTTTAAAGTTATTTGCCCTATTATGAATAAAATTCGTAGTTTTTCTTCCATTTTACATTTTGACTGAACAACACACATGATACACAAATGCACACAATGCTAAAATGTACAGGATGTAAACACGCTAAAACATCATAGGGAGGTTAAATGTTAATTATCCCTATTGATAAAAGTACAATTTATATTCGCTTTCATAAAACAACTGTTCGCACAGTGAAACCTAAAGCATCAACTAATCATTTACAAGGAATATCTAGTGTTAGGAAAGCTAAGAACAATCCAAGCTACTGTGATAGGTTTTCAAAATAGAGGTATAGGAGAGAGTAGCCATCAGTCAGGGTTCATACAAAAAATTGGAGCCATTTTTCAAGGAGTTTTCAAGAACCACATTAGATTTTCAAGGTCCACCTACTAGGAATATAATTTCACAGATTGTGCAAAAATGAACATTCCCAGTCTATTCTAACAAGACTTTAAGGATTGAACTGTTTGCTTCACCAAGTTCTCCACATTTTTCAGTGCAATGGTCTTAAATTGATTGCATAAAACATAGGGCACTCAGTACGTAAATAACCTTTAAATTCTCTGAGCGCTATGATTTATATTCTGTCTTGGACAACCAAACAGCATAAAAAAAACTCTTTCCAGGCCACTACATTCAAAGTTGAAGAAAATTCCCAGACTTGCACAGAAATTTAAATTTTCAAGGAAAATGGAATTCCAGGACTTTTCAAGGACTTCCCCTAAAATTCAAGGACTTTTCAAGACTGTGCGAACCGTGTCAGTAAGTAAGAGTATATAAGGCTATTTTCACATTATACTGGATAGCTTTTGCGCTGCCGCGAAAATAAAAACGGATAGTAGGACTTCTGTTAACACACAAGAACGGTTATAGCGGCGCCCATAGAGTGACATATCGGATAAGTGTTCATACTTTCGTGGCGTCGCGAAAAGCCATCCGGTTTTTTTTACGGTAATTGGAGCTATGATGTTTAGCTTGAGTGACTAGAGCATCTAATAATTGCTTTGTAAAGAAGGTTTCCAGGTTAAAACTGTCAAGAAGTTTTGTCCTTTAAAGGTAAGTGTTCTTCCTATGAGATACTTGGACTTTTTCATGATCTCCCGAGAGAGCTGCCGACTCGGACCATCTTCGTTTTTCACTCGGCTCTTCGTACTTTATCGCCACATTGCCAGCATCAACCTCATTGGCCGTGATATTCCTAGCACTACCATAAGATCTATTGGCATGGTAAACAATATCCCCACTTAGCTGCTCCTTGGGATTGTGTTCTGCGTTTACATGATGAATAACATCTTTGGTTTGAAATTCCGGTGGAGCACTGCCATTTTCAGAGAATGGCTTTTGCTTCAACACATCTTCGTTCAGGAAAGTGCGCGATCCGCTCAAATTCGGACTCTCTCTGCCAATCTCGTTTAAGTAGCCTTTCTGAAAATGCGCAACTGGCCGCAATCCTGCAGAGTGTTCAATACTGGACGGGGGCGGCACGTTTGACGCAGAGCTTGTTTCTTGACGACGCCATTTAACCCAAGTGTAGACAACGAAGGCAAGAAGGATTACAAGAGCTATAACACACACTAGGATCATCAGGGCATCAAGTGTCTCAGCCATGTTGCTTGTAATTGTTTCTTTCAATGCTTGTTCTGTTAACAAAGGGAAAAGAAAAGTCAATAATCAGAGCGCCGAGTACTAGAGAAGCAAACAAAAACAACAGTACTGAATCACATTCACTTCCCGACTCCCTGTTCCCCTTAACCTTAGAAGAACAGTTTTCAGTCATTTCACAAAAACAACAAACTAAGGAACGTTGAAAACAATTATGTTCGCTGAAAAAATCAGTGGCGCCCGTGAAGGGTTTGGCGGAGGCAGAGACTGCGGGGACCACACATACGGGTACGACCGGGTATTTCTCCAAGTGGATGACTTGAAATGGTTTTTGTATAACCTGCTCGAATTCGCCCTTCCCCTAGCCTGCGTGGCAGGCGCAAAAAGGGAAGGGGGAGGGGGAAAAGGGAACCATTTCTCCCCAACCCCCCTCCCTTTCTCCCTTCCTCCCAATCCCCTATCCCTTTCGAAGCATGCTAGGCAGGCAGTTACGAAGGCTACCGCTCCTTCCCCTTTTAACGCCTGCCACGCAGGTTAGTTCCCTTATGGCATAGACCTTGTCACGGTTTTCGACGCCATCTTGACTAGTAGGCAAACGTGTGAGAAATTACAGTGTTTGTATCAGAATCTAATGTCGAATAATTTCCGTAAAACGGCTGTTCTGAACAAAAATATCAGTTGTAAACTAAAGCTACAAAGCAAAGGATTGTCCTAAAAAATTTTTGAGGCGTACCTGAGCTTAAATCTTTCCAGAGGCTTGCTTTAGTTTTTTTCATATTCTTGTCTGTAATTTTCCCGGGACTTTCTTACAGACAAATGTATAAGGAATTTAAAAAAGTGGTTCTAGGTCTTCTAGTGCATGTAACGCCCTCAAATGTTTTCAGTAGAATCCTTAGAAGTGACGCTTTAGTTTACAAATCATATTTTTTTCAGAACAGCCGATCTACGGAAATTATTCGAAATTAGATTCTCATACAAACGCTATAATTTCTCACGCGTTTGCCTACTCGTCAAGATGGCGTCGAAAACCGTGACAAGGTTTGTTCCAGCTTATAGTTGGCAGAGGACGGGATCCCATCCGAACGGTGTGGGTGCAGTGCAGAAAAAGATAAGGGGCAATTGTTATAGCAGACCTAACAAGAGAAGGTAGAAGCGGAAAGGGTGCGTTTTGAGGGGGGCAATCAATCGGAAAAACCAGGGGAGAAGACACTCCATCATCTCGCTTCCACTAAAAAAAAATTGGGGAAATTAAGGTCCGGAGCAACGCGGTACAGAATAGTAGAGAAAGGCAAGTTCGAGGATATGCAGTGAAGGGATGGTAGAAAGCCCGTGAAGTAATCTTCGGTCGGGAAGAGGTTAAGAGTTGCGTAAAGAAGCCCTTGCGCCACAAAGGCACCGATCATGATGCATGGGACGAGTGTATATTGAATGTATTCAGACTCCGTTATTTGTAGGTTTTTGAATTCAGTTTATTCAAATGCTTTTCAGTTTATTCATTGTCGGTTTTAGAGTTCTAGACTTTCATGGCTACTCTGACAAGGCAATTTTTCAGGAATTGTTTCTTAGTGAGATGTTGAAATGCACGCCAGCGTCAAATGTCGCGGGAACTTCAGGTGTGACACGTCTAATGCTAAAAAAAACAACAGTTCTTTTTTGCTCACAATTAAGGATAAGGTTTGTCACATGTGAAGTTGGAATTTTGACCTGGGCCTAAGCTTCAAAAGGCAGTATAAACCGCTCTATCGAGCGATTGCCTTCTTACACCGTCTTCTTAGGCAGAACTTTGCTGTTTCTAATCCTTAATTTCAGTTTGAAATAAGACAGAAAGTGTCAAAACGATATCATTCTCAAGAGTACTTGAGTATGTGGAGTATTTAGAAAATTATTTTGGTAGTATTTATTCGTATCTGATTTCCTGTGTACGCTTCCGGTCGCGACTACACAAATCCAGATTTATCAAATCTTTACAACTTGTGTTCATGCGGCGGAATTAGTTTTCGATTGTGATCAGAACACTTGTCAAATGATCGTCAAATGTTCGTCAAATGATCGTCTAATTGTTAAAACAATTAGCAATTTAAATTTCTAGGGCATTTAAATACTCGAAGATTGGTTAAATTTGTTCATTGGTAAAATTTTGTTATTTAATAACGAATTTTATCTACCCGTGCACATATCCGACTATTTTTGCTGAAAGTAACGTAAAAGAGAATCTCAGTGGATTTCGTCAACTTGCGGCTTTTTTTTAATGTACAGTAGAACGCAGACGCTTTTCAACAACAATAATTCAGCCCATTGTGTTTAGAGCTCTGCTCTTCGACTCCGTATTTTACTGCTGTTAAGACTCATCGCGGGGTACGTTTTATGCAGTTTCATTAAGATAAATCTCTCGTATAGACTTTCTTCATCCAATCTCATACAAGTGAAGACTGTCAAAATCGACTGATCATGAATGGTCTTCTTTCCAAACATGCAAATGAGCAATGATTCAGGCTGCAAACTTTGTTGAGCTCTCCCTGTGTTTCGTGTACATGTCCTTTTAAACGAGCGTGCACGATACCTTATGTGTTTTCGTTGACCCCAGAGCCCGAAGCTTCATTCCGTGGGGGGCCGATTCCGTTTTTATGTTTCAACAGAAAGAAGCTCGCATGGCGCACTGGAGCGCCAACAGCGTGTTCAAAGCACCTGAATGCAAACCCATTGAAAAGAGAAGCGATGCGTGGCGTAGAAGTAATGTTTAAATGCGCTTTCACGTGGATGCTTTGGTACGAAGTACATCAACTCTTGAAAAGCTTAGTCCCCGGCTGCATCGGAAAAAATTCAAAAACATCTTTTCTTCGTCGCTACTGACGATTTGGGTTGGAAATTTACGACGCTATCACTTAATTAACGCCCTCTCAAAATCGAGTTATAAGGAAACGCCGACCGATGCAACCGCGATCCATCCGTTAACTAGGTTATGCTTTAGTACTTACCAATTAACGATGGTGTCTCAGATTTTCATGAAACCCTTTAAGACTGCGTTTCCTCGCTCTGTAAACTTAACCAACTTGCTGTTTACTCAATCAATACCACAAAGCACGACCACGTTACGATCCAGTGACCATAAACTGAATTTGCATGTTTTGGCACAACTTTAGAACTTGTCTGCCAGCGTCGTCACAGTGTTTGCCGACAGGCAGGGTGGTCTGTTTGCACTTATAGGGCACTGGGCATGAGATATCATGTGATATATCCCACACTGCATTGCAATCTTCAAGCCGCGCCAAGCTGCCAAGATGGCGGCCTCCGCGATAGAGGAAAGCGAAGTAGTGACAACTTTGTCGGTTACTCTGAATATTTCTAAAGAAGTAATTGCCCAGATTGCCAGCTCAAGTGAAGATGCAGCTACCGTTCTCCGTAAGGTTAAAGAGGTTTTTGATGAACGCGCGTCTAACGATGAGAAATATCGCGCAGACATGGCGAACCTTCGACGTGCTCGTGTGAACGCAGGTTTGTGATTTCCAAAAAATAATTCTGGCGTTTTAACTCGTTTGAGAAAATGTAGAAGAAAATTGAAACGTGCGGATTGTTGCAGTAAACTGATGCGCAGCAACTTCCTATAGCAGGACATATTTAAACAGAAACTTTATCAACGTTCATGCAGTCGTTCTACCTTTAAAATGTTAAAGTTCATGAAAATATAAGCTTAAGGTTAAGCTTAAACTAGATTTAAGACTAAGGTTTACTTTGCAAGTTTGTTAAAACGAGAGAAAATCTTCATATTTAGCGTTTCAATCGTTGGTAACTTAAGGAAGTGTTCCTTTCTTTCAAATTTTGCTACGCCAGTAGGCGATGTAGATAGGGCAGGCACTGTAATCACAAACCCAAGGTTGAGTTAAGTTAACTGAACATGTGAATGTTTTGCTTCCACATAGAACAACAGTTTAGCCAGATTGAGAAGCAGCTCATTTCGTGCAATGCCAGACTTGAATCGGAGCAAAAGCAACATGCAAGACTTCAAAAAGAACATGAGGAAACAGGTAATGTGCAACCTGATCAAATGAACAGCCAACAATGTACAGTGTATATACGAAACGTTGATGATGGTCAATGAATTTGCTTAAATGTAAATCAAGGATGAAAAACTCATTGTTTAACTTTTTATTTGTTGTAATTTAGTTCTTTGTCTGGTTATGATTTTTTCTCATATGTATAGTGGTATCACTAACAACTCTTCACAGGGGTATCTCAAAAACTAAGACTTGCCTTGAGAAGTAAGACTTCAAAACAAGGTTTCAATAATGTTTTAAGTAGGTGGCAAAAGCTTTGGAGTAGGCAGAAAAGTAAGAAACTTGCACCATAGGCGCCATTTGCAAGTGCAAAAGGTGCAAGCTCCTAGTGGGCTCTGGGGCATGTTTCCTGGTAAAAAATGTTGAAATCTGGAGCTCCTAGAACATATTTCCAGGATTGTGTAGCAAAACTTAGAGTGTTTGAACAGAACATAGACATCACTAAATTTTGGCTTTTTTATTCAGCGACAGCACATGAATACTCTATTTTTGTTATTTTCCTCAAGAGATTCTGTCTTGCTATGAATATCTTGATGCTTTTTAGGCAGCAAATGAACCAATAAATGACGGAAATGTAATTCTTTAAAAACTGGTGTTTGAGGATTATTAAACTAAAAACAAAGGACATATATATCTTCCTGTCTCGTTTCTTTGACACTTTTCTTGAGGGCGATTCATGTCAAGCAGAGTTCTTTGTGTTTTCCTTGCCGTGGAAGTGTCGTGAACTCTGCTTGACCTCGCCATCCATTGAGAGAATGCATGGAAATTTTCTCACACCCTGTGCTGCTTTGTCACTCAGACCCCACGGTCTTGGGGAAATGCAAGTTGCTTAGCAGGGTGTTTGGCTTTGATGATTGAATGAAAGCTACTCAAAATTAAGGAAAGGCCTTTTGGATTTCATGAACAAAACTTTACCGATCCAAGGTTTGTGTTCTGGGGCAAATGTTTCTCATGTTATTTGTAAAACTGGGGTAATTTCCAAAGAAAAGTAGGTGGCAAGTTCACGTAAAATAGCTGGCAAATTTCACTGGCGGCCGGCTCTTATTGAAACCCCTGTGGGACAAAAACTAATATCTGGCCCAAACACTCAGACTTCAAAAAGGAAGAACTGTCAAAACCAAGAGTGCTAAAAAAAAAACCACTAAAATAAAGTAAAATGGATGCTTTAAAATGAAACTAGGGTATTAACTATGATATGGCAAGCTGCAACATTTCTAGCATTGTCTACAGTGACGCAACCACTCGGTCCTACTCAATCACAATGATTAGGTTCAATTTTGAGTGTGGGAATCCAATACAAACAAATATCACAGAGAAAAATTGACCTATCAAATGCAATCAAACTATGATTGTCAGTTCAATTAGGCTCAAGGAGTGACAGGCCGCACATTTTCACTGGCATTAAACATTTGAACATTGACTTCTCCTCCCCATTAACTACTTTTCCATCTCTGCTTCTGCTCCTGTCACTAAGTTTCTGGGTGGTTCCTAATATTCAAGATAGCAAAACATACACTTAGTGATGATGGGAACTCGAGCACCAATGATATACCTGCACTACAGTCCAGCCCTACAGTAACAATTCATCAATAAAAATAATAATGATGGTTGTGAGAAAAATATATTTTTATAGCACCACATTTGGCATATTAACGCAAGTAGTCCTTCCCATTCAAAACTGAGTGAAAACAGCATCTTATCAACAGTACAGCTTAAGCCTTTATCCATTCATAATCTTTGGTTAGTTTTCGAGGTATTACTTTTTGAGACAGGTCTTAGTCTTACAGGTCTTACATTTAGAAATCTTACAAATGGAGGTCTTAGACATCCCTCTTCACGATTAAAATGTTTTGCCCAAAGCAATTCCACTTTAACCCTCTTGTATGCATGTAGTTTTAATAATACAGTGTATATGTTTTTCTAGGGGAAATTTACATCTCAAAATGCTCAAGTTTTTTCCACTTATCATAAAGATGCTACAGATGAGCAAAACTTATTTGGTTGTACTGATGATATGTTCTATTCAACATTTTTGTAGTTACTACCCTCACTGAAAAACAAAAACGGCTGCAAGAAGTTGAAAGCATTAAAGAAGATGCTTCTGCAAATTATGTAAGTTACATGTATTGCGTTATTAAATTTTGTCTTGTCCGTAAAAATGATTTTATTCTTTGTGACTCTTGAATTCAATGATGGAACGATGTGTGAATAAAGTGTAATAATAGTTATTGGATTTGAAAGGGGCTATGTCACACTTCTTGCTACATGTATCTTTTTAAAAAGCTGAAGTGGTCTTCACATCCATTGAATTCCAAAAATAATGGTCCAGTTCTGTTATTTAAGACTTTATTTAAGCATTGAAACTGTGTCTCGTCTTATGTTGTTTTCAGGGTTTGCACGCATCTTGAAAGTCGTTGAATTTAAAAAAAAATTCAAGGCCATGAAAGTCCTTGAAAATTGGAGTCGGTGCCGGAAGGTCCTTGAATTTCAGTGCTAATTTTATAGTTAAGTTGAACTCCAAAGAAAAAGGACCAAACACAGAAAGACCTTCGCAATAAAATTACTCATGTTGTGGAAGAACTAAAAAAGGAATAGACTCAAGGCTCTTTTTTTGCACTGAATGGAGTCCTTGAAAAATGGGAATGTGTCCTTGAACAGTCCTTGAGTTGTTTGTTCAAAAGAGGGTATGAACACTGTGTTAAGGATGGCAAGGTACATGGACTGAAAATTTTTGAAAAACGGGCTAATGTTTTTAAAGTTTTAATGCTAAACCTTAAAAAATGAACAAAAAATATTATGTTCAGTGCTCCCTGATGAAACTTGTTTGATGTCCTTTTCATAACTCTACAGTCAGCATTTTTGTATGCCGGGTAAAGGCACTTATTAGTGACAGCAATATCCTTGTGACAGAGCTTGCCGTTTAACATATCAGTTTATTATATAAGCACCAATGAAATACCAGGTGAGCTTTTGCGTGAAAACATGATATCTTCACATGTGAAAATAACGTATAATCTTCACTCGTGAAATATTACTGTTGCTATGGCTACATAATAAATCACTCCTTTCACAACAAAACTATTAAAGTGAAATGGTTCGGTATTTCATTGGTGTTTGTGTAATAAAATAGAACAATGGCCTCTTGGAAATACAAAATTTCTCTTCAAGTGTTTTAACACTTGAAGAGAAATTTCGTATCTTGGAGCAGCAATGTAATATCCTCTCTATTTCATTGTTGTCTTTTTAGTCAAGAGTTTCAAGACTCAATGAACAACTTGAATCGGAGAAGCTTGAATTGCTATCTGTAGTGGAAAGGAAAAACCAAGAGATAGACAGGTTAAATGGTAAGGCAACTCTTTCATTGCATTTTGATTTTAAACATCATTGTGACTGAAGGAACATTATTTATGAAAAAAGGTACTCTGAATAATTATTTTTTATACCAGTAAACTTTATGGCCTTTGTTAAATAAGTTGAGTTTTCTAATGATACATACTATTTGTATAGAAGGTACATATAATTTGGGGTCAATTCAATAAAACATTTACATGTACTTGTAAGTGTATGTGATTTACAAGTGAAGCTATTGTTTTCAGGCTTCATTTATAATACAATTGCTACAATTTTAAATTACACTGTACATTTGTAAGAGTTTTATACAATTGGCTCGTGGTAATAACAAAGTTCAAAAAAGCTGTGAACAGCATAGCCTGAGTTTTGTTAGCTGTGAATAAGAGAACAAACATGTAAGCAGTAAGAGAAAGGAAAACTTTGTTTTAGAGAGCTAATGGTTAAAAGACCAGATTGTCAATTTGTTAATAGTAATGCTTGTAGAACACCATTTTCCCATGATGTATTACACTTTTAGAGGTTGACATAAATAGGATTAAATATAATTTAACTTAGTTAATGATTTGGAGCAAGCTGTCCCAGCAGTAGATTTGGCATGGCATTAGTGTTTATGGACATATTATCTGGTGTGCTGGCAGATATCTTATTTAACATTCTGGTGCATGTCATTGTTGTGTTATTGTTTTTGGCCTAATTTAAGGGCCTCCAGCATTTGCTTTGTCAGCAGTTTCTCACATGGTTTATGCATGCAATACTCAGACTGTTCTGTGCTCATGACATTGTTTTCTCACAGTTTTGTCCTTCTCTTTCCTTTTCTCCATCCTTGTATCTCCCTGCAGTTAAGTGTTTTAATTACATTTACTAAGTTGTTTTCCACTGAACTTCTTGGCTCTTGGTGACAGGTTCTAGGGATTTGGGGGGGGGGGGGGGGGGAGAGGGCACATGGCTGGGTTTCAGGAAGGGCAGGCTTATGGTGTGCTCCAAAAACCTGTCTTCAGGGTATCCAACCTCCATTTGCAACTTTGGCACTGCCCATCAAATTGTACTCTATTGAAGGCACCTTACAAGTACAGTAACATTACTAGAACTAAGATGTCACACTGAAGATTTAAACTCTCAATTTGTTTTTAAATTGAAAGTATTACTTACTTACCTGGCTCTGTATTTGTGTCAACAGAGGAATGGAAGACGATGTCAGAAAAGCTTTCAGAAGCTAACTCAATCAAGTGTGAAGCTCAGGTTAGTATCAATAGTAGAGAAAAAAATAGAAGTTACAGTCAGTACAGTGTAGTTGCACATTATATATTGTTTTTGTTTTTATATGAAAGTTGTGCTGCGGCAACTCACACATTACTGTTATGTTTACCCTTCATGAAGAGTTAATAAAGGGAGATTTCGTTCAAGAGAGGTTTTGTCAAGAATGCTAGTGTATTTTCATAGCTAAGCGGAACTATTCAGAGTACATAAAAAATGAGCTCATACAGTTACAATGTAGACCAAGTCTTGCACTGTGATGCGGTGCAGCTGAGTGGTCAGAACCTTGAACCCACAATCTGGATGTCTCGTATTTGAGTCCTGCTCTAACCAATAGTTAGATTAGTTTCTCATGAGTTATGAGCTCAACTCCTTAGTTACTGAATGCTTGTAAATGACCAATTTGTTGCTTCCTGCCACTGGGTTTTTTTAATCCTGACATATTCTACATTTTCGCATTACTTTTTTCAAATAATGTGAATGATCCGCCTGTAAACTAGCTAGGGAAGCTTACTGCACATCCACTATAAACAATGAATTTACATTTTACTTCTCCTTCTAATAAATGATTATATCTTTGCTCTGTAGGCTAAACTAAATCATATTGAAAGTCAGGAAACTTCATTTAAGGTAATTCTCACTTTTTGCCAGGCTAACGATCCATACTATACATGGCTGTAGTTTAACTGTAATGATCTATACTAGTACATCACTGTAGTTTAAGTGTAATGATCTATACTATACACTGTACATGGCTGTAGTTTAACTGTGTAATGATCTATGCTAGTACATGGTTGTAGTTTAACTGTAATGATCTGTACTATGCATGGCTGTAGTTTAACTGTAATGATCTATACTATGCATGGCTCTAGTTTAACTGTAAATTTTTCCTTTTTTCCTGGTATTTTTTCTATCCTTAACTCAGTTTCGTGAAAAGAGAATTGAACAAGAAAAGGAGCTTCTTCAGAAACAGGTCACATGGTCAAATGAAGAACTCAAAACAAAAACTGAGGAGCTGGTGAACTTACGTAAAGAAAAGGTACCTGTACACTTACACAGTGAAAAATTGGAACAATGCACCTGTCTATCATTTTTTTGCATATCTCACTTAATTCAATGTGATTGAAAAATACAAAACGTGCCAAATGTACTATTGAGTGATACATTTGATAAGTCATTTACCACAAGATAAATGCAGTTAATGGAACAGAATGCCTAAGAGGGAAAGGCAGAGTAGTGACATTAACATGTACATGTACTAGAAATTTTAAAGAGCACAGGAGAAGTGCTTGAGCTACTCTCGCCTCTCAGTGTCATACTGTCATCTATTAAATATTTATGAACATAGTGTTTTCAGTGTTGTTGTCAATCATTATTGTTTTACAGTCTTCTCAAGTGTTAGAACTTCAAACTCAGTTGGATGAGAGGACTGAAGAGGTATGAACTATTTTCTTGTCAACCTTAGCCTACGTTTACACTGCACCAGAAAAATTTTCAACCGGCTGAAAAATTTGAATGGATATGTCTTTCAGACCGAACCATTCAATATTTTTGCTCTCTTCACATGAAACATTGAGTGGCATCTAATTTTTGGTATGGTGAAGGTGGTTCCGTGTGAACAGAACACCTTAACACGTGAATTTTCAGCTGGTCAAAAATTTTGCCCAGTGCCATGTGAGTGCAGCGATAGGTTAGTGAATTAGTTATAATGCATATTTTAGCATTTAATTATATCATCATCGCCCAGTGTTTCTCCCTTTATTGTAACAAAAGGAAGCATGTGTTTAGCTGAACCCTCTGTTGTTCTTCTGCCATTGCAGCTGTCTCATCTCAGGACATCAGCAGAAGCTTTGAAAGAGAGCAACACTGACATGAGCAACAAGGTGGAAAGTTACATGCAGAAATTAAAGGAGGTAAATCAATCAGATTAACCTTTAAATTTTGCAGATGGATGTGGATGCTGATAAAAACTGAATGGAGACACATGTAGGAACTATTTACAAATTATTATTGTAAAGTTGTTCTGAGGTGCATTTGTAGGTCGAGATAGTACAGAAGTCAAGGTACTGAAGGCTGTTTTGAATTCAGTTCTGTTTTTTTTTTTTTAATTTATTTTTAGGCTCGTGAACAGTTGGTCAAGATTGAAGATCACTTCAAAACAGAACTGGCCTCACAGTCAAAGCTTGCAGTTCTCTATAAGGTGAGTGGCTTGTCAGCACTAAGTTAATAATTATTGTTGTAGCATTCAAAAATCCTGCAGATCATGAAGTCATTATGAGGGAAGTATGGGCGGGCGCTCTGTAATTTCCATTGTAATGTTCTTGTCAATGTTCTGAATTATGGTAATTTCCATTTTCTTTGGCCTGTTTGTCTTGGTCATGCTCATTGTGTTTGGTGTGAAAAGATCTCTTCCCCTTGAGGTGTCAAAGTTGTTTTTAACAGTGAAAACTGTTGCCATCACATTCAGTACATAAGGCATGGATCCATACAGGTGGTTAAGGTGTGAATGGGTTAAAATGCTTGTTTTTGTTTCTGTCCCTGGGCCAGAGTTTAAACTACAGTATCATTATTCAATACTATTATTTCTGATACATTGTGTATTGTTGTGTCACCCCTTTAAAGTCCTTTCGATTTCCCAACTCTTAACCATGGTCTTGAAACTCATGAGTCTGGTCTTGTCAGACTTGAGACTGAAGACTCAATTCATTGAAGTTTCAGAGATGGAGATTCAAGTCCTGAATCTTGAAAATTGAGACATAAGTGACTCTCGACCATAAATTCAAGCAGTATTGTACTTCAACAAACATCAGTGATAGTCCAGTCTTTCTACTGTGTCGTCATCTTACAGACAGTACTCAATTCTAACATCAAGTTGATGCCTTTATTAATATCTAGGATAGTGCCAATGAAGCCAAGAAGAAGAGTGAAGAATTGTTGACAGCTTTTGAGGAACTTCAGAAATTACTTAAAGAAGCAGATGAAGGTACATTAATGGTACAATATTACTTTCTGGACACTGCTCAATATTTTAAAGTAGGAAACATACTTTAGAAAGTGAAAGAAATTGCTTTAATTCAATGAATTACATTAAAATTTAATATAGATGACTCATCACACCATTTTGAGGTATTCAGGCCAATTGTTTTTTCCTACTTATGACTTAAATGTTATTACATGTACATAGGTCGTCTTGAACTTGACAGTAGATTACAGGAGCAGGAGAATTCACATGCGGAAAAGACTAAAGATTATGGTGAGTGCCTTTCAATATGCCAAATATTACCTTCTGAATCTTTGAGACCTATTCCATTGTATTTAACTCGAAGACACTGAGAAATTATTGATGATCACATATTAACCTTCCACACGTATTAAAAAGTTATCTCAGGCCCTATCATTTTATTTTTACAGAGGAGAGGTTGAGTAAATTGGAGAGAGAGCTGGAGAATGCAAATGACCTACTAGCTGCAGCAAGACAAAGAGGTAAGAACAAAATTGAAAAGAAGTGCTTGCAAAGTGTGAGTGACCACAGCTTTCTTGAGGAGTTTGAATTCTTTATCACTGAGCTCATTTTGGTTTTGTTGTAGATGTTATTTTTGCTCACTTACATGTATTTTACCTAAAATTTCATTAGTTTTGCTGTGTCTTCATTGGCTTGTTTTATCACTGTCACTTCATTTTCAGGTGTAGCTCCTCTGACACCAGCTGAGCTAAGCACTCTTTCTCCTACTGCTGCAGCTACAAGTTCATTCTTAAAATCAGGAATGACACTTACACAGGTATGTACATGCTGTAGTCCTTAATACCTATTATGTTATAATAGTGTCGAGGCATGGAGGCGTGGGGTTCAAGCCTTGCCCATCACGTTGTTTCCTTAAACAATTAACTTTGCTCCACTTTGTCTCTCTTCACCCGGGGAGGAGGGGGGAGGAGGGGGGGAGGGTAACCCTGCGATGGACTAGCATCCTGTCTATTGGGGAGTAGCAATACTCCTAGACATGCTTCATGCTAAGGACACTGGGATAAGCTGCGGCTTTGGCTAGTGTAGGCCTTTACTTATGTTATAATAATCCCTACTGCAAATTGTTGTACAGTATGCCACAATGAAGTTGTGATCTGACAGAAAGTTAACATTAAAGCCTATTCAGATGTACATGTATCCATTGTGCCAGTAAAATGTCACTAAAAAGGACATAATATGTTGGGCCTGGTTAAACATTTTTATTTGGTAATTTTGGGTTGGATAATGTTTGAGTTAAGTACTGCTCAATAGTATAATTGTAAATGTACAAGCATACTTTTATGCCTAGTTTAACTTGGTTCAAACTCCTTATAATTAACCAACAACAGGTCTCTTACTTTTGAGCAGTGCTGAAACCTTGTTTGTTCATGTGTGTAATGATCCATTCCACATTGTGGTAGTCATTTTCACATGCAGACCACCACTTTTGACATGCTTGACCAATGCCAACAACATAAATATTTTTTTTCTGTTCTTTAGGTTAGCATGCATGTTGTACAGTGTTGGTTTCTCTAATTTAAGTGCTTTAAAACCAACACTGCTCCATATGGTCCAATGCTGTTGGATCAGTCGGGTTGAATAGTGTTTAGCTATTTGTATTTGTGTTGGCCCTTACACACTTTGTAAAGTGAGATTTACAAGTCACATTTTTACACTGATGAAAATGGAGGGTAAAATGCTGCAGCTACGCAGAGTCAGCCCAATGCAGGTTCAGCATTATGTTAAAAAATTTGCAAAGTTTCTCTTGTTGTAAAAAAAATGGTTTAGTCAGAATTTCTGTTTATTACAGATTTATAGCCAGTATGTTGAAGTCTCAGATTCATTACAGCAGGAAAAAGATGAAAATATTCGGCTAAAGCAGTACTTGGATCAGATACTAAAGGTATATTATTAGTAGTAGTGTAGTATTTCATTGTTTTAATCAATTTAATAGAGGCAGTCACACAGCTGGCTGAAATGACTTCATTTGCCAGGGACATCTGAAATCCAAAAACAAATCTTTGCAGAAATTGAAAAAAAATCTTCTCCCCACACATAATAGATTGAAGTGAACACAGGCATGGATTCACACTAAATAAATAATTTTAATTTTGCTTTGTACTCTTGTAGGAAATAGAGGAGAAGGCTCCTGTGCTTCAACAGCAAAGACGAGACTACGAACAGGCTTTAAACAGTGTTGATCAACTTTCCAAAAGGCTTGATACAGCCCTTGTGGTGAGTATAAATTTTTCAAAACATGTCAGGTCATTCGGGAGTGAAATGTTTTCATTAGACGAGGAGATGCTCACTCTTCCTTTGCTTTGAACATAATGTCTTTTTTTAAGTGAACATGTATCTTTATCCTAGTTCGGTCATACTTTACTTTTACTTAGTATTCAGTACTTTCAAATTCCTGCTGTAGTATTTTAACATCATTGATTTTAATACTATAATAGTGCATAATTGTCACTATGGTAGTCTATCACAACAATGGCAACAACACCAACAAAGGAATGTAAAGTTGAGGGAGCAAAGTCATAACTCTGTTTAAAATCTGTTCTTAGGGTAACCTTGTGAATGATAAGGGCTGGGAAACAGAGGAAATTCGGAATCAAACTTGTTTGAATACTGGCTCCACCTAAGAACATATTTAACCTACAGCTGTACACTGTACAACAATCACACTTTTTGGTACATCTCTTTGTTATCCACTGCACGACTTTCATGTGAAATGTCCCAGTGGCACATTTTGTGTAGGACGTTAACTAATGGCAGAGTTAATCCTCTTTTTTTAAACTTGAACGGAATCCCCAATAATCTGATTCAAGAGAAATTCACCTACATTTTGACAAATTGAGCAAGTTGCAGTAAGTTTGAAGAAGTCTGAAAGAATGCAAATTTACTGTCTTCTTGGTAATGTTACATCTGCTGTCATGATCTTGGTTGCAAGCTTAATCCTTTGAATCGTTATTACAAGTTCCCATCTGTTCTTTCTGAACATTTCCTGTAGGAGTAGTGGGAGAAGTTTTTGAAGTACCAATAAGATTCATCTCTTGTGGTCATATTCTATATGTGCTGTAAATCTTGCGACCACACTTTGTAATAAAGCATTGATGTTACAAAGGAGAAATTAAGTTCTTGATCACTCTTAGGGCTCCAAGGGTTAAGCTTCCTATTATTTATGGGGTAAAAACAATTTGTTAACCCTAGAGGGCATGCATTCTTCTTATTATTATTCCATTTTCTGTATATATATATATTTTTTCACATGACTGTTTTTGTTGATGCAAACACGGATCACTTACCCTTTGATTGACTTAATGTAACCATTAATTGGGTTAATTTTCACAGGAAAATGAGGAATCTAAAGTATATGCTGATGAGGCTTTCAAGAAAAATGAGCACTTGAAGAGAGAAAATGACAGACTGAGGAATCTGTCTGCTGATCTTAGTCAACAGGTCTGTTCAGCAAAGTACATTCATCCACTCCCCATATCTTGTAGTAAATTTACACCTCACTGCTTTGTGGTTCATTAATTATCTCTTACTTTTAACCTTCAATTTGGTGATAAACTATGAATTGTAATTCCTCGTGAGAATCTATAAGGATGCATGAAAAAGCGTTACCCACCACTTTGTTTAACAGTGATTCTCATAACCTGATAAAGGTGATCTGAGTGAGAAAGGTCTTTGTGTGATAGCCTAAAAGGCAGTGTAGTCAGATGGTTGTGGAGCCAGATTTCAAGTTTTGAGGTCATGGCCAAACATGGTTGTGATGAGTGATTATTATTTTAATAGGTGCAAGTACTGTTAAAAGAATGTGAGGAGGCAAGAGGAGGCGTGGTCAGTTCTGAAAGCAGTATGCACCCCATGTCAAGTGCAGAGGTCACCAGCTCATCACAAGTTATATCAGAACATCTGGTCACTTTCAGGTCAGTGAAACTACCAGTAGCTTAAGTCAAGGGAAGCATTGAACTTCCTACAGCAGAAATGATATATGCAAATCCTAAAGATACATGTATCACTGATAACTGTATCAGTGAAACAGAACTGGAAATAACTTTTTACGACTTGTGTGTAAAGCTGGAGAGTGTGGGAGCAAGAGGCTTTTTAAGGTATTGACAACATGATCTAATGAAGAGAACTAATCTGAGCTCCCTAAGCCCCTGCCTTAATGCAGCCATTTTGTGGAATTTTAGGCAACACTGTTTCATTCACTATGGTTGAATCTAGACACCTTTTTTCGGATGAAGTTTTGAGTAAAATGCTTTGAGACCATGTGAAGGCTGATACAGTAGGACCAATAAATTTCCTGTTTTTGTTTCATGAATGTGCTAGCTGCTCTGTGCCTGCCAAAAACCCTTGGTAGCTGACTTTCAGTGTGTTTGTAAGGAATGTTTTTGGCTTTGCCTGTTGTTTCAATGTTTGAGGTTGCATGTAAGTTTGAAATAGCTTAGGCCTGTCACATCTGCATATACAGCCGTGGGTCAACTGGCATAGACAGCTTCTTGTAATGTAATAGTTTTATTGAACTACTTTCCATTTTTGACTAATAATAGGAGCATTGAGGAGCTTCAGCAGCAGAATCAGAAGTTGCTTGGAGTAATCAGAGAATTAAGTGAGGAGAAAGAGAAAAGGGAAGGAGATAATGTGTAAGTTCAGAAGAAAAAAAGCAGTTAGTTATTAAGTCTTGTGTACAACTCCATTGGTTGATCAGAAATTTCACCTTTTTTTTCAATGATCTCAGTTTATCATCATAATATATTATTGCAATATTCTCTTATTTATGTTATTCAGGGTTGAAGGGCTGCAGAAGCAGTTAGATGTTTCATTGAAGGAATTAGAAGGTCTGAAGGAAGCAAGAGAAAGACAGATGCAGATGGTTAGTATAATTATGTAGGTTGTGATGAGTGCGACTGGCCATCAAACTTGTTCGAAACACTTTGTCCTCCCCAACCCCCACCAAACAATAAATTTTGTGCCAGTGCTCAAACTATCTGTAGGAAACAACAACACAATCATAGTTGGAGGGTCAGGGGAGGAGTCCATAATGTTTTGGTTTCTATTCTATACCCCATTTGAGAACTGTGTCTCAACAATTTTGTAACCAAGGTAGTGATGTTGATCAAAAAGGTAACATTGTGGGTGGCTCTTCCTAAAATGTTCTACAATCTGTCCACTTTGAATTGAATATTTTTGTTAAGCAAGTAGGTCCAAATAAGAGGTCTGCCAAAAGGAGGTTGTACTTAAATAGTCGCAGTACATAATTTGACACATCGTAATTTAAAGTCCAAAGTGCATTGTGTAAAAAAAAAAAAATGTTGATACTGAACCCTTACATCAAACCCCATATACTAACAAACATCCCAGTATAAGGAACAACATCCTTTGCCTCTATTATGGTAAAATACATTGAGCGGGACTAGGGGTTGTCAGAAAGTTTTTATGTTGGCTGCTTTATTGTTAAAGTAAGTTGCTGGTTTTGGACTTTTTTTTTTTTTGCTAAAAAATCAAAAGGAATAGCACACTTAAGTAGCTGGCCAAAAGCACAAAGCAGGTAGCGAATTTTGTTGGCTGCCAACTATATTTGAAAACCCTTCCCTATATGACATACCCCCACTATAATGAATGACTCTCTCAGACTTTGCGATTCTCCCAGTTATTGGTGTTCCATTTCCTTTTTTTGAGCCACAATATGCATAAAGCTATCACTCTGTCTGAGCAATCCTCCATTTAATCCTCCATACTCCTCATTCAATTAAAAAGTTCTCAGGTAGTTGATTAAATATTAACATGAATTTTGTGGTGAGAAGTAATTATTATGATTGCTTAAACTGTAGGTTGAGGCAGTTGTTAGGCAGCGTGACATGTACCGTGTCCTACTGGCCAACAGTGGACAAACACCGGTAAGAAAAGACAGTAATTACTGGCTTGAAGTAGAAACCTTATAACTCAGTAAAACATGGTCCCTACAGTATCTGTGAAGAGACTCGGGAAGATAACTTATTGGTTTAATTATTTAACATTCCCCCCTTTTTTAGCCGCTCAACCCTTAAACTGGGCTGAAAATGTTGAGATTGAGTATGAGTAAACATTCAAATGTGGTTCAGTTAATTGCATGCTTGCCACTAAAATTTTACTTCTGTAGTGAACTTAGCTGCTGCTTGGTAATTTGCCTGGCTGAGACCTTTAAGCTCATAGCTACTCAGTCATAGTGGAAACTCCATATGTAAACACCTCCCACAAAAAGTTGGCCATCTTTTCAAAATACGAAAGGCCCTATATCTGGAGCTTCCTATAAGTGGCCGCGACTACATTTGTGGATGGTCGCATTATATTGTTCTTAATCATTATTTTTAAGCTCCTCTCGTCAACCACATGACACATGGTTTGACCTCTGTGTTTGCCATTTGTACTTCACTACATAAAGAGTTCAGAGCTCACGAGGAACTTTTGGTGATAATATGGCTTTTCTTGCATTCTAACCTAGAAATAATTTCACATACAATTATTGTATGTGATATTTTTTGGGGAAATAAGTAGACTGTGTCAGACGTGTTACTGGAAAACCCCCTGTGGTCCCTTCCTTGTCAAAGACCACCTCCCGTACTTAAGTGAGCACTTAATCTTAGCATTTTGGGTGGGCTCTTAGAGGTGGTTCTAATGTTCTTATATTTAAGGGTTACAGATGATTAGAGGAAAGGAGGGGGCCATTCCATCTCTGCTGCTTTGAATGCTTAATGTTATTTGTTTCCTTAATTTTTCTGCCCATTATTCTTATTTGCTGGATGGTTCATTTTTGCAGATCCCAACATCTGATGTTGACATCTCTGTGCCAGCCTCCTCTCCCTTGCTCAAGACCCCTGATAAAACAGGCGCTGAACTTGAGGAAACCAAACTGGCCTTAAAAGAACTACAGCGACACTTTGAAACTTACAAAGCGGAGAGGTCACAGGCTGAAGAGTAAGTTTGCTTTATTCCAGAGTTTGACAGATAGAGATCATAGTAGTGCTCAGTTAGTAGCTAGCAAATCCAAGTCACTTTTTTCTCCATGGGTACTTACCGTTTACGTGAAAAAACTGGAAGTTCTGTTTGGAAAATCAAATGGTTTGTGCCATTCCGTCTGGGAAGCTTCATTAGTTATGGGCTGTGATATGAGGCGGTGCATTTTTTCCAGTTTTCAATCTGTTATCAGCCTATTTGAGCACATTTTTCTCCCACTACGATAAATTCAGTCTATAGTTTTATGTTTATGTACAAGTTTTCCACCTGGGTGGTTTGTTAAAATGATAAGCATCCCATATTCCCAACAATTCTTTCAGTGATTTTGTTACAAATAGTTACGTGTATGGTGAGTCCTTGGACTAATCTTGTGAAAAATCACGAATCCCAGTCCACAACAGTGAACCACTAAGTCCCAGTTTAAAAAAGGAGTCTGGAATTGAAAATGCTTGGGTCTTTATGTTACCAGATGGTTAATCTGAAGACAGGCTCCAAAACTCTGTATTACAGTATACTGAAATTAGTCCATCTATTTTAAAGCACAACAAAGGCTTAAAGAAATATGCATCGTTAAATAACAGCCATAATAACTGCCACAGAAATAAAGCAAACGGGATAATTCTACTAATACAAATGTTCAGATAGATCGATCGATCGATCTTTGTCTCCTACAGGATGCATACTATGAATTATTTTGCGTCTTTGGGGATTTTTATGCGTCAGGGACGTAGGACGCAGAGGTAACAAAATCACTGCTCTTTTTTCATTGCTGTCACAGGAAACTCAGTGAAAAACAGGAGAAACTGCAGGCTAACAACCTTGAATTAAATGGCAGTAATGCCAGGTTAAAATCACAGGTGAGTAGTTATTCAGGTTATTTCTTTGCCTAGTCCCTGTACGGCGGTTTCCCAGTCCCTCTCGGTCAATTCACTTAGTTGACGTATCCGAGGCGAACGGACGGGAAATCTCACATTGCTTGGACCACGTGACCCGAGACGCTTTGGCCGCGCGGGAAAATGAGGCCTAGGGACTAGGCAAGTTGTTTCTGTCAACTCGTAAATTAGGTATGTATGTATTTTTTTTGGAGGGGGAGGGGGGGGAATGTTTTGTCTATTTGGTGACATTGTCATTATATTGTTCTCATAACAAGAAAAATTAACCAAAGAGCAAACAAATAAACAAACAAAAACCGTGGGAACCAGATTCGGAAACAGCACCAGATGTGTATGGAACAAATTTAATGCTGTTTCTTCCAGCTATGTGCTACCCTGAGAAAACAGCCCACATTTTGCGACGCCACCAACGGTTTCCGCGCGAAATGACGTGTGAAAGACGAGCGCAGGAATTCCATAATGATGACGCGTTACTACCCAGTTCTGGGATGTGCTTCTGATTAGTTGCAGCAACTTTCACGAGCGGCACGACCAATCCGAAGCACTACCCAGATTTGGGTAGTGACACTTCATCAGTATGGAATTTCTGCGCTCGAAGGAGAACTTTTAACTACGTCTCTGGAATTTGAATACCGTATCTGCATCGAAAAAGGCAATGCAAAATTCTGATTGGCAGAGATGACATTAGTAATGACGTCATTACCCTTGGTTCGTGTTTTTCAATGTTTGTTTACATTCGCGCTTGTTTCCGCTTCACGCTGATTGGCGGAAATCTGACAGCTCAGTCGACGGGGAGCCACAGGTGAATCGTAGGTGGAATTCAAATTCCAGAGATGTAGTTGCAAGCTCTCCTTCCTTTTCCCGCCCCATCGCCAGAACGCCCCGGAGAGCTTGCTCGCAGGCTAGTTACCCTTCAGCTCTATGTCCAAATCAACTCTTGCCCTAAATAACTTACCGTTGTACTCAAGCTGATCCAGTGCCTTGTTGTTGTGTTAGCTTGAGTTTGCTGAAGAGCGATATGAGATGCTCAAGTCAAATGCTGAGGCATTCAAAAAGGAGGCTTCCGCTGCTTCTGAGAAGTCAAGGAGCTTACAAGTGGCATACAGCAAGACACAAGCTACTCTTGACTCCACTTCTCAGGTGACTGTTACAAAAAAATTTCCTTCTTGAGTATCTCGTGTTATTTTTGCTCAGTTTAAACATTGACATGAATATTATAGATTCACATATCCACTGCATCGTGGAAACCTATCTGATGGACCTCTCAAGCAGATCACTAACTTTTTCCTCCCTACTTAACAGTATTAGTTAGAAAGAAGTGAACTTTTTTTCTCGAAATATCAATACAATGCAAATAAACTGCCCGTATTATTGCGCTTTACTGATACATATTACAGCATTCATGACGTGGGGCTCATACATTTGTATGTATAATTGTACTCGAGGAAACTTCAGGGAAGCACAAAAGCTCTAAACCTATGAAATCATGGATGTCTGCATTTAGAGTTTTTTTTTTTTCAAAACCAGGATCACCCTTGATGCTAGACAGTAAAACGTCTCTATTTTGCTCTAAAATCTGTGGAACAAACGAAAAAGTGAAGTCAACGCGATATGCGAGTCATTTTGTTTATACTGGAGCCCGGACAACTCCTGGCTTGCAGCTCTCATATTGTGCTGCTATTTTTGCCTTGTTGTACAGTTTGTGGAGCAAAAGGGAGACTGCTCCCGGTCTACCTTATTCTCCAAAGACAAAAGTAAGTTTTCTTAGGGGCTACCAAGTACTGCTAGAGTATAGCTCTGCTCGTACTCCATAAAATGTGTGTTGACAGGATAAAAAACACATATTTTGTTTCTGTATTTAGGAGTTGACCAGTATCAAGGAAAAGTGCAACAAAATGGAGGTCAGTCAGGGTTTTTTTGATACCTAAAGATTTCTCTGTCATCTTCATAAATTTTGTTTGCAATGTGCAAAAATTAAAATGAAAGTTAAAATCGCTAAATTGAATACAATATTTCCAGTTCTGCGGCCGCTGTAAGTGGGTAGCCATAATTTGTGAAAGAAGGTTTTTTTTCTTCTCAAATATTATAGTGTATTGTTTTCCTCTGCTTTTTTATTATCTGTATAATATTCTGCAGGCTAAGTATTTAAAAACCCAGGTTTTATTCTAGGAATTGGCCACTGAGGACGCCATGGGGCCCACCTCTGAAATTGTGGAGGGCTCCTTTTCAAAAAAGAGGGCTCAAAGTATTTGAACACTCTTTTACCCCCTTGTTTACACCACCATACTGATAAAAACGAAATTTAATCCAGTGAAATGCATACAAAGTGGAAAAATAGCAACAGTACACTGCAGTACACTGCCGGAACATATCAACCAGTGTAACTAACATGAAACCCTTATAAAATGTTTTTACTTTTTTTTCAAATTTCAGGTTATCTGTGAAAATTTGAAAGCCGAGAAAGCACTGATGAAGGAATCAGAGGTTCGCTTGATGCAGGAAAACAAAAGCTTGCTGGAACATCAGAAATCACAGAATGCTTTAGTTACAAATCTACAGACCTTACAGGTTAGCTATCATTGTACTGATAATAAGGGATTTAATCAACCACCATGACGATGGCAGTGAAAACATCTCCAAAAAATTGAATTAGCATTCTTTCAAACTTTATCATATTAATTTAGCCTGGCTCAATTTGTCAAATCTAGGCGAATTTTTTTCGAATTAATTTTTTGAGGATTGTGTTCAAGTTCAAGAACAAAAAGTAAAAATTCACTGTTGTGAGTTTACGTTCTCCATAAAACGACGCATTAGGACGCTTCACGTGGGCGTCGTGTATTGGACGTCAAAGGAATGTACCAAAACGTTTTTCTCCTAAAACCAATTGTTTTTGACGTACTCGTTGCCGTACGAACTAAACTTAGTGAGTTAAGTTCATGCAAAGTTTGACTTCTGGCTCAGTAAGTTCGTCTGAATGAGTTCGGATCGTCCAACACTCGTCTGCTTCAGACGGATAGAACGTCTGAAGATCTCAGACGGGTCAAACGTCGATCTTCACATGCGATGATCGAACTAAATTAATGAATTAAAAGTTTGTATGATAATGTGTATTTATCCTCGTTCAGGAGAAAATTTATCTCTGATCTGGTTCAGTTGATTGGTTCCACGACTCCTAAGTTGGACGTGTGACCCAACGGACGATCTTAATTTAGGTCGACCCTAATTAGAGCTTGGTTCGTCTCGTGAAATGTTCGACGTTTGGCCTAGGCTTAAGCTTCCTAATGACTCGATATATTGTTCTTTTCTTGATCCAACTACTGTGTTCGAAATGATCAGTTCAATATTCAATTCAATGCTTCAACAATTTGCAGAATAATCTTGAGAGATCGGAGTTTGAAGCTCGAACAAGACTTGGTGCTCAAGTAGAGACTTTGCAGCGTGAAGTGAATCTACTGAAGAAGAAGCTAGAATCTGAAGAGAAGCATCATAAGAGTGTTATCAATACCTGGGAGGTAGGTGAAGAATTAGCAATTATTGAATAAGTCTGAGTGGGGGGTGAAGAATTATGCAGACCGAGGAGGGTGTTACATTTTTTTTTGTCACACGAGACCGGGATAGAGAACTCTATATACTCTATAACAAGGATTTAGACTGTCACTATAGGTCCAACGAGATCTGGCCTTTAAACAATCTTCATACGCAGGGATCAGAACTTTCTTCCTTTGCAATATACAGCTACAGTAGCTACTTAATGAAACATATTTATCTCCTTGGCTACAGAACCGTGTTCAAGAACTGCAAACACAGCTGAATGCTGAAATGAAAACCCATCAACAGGCGAGGGAACAACTGTTAACATCAACCAGGGATATTGATTCTGTGCAGCTCAGAGTAAGTTGTTATTAACACCTTATGGATCTCTCTTGGCATTTTCTAGACTCTTTCTATAAAATTGAGTTGACCCAAAAATTAATGTTAAAGCTTTACAGTAGTTTTGTCAACTTATGTAGCTGAAAAGAGAATATTGAAAACTCATGCTTGACCACAGAGACCACAAAACTGAATTTTTGCTAGACCTTGTTTTCCTCGGTCATGGTTACCTTAATTCGTGTACCATGTCGATACATCACTAAGTTACCGAAGATAAACTCTCCATTGATTTGTCTGTTATGTTAATTTGTGTTTTTATCTCGCTGTTCCAGTGTACGCAAGCTGAAGCTCAGCTTCAGGCCAGTGAAAAACGCTTAGCTGAAATTTTAGAGAAAGAAGCTGGAAACCTTCAAGAAGGTAGTTCTTTTGTTCCACTGTTATTCTTTCCTTCAATGCAACACAGTTTCTAATACATACGTTTTAGGTGTCGCAACTTAGTAAGGTTGTTCATAGCTATTCTGACCTGTTGTTCTTGTATTGGTTGGAAAAAAGGCATCAGCTGTCATCTTTCCTTAGCTTGAATACGAAGATGCCCTTCCCATTCGGGTCTTCACACACGGAGCCACCAACTTGACTCGGCATGCGTTGACCTTATAACCAAGATCTGCTGAACCTCGTGCTGGGGTACTCATTTTGCCCTGTTTGGTGTAGTCACTAAAGTGCTGTTGCAATGACCGAGCACTTCAACAATTAACGTTTTGTAACTTAAAGATGTGCTGACCTCCTCTTGTAATTTAGCATTTTACTACAAAAGCGTTTAAAAATCAAATCGCTTGCCACGCAGACTAATAATCAAATGAAAGTGTTATATTGTTTGTTTGTTTTTTACTCAAACCCAGCTGACAAAGAAAGAATTAGAAAAGAGGTGTCTGAAAAGTACACTGTCAAGGTTCAAGAATGCGAATTGAAACTAAACAACGCAGAGGCAAAAATTAAAGGTTAGTAAGTTTGTTCATGGTGTCTTCAATTTTAAACTACTAGTTCTTTTAAACTACTAGTTCTGTTTTCTGAATCCAAGGCATTAAAAAACTAAGGAGTTTTAAAAGCGACACACCTTGTTTGCCTGTTCATAAACTAAAGTTATTTTTTGCCTTCCAAATGGGTTCGCAAACTATTAGTAGTTGCTTCCTCTACTTGTATTTCTCATAAGTAATAAAAGTGGGATCTATGCCTCTGTTAGACTCTGTTAGACAAAAGTATTGTTTTCAAGTTCTTTTGGTAAAGAGAAATTGGAAACAATGCTTATGTAAAACTTTTGGGGATAAACAAGGTGTACTATGGAAATGTGAAAGTAGCGAATTGGCAATGACATTCCTCACTGTGAAATGAGCCTTGTTTCTTTTTTTTGTTTGTTTTTTATTTCATTTTATTTTGTTTTTTCATATTTTAGCACTTGAGGACCAGTTACAACAGGCTAAACAGCATGCAGAGCAGTATAAGTCCATGTCAGAAGCTAATGAATCAGCATTGAGTGATTTAAATAAGGTAGGTAACAAACGTAAAGTTTTTTCGCGCATTCTCGAAAAATATTCAACCCTACTTAGTACTGAGAAAATCTTGTACTCGTAGTCGTCCTCGAAAAATAACCAGCGAAAAATACACTATGCCAATTTTCGAACCTTCAATTTCATAAAGAATTCTGATTATTTTAACTGTGATTTATTGGTTTCGACCCGTCCTTCTCTGTTGCTCTTGCTTTATGCGTTTAAACGTATTTTCAACTGCAGCCTAAATCTGTTTTTTCCTTTGTCTTGCAAGTATGCGAAGTTAACCGAAATTTTGAATAGGAACTGCCTTTTTTACTTTTTCCAGACAAGTGAAGAGTTCAAGCAAACAACTGAAAGTAAACTCAGCACAGCCGAGCGAGAGGTTGCACAGTACAAATCACAAGTTTCCTCCCTTCAGTCTCTCAACCAAGATCTGAATGCGGTAAAAGCCAGAATAACCAGGGAAGCCGAATCACAGACAAGAAGTTTGCGAGAAATGTTGAGCAAGGTCAGGGCAGAGTTGGACGAGGCTTTGAAGAAAGCTCAAACGTCTGCTTCAGCTGAGATGACTGCTAAAGAGGAACTGAAGGAACAAGCCATCTTGGCCGCAGAGGTAGGTCTGACTATGAAATCGAGGTCAAATACGATTACGACGGAGTCTTCAAGCCAGCTGTCTGTTCAGAACTCCTACTAATCGCTGTTGTTGACGTAGAGACATAGAGAGACGTAAGGAATAAGATTAGTTTGACAGGGGTCTACATGTGAGTACTCGAAACTCGTTTATCAGTTATCTTTTAAGCAGTTTCTACTGAAGCTATCAGTTCAAATTTCTGCCCATTTATCAGCTACCATTCACCTTTTTTTTTTTATCTCAGAACTCAGCTGTCAGTTAAAACAAATCTTAATTTCTCAGCTGACATTTAAACGTTTGGCCAGTTCTTAATTCTCCACCGCTCTCATAAAACTGTGCTATCAGTTCAACTCCTCAACACTTTTTGACTTATAGTCCAATCAAACGGTCTTTGTTGAATTTATTGCAACAAATTTTACACCACATGTTCTTTTTACGTTTGAGTAGTTCTAGCTGAGTTTTGCTGTTCCTACATAAGGTTGTCACGAACCGTGTCCTCTCAGTGTCATTCATGGAGAAATGTATTTTAGCTTTCTCCCGTCTTTGGAGTCTGTGGATGAAATCTTGTAGCGTGACTACTCAATTGAAACATCTTTGGGAGTCCTTTCACCTGCTGCTAATTTTTTAAATCTAATTTATAAACACTTCACACAAAACTGATTGCGTTTTAAGCTTTTGGAGTAATATTAACTAACCTTTGTACAGTGAATTGTGATGAAAGATCCGTTCATTGACTTTTTTTTCTCCTCAGGCTCAAGAGAAATATGAAAGAGAACTAGTGCTTCATGCTAACGATGTACAAGCATTAACCACAATCAAGGAAGAGGTAAATAAGCTTTTTTGCCAGAATATATTCACACAGAGTAATCATATCAGATATTTAAGAGTATAGTTCTTGTCCCATCTCCATCTGTCATCAGGTAAGGGACATCATGTCTTGCACAAGTCGGGTCCTTTTGTAGAGTTATTGTTATGACCATGCCTCATACTTTTCATCTTGGACAATTGCATGGCTAAATGGAGGATGGGCGTGTTAGATATTCAGGATCGTCCACTGTAGGCGACCAGCTCCTGGAAGGAGACCGCTCCCGTAACTTAGAAATCCTTGTGATCCAGCTATGAACAGGCACTCGTGAGAGGGAAACCGAAAGGGAACTGAGAAACAGGCTCCTTTTACCACAGGCTAACACGCTCAAAAACGCTCACAACAGACCACCATTTCCGGGTTGCCCCAATGCTCTGTTTCAAAGTGAGGTTAAGTGCGAAGCCATTGAGATGAAAATAATATTTAGTCTCATGCAAATAACAATCATTTTCACTCTCTCAAGGCTACGCGGTGGAGAACGGGCTAAAAAACCACTGTAGCAAGAAGCGCCAGTGGGGAGTGACAGCAACGGGCGGAGGGCGTACGTGAGTGGGGAGTGAGCGTTGCCCCCTCTCAAACTCTCCCTTTACTCCCGCTTTCCCTAATTAGTAACAACTTATTCTTTGAATAAGCGATCGCCAACCACTGGGAATAGGGCAGCGCAATTCCCATTGTGTTTCAGTCGAAGAGCCCGTGGAATCGTGGCGCCTGAATGTGTGTTAACACTGCTGGAAACGATTGAGGTGAATGCGGGCGGTCCTTGTCATATAACATTTTGCTGATTTTCTTTTTAAGTTTCAAGAGCAAAGCAGCAAATTTAAGGAGATAGAAGACCGTGCTGTGGCGGCTGAACAAAAGCTACAACAACGCATGAGCTCATGGGAAGAACAAAAGAAGGCCAAGGCTTCAGAGACGAAGAAACTAGAGGCTCGGTGTGCTGATCTTGTTAATCAGAACTCCACACTACATAGCCAGTTAGAAAAGGTTTGCTCCCTTATCTATTTGTTTATAGGCTTCTATCTAATTATAGCCACTTAAAAGATTTTGATAGACTTGTTAGCGTTCGTCTCACATTAGTCACTTTATCATTGTATACTGTATTTGTATTGTTGGTTTAAGACATTTTTCCCTTGGCGGTCCGTGTGGTAAAAATTTCGCGACGGTGGAAATCCACCCTTACACTGTCTCTGCTGGCATTACGTATGGTTGAGTCACCTTCCGTTGGTTGTTTGAACTATCTTCTGTAGTAATTGGTCACATATGTAGAGAGTGTGTTTTTGTTTATTTTCCAGTTAAGTGCTCAACTGGCAGTCAGTAAAGAGTCATCGCTTAACATTTTCCTGCCTCCTAAAGAAGGTGTTTCTGCTGAAGGGGGTTCAGAAGATAACAAGACAGTTGAGGAGTTGTGGGAGATCATTAGGTAATTCACGTTCATAGTAACGGTTTTTGGATGGTTCATTTTAATTGACCTTCCTAACATGCGAAGATACTAGAGCAGATGATTAGAGTTTAGACACAATTATATTTCGATTGTAACAGGATTTCGTTATCCAGTTTCCTCAAAGTTAATTTATGTCGTCTGTAACTTGAAATTGAAACACATGTAGAAATATTTGTTTGACATGAACGTACGATAATAGTTTCTTTATTAACGTTGAACTTTGTAGACAGGAACTCGCAAAGCTAAGCGAAATGGACTAAACTGCCCCCCCTTGAAAGTTCTTTCGTTTTCATGGCAGGTTTGTTCGCCGTGAAAAGGAGATTTCTGAGACAAAATGTGAACTGTCTCAGTCGGAAAGCATCCGCTTTCAGCAAAGATGTGAATACCTGGAAGGTCAGATAGAAGAGCTGCAAAAGAACATAACAGAGCAACGGACACAGTCTGAGGTGGACACACAAACTGCAGCTCAGCATGCAGAGATTATGGAGAAAGTAGAAAAGCTCAATGAACTGACTGAAGCCAATAAAGTACTGGCGAATGAGAAGGCTAGTGCAGAGGAGACAGTCCGGGAACTGGTGACAAAGGTACAGTCAAACTCCTGTTTTACAATAACCAATAAATCATCCACAGACTCAAAAGTTAGAACTACATACTAAATAATAGTATCATGTGAAAGTACTGCTGAAAAGGTTTCATTTGAATGGTAACACCATAGGATTTCGTCTACTGATGCAAAAGTTAGAATGATAAATGATCTCACCATCTTAAACTCAGTCAGGAGCAAAAGGGTCTATTATGAGAAAATGTCCCTCCATATGACATGGTATCAGTGCCGATTTTTCACTGTGGATAGGTGTCCGCATTATACAGTGTGGTGTATGTACTCTGTCATTGACGTTGGAAAGCAAACTAGATTGCTTCCTTTTTAGAAGAGCCTGGTTCGGTTTGTTACATACTAGTAAGGTCATTACAGGGAAATCTCAGACCGAGGCCCATCAGCGAAGTCAATACATCAAGGCCGTGGTCTGAGATTTCCCTGTAAATGACCGAACAGACAAGGTTAATTAGTTATTTATTATAATAATATGGCCTTTTCACTATAGACCTGAGCCTGCGATCAATTAAAACCGACAACTGATCAGCGGATGACTCAAAAAACACGTTACCTCAATGGGTTGTACACTTGAGCCGGTGATACAGTCAGGTGACACTGTTCAGCGGATACCCTTTTTGACACCTGTCAACTGAGTTGAATTTGATCAAATGTGAAAGACAGTTTCATTCTCTACTGCAAAAGCAAATTTTATTTTAGTTAATAATTATTTAAACATGTCAACATTGTTTTCTCTCAGATCCAACAGTTGGAGGGAGAGATGCGAGCACTTAAAGTTGATATACAGTCATTGACAACTCAGAAAGATGCAATGCTAGCCGAGAAGACTGCTCTGAAAAATGAGGTATAATGTTTTTTCCGTTTGCTCTTAGGGATGAAAAAGGAACTTTGAGTTGTTGTTCTGACAAATGTCACCTTTCAGTTGTCATGGAAGCACCGGCTTCTATCCGAACATAAATGCTTTTATTATATTTGTTTCTCATGGTACATGAAATAAAGCAATATGGGCAAATAAAGGTGAAATCCTCATGGCTAAAATTCTTTCCCCGGTCGCTCAAAAAATGGCCTAACATGCATTTCAGGGACCCCAAAATTATGCAACTAGAGACAGATGTATACCTTTGCAAGAATGAAGTAAACGTATAATTAAAGGAACTTCGTCGTGCTGTTTGTCTTATACTTTTAAAAAGCTGAAACGTTTCTCGCACCAATTTAAGTTTGAAAATAATGGACCAGTTTTGTTATTTAAGACTATTTTTAGTCATTGAAACTGTTTCCTGTCGTCTGTTGCAACGGATGGAAATGGATTGAAACTTGAAAAATTTGGGCCAACCTTTTCACGTTTTGCAAAACTCACCAAAAGAATTATTGTGGTTGGTGCTCCCTTGTGAAATTTGTTTGATATCTTCTTCATAACTCTGCAGTAGCATTCGGTGTATGGGTAAAGGCACATTATACGTTTCTGGGAAACTGCCCACCTACCCCTCCCCTAAGCCAACATCTTGCCCCAAGTGGAACTAACTGTTTATAATGTTGGCTTAGGGGAGGGGTAGGTGGGCAGTTTCCATAATGATCCGAAATGACTTAAGTACAGAATTGATCTAAAACTGCGATATCCTCATGACATTATACCCCATTTAAACCACATTTTGCTTTGATTTTTCTCATTTTAGATTGTTCGATGGCAAGCTAAAACCAACCAGTTATCAGAACAGTATAAGAATGTTGATGCTGACGAGTACAAGAGAATGAAGGAGGAGAAGAAGCAATTTCAGCAACAGATTTCCAGCTTAAAGAGCGACAACCAAAGGATAAGAACCCAAGCGGAATCACTCAAGTCTGAGTTGTCCAAAACACAAGGAGAGCTTGCCGGACAAAAGGTAGGGTTGACCTGGGTGGATTATTTCAGCATTATTCAGACAGTAGGTAATAGCATGATTTGTAGTGATATTTGGCATAAATACCACGAGTGATATTTATGCCAAATATCACGTACAAATCATGCTATTATTTGTTTATACGACTACCCGCAAAAGGTTTGTAATTTTCACATGTAGGTATTTCAAATTAAGCTGAAATACCACTGCTCTAAGCCAATCAAATTGCAGTAATTTCTCATGCAGTTGTATATACTAATTCAAACTGGATATAGAATTTGTCACCAAAAGGTGCGCTTGGGAACTGGTGTCTCATTTTAAATAGTGAGTTTACGCAACAGGACGGCAGAAAGAAGAGGACGGCAAAACGCTTGTGTGTGACAGACGTGACAGGGCTATTACTTGCGTGTTTTGTCCTGATCTTCACTTACATTAATGTTTTCTGGTCTTTTACTAAAAGATCTGTTTAAAGGAGGGTGAAGTTCGGCGAAACGTTTTTTCCAAAAAATTATTGTCACGCTTGTCACACAGGGTTTACCGTCGTCTTTCCTCTCCCGCCCTGTTGCGTCACCTCACAAATGTTAGAGGGGGGCCTGATGTAATGCAAACCAAAGTGCTATCCATGGCAACCCTGGACGCGGGAACCACGCCTGCAGCGGCGCCATGAAGTGAAATCATGCAATATGTGTTTTCTATAAGGCATGGTATTTCTTTTTATAGTGTGTACATGTTCTACTTACTTACCTGCCTAAGACAGAAACCCTTTACGATCTTCAGCTTGCAAATTCACATAGGTCGTTCTGAGTAGCGTCAGTGAAGCTTGTAGATTGTTGGTCACATCACAGAACTGTACGTGAAACATTAGTTTTGTGCTCTTGGTGATCCTTTTTCAGGCCATGTCACAGAAGACAAATGATCAAATATCAAGTCTGAAGGAGGAACACGAAAAAGCAGTAGCTAAACTTCAGGAGGAGGTTACAACATTAAAGAACACGGTGGAGGCCAAGACTGAAGAAGTCAATGAGAAAAACAAAACTCTGAATCAGGTTTGTTCACTTCCTTAGTTACATTAGCCTTTAGTACTCCGTTGTTATGGAGACCAAGAATCATTATCAAGACAAAAGGCAAACGTCGGTTTGTACCACTTTACCAAGGTTTCTCTTACTTGATGTTTACTGTTAATAACAGTCACACAAAAATGAGCAGTTTCTTGCCAGTTCCAAATTTAACAACTTCAGTGTCAGCGTGTTCAGAAGCGGGAGGGGAGGAGCACTTGCTAGGTAAATAGATACAGATACCATTTTATTTTTCTGAGAATTCTTTAAAAATAATACAAATTCTGTAGAAAAAACTGGGGGGGGGGGAGGGTGGTTGGCGGTCCCCTCGGACCACCCCTAAATCCTCCAATGATTACAGTAAGGGCGTGTTCGATTAACTATATTCCGGAATCAGAATAAATGGAAAAAAACTCTAGAAGTCACTGGCTTTCATTGCTTTGCAAAATCTAAAACTCTGCTGGAAATAATATTTCGATGTATGTAACGTTTAAGTGGTCCAAAAATTAGGGGACAAGAGTTTTGTAACAAAACTTTTGAGTATTCTTATTCCCGAATACGATCAATCTCTCTATTAGAGACCTTAAGATCGAGGTTTTTCGGCATTTCCCGCGAACCTCAATATGTCACGTGACCAGGGTCTTGCCGTTAGGTTCACGTTTGTGCGGCTAGACCACGCCCCAGAGGTAAGTGATTTACCGCAAGGTTTTTTTGCACCCTAAAACATCACAATCCCACGTTTGAGAAGAAATACTACCTTTTAGAACTCTTTGGCTCCGTTAACCGCAAACCGCAGTTTGTCGTTTGCAGTAAAATGACCAAACCTCGATCTTAAGTTCTCTATTGTCCTGTGGATTATCTGTTATCTGTTCTTGTTTTTATGTAATAATGATGTTAATAATGTTAACGGGTTATGCATTGTGCTTGTTTTCAGGTCAAGAGAATAGCTCGTCGTTACAAGACCCAAGTAGATGAGCAGACAAAGGAGATGGAAGAGCTCAAGAAGAAAGTTGAGGAGTCTGGGCAGCAGTCTGCTGCAGAAGGAACTGCTGCTTCAGGAGCAGCTGTTGCACCTGCAGACAACGTTGATGTTACTTCTTACGAGAACAAGATTAAAGAGCTAACAGAGCAGGTTAAAAACACTGAAGAAGAGGTGAAGAAACTCAAAGAGTTAGATGAACAGAACAAGGTGGGTGGTCTAGTCCTTGCAGATACCTACTCTTTTGTGTGCGTAGTCGGTAAGCTGTCGTGATGTTAGATTTGCGATCGGAAAGTCAGGTTGTGTGTAGAGACATCTGTTCTCTTCCGCCCTACTTTATTTGATTTTGAATAATCATTTGATGCAAAATATTCAATACAAGAAAGAGTTGTTCATCAATTTGGGAGAGAAATTATGTGACAGTAGTAGGCTTGACTAAATCACCCATGCCCCCTCAAAAGTGTTACTGTCGGCCCTTGAGGATAACTGTTTGGACCGCGCTATCTTTTACCTTTGTGGATTGTTTTAAAGTCTGAGTGTATCCCGGCGGATCGTGCTGTGCGTGAGCCTTTTGGCTTGCAGTACTCCCTGCTACTAAGTGGTAGTTAAACCAAAGATAAAGCGTAGGGTGGAGGGAACACTCGGTTGACTTTAACCAGTCTGTGAAAGTCAAAGTCGTTGCCTAAACCATTTGATATAGGCTCGTCTTTCTATATGCAGCTGTCAGAGTCAGCGCATTGTGCCTTAAATTAGTTTGTCTTTAAGTTAAATTTTGTTTGTTTGATTTTTGCTCTTTCATTTATGTTCTTGTAGGCTTCATTGAAAGAAAAAGAGGATAAGAACAAGACGGTGTTGATTCAAGCCCGATCAAAGCTGCAACAACTTACAGGTACGCGAAGGAAGGAAGCGATTTACAGTCAACAACTGAACCTTGGACTCGGTGGCAAAAAGCAGCTTAAAGGGGCCATAGCACGAGGATATTACTGTGCTGAATTCATTACTAAGTGGCCTTACACAAAATGCTCCATCAGAGACATGTAGAAGATAACAAACAAATTTCATCTGGGGACATTAACCATAATAATTTTTTTTGTGTATGGTAGTGATTAAACAGTAGAATGAGAGTGTGGCAATATCCCTCAGAATGCAGGGAAAGTTCGTGAATAAATTCTCCAAAGTAATGCTTCATTTTGCTCCTGGTGCAAACATAAGTAACAGTTGAGCTTCAGGTTCTAAGCTGCTTTGCGTTCTCTTTTGTCAGCCACCAAAGACAGAGTGAATGCAGAAAATGAAGATCTCAAGAAGAAGCAGAAATCCTTGAGCGATGAAAATGAGAATTTGAGTCAACGATTGAGTGAACTGGAGATGAGGTCGAACGTTGTGAAATCTCAGTACGAGGGAAGGATCACAAGGTTAGAAAAGGAGTTACAGGATGCTAAGGAGAGTAAAGAGAAGTTGGAACAGTCTTTTGATGGTACAAAGAAGCAACTTGAAGACATTCAGCAGAAACACGATCAGTAAGTCAATGACTTTACTTGACATTTTACTCCAATATCTTGACAAATGATTCCATTAACGGATGGTTGACAGTCACAGAAGAAACCGTGCGAGTCATAAAGTAAAGGAGGAATGTGCACTTGATTCTTTGAAGAAATAAAACACCTTTTTTGTTTTAAGTTTAAGCCCCAGCCAAAGAGAAATGCAGGTTGATAGTAGGTTTGGAAATTTTACTTATAAGAAGATAAATAATTAAATGTTGATCCTGCGCGTAAAGAATTAGGGACTTATCACATAAGCCGGGCGGGCCTGGTTTGCCAGGCTAGCTCACTCTGCACGTTACTCAAACGCAACAAAAACCACCTTTGTGTCTGCAAGACGACCAAACCAGCCTTCCCGGTATCGTAATACCTGGATCTGGTCAACGGGGATGGAAATTTTCATGTAATTGCCCTCAATTGCACTCACCGGGCCAGCCTCTCACTCTTATTTTGGAAATTTCACGCAGACTTGCAAGTTTGCTTAGTTGGTTGCATTTGCACTTTCGTGCGTAATCGAATCAATAATGTATTCAATTAGTTTTGAAAATATAGAGCGTATCACTCACGTAGCCTGCAGCTCTGCAAATTGATTGGAACAAAATAACGTTTTTACATACGAGAAAGGTTCAACTCCCACAGGATTGGTTTGAGAGACCAACATGGCGGACGTGACTTCATGTCAAAAGGGTCCATAAGTTGTTAAACAAATATTTCTTGCTTGAAATACAGGGAAACTGCAAAGTTTCAACAGAAGCTTCAACAGTACCAGGCGTTAATCCAGAAGCAGCAAATGAGGATCAAGTCTCTAACAGCAGCTTCTGCAAACTCTATATCCAGACCAACCCCAGGGGAGACTGCTGGAGCCGAGGCGTCTGCAACCCAAGGTTTGTTAGAAATTCATTAGATATTAAATCTCCGAGGTCCAAATATATTTATTCAATTTAGTTTCCTTGCATTTCTCATTCCTCTGGCTTTTTTTTCCCTTGGTGGTGGTGTTTTTTTTTTTTGCATATTTTTTTGGTTTTGTTTTGGTAAAACTCCTTCCACCCTGCCGTTTTATGTTCTTCAGAACTCCTTCCACTCGCACGGAATAAATTTATTTTTATTTATTTATTGTATTTTTTTAATAATCCTCTCTCCTCGTGGACCTTTTCAGGGATAATGAAACAAATAATTCAAATGGAACACAACATTGAACTCGGGACTACCGAGAACAAATCCAGTTGGGAATCAGGGCGGAACTTGAACTAGGAGCCTCCGACCTACAAGGCCAACGCGCTAACCGCTCGGCCACGCCGCCTCCTTTTTTCGGTTATGTATTTTGGGGTAGAATTTCTGATTTCTACTGGCATAATTTGACAATCGTGATAGGTAGACCACAAAGATGAAGAACTGTGTTACCCTCAAATGGTGCAGGCGGTGAAATTTGCCTGCTTGTGTTGTTGCAACTCATTTGGTTTCATTTTAGATTTTCTGTGAGAGCTATGCGACCTTAAGTCTGCTCTGTCAGTTAGATTTCAGGTTTCTGGGTGTATGGTATTATTAAGCTGGAAATTAAATAGCTAAGAATTTTTTTCGGTTTCATTTTTCTTTTGTTTATAATAAAAATAGCCCGGGATCATGCACAGAGTAGCTGGGCAAAATCCGCAGCCCCTGGCCCTTAGTGATTTCAGGACTATGATTTAGAACTCCTTTCGGAAATCGTTATTGCAGAAGCCCCGAGCACTGCTCCGACTGCACCACCAGTGTCACTGGTACCTCCAACAGCAACAATCAAACCCACCACCACCCCCACAGCCATTAAACGGGCAGGCCCTAAGGCAAGCATCAGACCCATAGCAGTGGCACCAACACAGAGCACCCCAACCCCCACAGCAACTGTTTTACCCACTGTCACTTCCACCCCGTCAGAAGCCGCCAGTGTAAGCGGAGTCATGAGAGCAACTGGGACAGTTATTTCTACAGCCAGCAGTGTTTCTACCTCTGTTCCAACAACAGTGTCTGTGCGTCCTATTACGAGCACTGAAGAAGATCAGCAACAACCGCCAGAGTGAGTAAATTGCGGTCTTTGTGCAATAGGCCTTTTGTAATAGTTGATCGCGTGATCAACTTTGTGAAAACACGAAAATAGCTCGCTTTTGGAAAATGCTGTCAGCTGGAACTGAAGGAGCGTATTAAAAATGTAACCTGTAACTGTTCAGCCGTATATATCAAAGTAGCGATTGCAACGGCCGCCGAAAATTAGAAAAATTAGTGTGAGAAAAACAACTCTTACCACCCCATCACGCTTGAGTGGTTTTCCATCAGCACAAAGCCTTGTAAATTTTAGAATTTTCAAACTGTCGTTAAATCTTTCCCTTGCGCATTTAAGGGCTCAAATTGAATTGTCTGTCATTGGACGAAAGACATTTCGAGTCTCGCGTCACGCAATCGCACGCGTGAGTTTTTAGTGATCAGATTTCATTTTTTTGATTGACAGTTACTCGGATTTTGTAATTCACACGCGGTCGGGTTTTTGTAGTTGTCATGAGTTGTTATCAGAACATGTAAGTTTTAGGAGCCGTAAAATTAAAACCGTGAGTTTATTTAACCGACGAGATATCGCTTGTTGTCTTCGCAACATTTTTTGGCGACCACGACGGGACAAACCGAGAGACCGTTTTGAAGAGTTACCGGGAGATTCATTCACCGTACGCAAGCACTGTGGTAAGCTTGAATTTTTGATTTGTGATTTCGCCGCTCAAGATGAATGCCGATGCAGAAGAAACTGGCGGTGAAAATGGTCCGGGAACCGAACAGACCGAAAACAAGGACGATGAAGAGAAACTGGAAAGAGAGAAAGAGTTATTGGATCTGAAAAAACAAAAGAGACTACGAAAAACCGAGATGACAAAAATTCGCCATCACATGGAGAAGCTTTGCATCACGCCGAAGGATTCGCCGAAGGACGTAGGCGCTATTGAGAAAGATATTGAGCAACTTTGGTCGCTTCTGGAAAGCACACTGGAAATACTGGATGAACTGTGTGTTGTTTATTTGAAAAATGGAGAGGAAGCAAATAAACAGGCGTCTATGGAAGAAGGAAAAACGCTGGAATCGGAAATTCAAACCGCAATTGAAAAGGCACACGAGGCCGTGAAATCACACGCTCAAATTTCTGTCGCGACTGCTTCGCACAGTGAATTTGTCGCTCATTCAAGTCCGCCGATCGTTTTGCAGGGTTCGCTCAACCCAGTTTTGCCTCCAACGCCTTCCCAAAATTCGCACAGCAGTCAAGGAGAAATAAACGTTCCTGAAAGCCCGCAAATCAGTCATTCCGCGAATCATCGCCTGAAGCCATTGAAAGTACCGACGTATGGTGGAGACAAGACGAAATTTGAGGAGTTTTGGGGCTTGTTTGAAA
The DNA here is from genome assembly GCA_964035705.1 of Porites rus. Taxonomy (NCBI): domain Eukaryota; kingdom Metazoa; phylum Cnidaria; class Anthozoa; order Scleractinia; family Poritidae; genus Porites; species Porites rus. The sequence goes on from OZ038002.1 coordinate 8,733,358, forward strand.
GTCTGGTGGACCAGTCCAAAGAATCAGTCAACCTAAAAATGGCGAGATTGAGGCAGAGCTTGTCCGGCAGCGCGCTGGAAGCGATTCGAGGGCTTGGGGTGTCAGAACCAGAATATGAAGAGGCAAAGGAAATCTTGATAGCCAAGTTCGGCGGTCAGCGGCGGCAACTGCAGGCCTACATGGACCAGCTGGAAAAAATGCCCAAAATGGGAAACAACGACATTCAAGGATTTGAAAAGTTTGCAGATTTAATACGTATTACTGTGGTTAAGCTTAGGGCCGAGGGGCGCGATGGAGAGCTTGGAGAAGGAACACTTCATAGCCTGTTAGTGAAGAAGCTCGCTGAAGTTCAAGTACAAGGGTACAGCCGTTGGCTACAGAAACAGAGCCGGGAGCGATCTGTTGTAAGTTTGAGGGATTGGCTTAAGGAAGAAGTACACATCCGCGTTGAAGCTAAGGAGATGGCGCATGGCTTATCGGTTACAGAGAAATCTGATGGATGGCAACATTCAAATCGAAATCCAAACAATCGAAACAGGCCCAGAAATTTTCACGTCAGATCAGATTTCGCCAGGAGACCACCAGGCTCAGGCCAGCCTACCCGAAAACCGCCGTGTCCGTGCTGTGGTTCCCCGAATCATGGAGTATGGGCCTGCTTGGTTTTCCAACAGAAAAGTTACGATGACAAATGGACACTGGCTAAAGAAAAACGATTGTGTTTCCGGTGTTTAGGTGATGATCACCAGGGAAAGTTCTGTACGAAGTCACAAACCTGCCAAATCAACGGTTGCCGGGGAAATCACCACCGTCTCTTGCATGAGAATCCGCCTGCCACGAACCCACCCATGGGGACTGCTCAACCAGTGATCAGCTCTAACAGCTACCCGTCATTTACTCCATGGGAGGGGGCAGTCGGCCCCGTTTTATCACCCGAGGGTGAGGACAGTCGTGCCTCGCGAGCGATGACTACTCACAACCCGAGAAGCCCAAAAGAAGCCTACTCACTGCGTACCGTTCCCGTGTGGGTGAAGGCACAAGGAAAAAAGCTTAAAGTGAATGCAATCCTAGATGATGCCTCAAACGAGACATTCTTGAACGAAGAAGTGGCCGGAGCCCTTGGACTAAAGGAGTCTTATCAAACCGTGAAAGTTCATGTATTGAACAATTCTGTAGAGACGTTTCAGACTATGCCGTTAAAAGTAGAGATCGAAAGTGTTAATGGTCAGTTTACAAAGGAAATTGAAGTTAAGACCTGTCCCCGCAATGTCACTGGAAATTACCAAGTGGAGAATTGGAATGCGAATAAAGGCAAGTGGCCTCACCTTGCACAGTGCGACTTCGCGTCACCAGCAAAAGACGGCTTGGTAGATTTGTTGATCGGTGTTGATAATGCTGACTTGCATTACTCGTTTGCTGATGTACGTGGAAAGGTGGGTGAACCGGTGGCGCGCTTGGGTCCGCTTGGGTGGACTTGTATCGGACCTCCAGATGGTAGAGCGGAGACTGGAACAAGAACGCATACAATTCGAACACTGTTTACAAGGGATGTAGAGCCGGTTAGTGTAGCAGGTGGTTGTTGTGATTTAGATGGAACGCTTAGGAGGTTTTGGGAGATCGAGAGTTATGGAACTGAGCTAAATGACCGAGTCGTGTGTACTGCAGAAGAGAGATTGGCCTTAGAAAGGGTTAGCAGCTCAGTCTGCTACAACGGTGAGAGATATAGTGTTGCTGTGCCGTGGAAAGGACAGAGGCCTCAACTTCCCGATAATCGTCAGATGGCAGAATCCCGTCTTCTCAGCACAGAGAAAAACCTAAAAAAGAGAGAATTTGTTGAGAGAGAATATAAGAAGACCATCGAGACTTATGTGGAGAAGGGGTACCTGCGTAAAGTCCCAGAAAATGAAGCACCGCCCCCTGAAGTTTGGTACCTACCACACTTTCCGATTGTTAGGATGAGCAAGTCTACAACCAAAGTAAGGATAGTCTTTGACTGTTCCGCCAAATACAAAGGAATCGCTCTTAATGATGTCATTCATGCTGGGCCGAAACTTCAGAGAGAACTCTTTGATGTTCTGATCCGCTTCCGCCGTAACCCGGTTGCCCTTGTCTGTGACATTCAAGAGATGTACCTCCAAATAGAAATTGAGTCTGAAGACCGACCGTTGTTTCGAATCCTGTGGCGAGACGGAGAAACAGGCCGCAACCCAGATGTGTATGAATTCTCTAGAGTTGTTTTCGGGAAGAACTCAGCTCCCTTCGAAGCCCAATTCATCGCCCAGGAGAATGCCAGGCGGCACCAAACCGAGTTCCCATTAGCTGCAGAAACTGTCCTTCAGTCCACCTACATGGATGATTCGTTAGACAGTGTTGAGGAGGACGAGAAAGGAGTCGACCTGTATCACCAGCTTAATGCATTGTGGGCAAAAGCAGGCATGCACGCCCGAAAATGGGTGTCGAATCCAGCAACGGTGATGGCAGCCATACCCGAGGAGGACCGAGCCACAGAAGTGGACATAAAAGACAGTAAGGATACAGTAACGACAACGCTTGGCTTACAGTGGAACAGCACCGATGATTTATTGGCCGTGCCTGCAACACCCGTGACCGAGGGCTACCCAATTACTAAGAGGAGTGTTTTGAAGAAAATTGCAACTGTTTTTGACCCGCTTGGCCTGATAAGCCCTTTCGTCGTACAAGCGAAGATTATGCTCCAAGAACTGTGGAACCGTGGCTATGACTGGGATGAGGAGGTTCAGGACGAAGTGGCTAATCGTCTTCAGGTCTGGTTCTCACAGCTGTCATGCCTAGAAAAGGTCAAGATTCCACGGTGTCTGCAAAACCAGCAACCAGTCAAGTCGAAGGAGGTGGTGACCTTTGTTGATGCCTCAACACAGGCCTATGGAGCTGCCTCCTACTTACGCTGCGAGTATGAAGATGGTACCGTGTCCGCACAGCTGATAGCTTCTAAGAGTAAGGTTGCCCCGCTTACCCCCATGACCGTGCCAAGGCTGGAATTAATGGGAGCCATAGTGGGTTTAAGGTTAACCCAGTCCGTGTCCAGAGTCCTGGAACTACCCGTGAAAGCAGCGTCGTTATTTTCCGACAGTACAGACGTGCTATGGTGGATTCGTGGAAGAGGCCGAGACTTTCGACCCTTTGTGGCAAACCGTATTGGAGAGATACAGATTAGTACTGAACCGGTACAGTGGCAACATGTCTCCACCGACAAAAATCCTGCAGACCTGTGTTCCCGAGGAACGAGCCCAGCTGAGCTTGCTAAATCCGAACTATGGTGGAATGGCCCGGAATGGCTGATGAAGGAGAAAAGTGAGTGGCCTAAGATGGAGTTAGCCGAAAGCCCGAAAGTGATGCCCGAAATGAAGTCGACAACAAAACAGCAACAGGGTTCTACCACCCTCGTGACAGTGCAAGAAAACCAAGCTCAGAGAGACAAGCCAAGTCAGGGTGGCAGTGTTCCAGTCTGGAGATTGAACCCGAAACGCTTCTCAAGTTGGAGCCGACTGGTGAACCTACATGCTAGAGTAAGGAGGGCGCTCCACAACATGTCGAAGAGGGGTCCGCGACAGACCAGCAAAGCATTGTCACCGTGTGAAATAAGAGAAGCTGAGGCAGAGGTGGTGCAATCCTGTCAGCGCGAAGCATTCCCTGACGAATACAAAGCTCTAGTGACCGGGAGACCAATACTGACCAAGAGCCGACTAATGAAGTTGAATCCTGTGTTAGATGAAGAAGGCTGTATCCGTTCAAATGGAAGACTCCAGTTCGCAGAGTACCTGCCTTACGATGTGCGATTTCCAATGATACTGCCTCGAGGACATTGTGTCACGAAGCTCATTGTCAAGCATTATCATGAACAGGCTAACCATACAGCAGGAACCAACTTTGTCTTGTCCCAAATCAACCAGAAGTTTTGGATCATTGCAGCCCGGGAAGAGATCCGAGAGTGGGAGCGAGAGTGCAACATGTGCAAACGAATGCAGAGCAAGACCGCTACACAGATCATGGCACCGATTCCAGGGATCCGTCTTCGCTTTACCTTCCGTCCCTTTGACCAAACAGCCGTTGACTATGCTGGCCCCTTTACAACCGTACAAGGACGAGGTGTGCGCCGACAGAAGAGGTGGCTGTGTTTGTTTACTTGTCTGTCAACCCGTGCGGTCCATTTGGAGGTGGCTTTTGGTTTGGACACCGACAGTTTTCTGAATGCCTTTACACGCTTTACAAGCAGACGGGGAGCGCCAAAGGAAATGATAAGCGACTGTGGGACCAATTTTGTTGGAGCCGTCAACGAACTAAAAGAACTGATCAGTAAGCTGGACCAGGACAAGATTCAGCAAAGCACAGCCAATCGAGGTGTAACATGGAGATTCAACCCCCCCGGGGCACCACACTTTGGTGGCATTCACGAGGCCATGATAAAGTCGGCCAAGAAAGCTATTTACGGAGTAATCGGAACGAGTGACGTAACTGATGAAGAGTTAATTACCGCAGTGACTGGAGTGGAAGGACTGCTCAATGCACGACCGCTCACCTACCAGTCAGCCAACCCCCAGGACATTGTACCGCTGACTCCAAACCACTTCTTACACGGACAGTTGGGCGGTCAATTCGCACCTGAAACCGTTGATACCACCGAGTTCAGTCCACGAAAACGTTGGCGAAAGGTCCAGGAGATAATTTCCCAAGTCTGGAGGAGGTGGCTACAAGAGTACCTTCCTTTGTTAAGCAGAAGGCCAAAGTGGACCGAAGTGGTCAAGGATCTGAAGGTGGATGATGTTGTTCTCGTCCTGGATTCTAAACTGCCAAGAGGACGATGGCCTCTAGGACGCATCATCGAAACTTATACAGGAAGGGATGGCCACATCAGAGTCGCTAAGATCCAATGTGGCGCAAGCACCATCGTTAGACCAATTCATAAACTGGTGCCCTTGCACGAAAGTTAGAACACTGAACATTTCTCGTTGTTATAGTTTTCTGTTTCAATCTTTTATCGAACAATCACACTGATCCTTACCTCCCAGTGTGGGGAGGGGGAAATGGACGAAAGACATTTCGAGTCTCGCGTCACGCAATCGCACGCGTGAGTTTTTAGTGATCAGATTTCATTTTTTTGATTGACAGTTACTCGGATTTTGTAATTCACACGCGGTCGGGTTTTTGTAGTTGTCATGAGTTGTTATCAGAACATGTAAGTTTTAGGAGCCGTAAAATTAAAACCGTGAGTTTATTTAACCGACGAGATATCGCTTGTTGTCTTCGCAACAGTCATGAATAAAAAGGAGATTTGAGCCCTGTAATGCTAAAAGATATATTTTACGACAGTTTGAAAATTTCGAAATTTACAAGGATTCGTATGGACAACCCATTGTTTTCTCCTATTTTAGGGGAGAATCAGAAGTGTCATCTACAGAAGTGACAGCTAGCGAGCAACCGCAGCCTATGCCGTCAACAGCTGTGGTGTCCGGCAAACGACAGAGAGACGAGCCTCAAGTGACTGACAGGTATGTTGGGTACACAGACGGTAGTAAAGTGGGCTTTAAACGAGCTGACTAACGATTGACGCCTCGTCGCACTTGTCACGTACTAAACTTCATTTGTAAAGTTTTTGTCATCCACTGAGTTTTAACTGGTGGGTTGCTTCGCAGTACCTTTATAAGCTAACCTGAAAGGCCAAAGAACTTCTTTAGTCAAGCGTCTCCCTTTCGGAATCCAGATGATCTAACGAATGGCTCTTATGATTACCACCTCGAGAATGGGACGTGCCCAGGGTGAAGTCAAGAGCGGGAAAATCTGAAATGATCTTGAAATTAATTTCCTCAAAAGTCGTCGAATTTCTCCAAATAAATGACGTGACAGATTCAAAGCAAAGTTCGGCATCAAGTACTTTAAAGGGTGCACGTCACAAGAGTTCTTCTTGCTTTAAAGAAATCTTAACTGACAAGGGTATATGATTCAATAACAGTTCCTGCATCATTAACAATTATTGGATGAGGCTAAGGATGATATGAAGAATTATGCAGATCGTGGAAGGTGTTATCCACCGAAGCCGAAAGTTTCTCGACAATTTCCCAGGGTGTGAACGGATGTTTTTTTCGTGTAAAAGCAAATGACATCCTTCTAGTGGCATTCCTGTCTATTCGTGCTACCTTTTTGAGTCAATAACTCAGGTATCGTGTCCTTGCATAGCGTGCGCCACGTCACTGCGTGACGTCAATCGTCCAATAATTGTTCTGTTATTTACGATTGGCGTCAGTTGTAAAATAATAACAAAGTTATCTCGTATCTTCGAAATCAGTCGGTTAATACTTACTTTGTATGAAGAATTAGGTAATTAAGCCGATCAAAACGGAGAAATATTTTTAAGGAATAATAATGCTGGTTTATGTTACGTGGACCTCTTACATCGGTTTTGATCGTTTGTTGTAGAAGTACCACTGAGGTTGCAGAAGGTACCAGCACAGAGGAAGAACCTGTGTCAAAGAAAATAAGAACTGCTGAGGTTAGTAAGCTTTTGATACTCTTGTAAGGGAATAACGGTAAACTACAATCTTGGACAAAAAGTGTTAAGAATTTTGCACTTTCTTACTCACAGGAAACCCGCCCTGCGCATTTGGCACCATGGTGACCCCTCCCCCCCACCCCTCCCTGGTCAATATTGTTTAGTCGGGAGCAAAAATGTTCCGGCCACACTTCAACATTGTTTTTTTAGGGGGGGGAAGAGGGAAGCATCCGAGTGAACACCGGGCTTTAGAGGGAAGTATTCCTAAATTAGACATACAACAAGATTGTAGCTCTAGGCTGGTTTAAACGACAGACTCCGTTTGGTTATTTCTCTAACTAGGAGACATTAGTAGGCGCTACATCTGTAGGCACGTATTTTTCTCTCCAGTTTCCAGTTGTTGAAGTCGATGAGGGCCTCGTTTCTCTTGTTAAGAACCATTTTCTCTACATAGTTTGCTTCACAGTACGAGATCAGCGAAAAACATGCACATATGCTGTAATCCACTTTGCAGAACACAATTTTGCCCGTTTACTTACCATTTCTTCAAGCAACGTCGTTAGAAATCTTCTTGGGGAGTGTAATAATTAATAGTAATAAAAAGAATAAAAATAATACTACCCTCTAAAAAGAGGATATGTAAGGCCAACAGACTTGTGTCCATCATTCAGTAACGTTAGGTTACATTTAGGAGCAATATAAAATTTGATAACAAATAGACAATCAACATGATTTAACGTTAAAATGGTACAATGATTGTTGATCCTTGAAAATAAAATTTTTCATTCTTGATATAGCGCTTATACGTCTTAGTTTAATAGGTAAATGATTCCAGAGGTGTAACTGTATGTTGTGTATGTGTTGAATAATGCAGCCTCTTTGTGATACAATCTTACAGCTCTGGCTTGCTAGAATTGTGTGCCATTTGTATTTCCATAGCAGGTTCCGTTTGAAGGAGAAGTAGGAACATCACAGGAAGCTGTTGTAGAGGAGGCAACCACAGCTCAGGAACCAGACAATCAACTTGAAGAGGAAGAAGAAGAAGAACTGGAAGAGACGGCTGATTTCCTTGAAGGTGATGAGGGCGAAGATGAAGGTGCAGTGGAAGAAGAAATGGAAGAAGGAGATGAAGGGGACGAGGAGGAAGAAGAAGAAGAAGAGCTTGGTAAGGCTGGGCCGATGGAGGCTGGGAAACCTGTGGTAGTCGCACCGGAAGTTGTGCTGATTGAAAGTGATGAAGAAGAGGAAAAAGACGAGCAGTATGAAGAACGTGGAGGTAGGCAATGTTTGCTCTGTTTACCTTCTATATTGAAGCCCACCTCTCTTACGGCCTCTCTTACGGAATTAAACCTGGAGCTATGTGAATTTACGCGAACGCCGGGCCCAAATTTAAGCCGGGAATTTATTTTGTTTTTCTGCCAATGGTGTTGCAAGCGAACCCTTCAGGTATAGTCTAATATTCAGTTCCAAAACAATTTTCCCATTATTTTCGTAAAGATTATGAAGAAATGGAGGAAGGGGAGGAAGAAGAAGAAGACGAGGAAGAAGAGTACGTGGAAGGAGATGGCGATGAAGGAGAAGAGGAAGACATTGAAGTGGAAGAAGAAGAGGAGGGCGAAGAAGCGGAGGAGGCAGAAGAGGGAAAGCACGAAGTGGTGGAAGTTATTGATGATGATGAAGTAGATGAAGATGTTGGGGAGGGACAAGCAGTGGACGATACACCGTTAGAGGAAGAAGCAGGAGAGGACATCGAGGAAGGTGAGTATGTTCAACGACATGTACTATTAGGGAACCACATTGGCAACTAGTAAGGAGAAAGGGGTGCTAATCACTGTACTAAGAGCGTAACGAGCTAATCATGTCATCTTGATTGACTTTGTCACCAACAGAAGAGGATGCCGCTGAAAGAATTGAACAGGTGCAAACTGAAGTACAGCAGACTGAGACATCGCAGACAACTGAGGAGAGAGAAATCTCGACAACTCAACAACATAACGTGCCAGAAACGGAAGGCCCGCTAATGGGGGGAGAACACCGAGTAACACCTCCTCCGACTGCCCCAGTTGCACAAAGACTTCTCCGTGCTAGGTCTCATCTAGCTCCCTTTTCATTCCCTCAGGTGAGTTCTCGCAAACTGTTTACTTGCAGGGGTAAGTCATGTCGCACTATACTACTTGAAAATGTTTTAAGTGGTGCTTCTTTTTAGCCCTAACCGTTTTCATCAATTCTGATAATTTTGGGCCATCGTTCATCGCTTTATAATACAATTTTGACGGGTACTATCATTTGTCTCACGACGTGGCCACTAACTGGCAGCTCGTATTCAACAGGCGACAAAATCGACTGAACATTTGTCACTTGATGTGGTATGACGGCCAGTTGACCGTGATTGTTGGACGTGTGTTAAATTCAAGTGAAATTAGAACGAGAAAAACACCTTTTAACCACTTGTTATTGATATTTTAAGCTCATCACTAACGGATGAGCGTTGGCAACCTTGCAAGTGGCCTCCACCAAAGCCATTGTCACAATGGAGTAGTCAGTGGAGCACTGACCCGATATTAGGGAGTTCACGCAACTACGACGGCGACGGCTACGTAAACGTCACTTAAAAATTGAATTTGCGCAGCCTCAGACTTTATCGCGCTTATTCCATCTCGTTTAATTCGTCAAATGCTGGCAAAGGTTTTTGGAGTTGAATTCTAAAGGACTGCATCAAAGTTCAGGAAAAGAAAAAAGAAAGTTGTTGTCTTGTGTTCCCGTCCTCCACAAAACGTGAAATTAGTTTCACGTTGTAATCGTGCAACAACGGCAGAGAAATGTACAAAAAAGCTTGATGCACGTGCAAAGTTGTTGTTTTGCTTGTCTAAAGCTATTACTTTTTTGCCGCTCTCGTTGCCGTCGTCGTCGTCGTCGTTGCGTAAACTCCCTATAATTACTAAAGCGAGGGCAGAGAGGCAAAAAAAACTTAAAAGCTGGCGGCACGTGAAGCTTAGTAGATGTAAAGAGAAGACCCTGGCCTGTCGCAGTCAGCTGTGTCGGGGGGCTTCCCCTGACCGGCATTTTCAAGATTTAAACAGATAATCTTGCGTCAATTACTTCAGCCACCCACCTAGCTATACCACTATTAAGTGTTAATCCCCTCTTATCTTTGGATCCCTCTATTTTGTGTCTCAGGGTCAACCAGCGCCAGGTCCGTTTAATGATGAAGAGGATTGCATGGTACCTAGTACTCCTACTTTGTATGTTCCAAAGAGAACCGATGGATTTGCCGAGGCTATAAGGTAATGAAAAATGCAAAACGAGCACTGTGAGTATTTAAGTTTTTAAGGTGTGAAAAGTCTTTTGTTGTAGTACGAACCCAGAAATGCGTAAGGGAGACTGTTTTTAAACAGAGAAACGACTTACCTTGAAAGGTTCCTTGAGGGAGAATTTTCAATGTTATGTCTTTCTTTTCTTTTCCTTTGTTTTTGGTACCCTCAGCTCTCCTCAGATTAATCTTCCAACCTTCTCATTTGGGGCACATGGCGAGGCGTCGATGTCAACTGCTGGAGGTCTGGAGCTGGGCATGTCTGAAGAAGGTCAGTCATAAGGTTTAAGGGTACTCACATTTTCTCGTAAAGTAGCTCGCATACGATGACCAAAACAGTTTTAAAATACCAAAACCTACTACTCTGTCGCTTTGGTGTTAGAAGAAAAAAATCGCCAAGTGATGAAAACAAAAAATATTACCTTAAGAGAAAATTATGGCTGAAAAAAGAAACTTTACGTAATATATCATACGAGAGGTACTTCGTGCTGCAAACAGTGAAGTGAGAAAAACGAGTCGCGGACCTTTTTTGCAAACCATTTTCTAAGGATCTGAAAATGGGATGACACACTTGCACGTGTTTAAAATAGCGTCTATCGCAAACCTTAACGTGAACGTACAGTGAATGAAATTTGCAATATTTCTTCAGGCAGTTAACCGTGAATGATACAATTTCCTTGCAGGGCTCCGTGTGGATGACACCCAAGTGGACCTGATGGGGGGCTCAGATGAAGCATCCAATGAAAGGTCCTCATTTGTGGTTCCCACAGGTAGGGCATTAAGGAACCAAAAATCAAGAAAGGCCTGTAGGAGCTGCGAGGAAGACAGGAAGGCAGGAAAGGCTAAAGTTTTAAGTATTTTGAGGCAGAGAATAGGAAGGAAGAATCAGATTACTGTATTACTTAGTCCTACAAGGAGAAGGCGAGGTAGACGAAAAGGTATATTAGATAGTTTTTGAGGTACTTATAAGAGTCATGCACAGTTTGGTACTTCCTTGGGAAGCAAATCTACAAGCAATTGTTTAACGTTGTATACTTCCATACAGCGACTAAAATGTTCACCACTTTGGAGTCAGCACTTTCGAGTTACCACTCCGGAACCCCCTTTCCCTCTTTCGCAGGTATTTTATTATTTTTATTTTATTTTATTGCATATTATTATTATTTTTGCATAATTGCGGGATTCCCGCGACTTTGTTCAGTGGGTGGGGGTGCAGACAGTACCTACAAGTGAAAATGTCTTTGAGGACGCACGTATCAAGACGAGCAAGGCGTCGACTGCTTTGCGTCGCGCACAAGTTCGTAAAATCGCATACCCAGCGACTCTGTCATTGCTTTTAGTAAGTAGTCTAAAATCTGGGGAAATAGAGCTGAAAAGAGTCTGGAAATCTTCTAACTCTTGCTCGAGGCCAGTAGCTTAGCAATACCGTATTTACTCGATTAAACGACGCAATAGTAAGCATCTTTCTGTTTTACAGTACATTTACAAATGATTCATCGTAGTTGTTGTCAGATATTTAAGGAATGTGATTTTGAAATAAATGCCGCTCTTGAAAAAACGACTCATCGAAAATGCTTAAAATTCAACAAACGCCGCGGCTTTTAATCGAATAATTACGGTATGTTGTTCGTTGATTTCCCACAGGGTTACCAGAAACGTCGGAAGCTAACAGTCAACCCAACCAGCGTCTCCCAAGCACGAGCTCTGACACAAGGCAGCTGTCTTTAGAAAGCCTGGAAAGTGAACCAGAAGGGGGTAGCATCGCTACAGTGCCTGCAATCAGAATAACGGAGGTTTCCGAAGAATCCAATGAACAAAATGTGCCTGTCTCACAGGCTCATCCCGAGAGTCTTGAAACAGAAGTGGCGGAGTTGTTGGAAGAAACAGAGAAAGAAGACGAAGATGCTGGAGGCAGTCAAGAGGCAGAAGTTAAAGACAGGTACTGCAGGATGTTTGGTGCTTTACTTATGTCACGTATAGAGGATATGTCACAAGGATATTACTGTGCCGAAGGCATTGCTTAGTGCCTCTATCCATATGCCAAATGCTCCTGTAGAGTTATGAAGAAGATTTCATCAGCGAGCACTGACCATCATAATGTTTTTGGTAATAACATTAAAACTTGAAAAAGTTGGCTCAATTTTTCCAAGATTCAATCCATGTCCATCCTTGCCGTCCGTTGCAACAAACGACTGGAAACAGTTTCAATGCCTAATTATAGTCTTGAATAACAAAACTGGACCATTATTTTTGGAATTCAATTGATGCAGAAACAGGTTTTAGCTTTTTAAAATGATAGTAAATAGCGTGACATAGCCCCTGAAAGTTTCACCTAAAACAGAAACTTTTATGAAGTGATCGTTATTGATAAGATTACCTCACCTTTTGATAGAACATCTTTTGTTTTCCTTTTTCTTCGGTGCAACAAGTGAATGTGTCGAACCTGTCCAAGAGGATACTTCCCAGCCAGGAACCTCAGGTAAAAATACAACCATGTTGTTTGTTGATGTATTGATTTACTCATTTAATGCAGTAATGAAGGTGAATTGTTAGAATGCTTACAACTAAAATTCAAGAAAAAAACCCTAATCTTATTTTGTAAAATAATGAAAATCAAATAAAATGTTGGGAAAATACTGTGGAGAAGGTATCATTTAATGGTGATACCGTTGGTTTTGTTTCGTCCAGGGATGTCACATCGTATACCAAGATATGGGCCATTATTTGCCAATCATTGATCTTCATTGTTTGTGTGTTTTTCTTTCAGGAGAGTCGTCTAGTTCAAGTACATCATCATCTAGCGCAGGATCTCAACTTCCATTAGGAGCAGGGGCCGCAGCAAAACCAAAACAAGGTAAATGCCTGGTTTAACGTATTATTTATTTCTATATTTTATTTTATTTTATTTTGAAGTACCTTTCCTTGTGTTGCCTATGCGACTATGACGAGGAAGGCAGGAAGTTAAAACAATAGGCCTTTTTCAAACATAGCATAATACTCTTTGTTGTCCCTCCAAAATTTTTGCATAAGCATTGTTTTCTATTTCTTTTGGGGCGATTGTAAGTCCCAAGAGAAATTGGAAACAATGCTTATGCAAAATTTTGGAGGGACAGCAAAGAGTATTATGGTATTTTTGAAAAAGGCCTATTAATTGGAGCTGTTAATTTCCAATGTATTTCAAAGTTTGCGCGATTATTCCACCCCCATCAATGTGCCAGATGCACGGGTCTTTTTTGCTCTGAATGGCCAGGGACCGCGTCCGTGTTGAAAAACAGGAAGGAAAAATCGACTGTTGCGTGTTCGTTTCCATAAGAGTCTTATCAGGAAATATAACATCACCCTGTCCAAGTCGTCAAGAAAGAACTTGCTGAGTTGCTGTTTTTCTCTGTGTTCTTGTTTGTTGGTTGGTTGGTTTTAATTGTCCATTGCCTTTGTCGTCGTTGCGTAAGCTCTAATATATGGTTATTCCCATGGTGAGTCTAGGAATTAAGAATTAATTTACATAGTAGTGAAGACCTTATAGGGTGAATACAGCTTGTCACAATAATAATTGCGTTTGTGTACAGATCCTAACCGACCTAAGGCTACAGTGGTGCAGTTGAGAAGGCCTGGTGCATCAGCTACCTGGTCGCAAACAAGGGGAGGTCACCAAGTACAAAGAGGTATGTGTGAACAAAAAATTGACTGTGAAAACTGAAATGATTAGCACTTTGGATGTACAATGCTATACACAAAATTAGTTCTTTTGTTAAATCAAATGACTTCTATTTGCTGTGCTGAGTTCAGGTGTTTAATTATTCTTCTTATGCTTAGTTTGGAGGCTGAACGTGTGAGTCAAATCTATCCTTGAATTAACCTTTTTGAGATAACACGTGAGAGACTGGGTCAGTGTCGTATCGAATTGAAGTATGGGACTGGTTTTGCGGGGTGCGGGGTGCGGGGGGGGGAGGGCGCCATCCCTTCTCCTTGATCTGCAAATGTTACGTTACTTCTTATTGTTCAGTCTTAGCCCTTTTACTGACGTGGCTTAGTAAGGTTTTGAACTTGTAAACAAGGAACGTAAAGTTGTTGTCAAATTAGGGTAGCATTCGTTCTTTGTCAGTATGGACTACAAAAGTTGATCCTAACACAAAAGGTGTTATGATATCATTTTTCTTAATTTCGTGCATCCTGACTCGACGGGATGAGTTTTTTCTACACTCCAGAAATACTCGTCCCACGCGCCGAAAAAGGGTTACTCCTCTTTTAAAGAGACGCGCTTCTGGCTTCTAGATTGTTCCATGAACTCAACTTTTACCACCTTTTTTGGCTTTGGAACAGAGGACAAAAAAAAACGGCCGTTTCTCACGTCGCTGTCAGCAAGAGTTTCTGGATATACCTAATTCAATAAAGGTTACTTTGGCAATTGGTCATTGGGCATTTAGGTATACAGAACTCGCTCTAATGATTTGCCTGAGTGACCACCAAGCAATAGCTTTTGAATCATCTATATTCATTCAAAGCGAATTGTTTTTATTCAAAAGGTGCTCCTGCGTCTGGGAGAGTGCGTCGATTAAGAAGAGATCCTGTAAGAGGTGAGATTTTCGTCCTTTACAGTTCTCTCACTTTATATAACCTTGCATAATTTGGACCATCCGATTGCTAGTCCGTCAGACAGACCACTCGGCCACGCTACCCCTTATAGTCTACCGCCTTTTCTCTCCTACCTATCAACCTAAAACCCATGACTGCCATGTTAACTGTTGCATTGCTTGTTATGGTAAATTTCTAAAAGAAATTGAAGCTGACACCAGTTTGCTGGCTTGTGTTATAGGACCGTCAACTCGTGGGCGCGGCACACCCATATCCCGCGGGAGAGGAAACGGGACTTCAAGAGGAGAGCAAACGTGAAGTAAACTCTGTCAATAATTTTGTAACCTAAGATTTTAATTTTAAAGTTTTTGTACATAATAAAGTAATAACTTCTCATATAGTTTCCTTTTTGTTGTTTTGAGATAAGTCATTTACTAAAGCTAAGCATTAAATTCAAGTGAGCTGTGTTTATTTTTGATTGTCTTTGAATACCAAGACCGCGTTAATCCGAACTTGTGTTCTTGGCTATAGGGTCTTCTACATTACTTGCTTTTTCTGTACGCACATCTGTCAGCAGGCACTTTTCTAAGTTTCCATACTCATTAGCGATTGATTCGGTGTTGCCTGTGATGTGTGTGGTAGAATGGCATTCATCCTGAGTTTTACCCGAAGATGTCGCGCTTTTAGGGGAATGGCATTCCTCTTGAGAAGTCTTTGGCAGTTTATCCCATCCTCTTACGTTGTTAGGAGAATTGCATTCCTCCTTTGGGTCGCTGTTCGTATTATCATTACTCTTGGCTGACTCGACGGAACTGTATTCGGCGCTCTCATGGAATATTTTCCCAATTGTGTTCAACCCGGATGAGCGTCCATCTCTCTGTGTTCTTGCTGTAGTACCCGATCCGACTCTATTTGCTTTGTGATCACCTGAAGTAGGTGAGTCAGCTTCCTTCAAAGCGTAAACAATTGATTTTCCTGCTTTATATCTCTCAGTGAGATTTGTTTCTTTACAGGCATAGAGTATGCTTTCTGGTACATTGTCACTGGCTTGAAGAAAGTCTTGATTATAATACGTGCGTGGAGAGTTCAAAGTAACGCAATGCTCTAATGCTCTATCAGTTATTTTACAAGCGTCACTGTTTGGCATCACCCCTATCTCGTCACTGTCATTGTTTCCCTTGGGCGATCCGCCTCTCTGTCGTGTTGCTGTAGTTTTTCCACTTTCTGAATTTTTATCTTGGGTTTGTTCAACTCTAGGTGGCGTGAATATCAGAATGTCTTTGAAATATTCTGCTTTTTCTGCGCTTGGTTTACTTATCAACTGATCTTCAGTCTGGGGTGCATTTTTTTCTAAACTATCAAACACAGATTGCACTGTTGAGAAATGTAGAACAGGCAGATCAAGGACGAAGCTGTCCAATATGCTCACAACAATTCCATCTGCCAGGTCGCTACTGAACTTGTTCCAGTTTAGGTCGTCCGTCACAGGATCCACAATCTGATATTACATAAAGTTGAAAAAAATGTCAAGTCAGTTCTTTTTGGTATTTTGTCCTTTTTGTTGGCAATGGGACGACCTTCAATCCAAAGGATTTCAACTGCTCGTTTGCTTTTTGTTTTGTTTATTTGTTTTAATTCGACTAGATGTAATAAACACAGACAGTTCTCGTGAGTTTGTGTCACCACTGGTTTAGATGTCGTCGCCCGCGAGCACAGACACGTTTTTGTAATAGACCATTTCTGAGTTCCAAAAGTTCTCACTTTCAAAACGAGGCTAAGTGTAAAACGCACTTAGCCTCGCTTTAAAATAGAGGCTTAGGGCGACTCTGAAATGGGCCTGTTGTGGCGACAGCCGCTGGAAATACTTCTGTGTTCGCAGGCTTGTGTAGAAGTGATCCTTCCTGTGTACAGACCGCTGCTTTTCTTATTAAAAGCGAGTACCTTCCTTCAGCTACCCCTATTAGAATTCTTTTTGTTGCTGCTTATACAGTTCGGCCCTTGTACATAATTGGTCAGTTATACAATCATACCTCTGTGACTGATACGGCCCCCAAGGGGAAAGACCAAGTATCCGCACAGAGGTGGAAATTGTATGAAATATTATACCTTCTAGGTCAGGAGCGTTATTCGTAATTAAGAGAGGTGAGAAGGTAATGAATCACACTTTCAACTGTTTTAACCGCAGTTCTTGATTCATTTCATTGTATTCTCATTTCATCGCAACCATCGGGTGTATAATGAACTTATGCACAAGTAACCAGCTCTCCAGTTGGCTTGAGTTGGATAGAGCGTTGAGTCTGGTCTTCGCAGAGGTCAGGATTCGATTCCCTCTCCATATTTTAACGTTTTTCTTCGCCCGATAGGTTAGTCATTAAACTGTGAAGATCACATACACTCCCACGTACCAGAGAAGTGTTTACATCATGGAGGTGTCTAGGAAAGGTTCGCGTGAGTTTTGAAAAAGTCTCGCTGTTAATTACAACAATTCCCTTGATTACCTTTTGACGCACAGGGTAGACATCCTTTTCATGCTTATCTGCTGCTTGGTTCCTGTTTGTTGACCACCCGTTTCCCTCCTCCAACACCTCCACAAGTACATTCTGTCCACGATTTGATTCCAAAGAATGTTTACCAACGCGGCCAGTAGTATCGTTGTCACCTCTCTCTTCAATCTGCCATAAAACAGGCCTTTGTAATTGTTCAAGGCCCCTTTGCAGAGATACAGGAGAGAAAATGCCGGGAAATCCGTATGGGTATCCGTAACAGTATACCCCAGGGTGTGGCCATAGGTATGGCGAAGGGCGAGCTGCGTACTGCTGGCCCCAGTACCTCTCCCAGAGTCGCTGCTGAACCTCCTGACCAATCAGAGTGGTGTTTGTCAGACTATAGTGGGACAAGTGTGCCCCAGGGGGGAACTGTGGGGTATTAATGTTGTGTTGATAATGGCTCATCTATCCAGTAACTGGAAAAAGAAAGTTAGTTCAGAATGTTTTTAGTTTTAGTTAAGATAATAAAATGAAATGCGTCACATATCAAAGACGCACAGTCCACTACCGGTTAACTTAATCGCTTTCCACTAAAATCGAACACGGTTTTTTTTTTCTTGCGACCTATCCGCACAAGGCTCGAACAAAATATTTTTGGCTCTCCCAAAAGTCACGACAAAATTTGCCCTGCTTTTTCCTACGTGCATGAGGGTTGACAAAAGCTTTGTAGTATTAAACATAACCGTCCGCACTTCTTTGCTTACAATCCCGTTTCGTCTTATGATATTTTGAAGTCTATGGGTCATAAGGTTACAGCCTGATCAGTCAAAATAAACTCTTTTTTTATTTTGAATTTTGGAACCAATTTCCGTCATTAATACCAAGAAATTATGGAGAACAATGTGAAGACCATGTATACAACGGGAGTCTTAAGGGTTGGAAAAGTTTGCTGTAACGCAGGTAATTGTCAGCAATATCAGCACTCTAACTCAGTTGCTAAATATCGAAGTAACCGACAAAGACTAAAAACAACAAAACAAAACGTAAAAGGATATTGATATTGGTATGATATTGGTATAATGTTTTTTCTGAGTTCTTGAAATTTGAATTGAAAATAAGTGACTTGTGGTGTAGAAAGACGATTTGTTCGGATATGGAGACTATTTCTTTATTAAGTTCAGGTTAACAGCTCAAACTAAAAGAAAATTAACAAAATTAACTAAATGACCTCTTAAGGCTTCTTAAAGATAACCGGAATGAAAACCGGAATAGCGTGGGCACATGAGCAAATACCGGAAAATCAAATACGTGCTGATCAATGCACATTTTTTGACATGAATAGTATCGAAAATAAGCATAAAAGTCATACGAGTGTACTTCGAAACATCCTGTGAGACTCACTTCAACACGGTGGCCCTTGCTTCCGTGGCAAGCTTTTTACTGCTGACATTGTGGTCGGTAAGTTGACTAAGTTTTATGATCATTTATTACATTCATAAACCACTAAAAGGCGTATTCTGTTATGAAGAATGTACTCCCGGGATTGTACTCTACATTACTTCTCGGATAGTAACTCAGTGCCATTTATTGGGAAGCAAAGCCATTTTTAACTCCTTTTAATTAAGGCAATTGACTTAGGCTTCGTTTCAGGTCAATTCATTTATTGCGTTACTCAGGCAAATGCTGACAGAACTTGTAAACCGTAAGTACAGCTGAAAGTACATATTCGAGGAAAGACGGTAGATCTACCAACCGTATTCTACCAACCGTATACGGTTGGTAGCTCTACCGTATTTCCTCGAATAATAGCCGGGGGTATAGGCTCCTGCCGGGGGCGATTATTTCTTTTTCCGTACAAAAAGGGGGCGATCATTAGAGGGAAGGCGATTATTCGAGAGACGGCTATTACTCGAGGATGGTGGTGAAATGTTCATCGGTCCAACGGCATCTAGACCGGTAACCTACAGGTTTGACTCCGTTAAGAAACAAGTTCCCCTTGTCACTGACTAAGTCGGTAAAACCGGGCCTGACTTGATTAATAATGCCTGGGAAATGCCCCCGGGGGGGGGGGGGGGTACTGCCATATGTGGGATATATAGGTATGTGCCGTTGTGAGGGGTATGGTTTTCAAGCAGTTTCGTCTGGGACAGGGTGTAGAAATCAGAGAGTTTGGGTCCAGAATAGGGTGTCATTTTCAGGAAACTGATCAATTAATTGAAGATGTTAGTCTAGACTAGGTAAACCGAGAATTACAATCAAAATAAATTGAAATCGGCAAATGTAAATTTACAGGCAACTCACTTCACTGGCAAAGAAAGCGTCGACCTCAGAAGTTGCTGTAAACTTGTGGCTCTAGAGAGGGAGAGATTTAGTCTAGTTGAGAGTAACAAAATTCAGCCGAACTGTAGGTCTGGTATAGGCTGTGTTCCAGCCGGCGGGGGGGGGGGGGGAATGGTTGTTCCAAGCGACGTAAACCACTTCCAAGAGAGGCCACCTTTTTGTCCCAAACCCTTGCCACAGATCAGTCGTAAAACTCGGCGGAAATTACTGGCTTTCAAGCAACTATTGTTTTCTGGTGTTGCGGATGGGTGCGAACACCAAAGGAAATGATACAATTTTACCCACACGTACCACAAAACAAATGCGAACCAATAATGGTTTCCGCAACACCGAGAAACACCAAGAGGATCTCTGTAATATTGTGATTAGTGTAAAGATCCAGTATCATTAAGTCCCCATGTTATTGGCCGTCTAGTAATGAAGCTGCGAGGGTGTGACTATCCTTCCGTCTTTTGCCGGAGTGTAATATGTTTCACTGTATTAATACAACGCGTGTTGAAGTCGTACGATACAACTGAAAGAACACATGACAAAGAGTTTGGGAGTCTGCAATTTTATTGAACACAATTTATAGACTCTAGGACTTGAATGGAGAAAAAAACACGGTGTATTTAATACGCACTCTTGCCACATATTAGGGACTTTAGGCAAGTACTACGGAAGGGTCTGGTACGGTGACCGGAAGTAATTTTTCTCCTTCTACCCGTCGATACCTCAAGCCGGGTAGGTGGGGCAGGAACGCGTGACGAACCCCTAAGAACGTCTGCGTGGGAGGCTACAAGCCGAGGAGTTTAAGACACTAAGACAGCCACGGCGGTAAAATGGTCTTAAAAGCGAATTCGCGCTCTTTCTCGACTTGTAGGCAAGTCTAAAATTACGTCTGCGACGCAAGCTAAGGTTTTGTTTGTTTTTTCTTTTCAATTTTTTTCAGATGATTCCAAGCCGCAGTAGTACAACAAGTATGGCCTTGTCAAACGCCGAATACACCAACGAACAGCTGAACTACTTCAGAGTTTGCTATGTAACTTCCGATATAATAGTCGCGAGTCTTAGAGAAATTTTTAAACAAGAATGGGATAACCAGTACAGATCAACCAAAGGTGAATGGAAAGATGAGCCTCAGAATGGAATAGACTTTTACAATGGGGAGTCTCCACCAAACCAGAGAAGAAATGCTCGTCTCTTGTCCACCATGAAAAAAGGCAACCGAAAGGAATGGGACTGTACAATGCTGTTCTACGCCATCCTTTTCTCCGATTCTGTCGGACGGGGCCTTGGCGCAACAGTCAGAAACAGTGTGGACGATCTCAGAAGTTTTAGGAACGAAGTGTTTGGTCACATACGACAAGGCAGCCTCTCTGAGGTCGATTTTCAGAATGCCATTTGCAAAGTTGAACGTGCTTTTCAAGTGCTTGGTCTCCCTATTGTAAAAATTCAAAACGTGAGAAATCAGAAAACGTTTCCAACAGAGGAGTTACAGCAAATCCTTAAGAAAGTTAAAGAAAAAGAAGATCAGCGCCAGGTCCTTGAAGACCAGCTCCAGAGAGAAGCACCTTCATTCTGTATTCTCCCTCCTAAACCCTCGCACGATATCGAAGGACGAGATCGCGAGGTAGCGAAAATAGAACAACAGCTGAAAGAGCTAAAAGAGTCCAGTGACAATAGGCTGAGTTATCTATACATCTCAGGGAATCCAGGAAGTGGCAAATCACAGCTGGCTGGCCTCGTGGCAAAGAGATTCTTTCACGAAGCCAGAGAAATTTCAGGGGCTTGTCCATTCGTGATGACCTTAAACGCCGCAAGTCCAGATTCTCTTTTGGAGTCATATGCTTCCTTTGCTCGCCAAGTAAAGTGCCCGGACTATTCAGTTATACAAACTCTTAGCTCCAAAGATGGGAAAATCAAGGACAAGATCGCACATCTCAAGATGCTTATTTCTGCAAAAACTAACTGTTATACGTCCTGGCTACTTGTGGTTGACAATGTCTCTACGTTGTCTTCTATGCAAGTCTTCTTACCA
The DNA here is from genome assembly GCA_964035705.1 of Porites rus. NCBI lineage: Eukaryota > Metazoa > Cnidaria > Anthozoa > Scleractinia > Poritidae > Porites > Porites rus. Next base: position 8,754,606 of record OZ038002.1, read on the forward strand.
GAGTCTGGAAACGAGGCGTGGGCAAGAGGTCAGTTATTGATTACAACCCAGGATACAGCGTCAATTCCCTTAGAAAGTTCTTCCATCAAACACATCTCAGTAAGTAGAGGTATGGAGCCTGATGATGCCAGTTCCTTATTGGCTAGGATTTCTGGAATCACCGACAGCGAGCTAGCAGGAAAAGTAGCCAAAAAACTCGACTATCAACCTCTTGCTCTAGCAGGCGCTGCCGTTTTCGTTAAGGAGATATGGCAGGACGAAGCCTCTAGACATTTTGGCTGGAACGAATACCTGAAGATTTTAGAAAAAGGCAAACGAGAAACGACGGAGGATACACTTGCTAATACCAATCCAGTTTACCCAAACACTATGACCAAAGCAATAACATTAGCCGTGGAAAAGCTTATTAGTTCCGACAAATTTGTCAAACACCTTTTCACTTTACTTTCCGTTTGTGCGCCGCAGCCATTAAACGTCGAAATAGCAGTCAGTTACATCATGAATGTAGACGAAAATTTTGACGAAGTGGACAAGAACCGTATTCGAATGAGCCTCAGAAGGTGTTCACTTTTGCTGTTTGAAGGGAATTTCATTCGCGTACATGAGATTGTGCACGCAGCTATCAAAACTCTAATAAAAGGTCATGAAGAAAGTCGAGGCCTCGTCGAGGCCGTGAATGTGGCTGTTACATCATTCAACAAGTTTATACTTGATATCTCACCAGAGAATAGAACATTGGACACCATACACATTGTTCAGCATTTGAGGGCTTTAATTATGGTCATTGACAGTTTGTCTTTCAAGGAGAGTTTATCTAAAGTTCACGATGTCAGTATGTTAGAAAAATTTAAAAACCTCGGTGAGGTTTGTAACGCACATTTTGAATTCAACGCGGCAAAAACATACTTTGAACACGCACTTACGATTGAGCTAAGACAGCTCGGCCCCGAACATGTTGATATTGCAACGACCTACAGTTATTTGGCGTCAACTCACCAAGGCTTGGGGGACTTTGAGGAAGCCAAAGAATATCAGCAAAGTGCGCTTACTATACAGCTTAAGAAACTTGGCGCTAAACATGTCCATGTAGCAGCGAGCTACAATAACTTGGCTTTAATTTACCAGGTCTTGGGTGACCTTGAGCAAGCCAAGGAGTATGGGCAACGAGCTCTTGCTATTGACCTCGAGGAACTTGGCGCGGACCATGTTCGAGTCGCCACGAGCTACAGTACCTTAGCTTCGATTCACGAGGACCTGGGTGATCTTGAAGAAGCCAAGGAGTATGGCGAACTTGCGTTAACTATTCAGCTCGATAAACTTGGGACGGAACATGTTGACGTTGCAACGAGCTACAGTACCTTAGCTTCGATTCACCGAAATTTAGCTGACTTCGAGAAAGCCAAGGTTTGTGGACAACGTGCACTTGCTATCCAGCTCGATAAACTTGGCGCGGAACATGGTGATGTAGCCACAAGCTACAATAACTTAGCTTTAGTCCTCATGCACTTGGGTGACCTGGAGCAAGCCAAGGAGTATCAGAAACTTGCTGTAACTATTGAACTCAAGAAACTTGGAGAGGAACATGTCTATGTAGCAACTACCTACAGTAACCTAGCCTTAATTCTTAGGGACCTTGGTGAGCTTGAACAAGCCAAGGAGTTTGGGCAACGTGCTCTAGAAATTCAACTGGGGCAGCTTGGCACGGAACAAATTAATATTGCAAGCAGCTACAATACTTTAGCCACAATTCATCGGAACTTAGGTGAACTGGATCAAGCTCGGGAATATGGGCAGCGTGCCCTTGCTATTCAGCTCCAAAAACTTGGTCCGGGCCATGTTTATGTTGCAGAGACCTACAGTTACTTGGCCTCAATTCACCAGGACCTGGGTGAACTTGAACAAGCCAAGGAATATGGGCAGCTTGCTCTTGCTATTCAGCTAGAGAAGCGAGGCACGGATCATGTTTATGTTGCCGCCATCTACAGTCGATTAGCTTCTATTCACCAGGACTTAAGAAACCTTGAACAAGCCAGGAGATATTGGCAATGTGCTCTAACTATAACGCTCGAGAAACGTGGTGCGGAACACGTGGATGTTGCAACGAGTTACACTAACTTAGCATTGATTCACAAGGACTTAGGTGAACTTGAGAAAGCCAAAGAGTATCAGAAACGTGCCCTGACTATTCTTCTTGAGAAACTTGGCGAGGAACATGTTGATGTGGCATCTGGCTTCAATGACTTTGCTTTAATTCTAAAGGACTTAGGTGATCTTGAGGGAGCCAAGGTGTATGGGCAACGCGCTTTAACTATTCGTGTTAAGGAACTTGGCACCGAACACCTTGATGTTGCCATGAACTACAATGACTTAGCTTTAATTCACAAGGACTTAGGTAATCTTGAGCAAGCCAAGGAATATGTCCAACGTGCTGTTACAATTCAACTAGACAAACTTGGCGCGAATCATGTTCATGTTGCATCGAGTTACCTAATCTTAGCTTCAATACATACGGACTTAGGTAATCCTGAGCAAGGAAAGGAATATGAGCAGCGTGCTCATGGCATTCAGCCTGAGGATATCGGTGTGGAACTCGTCGATGTTGCAACGAGCTACGAAGAAGAAACTTGGTGCGGAAGATGCTCATGTTTTGTATGTTAAACAAGACGCTGCTGCAACGTATATTTGGGCCATGTAACGCACAAGGTGGGAATGAACTTGTCAAAAAAAAGAGTTTATCATAAACTTCTAGAAAAAATAAACCAACAAAACGCAAGTAACCTGAAATATGTTCGCTTAGCGTGTATACTTACTTTTAAAACGCCGATAATTTGAGAGTAAACAAGAATAAATAGTGTGTAACTTGTTTTCCACGAATGCCATCATTCGATCGTAGTTTGAGTACAATTTTGGTCTAGCACATGCAACCCTTATTTTCGATTATTTTTTCAGATTAACACTCACAAAAGATGTAGTTATAAAGTTTCATACTTTTGTATCCTGTAGGTGCGTGCCGAATACGGAAGGAACCGTCTAACTCGTCAAGTAATTTTATTGCACTTTTATCATTTGGGAGGGAAGGGATGGTGAAATAGGCGGGGGTTAGTTAGTAACCTATTTTTGTTTCGCTTAAAAAAGAGCTCTACTGACGATTGAGGCTGTAAGAGGTGTTTAAGATAGGTGCTCGATCAGCGGATTTTATTAACACTATTCGAGGGCATGAACCCAACTTTCCCATGCTTATGAGATGTTTTTTTCAAAGTACCAATAGTCCCTCGAATGTTGTCACGCCTAAATGGATAAAATTTTGCCTCTCTCATTAATCCTCAGAGTGGACGCGATTTTTACGCTCGCTAGGCATGTTCAATTGAAAGTCATGTCCGTACTCTCATTCAAAACAATTCAATTGCAGAAGAAGTAAACATCGTAAATGACTCCATTACGTGTTAAGCCAGTAAGGTGTTCAAAAGAGGGTTATAGAATGCCGATTTATTGAATAAATCAATAGTCATTGAAAAATGTAATTCCTCCTCGAAAAGCCCTTGAAATTTATTTGTCTGAAGTTGTACGAACCATGGGCCTAATTAGTTCTAACATATTATAGTTCAGTTCTTTATAGGCCTCATTTCAGCCAAGAGCTTTGTAATCTGCTGAGTCTTATGGGGCTGTTAACTGTAGCTTAAACCGTAGTTTAACCAGCACAGTTAACCAAAAGTCTACAAATCACAAGATTATTCTCTGGGCAATACCCTCTCAGAATGAATAAAAAAGGTTAGCAAGTATAGGAAAAGAAGACTTGCCGATGGTAATATTTGCGACGTACGTTAGCCACAATTAGGGGTTTCCAGCGGTTCATTTTTGCGAAGTACACTAGCTACAATATATAATTCAAATCGGACTGTAGCAATAACAAGCAAAAATTTCGGTTTACAAGATCGATTTTGACTTGACGTTCATAACTTACCTTTCGAAAGGTCTTCTTCACCAAAAAGATCCTATTTCCAATGGACAAACCGACAATTAATCAGTGCCAAAACTTTTTTCCGTTGCAAGTGCAATGATTAGTTGGAAGAGTTAACGCGACTTTCAAAACAAAACACGTGGCCAGCGCGTGCTAGAAATCGCACGCGCATGCATTTGTTGCATGCGATAAAATCCCAGTTATAAGCCCCGCCCGTTTGAAGCCCATCTATTTTCAAACAAAAGTTTTATGAATTGAAATATATGCAATGAATCATATCGTGAACTGCAGATGAAGATATAAAAGTGAACATGCTCATCCAGTAAAATGAACAACTTAAGTGGTTGAAATGTAGATCATGCGGTTCCGCTTACACCCCCCCCCCCCCCCCCTCGGAACCCAACCCACCAAATCGGTTATATGCCTATCTAAGAAAAGAGGGATTAAAACCAAAAACAAAAACATTAAAAGCGGATTTTTAACGTAGCTACCGAAAACCGCAGCTATTTGACGTAAATATGGTCAAAACGCGAGCCCGAAAATTCTACCACAAAAGGAAAGGGGAGAGAAGGGGAACAAGAATGCCCGGAGATAAACATCTCGTAATAGAGAAGAAAAACAACAACAGCAGACTCATAATAATGACATCATAGAACAAGCCAGAGAAAACTCAATACTTATCGTTTTAATTACAAAATATAACATCGCGTTTGAAATACTTATTAAATTTGATATTATTTACAAACAAGCCAAAATATATTTCAACAACCCAGAAACAATTTTAATCCCATTTTCCCCCAGGAAAAACGGATAGAAAAGTGAGGAATAAAGGTGTGTGAAATCTATAATAAAGACAAGGGATAAATTTCAAAATAGTGAAGGAAAAAGAGGAGCTTCGTTAGATTAAAACAACGATGAAAAGTCTGACAATTCAGCATTTTTCACAATTGGAACATTTCAGGAGACTAAGTAGGACTAAGGAATGCATAGTTTGATGAAAAGTGGAATCCGCATTCTTGAATCCAAGGATTCTGAGCTTCTTCAAAAAAATTTAAAAAGCAGACTTTAATTACACTCCACGTGAATTCCTTTGACCAAAGCTATATTAGAATTTTTACGATGTAATGAATCTCCCTTGTAATAAATTTCGCACTAAAGCACTTTTCAATAACAACTTGAACTTTGAAGTTCAAAATTTTACCAGAAGTTAATTTTTTCAAAAACCGAATTCATCGCCTTGAGCGAAAAACCATTGCGGATTTCATCCCATTTCATCAGCTTCTGTTTTCAGGGTCCAACGTTTGATGCCGTTAATGTGATCGACAACTGACCTTTTTAAATGTATGTAAACTTAAACTAGTCTTTGAACTTGTAAATACACCTCTCTCTTGAATAGCTTCAAATATATGTATACTTTATACAATTACTATAAATTATACCAAATACGAATGTACTACTTTTAACATACATGGCACTCTTAGAAATTATTCTCTGAATCACTGATATAATCATAATCAGTAATGTAAACCTCTTCAAGTTAAAATTGTAACATACATGCACAGTTCGCTTACGCGACCTCGTGCTTAATTCAAAAGTGTGCTGCTGTACACCATTGCCTGCTTAGTAAATCCTTTAAGAGTTTATCTGGCTGCCTTTCAGACTTCCGTCAGGAGGAAGACTAATTAGCCATTATGTTCCAGTCAATTCCAAAAGCACCCATACCCCAAATGCTTATTATAGAGGGCTCTGTTTAACGTCAAATCCCCTCCTCTTCTTATGGAGATGACCTTGCACCAGATATCCGGGCAATACCGGGGTGATCAGAGTGCTCTTAAAATGATTGATACATTAAGAGCCTGTTAAGGGAATGGAAAAAAACAGGTAGCCAAAGCATAAGCCATGAGAAAGCAAGGATTTTTTTGGTACAGTTAAGAACGCATGAGGCCCTTATAAGCAAGAACATACTTGGGCTACATGAATTTAGTTCTCACGGGCTGCCATATAACCTCCTTTAATTTTAATCAAGAGTCTGCCCTGACTCACACCATGCTTGTAAAATCCCCTGATCTCTCTTGTAGCATTAGCTTGGGCTACCTGTGCTCGATGACTCAGTGAAATGTTAAATAAGGTGAATAGTTATTCTGTCTCGAGTCGCTTGGCATGTGGCATTACTTCCCACTGAGGTACGTGCAGATCAAACTCAAGAGCAACTACAGCTTGAAATTCAAACTTTAGAAGTTCCTTCACTGATATACGAAGTCTGTCCTCTATTGCCTGTAACAGAAGAATAAACAACTTGTACAAATTTAACAGTACACATGTTTGAAAACCTTAATGGTTCACTGTATGTGACTGATAGAGTTGTAAAACAAAACTTTAACAATGGAAGGACATTTGACGAGAACGTTTCACTTGTCTAGGTTGCAATAAAGGGAAGCACTGAAGACTCGACTATCAGATAATTTCTTCACCTCGATAGTTGGGTGTTTGAACAAACAGAGAAAAAAACTATTAAAGTGGTTGACCTTTTCAAACATTAAATCATACAAATGTACAAACGTAAGCATTGGTGGCTACTGTAAAATAGAATTGTAGAATAAAGAATTAAATATACACAAGATCATTACAGTTGTAGATGCAACTTCTGCAGTTGCAAGAAGAAAGCCTGAAGTAATTCAGGCCAAACAACCCAACATACACTGTATATTAATCACAGCATATCCACGAGTCATTTGGATTTACCTCAATAACTTCCCTGACTTTATCACGTTTCATATCATCATTAAATTTTGCCGCTAATAACAAACAAGACCCTGAAAAATGTTGAAAACACAAGAATCAGTACCGTGAAAACTTAACAAGGATGCCACTTAAATCAATATCTATCAATATTCACTTATTTATTTATTTATTATTATTTACATCTTTAATACTTGATTTTTCTCGTTATAATTACAACCCCACCTTTGTCATATTTCTTTGCTGTGTAACAGGGCTCGAATATAAAAAAACTTCAGGTTCCCTTTTGGCAACCGACTGGAGAAATATAGTTGCCAGATGCAAATTTTTAGTTGCCAGTTTGTATAACGTAAATGACGCAGCTTATAGATAGTATGGCTCGATCCATCAGATTTGAAAATGTCATGGATAGAAGTCAGTACAAATTTGGAGGTAAACTGGCTTTGTTTACACAATTTGGCACATTTTTCTATGATGAAAGCGAAGCAAGATAAGATAAAATGTTTGTTTTAACTTTACTCCTTTAATTTAAATCTAAATCATAGAGAAATCTGGTCACCACTTTGGCCACTAAACCAGAATTTTTTGTCGCTAAGGAGAAAATGTTAGTCGCATTGGCGACCATATCAGTTGCAATTTTGAGTCCTGTGTAAAATACAAAAAATACCCTTCAGGGCTGCATTGGACCAAGGGCAGCAAGCACAAATCCATGTAAGGGCTCTTTTCAAAACTCAAAACTGGCCGGCCGGACCACACATTTTGGCAATGAAATGGGCTTTTTCCAAGAGGTTTTACTGAAAACCCGTCTCCTTTGTACACAATTATTTAGCATTTGACTGATCTGGATGGGTAGTTTTGATTAAAAAGGAATTCCCATTATGATGGGAATGGGCTGGCCAGTCAGTTCTGACAAATGGAAAGCGCCCTAGGATACCACAACAAGTTGTATACCTGATTTTACATTAAACCAGGGTTAGAACAACAGACTGAACTTTGGACAATTTGGTTTAGAGCACATAATTATTTAGGACACAGAGAGTTCACAGCATAAAACCAGACAATCCTACCTGCCAGCAGTTTTCTGTTTGCTTTACTTATTTTTTCCTAAACAACAACAACAAAAAAGGATTATCAGAAGCTAAAGCAAATCATGCAAAGGATATATGGAACACTAAATTATGCCCAGAAATGCACATTACTTGCCAGGACCATGGGTACTTACATATTACAAATTAGAAATGTTAAAACATTTCTAATTTTCATAAGACTTCATGTCTCAATTTTATTTAGGCCAGGATAAGAACGAGGGGACACAAAATGTGATGTCTATCATAAGCAGCATGAGTCTCATATCGTGTATTTCTGGACATAACTTGGAGAGAAGGAAGGAGGTAGGAAGGAAGCACAGCTGATTGGTCAGAGCACTGATCTCACAATCCAGAGGTTCTCGTTTAGAGTTCCAACCAGGCCACCAGGCTGGATTGTTTCTAGATTGTTCCCAGTTAAAATTCTCTCAGCCATGCTTGTAAGTAGCCAGCTGTATCACCTCCTACCAGATGGAATTCCGAAAAATCATTTTTTCAGATTGCTTGGTCCCACTAGTCTTTATGCTTAATCTCGTACCTAGATCTCTTGTTGACAAAACTTTGTCAACAAGAGATCTGGGTACGAGATTATTTTATGCTTTATTAACGGTACGAAAATAGAATACCTCTTGCACAGTATTCAAATTCACATGAATAACATACTACAATACTAGGATCCTTTACTTTACCTTAAGAATAAGTTTTTCAAAATAGACATATGCATAAGCCACAGTTGTCAAATCCAGTTGACATTCCTGAAAAAGAAGAATGAGACACTGTGTAGCTGAAGAAAAATTGTATATTGTTTCTTGCTTTGTAAAGAACAATATTGCAAGTCCACCATTACTTATAATAGTTGTACATCCCAAGTTGGAATGATGTTCAATGAAGCAAAATGTCGCCACTATTGTATGTGAACATGGATCTTGTTAACTTGGAAGAGCACCACTGCACTTATTTGAGGGTGGTGCCTATTTACAGGAGCAGCACTTCATTTAAATCTCTGATTACAGGTATTTTATAAGAAAACATTGATGTACAGGTAACTTTTGACTAACCTGGGCCATAGCAATTTTTAAAATATCTTTCTTTAAGCTAAAAACAAAAGTGAAAGGAAAAGGAGCACGTCAAAAATAAACCTCGCTGTATTCTATGTAAAACAACGTATCTCACTGGTAATGTCAATATAATTAATTTTCTTTCAAGAGACATTTTCAGCTCCATCACATTATTTTAGCTTTCAGGTTAAAAAGGGTACATGTGCTGTCAGGCCCACACTGTCAAAGCTCATCCCAGCTTCAGTAGATACTCCCTCCTTAAACATGTTTCTGACTAGGGCATGAAGAAAAAATGAGCATAGCTAACAGTGTAAATACATTGCACCCCCAACAGATCAGATACTATACCATGGTGAATTCCAGTGGGTATTATCTCTCAGTTATTAATTCTGGAAGGCCAGATGTATGAATTCACCGTTTCTTGCACATTTTCTAGACAAATGAGATCAATATCTTATTTGTCCGTGCCCCCCTGAGCGAAGCAGGAGAACTCTATTATAAAATTATTTTAAAGAACTTGTTAATTATTAATAACCTACAAGACACAAGTTAATCTACCTTCTTAGTTTTGTAAGAGTGACGTTGAGGTTTGGGAACTTTTCTTTGAATTGTTCATTCAAGTCTTTTTTCAGCTCTGAGGGCCTTGCATAGGCTACCACTGATACCTACAAAATATCCATAATACATAAAAATTATTACACCTACAAACATTACGCAAAATATACACAAATAACACTCCTGCCCATATCTGTTTAATCACTAATGCCTGAGAGATTTTGGCTTTGATAAGAGGTACAAGCTTATACATGTACAATACCACAGCTCAAGGCAAACAATGTGTAAAGAATTGAATTGCATGAAGTTGATTTAAAATTTCAAGGTATATTAATTATTTTAACTTTGGTAGTTTTAACAGGTAGTTTCTCAGAGTATCACATGTACTTACCAAGTAGGACGCAAGGTTGAGAACTTTCCGGTGACGGCCTGATGTTAATTCAGGGTCATCCAGCAGATGAGGATCATAGCCACTGGGTAAGGAAAACCCAGCATCGGGACTGTCTTTTATATCACAAAACAGAACAACATTAACAATAATTTTACGCAATGTTAGGGGTAGTGAATGGTAAAATCCGAGACTTGCCGAGACGCCGAGATCCTAGTCAGAAATCCGAGCCCGATACTCTTTGGTAAAAAGTTTCGTGACTCAAAAAAAGTAAAAACAAACCAGGCAAGATCCTGCCAAAATTTTTCCAAGACCCCCAATTTTCAAGGTACCATTCACCACCCCTTATGTTATGATCATGACAAAAATAAAAATGACAATGATATAAATGATGATTATATAACAGTAATCTGCCCATGTAAACTTACACAGGAAACCATCTTTTCTGGTGGTTCGAAACTTCTTTTATTAAGGGCACAATGTACCTTGGAAATTAAACAATACATAAGTTCTACCTAGAGTAATCCCTCCTGGATCCACCTGTATGGAGAGAGGCGTAACTGTCCCTTGACCTTCATTCCATCCAAAAGGGTATGTTGATATTAGCAATGATCTGTATGACACTGTCTATGAGGAATCAAAATATATCTGATAAGCATAAAAGTTGCCTGGAAAGAATACTGAAATTATTACTAGCATGAAAAAGCTACAGTTACGAAATAATTCATCAACACCTTCTCAGCTGATCCAAGTTCCACCCCTTCTATGCCAACAACCTGGTTAGGTGTAGCTACAGATGTTTTTTTAACACTGCAAAAAGCAACAATTCTATCATAAAATTGTCATACACATCAAAATTTAATATTACTTTAATAAAATAGTAAAAATATTTAATACATATCAACTCTGCATTTTGTGACTTGTAAAGAGTTTGCGAGTTTTGCAAGATGACTTTTCTAGAAATCATGTTGTAATTTTTGTTCCTTCAGCAGTCAAAGCTAGAGGATATAGCACAGCCTCCTATACAGATTTTCTTGGGAATCTGTTATATGTCTGGGGGAAATGAAAGCTACAGGATCTCTTGAATAAATAGAGCAGAACCCCGATAACTCAAACTCCTTTAATTCAAACTCCTCGCTAACTGGAACTAAGTCCCATTTCTCTTGGATTTCACCCTGCTTTACAGTCATTTTTACTCGGTTAACTCAAACTCAGATAACTTGAATTCCCTGCTAAGTCAAACTAAACTTCCTTTCCCTTGATCAAAAGGTCACTGAAAATTACCCTGATTACTCAAATTCTGGTTCTTGTAACTCTTCTTGGATGCCATTCCATTAGCTCTTCTTGTTGTATAATCAGCTAACACTGGTTAACAATTACAGCAATTTGATTTTAATTGGTGCAAAAAACAGATCACACATTTCATCATAAAAAACGCGTTATCATGTTACCATTTCTGAAGTTAGACTTGCACTGCAGTAGCACTATACACTGCTGGAAGTACTGAAAAATCGGTAACTATCAGTTTTTAACAATGAAAATTGAATTTTGCAATCGACCCTGATAACTCGAACCCTCGCTGACTCAAACTGTTTTTCTTTTTGAATTACCGTGGTTCTACTGTAAATAAATCACAGTTAAGACACTATAAGATGAGTGTGGAGGCTAAAGGCTGGTTTTCACTAGCGACAGAGTCGGAGTCAGAGTCGGAGTCGTAATCAGAAGCGTCGAGCTTATAATCTGGTGAAAACAGCGTTCCGATTCCGCTTACAACTCCGTCGCTTACGTTCTGCATATGATCTAGTGAAAACCAGATTGTCGGAGTCGGAAGCAGAAGCAGAAGAACCAAACCAATCACAAAGCGTGGGAACTTGCATTCTGATTGGCTTATCCTTCCGCTTCTGCTTCCGACTCCGACAATCTAGTTTTCACTAGATCATAAGCGGAACGTAAGCGACGGAGTCGTAAGAGGAGTCAGAAGAAAATGGAAACGTTCTGATTCTTCTGACTCCGATTCCGTCGCGCTTATGACTCCGCTTACGACTCCGATTTTTGATTTTCACCAGATCATAAGCGCTCTTGCAACTCCGCTTACGGCTCCGACTCCGACTCCAACTCCGACTCCGTCGCTAGTGAAAACCAGCCTTAAGGCAGCACGTGCTTTCAAGTTGGCTCAATTTTGACCTTGGCAGGAATAATTTTTTTTTGTTTTTTATTAAATAAATGATGTGAGATAAATAACTTTACACAAAAGATAAAATTGAACCACAGCATTTACACGCTTACAGACTAAGGGGAGTGATCCAAGGATAAGGGTCAAGGTCTCCTCCTCACCACCACAAGAAACGCAAATATCACTACTTACACATTTCCTATAAATAAATCCCTGACTTTCTCTTGGGATGACTGTAATACACAGGACAAATAATGCTTATGCAAAATTTTGCGGAAACGGGTGTATTATAGGCAATGTGAAAGTGGAGAATAGAAAATAGTGAGGAAAAAGTATATGCTTGTATTATAGTTAAAAGCAACCACTAGAAATTCATGATTGATGAAGATGAAATTACCTCATTCCTTCTTGACCGGCTTCTTGGTTTTCTTTGTGGTACTTTAGAACTGAGTATGTAACCAATGGGGCCTTATGACTTGAACACAGCACTATTCTAAAAAGATAATTACACAGAATTCCAATAATTAGATTCATTTAATGAAAGGTACATCAGGCAGGGTCGGCCAGAGGGGGTAGTGGTATACCAGTATACCCGAAAAAAATTGGCCAAAATACCCCAAAATACCCAAAATTCATCCAAATATACCCAAAATTATAGCTAGGTATACTTTATACCTGAAATTCAAAGAAAGTGATATAATGAATACCCATATTTAAGCTGCCATATACCATATACCCAATTTAAAAAGCCCCTGTATACAGTATACCCAAAAACCCTGGCCGACCCTGATCAGGGCTGTCACCAAGGGCCGGGCCAGGTTTTCACCAGGCCACTATGAGTATGACTCCTGGCTACTTTGATAGGAACCAAAAGAAAAAAAGAACATAAAAAAACTTCCTAGCTCTTCCATTTTCAACCTGCTAATTGCATAAAATTATACCCAGCAACTTGAAATCTTGTGATAGCCTGGTAGATAATGCATCTGCCAATGTACCCTGGTAGAGCCTCCTCTTGTCTTCTTGAATCACGTCAAACCTTTGAGGTTGCCGCAGCCCAAACTTCTGGACTAGTCAATCTACTTCTCTCTCGTCAAACTGGTATTTTTGAGTGCAAACATCCATTTATTGATAAACCAATGGTCATAACCGAGCCCACTGTAGCAAGTGCATGGCTACTAGGCCTGGGTTTGAAACTGTATCCTTGCTCAACATGCCACGTATGCTCAACAAAGATCTTAACTCAATTCCTGCAGAGTCTCTCTTGAGTAAAGTAAAACCCCACATACAAGAACCTGGATTTTTTAATTTAGCCTTGACAGGTTCTTGTATAAATAGTACTTAAAGCAAATTTAAACTACCAACGTTCTTAAAATAGGTTCTTATATTTTCATATGAATTTCATTTCAGTATATTATAAATATCATCTCATAGTACAATATAAATAATTAATCCCATAATGCCTAAAGGCAGTACAGTGCAGGTATGTCCTTAACAAAACATAACAAACAAACTCATGGTCAGTTCTCTGAAATGCCATTTCAAAGTTGATACACTTTTACAGCAACTCCACTGATAAGAACCTAACTTAAAATTTTAGCCTTAATAGGTTCTTATGTGGAGGGGGCTTAAAATGAAAATTTAAGCCTAACAGGTTCTTAAAACCCAGGTTCTTATGCGCGGGGGTTTTACTGTATGTCCAAACTGAGCACATAAAAGAAAGGCTCCACTGGCAGAGTGCTACTAACATTGCATCACTTGCTGTTAAGAAAGCCAGGTAAATGGGAAGAGGTAACATGTTTTATGCCTTCCATCTTCACTCTCAAGGATTTTTCTCATCAATTATACCAATTGTCGGTTAAATCTGTTCTAAGGCTACATTAGTATTCAACCTTGGTTACCAGGTTAAGAAACCCAGTAAAAAGCTAAAATACTGGTTTAACCTGAGAACAGATTTTACATTGTAAAATAACAAATTCCCTTTTAAAAAAATAAAATTAACAATTTAATAAAAAGAGGTACTTCTTCATTAACGTTTAATTTGTGTAACACCACAATATTTAACCCTTTAAGTGCCAAGAGTGACCAACATCAATTTTCTCCTAACAATATCCATACATTGTCAAGAGATAAAGTTATGAGAATTAATAAAATGATCACCAAAGACAAAATGCCATGATCTTTTATCAAATTCTCTCAACTAATTCTTTAAGGAAATGTATAGAGATCAGTTTGGAGAATTTGCATGTGGATATTGGGGCTTAAAGGGTTAATGAGACCATTATATTGTCTCACTTCTCCAGATATTATGTAATAATTTCCTTGCATTATTGTAATTGTCTGGTGTACATGGAACTAATTTCCTTAAAAACATAAAATAAATAATTTAATAACAAGAGGTATTTCCTAATTAACTTTTAATTTTTGTGACACCGCAAGATCTTAATGAAACCATACTGTAATCTAGCTCTCCTAGTCGCTCTCCTATTCAAAGTTTTCAAGATACATATTAACTTCCCCTTGGTTAAATTACCTCTTGTCAGTTGCCCGTCTCTTATGGTGAAAAGAAGAACCAGTTAAACAAGAAATCCTATGTTTGTAACCCCGCTGAATACCTCCACTGTTAGTAGAGGCCGAGTCACTTGAATTGGACACAGAAACGCTTCTTCGAATAACGACATTTCGTTCTTTTAGCCTCCCTTCAAAAACAGCCTCCGTGACACTGCGCTGTCTGTGGTAGGCCTTAACGTTTGAGTTTTTTGCTCCGTTGTCGGTTCCGTGATCTTCAAGAGCACTGGGTTCAGATATTGAATGCAGCAATGGCCTTCTTGACGATAACAAATCGGGGTTTCGTTCTTCATTTCCACGGCTTCTGTTGGAAGCATTCTTCTTCGCATTCACCTCAGTAGCCGGACCTCTTGCAACATTTCCATCGAGTGAAATGCTGGAAAGGAAAGCACAAGCAGAAGCTACTCGCTTGGACCTTCTTCTGTTCGGACGGCCAGCTGTCACAGCCGCCATCTTGGCGGTTGTGGACAAATTAACCCACACTACACCCTTGGAATCTCTAGTACAATTCTTACCGAGCCCTCCCCACTCAGGATGAGGTACGATAGTGTCTTGATGCGCCCGCGATTCTCACGCTGTTTTCGAGCGAGGCCAAGTACGAAGCTTGGTAAGAAAATGACCTTTTTTACTCATGCAAATAAAACTCATTTTCACAAGAAAGGTTTTGCACTTAGCCTCGTTTTGAAAGTGAGAGTTTTTAAAACTCGGAAATGGCCTATTTGCCAAAACAAAACCAAAAAACAGACAAAAAAAAAGAAAAGAAAAAAGGAGGGTAAAGGAAAATTTTCGTTGTATTTTAATTTGGTATTTAAAGATACCAAGTTTAGACAGGAGCCTCGCTGCTCATCTGCTTTTTCATGACTTTTTTTTCATGGACGGCAGATTCGGGGCAGAGCGTCATTTTTGTTCACATTCGGAGACTCACTATGTTACTGAATGTACAACGCGTTCCAAAACTCTTTACAACTTTCAGTAGTTTGGAAGATAGAGACTGTCAACCCCAACAATGAGTTCAACAATATTTTCTCAGACAGCTTGCCAAGAGTTGGTAAAATTGTGATCGGCCAGTACTTCTCTACTTCCTCTATTTTCGCGATAGAGACTAACGAGCGCACGTATAAAAAAAAACCGCTGTGAATTATTGACCGCCAGTGCAATGGGGTCGCACGCTCGTTTCGCTCCCACTCGCAAACTTCGTCAAAAAAGGCTATATTGCATCATACTCAGGTTAATGTAGACAAAACACCTTTAATTGACGATATTGGTCTGTCTGAGTCACTTTATCTAAAAAAAAACCCATCCCCTCTCCTTTAAAAATCGGCCCACTGCTGAGGGAATGGGTCACGCAATGCTTTCTGGGAGATCCGTTCGCCATTTTTTTGGCCACAGGCAGCCCAATAACAAATGAGCCACACAAGCATAGCAGGGTATTAAATTTCGTGTCTTAATATAACTTCCGCGAGAACTTCTTTTCGCGGGTACAAAATTAATGACTGTGCGTTTCCAGTTAGCCTGCGGGGAGCAGACGCTTTCTTCGACTCTTTTTTCACCCGCCGAGAAAATAATGTCTGCTTCCCGCAGGCTAGTTTCCAGTTCGCCATGCCAGTTGCACTAAGAGGTCACGTGACCAATGCTTCCTTTAAACGATGAGTTGGAATCTTGCTGATGCCAAAAATTGACAGAGCACATAAAAATTATCTTACACCCGAAATTTGAGAGAAAATGCATTTAAGGGAGATATTTTATGGCACTTTGATTTTTCAACAAAGCAGTATGATTTGTATTGGCCACCATGTTGGAGGGCATACTCTTGCCCTCCAACATGGCAGCCATAACTACTGTTTGCTTATATCTTGTTAAACGTTTGATAGTTACGCTCAGATGTGCTGTAAACGTTACCACATCATCTTTTCAACATTTGCCTTAACTTGAAACTTTAAGTGCAAAATTTGTGTTCAGAAAGATGTAATTCCTAATTTTAAAAATCACATTTTGGTCACGTGACATTCCCGCTCATTTCCGCTTCGCGCTGCCTGGCGGGAATCTGACAGCTCAGTTGACGGGGAGCCACAGGTGGAATTCAAATTCCAGAGACGTAGTTGCAAGCTCTCCTTCCTTTTCCTGCCCCGCCGCCAGAGCGCCCCTGAGAGCTTGCTCGCAGGCTTTATGAAAAGCTCAGGCCTACTCCTCTCAAATTTGTGGGTAACCACACACTGTACTAAAGACACACTTCTGCTAAAACCCAGAGACAACACCTTATCTCTGAAAACATCGATAGAAAAGAAAGGTGGTATAAGGTCATATGATACGATAAAGGTTGCCGCTTTGATTCTCAGACAGAAATCAAAGCCAGTTTTTAGTTGGTACGTGGATGTCAATGATCAGTGGTTTCTTGTCAGGAACTCAGACTTTTTCATTAAAGCCAAATACTGCCACCTCTTATTTCAACAAAAAGCTTTAAAGAAGGAAAACCAAGATATTCTATCAAAATTCTGTCTGGCAGATCTTTATTGCAAAAAAAGAAAAAAAAAACAAACATACAAACAAAAGTGCAGTTTACAACGCAGGGTCCCTTTCATCTCAACCAACCATTAAAAATGGCCTTTGGTCTCCCCTAAAAAACTTTACCGTTACTGTAAACATAACCCATTACATTAAATAGAAAATTATTGAAATGAGACTAACTAACCCCTTATGAACAGCCTTAATTATCCTGTTGACAGAATAATTCAAAGTGTTACATTAATTTTTTTTGGATAGATTAACATTAAGTCAGTTGACAGCGATGATATTACTCATTGTTTTCTTTTAACTTTCGTATTACTTGATGCTTAACAGCTCCACATCAAAATGTAAAGTAGCATTTGGTGGGATATTAAAAATGGTTAAGGAAAATCAAGTAACAGTGGTCCTCAAACCATCATTTTTCTCCAGTTTGAGAGTGCAATAACCTTAAATCCTCTATTAAACTACCCTCTCAAATAAGCGCCCCCCCCCCCCTCCCCAACCATTTAATCACGCTAGGAATTCAGATTTTTTTTATCTTCAGCTGCATGACCTCCAAATTCATGTGCTTGAGGTTTTCCACTTTGTTGTAGTTCTTCATGGAGAACTGAAATCATTAATTTCTGGTTGAAAAAGCAGCTTAGTGCCCCATTTCTTTAAATTCAATAAGCCCACTCACTGAATGAAAAAGGCTCAACTGGCATTTTTGGCAAAATTACCAGGGGTGAATCGGTTAAGCAAGATACCAAAATTTCAGGGAAAAGCTACTTTAAAGCATCAAACAGCCAGATCTCTCTGTGTGTTGAATTGGCTAAAACTGAACAGATGGCAAAAAGTGATTATTGGCAACAGTAAAAAACCTCAGAGCCTTTTCAGTACACCACACAATAAAACAATGGTTTTGCTCTAAGAAAAAGACAGTATTGAAAAGGATATACATCACCAACACCTCTTGCTCCATAACCATAGTCAGGAGGACATATTAGAAAGGCACGTTCACCAACTTTCATCTAAACAAGAAAGAAACATATCAAATTGACTCTTTTTTCATGCAGTCTAGGTTGAAACCCAAATTGGAATAGCCTAGCTATGTGTATGTGTGTTTTTCCCACAGGCAAGTCCTTCATTACAGTTCTTGTACTGTGTGTGTGCCTCTCAACCACTGATGTAAGCGGTCTTCCAGAAGGTGTCTTCCTTATCAATTAAGTACTCTTTTACAATCTACACCTAACCTCCCAACACCACATTCATAACTGCTTTGGGACACGTCACCCAATGAGTTTCAGTGAGAGTGATGGGCAGGGTTAATAGCCTCATTTACAAAATGGAAAACATCAAGGAGCTTTGGCCCAGTCTTAATACTCAGAGTGAGAGTAGAAACTCTTTGTTTAACTCTTTGTTTAGAGTGAAACTCTTTGTTTAACTTGTAACATATTTTGATAAGTTACTTTTCTTTTTAATGACCTATCATTTTTTCTTGTATTTATAGAACATTCATATGCTATTTTTATTTTGACTTGATAATATAATGATGTCCAAGAACGTCGAAACGTTGTCATGTTTTTTAACCTTTTAAATTTTTACAGCCAAAAAGTTTATAAAAAATTCCTCTTTTTGATAATAAATCTGATGTATTTATTTCTCAACACTTTCTTGGATGAAAACAAACATATGATATAGGTATTAAAACAAAGGTGCAATCTTCATGGCTAATATTTTTCTTAGTTGCAGTATGATGCACTGAAATGCATCGACATGCACTTTGCACTTTTCAGGTCCCCCACAAGCCAAAATTCCTCTAACAGAAGAGGGACAATACCCCCTTCTGTGCCTACCCCATCAGACTTTAACCCTTTAAACCCTAAGATCAAAAATTGAATTCTCATTTTTTGCCCTAATTCATTTCCTACAGAAGTAGTGGAGAGAAGCTGATAAAATATAAATCAAATTCATCTTGTGTTGTCATGTCCATAATTCTCATGACCACTCTGTTTTACAAAGCATTGATATTACAAGGAGAAATTTGATGCTGATCACTCTTAGGGCTTAAAGGGTTAATTTCATGAAGTGGGGATGGTCATATTTTGTGACAATTTCATTTTGTAATTTTGTTAAATATGTAAAAAATGAGTCGCTTAATTTTTGTGATTTCCTTGATAAATACATAAAAAGTCACATTTACACCTTTACACTGACTTGACAAAGAAAGTAAACCAGGCTAGTTTGTATCCGAACATAAGAGCCATTGAAAGGAAAGTCTTAAGTTCAACCCAATAAAAAGGAAGCCCCTCATTTTCAAAGACTGTATGAAAAAAGTATTCAAAGATCTTGAGGCAGAGAGGATTGATGATGCCAATGGTCAAAATGAATAAATGGACTTTAAGCCCATGTGCATGGCTACTAATTGTCACATCAACAAAATTTAATGTTCGCGCATGATATTTGCAACATCAAATGAATTAATTTTAGTGATTTTCCAAAAATCATGAAAATCATGAAATATTGTTATTACTTGCATTTGCTTTACTTTTAATTTATATCATATGTTTGTTTTTATCCCATCTAAAAAATTGTTTTCTATGAGTCGCCAGTGCTTCCATGACAACTGGATGGCAATTCTGGTCGGTCATTGGTAGTTCTGGAAAACACTAAAACTAATAAGTAGGTAAGTGCAGTGTCCAAGAGTGTGGTTTTTGACCCCAGTAAGTCTGAATTAAGGCATAAATTTTAATCATTCAGGTCTGAAATTTGTGATTTCAGGAATTTTTTTAATCATACCTCTCTGGAGAACAAAATTTTCAGGTCTGAAACAGGACAGGGAAAATCAAATATTTTGGTCTGAAATTACCAATTATTAATGGATAATTATTTGTACCTGTGCTACACCTTCGTCCCATCCTGGAAAAGAAAAGAAAAAAATGGTTAAATTTAAGATTTAAAAGGGTAATCCATGGATTCCATTCTAATCAACCACCTTCTTCATTTCTCATAGTACACTGCACTCTGGACACTGCTAGCCTGCTGTGCAGGCGTTTTCATTGGGTGCGCGGGAATGGTTTTAATCGCGAAAGCTTCATGTTGAAACTCCCGAAGGGAGGAGGAAATGGGGTGAGTCAAGGGGAGGGTGGAGGGAGCGGGAAGAAAGAAGAGAAAAAGAGAGAAAAAGAGTCTTCCTCCCCCTCTCCTTTTTTCACCCTCACACCTACGCTAAGGGTTACTATTTCTACTCTCCCCAATCTTCCTCTGTCATAAAATCAAAGATGGCGGCTTCATCATAGCGATCCGATTAGGGACTTGTCAGAAATTAGCAGGGGGGAGGGGGGGTGGAAACAGAGGGAGGGTCACAACTTTTTGAGACTCAGAAAAGGGAGGGGCCATGAAAAATGGGCCATTAAAAGGGGGGGTCATGCAAATGTATGCCCGTGATCATATAGAGGTTCACCCACAGAAGAAAAAGGAAGTTCTTTATTTGGTAAAAAAAACTTGGGAGAAATAGGAGAGTCGAGTGATCAGCTGTCAGAATCAGAGTTGGACTCTTAATGCTGTCATCTAAAATGTATGTATATACCATTACAAAGAACAGATTACAAATATATTTTAAGCTTTCATAATACTGACTTAACCTAGTGTATTGCAAGAACTAGATTTTATCATTTATACAAGAGGGGGAGGGTCATCATATTTTAGGCCAAGGTCAAGGGGAGGGTTAGCATATTTCACTTCCATTGCAGGGCTGGGTCACCTCATTTCCGAACCCAAATTTAAAATTCCCAACCCCCTCCCCCCCCTGCTAATTTCTGACAAGTCCCTTAACAAGCTTTCGCCCACCCAAAATACGCCTGCACTGCAGGCTATATTGGGATTCAAAAGAGCAATACGGATCACTAGAGGGGCCTAGACAGATCAATTGATGGAGTGGATATTCTGCTATTTTTAAACTCTCTTGATATGTTTTGCCAACAGCATATTAGCTTTTTTGAACTTGTTATAGTTATAAGAATAAACGCCTCTCTCTTTTAAATGCCTCCTATCCATTGAATGCCCCTTCTTGGACCCCAGAAATTAAATAGACGCCCTGGGGTTTTATTAGGTCATTTACGGTAAGGGAGTTCCATACCTCCCACATCCCCTCCTGCATCATTACCTCAGGTGTGGATCAGGGGGGACTCATATAAAAGCAATGCGGATGCTCATCGGGAAATTAAAATTAACCCCTAAGGGAGACCAATGTGGGTGTGACTCAAACTTAAACTGACCCAACCAAACAAAAACAGACATCAGAGCATTTTTTGAAAATTTCTTTATGCACAGCCCTAAACAATACCTGAATGAGTAGATATAGTGACTTTCCATCCCAAACACCCTAAGTGAGACCAAAACCTACAATTATTTTACACCCCTAAACGAGACAACGAGCATCCCCATCATGGGAGTTCCCCCCTCCCGGCTCGGGGATGGATATTAAATACAATGGAATGGCCCTGAACCACGGAAAACGTTAACTGAAGACTTGCCTTTGCACAACCTCAATGAGGCATGACCCCTTAAACCCCGCCCTGTAACGGTGACCAGGATATCATTTCTCCTCGAAATGCACGACATCTTGTATATAAGTTTACCTTTGATAACTTCTCCCTTTCCAAGGGTGAATGTAAAAGTCCTGCCTTTGTCCCTTGACGAATCGAACTTTTTTCCGTTTTCGTTATCTAGCCTTCCTGTTAAAATTAGAAGAAAAACTCGGCTTTTAATAAGACGCTGTGTAGATCCGAAGCGTTTTTAAGCTATACATACCAGTGTAGTGAACTTCCACTTTTTGACCTCTCTTCGGTGACTCTTAAATAAGCAAAATCGAAAAATTAATCACCTGCAAAACGGGTTTGATTGTACATAAAAAAGGGAAAATACCTCCTGTTCCCTCCGTCTGAACAAGACGCTGTAACCCAGACATGATCAAGACTTCGGCATCTGCAAAGGCGCTAACGACCAGAAGGACTTATGGGTATGATACCCACGTGATTATCAACAACCTCTCTAGAGTGGGTAGAGGGAAGGGTTACGGTATTTTTCTGGGGTAATTTCGCTTACAGTAAACTGAATCTAAGAATAAGACGTAAGCATTACTAAAAACTGCTTATTCACTTGTTTGTTCTGTATTACCTATGAATGACTTAACATTTTTCCTGGGTAGCCAGGAGAACAGTTTTTGCGCACCCTAGACTAGACGGTACATTATCTGCCAAGTTTGTTTTGTTTCGGCGCTGCAATGTTCATGTGTGTGTTTGCCGGGGCAAAATTTCATTCTTGTCGCTGGAAAGATATATAAAGGATAGTTTTTAGTTTCACTACTGTGTCCACTTTGAGAAGAAGGTAATATTACCATAGCTCTTCTCGCAGTTAACTGAGAAAACTTCTCTTTTTAGCCCCAAGAATAAGTAGAACATTGCCATTTGGCTTAGTGCCATATTAGTGGACATAGTGGTGTGTTGTTGACGTTTCGTCGAGAAAAAGAGATAGCTTAAGTTAATTTACGGGATAAAACAGTGAGAATGGTCCCATGATCCAAAGGAGAGCCTCAGTGCTTTGATATAAGGTAGGTAGTTGGTGGTAGATTTAATGGGTCAGTTCTTTTAAGAAATTTTACACGTCGATAAACAAAATGTTTCGGTCAAAAACTTGAGCTTACACGTAAGAATTTTTCCTGAAGATATAAGCTTAAAAACCGAGGATTAGATGCTCTTTTAGAGAGGAGAATGCAGTTGTGTGCTGTTTTATTTATGTATGTGTTACAGGTTAGAATTAAATTCAGGTTAGATTTTTTAACCTAGTTTGATTCTAGATTTCCTTTGTTTCTTAAGGAAATTGAGATTCAACCATTAGGTTAAAAAATTTAATCTGAATTTAATTTGACCTAGCTCTAACATACATATAAATAAAACAGCACACAACTACATTCTCCTCTCTAAAAGAAAAACTAATCCCCGGTCAAGTCAACAGTGCACAGAGAAAAACAGTGACAGCTTAAGAGGATGCATCACCCTGCTCAATGTAAACACTTCTTTATTACGTATTTTTAGTTTATTTATGATATTTTCTGTTTTGGTTTTCCTGCAGTCTGACAAGTATTTTGAAAATCAACATTATTTTATTAGAAGAGAAAGAAGGACTTAAACGTCATAAATTTGTAATTCTATTTTCTGATTTTCCTGGCTTTATTAATAGTATGGGTGGAGCTGTCAGTGCAGGACAAGACATTGATGAACTAGTTGACAATCTTAAAGAAGCAAGCTATATCAGATCGCCAGAAGTGGAACGTGTTTTCCGTGTCGTGGATAGAGCAGAGTATTTTCCGGAGGGAACAGAGAAGCATGCTTACAAAGACTTAGCTTGGAAACATGGTAATATACACCTCTCAGCTCCTTGTATTTATTCTCAAGTCCTGGAGTCTCTTGAGCTTAAGGAAGGACTCTCATTTTTGAATCTTGGAAGTGGAACAGGCTACTTGTCTACTATGGTTGGCTTAATCATCGGTTCGAATGGCATAAATCATGGAATTGAATTATTTGAAGATGTGGTACAGTTTGCAGAGGAGAAACTTGCCAACTTTTTAAAGACAAACCCTTTTTACCAGGGAACCAACTTTAGCGAACCAGTTTTTGTTGTTGGAAATTGTTTATCTTTGAACACTCATTACAGACAATACGATCGTGTTTACTGTGGTGCAGGTTGTCCTGCTGAATATGAGGATTACATGAAGTCTCTAGTACGGGTTGGTGGCATTTTGGTCATGCCTTTCCGTGACAAGGTAAGAAATTCTGTTTTGTGAATTATTTTTTGCATTCAACACCTGGCCCCGGTTGCTCAAACGTTGGATAGCATTATCCACCAGATAAATCTCTATCCACTGGAAAGTGCAATTATTGGTTTCCCTAATACTTATCCACTGGATAGCGCTATCCAACGTTTGAACAACCAAGGCCTGGTAGCTTTTGTTGGCATCCCTGTGCATCACAGCCCCCCCAAATTTTTATATATATTTTAAGACAGTACAGTGGAACCCTGCCTTGCGGCCACCTTGGTAATATGTTCACTTGTTATTACAGCCACTTTTTCTGGCCGCGCAAAATGGGCATACATTGAATTGTAAAAAACCCTTGTTTTTTTTTTTTCACCCCATTAATACGGCCACTCCTCAGAAATTCGAAACTTAAAATGCCTGTGACATCCCTAGTGAAAATCTTTCAAGGATCTTTAAAGATCCTTGAAGCATGGATGAAACGAAACAAGTGTGAAAAATGAGTAATACTTTCTCATTCATTATGCTTTGATGAGATGAAACAATAGCCTGAATAATGCCATCCAGTGACGTCACTAAACTGAATTGTACATGTGTAAATAATAATGTTTTTTGCTTGCCCTTGGCAGTATTTATAGCACTAATGTCAGTGCGTGGGGCTAAGCAAATGTCTGAAACAAATAATTCAAATTAAACTTAACAAGGTTAATAAGAATGCCAACTGAGGCAAGCTGGCTAGTTGCAAGCATGATCAAGGATTTGAACTTGGGACTACCAAGAACAAATCTAGCTAGCAGTCAGGGAGGGAACTCGGAGCCTCCAAATTGCAAGTTCAGCGCTCTAACTAACTGCTTAGCCACACTGCATTAAATAGGGAACAAATTAAAACAGTATCAGTATTCATACCCGGGCGGGGCGGGGGGGGGGGCACTTCCTTATAAGAGGCTAATGGGGATGTGCCGCTGGATGGGGTCGCATTTTCAGGACTGGATTGACTATAATGGGGTCGCATTTTCAATAGAGTTACTAGAATAGGTTTGCACATGTTTGGATTTTTGGGGTAAGAGAATTGTTCATATTTACGGTTAGGAAACGTATCAAATGTTAACTGTAGGTGAAAAGTAAAGTGTTCTTCATTTAATTTATTAAAAGATGGGTTAATTCATTTTAGGATGACCTATTTAAAGGATTGATAAAGTAGATACATAAATAGAAAGTGACTAAGTTGGGATCGCAAAAATTACATATTTGCCCAAAAGTGACTAAGATGGGTCTACAATTGGCCACAAAATAGACTATAATGGGGAGAGGTCAGTGGCACATACCCAGCAAAAATTAACCCAAGTAACCCCCCAGGTATTGATATAGGTAAAAGAAAGTCATCAGCAAGGGTTATTTAATGCCTAGTGAGCCAGATAAAAATGCTGACACGTGTGATACCCTTAAACTTACAGCTGTGCAAACTGCGACGCATCAGGGAAACTGACTGGGACATGGAGGATGTTTTGCCTGTATCTTTTGCTCCTCTAATGAACTGCAAAGAAAACATGAAAGCACCTCCACGGTTTATTGAAATACGTAAGTTTATTAGTTGACTCATTAATCTTGTGAAGTACAAAATTTGAAACTGATATGTGCATCGACAGCCTAGGGGGGGTACTGGGGATTTCAAGTGACGGGGATGATCGAGCAATTTGGGTTTGAAATTTTTGATTCCGGGATCTTTTTGGGTACGAAAATTTGGCAAGTATTTTTTTGGGTAGCTTGATTTGAGTACGGATTTTTTTGGGTATTAAAAAGAATCAGTAGTGCCCTGGCTGCACAGTTCTGCGAATAAAGTACAAACAAACGTGTTTTGCTGTTGTTTAATAGTTAACTATGGTGTCGCCTTACATCGCACGTGTTATACAATAGTCTGAATTGTTCCATGGTGCACGGCCGTGTACGAGACATCAACGGCTTCAATTCAATTCAGTTGGTCCAGGGATTTTTTGGGGCTTTTGGTGGAAGCCCTAGGGATTTTTTTGGGTCTTGACTTTTGGCTCCATTCGATCATCCCCGTCACTTGAAATCCCGAGTACCCCCCTGGGATAGACAGCAGCCATTGGTATGTAATTTGATCCAAAATAACAAAAATAAGTTTTCCACATCATAAAAGAAATTGTGTTTTATTAACTAGGTTGATAAAGCCAATTTGCCATGGTAAAAAGATTCAAAAGGTGATGAGCAAATTGTTTTTGCCTTTCTTACTCTAAGTTCCCACCAGGTCCACATTTTCTTTTCGTACCAGTCTCTGCACCTGCATAATAATTTAAGCACCAGGCATGTTTGGCAGAACACTAAATGGCCATACCATGTGCTGAGTGACTGTGAAGTGTAATTTAGTGATTAGGGTTTGGAAACTGAGTTTACAAATTAAGTTCCAGTTTGGGTAATTATGCAGAATGAACTGAACTTGAATCATTCATTTTCCTAACCTGAATCACTTACTGTGAAACTCACAGAACCATGAACACCAGTAATATTTCTGGAATGTCATTGTGTGGCAAAGCAACAGCTAATCAGGCATTGGGTTGCTCGCACAGCCTGATCTTCATCATGTCTAACACAGTTAATCATGTTAATGTTCTTAAAATATTTCACGTGTTCATTGTTCCATTGATTCCACAGTAACGTCAGATGTACTCAGGGCTTGGCAGCCATTTGGCATTCTGGAAAATACCCCTCAGCCTCATAATTATGTAAACTGATACATGCTGGCTCTCTTACACTGTTCAAAAGGGAACAATTAATAAATTAGCATTTTCAATTGTCACTAACAAAAATGAAAGATTTCTGCAGCTGCCAATGCCTGAACTATAACATAATAATCTTAATGTGCAACAGCCAGCTCACTATACTTTTGGTCTTTTAGCTACAAACCCAAGGCCTCTCCAAGATCTCTGTCGTCTCGTGATCAGAAAGACCCTTGGACCCCAAGGAAGCAAAAGACTCCATGGACTTCCTCTACCTCCAGCACTCATCATGTACCTAAACTACTTCCGTGAATTCAGGCAGGGATAGTAAAAAGTTGATTTAGTCATTCTGAAATATTTCTTTTTTTTCATTGAAGAAATGCACTACTGCTATATGGGAGGTATACAGCGAGGTGTTTACAAGAATATTGCACTAGTTCACTTCCAGTTTTAGTTAAAATGTTATGCCATGCAATGAACAAACATAGGCTTGGAGGAATTCAATGGTAGGTGTGTCATCAGAGTTGTGAATTGAATTAGAGGTACGTAATAGATGAAGTGGAGTAGGAAGGGTGAGTAATGACAGCTTACATGAAACTGTACCATCTCTCTGAAAAAGGAAAAATTGTTGGAATGAAAAGGGTGGGGCTATACCTAGGCTTAAGGAATGATAAAATCTGAGACTTTCTGAGATGCCATAACTGTAAACTCCCCAGGCTTTGAGACCAGGGGCAAGAAGCACTCATGATTGGGACAATCAATTTCAAGGTCAGATAAAAAAGTTCTGAGTACCTGAGGGGGAACAAAAACATCAGTGACCTTGGTTAGTGTGGACGTTTAAAACAAAGCACCAGTGCAGCAGCATTACACTTAAATGTGTACCAAAAACCTCGCCAAGATTGAAAAAGATACAAAAATAAGAGCGTATGTAGCCTGCGAGCAAGCTCTCCTATTTGGGCAAGCGAAGCGAGCAAGGGGCCTCGCGGCTTCGCCGCTCACTCGCGCATTCTCGCAAGAGCCGTTTCACTCGCCCAAACAGGAGCGCTTGCTCGCAGGCTAGAGCGTATGCAGATGGTGTTACATTTAGCTTACTTGCATGTGCACTTGAAATTTGGTAACCTCTTGTTTTGTGTGGTAGATCAGTTAATAACTAAAAAATTTATTTTTTTGTTTAATTTAGTTGTGTTTTTTGTTGCCAGCCAATAACACTGAAAAAGCTGAAACTCAAAGAATTAGCTCCAAAGACTCACTCACTACAGAATGAAATTGATAAGAAAATTTGAATCAGCCACAGGTGAAACTCAATGTAAAAACAACTTTCATAAAGAGACCACCACCAAAACTTGGCACATTTTGAAGTTGCTTTACGATGTATCAATTGAAATCATAGTGGCTGAGCTTAATCAGTTTTTTTGTAAACTTACAAGTACCATCAAGGCTATCAGGTTATAAATTGAATGCCATGAGCTGGGTTTCCTTGGTATTGTATAAATCATCACCAGAAGCATACTATAACATTATTTCATTAACTAAGCATGGTGGAAGTTATCAGGCGGTGGCACTAAAGAAGGTGGCCAATGCTTGTACAGCTATATATTTTTGTATACATTACATAATCATTTAGCTTTTTGAATCACAAGACAAAAGATTCATTTGTGTATTTAATCTCCCTTTTTTGTACAGTATGTAACTATGAACATTTTAACTTTCATATGTTAACTACACCTAGTGTATTACTAAAGTAACCTTAGTATTATTTTATTTAATGTGCTTTTGTCAACAGTATAATGTAGTCTTTGAAAACAGTAAACCATATACTTAAAAATGTGTCCATGGATCTCTAAGACAGATAATTTGAGTTCTTGAGCATTTATAATCATCATTATCATTAATAATATGAAGCAGGGTTCATACAGGTCATGGAAAGCCTGGAAAACCCAGGGCAGGGGGGGGGGGGGGGCACTAACAAAGTTTCATAAAGAGAGGCTCTGGCCCAAGATCCAATCCCTTACCCTTTTATATATAGGAGGAGGCCCACTCATCCAGACCCTTAGATAACGGGTGGTGGGGGGGGGGGGGCAGTCTCAAAAAAAATTTTTTTCCTTTCCAGTCCAAGCGGCTGCAAAGGATAAAGTCCAAGCCATCTTTATCACTACTGAAAATTGCAATTGCCTGTTATTTTTTGGTTTTTAAAACTCGTACAACTCTTAATCAATTTCAATCCCTTACCCTTTTACATATAGGGGGAGGCCCACCCATCCAGACCCTGAGATAATGGGGGGGGGGGGGGGCAGTCTCAAAAAAACATTTTTTTTTCTTCCCTTTGGGCCTTACTTTGGTCTTAAAATAAGGGGGAGGCCCGGGCCCCCCTGGGCTCCTCCCCTGGATTCGCCACGGATATAAAAGGTACCCCCTCTGTATATCTTCTATTAACAAATGGTGCCCCTATGAAAGTGACAAGAATGCCAGAGTAAAGGGTAGAACTTACAGATTTTGGTTTGACCTACTTTAAAGAGTGTTCAGGATAGAAAGAAGCCAGTATTTTTACCCACAAATGTAGATCACTTTAGGGTTATGTGCAAAGAAATATCTAATAAAATGTAAAAGAAACAGATGTTTTTGCACTGTGTTGGAGTCTGGCCTCCTTTCGGGGTCAAATAAAGCCCAAGACACACACAGATTTGTCAGGGTACATTTTAGGGGAATTATTGGGTATTTAATAATCAATCATTTGTTAGTCAACTGAACCATACTTAGTCTCCTCGATCTGAAGCCACTTGTGGGGATGGGGTGCATTGCATAACTCCGGCCCAAGCGGCTGCAAAGGAGTCTAAGTCATCTTTATCACTACTGAAAATTGCAAGTGCCTGTTATTTTTTTGGTTTTAAAAACTCGTACAACTCTTAATCAATTTTAGTGATAGACCCAATATTAGAATTTAGAAGTGGCAGACATGTAAACCAAGGAATCATATAGTTGAATAAAATTTAGACTTTCCATTGAGAAAAATGCTGTAAATTTGGTGAGGTAATTATTTCAGAAATCTACTTTCGAAATTTGAAGACAAAAGATAAATGAATATTTTGTTTTATCATTGTAGAGCTTTTCCATGACAACCTTATAATGCCATTCCAACTTGCTGAGTATCGGTATTTACGCAGTATTTGCTGAGTACTTTTGCTGTGTAGGCCTTGAGTACCATATTTGAAACCTTACCTACAACCGCCCACATTCGCTACTCCAAGTAAAAAAATCAGTAGTCATTTGCCCTGCCTTTCATTATTTCCTTTTCATTATTCACTCCTTGTCACGTTAGGAATTGCAAAGTTCAAATACTGCTGTCACATCTCTAATTCATTCATGAATAAAATTTTGAGAAAAATCGCTATTTCCCTTTGTAAAACGGGCTGCTTAATTTACATACAGCAGCACGATATTGAGTCCATTTCATTGATTATGGGATCAGGTCCAACATTTATGTAAATTTTTCATGAGATAGTTTACAGTTCGAAATTCTATATTACAGAGGCGGATCAGTAGCTTTTCGTGGAAATCAACCTTCTCACACGTTGTATATGTACGACACTGGGAGTTTCCCTGTAAGATGAGAGGTCGGCTATTCTGTACAAAGAAGTGCCACGTACCGCCCGCTTGGTCGAAAACGAAAGTGAGAGAATTTCGAAGGACGCGCCACTGATTTTCCGATTATTAGGCATAAATATCGCTAACCATGCATTATTATTGATTCCTGACATAATACGCCGTTTTTTGGTTAGTTTCATATTCCAGCTCCACAAAACGTGCCGCGATGTTAAGCCGCGATGCTGCCCGCTGCAAACCTTAATTAAAGAATATCAATAACAACACCGATCAAACCACACGAAAATTAGGTGTTCAATGCAAGAACCCTTTTTAATGCACACCGTTCAACTTCCAAACTTGCTGGATCTAGAATGGAAAGATTAACAAAATACTAATATATTACTCTATGTTTCCACTTCAAGTCACTGTGTAGTTTCAGTACTGAAAGCTTGCGAACATTGAACGCCTCTCGAGCGTTGAACTTTCCACATGAATTATAATAATCTCTTCTAAATAATAATCTACCGATAAAGATTTCCGCAATATGGTAAACTCAACTACATAAGTGTCTTTTAAAGTTCAATAGTCGTTTAAAGTTCCAAGTTGCTCTCTTGTGCAGAATAAGACATAGGCTTAATTTAGTGTTTCCAATCAGCTGATTCAATTGTGCATCGAAGACTCGAAGTACGGGAGTCGACGAGAAGTGTTCTAAGAACAGAATACAAATCCTAGAAAAATCAAACAAAAATGTTCAAACTTTCGTCCAAGAGGTCAACTTCGTAGCTGTCTCATGAGTTCAACAACGGGTGGGAGTAATAAGAAATGGTCCAAAGTTAAGACCGAGCCATCGAGTTTCCGAACGGGGCCTTCACTCCAACTTCTTGAGCTTCTTGAATAAGGGCACATAAACCACAGCAACAAGTCATCAAGAGGTCGTTGACGAACGACCCATCAATTTCTTTCTGTTCACGAATCTTGCCTCGAATTTGAGTCATGAACCAAAGATTCGCAAGTGGGATGAAGGTCACTGCACCGCACAACAAACAATCATCGCCAACCGCCTCGGCCGTCTTGCCAAAAACGTAGCAAGGAGCACAGTAGCCTGTCAAGCACAATGGGATATCATTCAAGCAGCTACACAGGCCATTACTCCACTCCTTGGGCATGTTGAAGAGAGCTAAAGTGAGACCGAGAAAACTTTGCAGTTGCAGGAATAGCTCTTCAAAATAGCGTCTTTATTTGCTCCACCCTATATTATTTAGCTCCTTAAAATCACGTGACATTAAATTCTTTGACCGATTGGTTGCACGAGAGCAGAACGTTGGGAGCCTCCCACGTGGGGCAGGAACGCGTGACGAACCCCTAATAACGTCTTGTTTCTCTTTTGAAATGCCCCGGAAGTAAATCTTATTTCTTCGAAGGCCCATTCATGAAAAAGGGAAGTTCCCGGGCGGCGCTCCCCCGTTCTTTCTTGCGGCCATTTAATACTTCAGAGCGCCTGGCAACACTGCTACGCAGTTCGTGCAGACGGCAGACTTTGTACCCAATATTGTTACAGGACTTAGCTGCTCGAACCCCCAACAGTAGCCCAGGTTTATTTTATTACTAGGCCTTTGATCAAAGTTATTATTGTTCAATTTCTTTGATTAAAGGCTCAAAAATGTTTTATTAACAGTAAGGAAAGGGTCTTAAATTCCTTTTTATAGCGTTGGGATCATGTTCATAACATATATATATTTTGTCTGATGAAATGGTCATGCACGCACTTCAGATTGAGGTTACACTGGTGACAGGGCCCGTCTTGCAAATTTCAAAGAAGAGTTTTCAACTTTTCTACTACTTCGCAAATCACAAGATGGTAGAGTATATAACGAGCCAAAGTCTGGACCATTTCTTCACTATGCCCCAGACTAAACAGGGTTTATCACAACTGCACAGTGAATGCAGCGTTCGGAGCATCAAACACTCGCTCAGCTCTGTTTTGTCTGAATCACGCCAACAGCATTCCGGATTAGGCGCGCAAGGAGGTAAATATGAACAGAAATTCAAGATAAAATCTGAGTAGGAGATTATTTCATGCCAGTTTTAATCAAAATTACTGAACCCAGCATTATATCAAATTCTCTGTCCGCGTAGCAAGCGTTGGTTTCCGTGCGTGTTTCCTTGTTTTCGTTCCAACTTTCGCAACAAACTTGCGTGAAAATAAACGCTTGCCACGAGGGCAAGCCAAGTCTGTTGTACTTTCTTCTCGTGATTAACGTTTAATTCGATATCCCCGCAACCCTTGCTTTTCATGATTTTTCCAATTTGCCCAGAAATTTGAATTCCACAAGAAAACCAATTTATCTGATACAGTTTGCAAAACCTTATCTGTATGCTTATCTGTCCTGCTGTGTACGACTTGTACTCTTTTCTTATGTGAACGCTTTTTCTGTTTTAGTAAATTTGCATAGTTGCTGGGCATTATGCCCGTGAGGTTCACCCTCGTCCCCAGGGCGCCTTTCCTTGGCTTTGGGAAAAGTGCCCTGGGGACGAGGTTGCCCGCAACCCCACCAAAAAAACTATTTGCTTAACCTGTGTTTTTTATTTCTCCTGCCCTGAGTATTACAGCCGTCCCAAGAGAAACTGAAAACAAAGCTTATGCAAAATTGTGGGGGGCAAACAATCTTTAATCTTTTAGGGCCTGTTTACGAGGAGGTAGGGGACCTCAGGTAGGTGAGGTAACCCGCTCATGGGGGTAACCCGCCTGTCCATATAATCTCTCATTTTAATTTGATCACGGAGTTTACAGTGATAGGTGGGGTCTGCCAAACCGGGTTCCCTCAGCCGGGGTCAAATTTTGCCATGTAAACGTTTCAAGGTGGGGTAACTCGCCTACCCGGGGTTGGATTCGTGATAGTCAAATCCGCGCAAAATTCACTTTGGCGGTGGCTTTGCATCATCATTTTATTGCATGTAAAGGAGGGTCATTTTTTTACCCCACTTAAGCGGGTTACCTCACCTAACTGGGGTCCCCACCTCCATGTACGTAGGCCCTTAATCATTAATCATTATTTATACACGGTAAAGAAATTCATCAGCTAGGTACAATAAATTCTAATAAAATGACTAACATCCTAAAACCTAAAAATCCTCTTATCCTAACATTATATTAACATACAACAATATGCCACTTAAAAACCTGATTTCTATGAATGCCGTTTTTTTTTTTTTTTTAATTATAATAAAGAAGGCGATTAAGGGCCTCTTCATATGAGCCCGGTTAACCGGGCTGGCTCGGTTACCGGGATAAATTTTGCCTGGTTTCCGAGATGAGAAAGGGTGAAAGATCCTGGGGACGAGTTCTGGTGCCAAGTTCGGGAAACAAATCAAACATAGCGAAACACAAAAATTTTAACTTTTGGGCCTATCTTAGCATCGGTAATTCTTAAAGTTGTATCACTGCAGTTAAATGGGATGCTTATGATGTGGAAAATACAGCAGGCAATGCAAGACGATGCCATCCGGGCCGCCAGAATTTATCCCGCCGTTCATCCCGGTAACCGGGATGAAGTGTTCATACGGCAAAATTTCCAGCCCGCTTACCGAGATCTCGGTTGGAAAAACCGAGATCTCGGGAACCGAGCCAGCCCGCCCTCTCATATGAACACATCGAAAATTTTACAAAGGATTTAGAGGTGAGGCGAGATCTCGGAAACCGGGCTCATATGAAGAGGCCCTAAATTGATTTAATGAACCAGACTCTCTAATTTTACAGGGTAAGCTGTTCCAAAGGGTTGGGCCGCTATAACTAAAGATGTTTTCTTGGACACTGGGGACAACAAGTTTGTTTACCGAGACCCTCTGAGAATAGTTTGATTCATTTCGCTTTACAAATTTAGACGTCAGATATTCGGGAACCAAACCGTTTTTAAGACTTGAAAACCATTAAGGCGTTCTGAATTTGACGTTGAGATTTCAAGTGTTTCCAGTTGAGTTTGTGAAACGGCAAGGAATAGGCATCTACGTCATAGTTTGATGAAGTTATTGTTCGTGCAGCTCGGTTTTGTAGCTTTTGTAGCTTGTTAGATAATGAATGTGCCACAATTACCCCAGTCAAGGCTGCAGTAATCAAAGTGGGTTTGGACTAGTGAGAAACTAAAAGGTCATAGAAAAAGGACGGTTAATCTCAAGAATCTTAAATTTTTTAACAAATCTATCGAGCCGTTAAGAAATTATTCGCTAATTTGTTAAAGCAGACCAAAATGTTTACAAAACCGCTACCAAGAGCACTTGGATACATGCTAATCAAATCCTTCTTTCCAACAATCGGCTGGACCTATCTCCATGCGTTTTTAAAAAGATTGAAACTACTATGGGGTGAAATTGCATATCAAAAGCCCATCGTTTTCTACAGATAACGGCCGAACATCAAGATTGACCATTTTTTACCGTATTTGCATGTAACCATAAAAACTTCATACCGAAATATCTCGATAACGAAATGAATCGCCCTGTATAAACAAAGGAGTCAACAAGGTGCATTATGGGAGATGTGCAAGTGGCGTATAACGTTGTCACAGGAAAATGATAAAAAAGCTAAGTACATGAAGGAAAAACGTACAGTGCCTTATTTTACCCTCATCTCCGATCGCGAGTCAATTGATGTCATAATGAAGTATTATACCGTACTGCAAAATTGTTTTCAGGATTATCAAAATATCAAAACGTAATTTGCATGGATAATAGAGAGAAGAAGTCATTACGTCCCGTTGCTATAGAAGAAAAATTTTTGGATGACAACAAACAGAAAACGTCACTTAGAAAGTGAATTTCGCACTGTTTCAAACTTCATCGATCATTTAATTTATCAAATTATCTGGCGCGGGGTTGAATCCGAAAGGACCGTAATAAAGGAACGTATCTAAGAAAAGAAAAAGGTTCAAACCTTTCAAAAAAAAGAAAATGTTTGTGTTTTGTTGTTCACCTAGTCCATAAATTAAAAGCGAGCGCATGAAGTTAGGAAGTTTCATGTCGCAGTCTCGAAACGACGGGTAAGAAATGTACGAAAAAACGTGATGTACGTGCGATTTCGTTGTTTTGCTAGTATTAAAAACCCTATTGCTTTTTTGCCGTTCTCGTTGCCGTCGCCGTCGTCGTTGCTCTGTATTTCAGAAATTTTGCTACTATGGTAACGTGACGTCACACTTCTCCTCTTTTTAAACTCTGTTCTTTTGAATCACATTTAGTGCCGTTAGCTTTTAGGTCAACTAATAAACCACGATTTAAACTCTTGCTAATCGGCCGAACCTACAGGTTAAAAAATGATAAGCATGTCCAAATGTATTTTGTAAAAAAGGAAAAGAAGATAGCATTAGCTGATTTGTTTCCCACAAGACGGTTTGGCTTGGTGTAGTGTAAGCTACTTTTGTCGGTTGACTATGCCTTTTCAGTCGTTTGAATTTACGTCATTGGTCTGAACGAACCTTTTGTGACACCAGGGGAGCGATCCATTCAACCAAAATTTCCGGAAATTTCGATCAAAACTCAATGGATCGGTTCGGTCCAACCGGAAAAGTTTCGAAAAAACGGGTCCACCTTTTTAGGTGGACCACTTTTCCCGGTCTGACCGGTTGGAATTTTGGTTGAATGGATCGCACCCCAGGACGTCACTGTTTTAAAGAGGAACTTTTCTTTTAGCCACGGATGAATGAGCAAAAACTATACTGGACAATAACGTAAACATGCTGGAAAAGAAGCAGTGACAAACAGGCTACGAAAAATTTCTATAATTTAGTTAGCGCTGGGAAAAACGAAAATACACCGCATTCTGAGGTGGAGGTAATATTACTTTTCTTTTGTTTGTATGTTAATTATCCCTCTTTGCTTCGATAGCATCTGAACTTTTACTTTGAAACAAGGCATCGAGGGCCAATTATCATTAAGACAAAAGAATAGCGAAATTTGCGACCATTTTGGAAAAAAGATGTGGCATGAGAATAAATTCCGTTCTAGGACTCGGTTTGATCTGGAAATAAAGGATAATGCTTGAGTTTCGTACCCTGAGTGGCAGAGACTTTTCATGCGCGGTTTCCGGTTTCGGTGAGTCCTTTTTTTCGATGCTTCGCCGCTCGTAACTCCGACATTCGGCTCAAGATTCGCAACGACGATTTTTAGTGCAACGCAACGTTGCAACCTTAGGGCCATTTATACGAGGAAAAATAAAACGCGTCTTACTTAGACGCGAACTTTCCTTATAAACGGCACATTTCGTCTAAAATAAGACGCGACTATTTAGCTAAGACGCGTCTTATTTTAGAACAGCCCTTAACACCTGTTCTTCGATAAGACGCGTCTTAGCTAAGACGAGAAAAACTTCGTATAGTATAAAAAACCTTCGCGTCTTACATAAGACGCGAACGCATAGTACGCATGCGTTAATTTTTGGCGGGAAAATTATCGCTTGCCCCGCGGTAGACTGGCAGGCTACTGGCGGGGAAAAATTGTTTGCAAATGACAACGCGTTTTCGTTTCCTCAAATACAATGAGCACCCCGTAAAAGGTAAAAAGAAACACTTGGTCCATCGCGGAGGAAAAAGATTCTTTGTTATTTTGTAAGGAGAAGGCGATAACAGACCTCCTGGACAAATGCATGACATCTGCTGGTGTAAGTAGACCCTTTTAACTTTAAACTATCACAATTTATATTTACCAATCAAATTACTATCTTCGTATTATAAACTTACACTTTAAAAGCAAGTTTAAGTGTACAGAAGACTTAGATAAGACATGCTCGTATGAATGGTCCAGTTCACGTCTTATTTAAGACGTTAAAAACAAAAACGGAAAAGGACAAAATAAAAACCAAACCCAAAACCGAAAAGCAAAATGACGAAGTGAAAATCAAAACGTTAAAAACAAAAACGGAAAAGGAAAAAATGAAAACCGAAATCTCAATCGACAAGCCAAATGACGAAGTGAAAATCAAAACGTTTAACACAAAAACTGAAAAGTAAAAAACAAAAACGGAAACGTAAAAAATAAAAACCGAAAAGTGAAAAATAAAAACGAAATCACTATCTGGCCCCCCTGGGCTTCCGTAGTTTTTAGAAAACGTGCGTTTTTGTTGCCCGAAAACGCCGTTTACGTGTGGAAGGAAGGCTATGACGGAGATAAAAATCTCTGTTTTCCAAAATATCAGCCAACTCATGTGGACGGGGCCAAAGTCTTCTCCAAGTGAAAAGCGTGTATAAATCAAAGAGTTTATGTTCAGGGCCGAGTTGTTCAAAGCTGGGTTAAGATAACCCAGGGTTAACTAGATTTGAATTCAGATTTGAAAGCTTAAAAAGCATTTCAGTTTTAATTCTTTTTGTCTACAAGCTGATGATTGGAAGCTCTAAAAATAACAGACACAATTATCCGAGAAAATGCTTTTGAACACAAGAAAAAGAAACCAGGGTTAAATTTAACCCCGGGTTAAGCGCTAATCGGCCTTCGCACAACTGGGCCCTGCAGGTCTCTAAAATTTAGACTACGAGCAGTCTCTCTTTATTCTTAGTCCGTCGAGTGAAACGCGCGAGACACTAAAATGACCACGCGCCTGGACTTAAGCTCCTCACAAAATCTGAGGAAAAGAGGGACTGCTAGCAGTATAGTAAAATTATTCCTGACATTCAAATTCTAAGAGCTTGGATCATTGCTTGTATATTTTAATTTCTTTCCAAAGTACTTTTTTGGCATGAATTTTAAGAATAAATAACCAAAAGATCAGCTTTTTTGTCAGTGGTTGTTGTAATTTTTCTTATTCAACACCGAGGGCACCATTCACCTGTGGTCACTAACCAGTAAGCTCGCACTATCAAACCAAAACGTTTTGATTTCATAAACGTTTCAGCCAGTGAAACTATTATTATTTCAATATTGTAATTATTCCTTGCTAAAACGAACAGTATCATTTTGTTTTGTTTTTGTCATCCTTCAGATACATTGATATCGCTATTAACTTACCAAACCACAAGCTTGAGCTTATTTAATTGAAACATTGGCTAGTAACCAATTTTTCGACACTTTCCCGCTTACCATGCATATTTCAGAGTTTCTTTTCAACGGGTTTCGAGAAGACAGGTGACTGTCTTGACTGCAAATACGGGCAATAATCCAAGACAGTCTTGGATTCTGGATTCCACACTCTGGATTCGGATTCGAGGTAATGCCGGATTCCAGATTCATTTTCAGCTGAACTTGGATTCCAAATTCCAGTCGATAGCTAGATTCCGGATTCCAAAGCCAGGATTCCAGATTCTATAAGAAAAAGAGCCCTTATTCCGGATTCCACAAGCAAAAATTTCCCGGATTATGGTTTCCCCGGACAAAAATTTCCCGTAGGGTGAAACGCAGAGGCATTGTTTGTCCTGAGCAAAACTGAAATTTACATTCAATTTACAGGGACTGTGTTTTAACCAAAACATCGAGGCAGCAACGATTTGCTTCGTCTATAGCGGTATCGCTTGAATATCAAGGGTATGAAAGGTATCAATGACATGTGACAATGAGTCACTTTATAGGTTACTTTCTTGGAATCCCATTAGTGCACCAAACTACCGATGAAGCCTAACTTTATGACATAGCCTAACGATTATATTCAAAAGCCGGACAAAAGCATTATTTCACCCGTGAAAAAGTATAGAGAGACGTTTTTTTAAGAATACGTGCCGTTCCGATCTAGGCAGTTGTTCCTTAAATGTTTGCACTGTCTGCAAAAGCTAAGCTCGCAAATCATGGGTGACGTGCTGTCCAGAAAACGGAAACATTTCAGAAAGCAATCAGATCCAAGTGTTTTAAAAATCATGTATAGTTTACGGTAATACATCCTTTAAAGCTGAAGTTATAGCTTTACGTTGGTCTTTTAAGATTACTAGGGCGTGATCGCATTGACCGTATTGCTGAATGAAAAAAAATGAAATAATCTCTAGAAATCACTTATTTTGACCTGTCGCTTAATCCCCATCCCTAGAAATCAGGTTGAAGTAAAATACTCTGATATTTGAAGCGTTCAAGCAGTTCAAGTGGCTGAAAAATCACGGTGAAAGACATCTACAACATCAATAGGATTTTCACAAGCTCCAGTCGCTGAGAAAAGTCTACTGAAGTCTGAGCGACGGCTATCGAGGCTTAAGTTTGGATTGGAAATTTTCTCTACTAACTTTGGAGCTCTTGCAGTTTGTCCTGCAACCCCTTATATTGTAACCTCTCCAATGAAGGAAGGATCAACTGATCACAACAAAGGTTGCCGTACATGTCGTTGTGCCGTAGCTGAATTTTCCCTCTCCTTGCGTGCCCCTTTTCATGTGTTCTAGCGCGCTCGAATCCCCCCTTCCCCGTTAGCGCCTGGCACACCGGGTTAGCACAGCATCCGAGACCACTCAGAATCACGTCTGCACCGCTTATTGCCTTCCATGCGCGCCAATAACCAGCCCTACCGATTTACGCAGAAGCAACAATACAGCCATTCGCTACCAATCTACCTTTGGGTGGATTTTTCCCGTGTCCATCCCGCTGAGGGGCATTTTGAACGGGTGACGTGGCTACTAAACCAAGAGCAACGTCAGAGCAACGCCATCGGTAGGTCACTTTGCAGAAGAACGGTTGTACGGACGCGGTAAGTTCAAATTTTTTAGCGACATTTCTCGTCCTCTTGAGGCCATGGCTCGATGTTTGGAACTAAAGTGACATTTTCAAGGAAGGAAAATCTTCGTTCTGTACTCAAGCGAAGTTTGGGAACGATTGGAGTGGAATGAAGGTAATTTTTGTAGCTATTTTTTCCGGGCAGCGTTTTCCCTTGTCTTCTTAATAGTTGAAAAACCAAAAAGAACAACTTGCTAAAATGGCGTTTATAGGGCAGGAAACAGTAAGAAAATAACAAAAGCACAACTTTTCATGAGGTATGTATACTTTAATAGCTGTTTTTGTACATTTTAACCATTTTATTGATCTTAAGATAAATTTCCATACAAATTCTTATAATTTGGCTTCCAGTACGGCTGCTGTGATTCTGGGCTCCCTGTGGTTTTACCTCCTCGATCTGCTTAATTCTTAGCAGACCTTCCAACCCCCATCACATACAAATCTGGACAGAGGTTTTGAAAAAAAGTCCAGAAAAACCTGGAGATTGGGACCTCAAACCTGGAGATTTCCAAAATATGCGTCAAATTAGAAAAACAACAACAACAGATTATTTGTTTAAGTGTTTTTTTTCACATTTTTAGTGCCCCCTGTTGTATTCTTTTGCTGCTTTTTTCGCTCTCGAGTTGTGGACAACGAGTAGCCATTTTGAAATTTGCGCATGTGTTCGAAGGCTAAGCTTTTCCAGAGACCTTAGCGCACCGATGTTTCACTGGAACTGACATTGTACCCAGGTTTTCTCACAAATAAGTTTGATTCGATATTCCTTCATACCATGCGGAATGTTTTGGCAATTTCAAGGTTTTCTGGGTCACCGTGAGATTTAGAGGCAAAACCGTGAGACTGTGACATGGCATCCCAAATCGTGATCCGTAGTAAACGCCTTCTCTCTCCCTTTCCTCTTTTCTAGGCCGGGTTGTAAACAAAGAAGCCGCTTAATCATTAGAGGGCAATAAACATTATATCCTGCCACCTTAGGTCATCCAATAATGTGAATAAAATGTTGATGAGCTGATAAGCATAAGAGGTCACAATGAACCTTCTCAGTTTGTCAAGACAGGATGTTCAAACGAGAGTAGTTAATTAGGAAATGTATACTGTTTAATAACTTCCCAAGATGTTTTCAATCCCTAAGTTTGAGATAAATTTTCTTAAAATGACTAAAATGGTAAAGAAAATTTGGGTGAAGTAAGGGAATAAAGGTGAAGTTCTCTTTTCTCAAAAAGCAGTTTCAGTGGCGATTTTGTGTGGCCTAACGAAATCGTAAGTTAAAAAGTAAGGGAACTTTATGTATACTTGACACGAGACAGAAAAAAAAAAGATCTTATGAAATGAAACCTTTGTTAGATGGTTGCAACCTTTTTTAGTGTAACTGTTTCAAGGCACCGATGACCAAGGAGTTTCATTCACACCCTAGCGTTTACTAACTCTGTTTGTGCGTTTTTTAATGACATTTCCGTTAAGTTTTTTTGAGTCATCCGTTATTATAGGGTATCGTTTACGAGAACGCATGCGATGAAAAGATTACAGGGTTGCGCATTCTTTTTCATAATCTCACGGTATCGGATATACCCGAGTTTTAGCGTTGTTCTCTGTTATTCCCGGCTCTATTTAGCAATCAGCCGCTACTGTGTTAACAGCACAGGAGGAATCGCAATCTTTCGAAAATTACAAGAACGCCTCCAGGAATACCTTAAAAAGACGAATTCGCGTGAACAGTTGTTGGAACACTTCAAACCCAGATACTTCCCAGACAAAAAGGAAACTGAACTGACAACTTTTGTTCAAAGCTTAATAAGTGGTTCTAACAGCCTCATCCTTTCGTGGTTCAGACGACTATAAAGTAACAGTGTATTTAAGGCGCTAAAAGAAGGAAAACAAAGTTAAAAGCGCAGGGGAAAGGTATGTTTCCACAGAAAAACATCCAGAAGAAAAGCAAGGAAAAGAGCCGCAAAAATAAGATCAAAGGGTCGAGACAAAGCGTTGCTGGAGATGTTCTCAACAAACGCGTGGCAGATGTCAGTCGCCTTCGCAACAGAAAACCATCTTGCCCAGAGATTCTGCTTCTCAATACAGGTCTGACTGGAAAACAGCTTCCTGAGCTATTCAAGTTAATCAAGATTGGAGAAGCGGACTTGAACTCTCTTGCCATAAAGGGGATTTTTCCTCTTCACGATGCCGTGTCCAGGGGCCTCACCGATTGCGCTAAAGTACTCATCGAGAACGCTACAACGATAAATGTGCGAAACTCAGAGTAATATGACGATCGATAAAAAGGTCCTTATTATTCGCTAGGACGAAATGCTTGCACATTTTTAAGTCAGGAATGTATGTGCGTTATAGAACATGAGACTTTAATTGCTTGTGCATGTATCACCAAAATTTATATTCTTTATCACCTTTAATGATGTTCTTATGCGGAGAAGATTATTAAGAGACAGAAGGGAGATCTGTAACAGAATGTAACTGAACCACAATTTTTTGGTAAGAGAAACGTTTTCTTGAGACATCTTCTATAGTGGAGGTGTTAGTCTTTTGTAAGCAAAACTGTACATAGAACATCAATTATAAAAGGCTTATGTACGGGCGGGGCGCATGCAAAGGAAGATTAATCTTGGCGCATTTTTCCGGCGCCGAAGTTTATCAGTAATTTCTGGTTTACTGATAACTAACAGACATCAAATTTCATTTACATTAGATCATAAGAAAAATAAGAGAAAATACTAAAGGACCTATAGAGGATGGAACAACTTTTTCAGATATTAGTAGATTCTAAAGAGAGCTTTAATACTGCACAGTCTCTTTGTGTAAAATAAATTATTTGCAGCCTTTTGAAGGATGTTCTTAGTTTTGTCGGTATTCGCTCGGAATCAAGCCAATGTTCATATCCTTTATGTCCTTTACACTGTTAGACGAGTACTTCATCACGTATTTCAAAGCCTTTCAAACAAATTGACAGGAAGTTGCTTTTGAGATATTGTGCTGCCATATCTTACATTTTTATTGTTGACCAGGTGCAAAGTCGTTTCTTCCTGTGCATAAGACT
This sequence comes from Porites rus, assembly GCA_964035705.1. NCBI lineage: Eukaryota > Metazoa > Cnidaria > Anthozoa > Scleractinia > Poritidae > Porites > Porites rus. Next base: position 8,797,448 of record OZ038002.1, read on the forward strand.
AAGAGTTTTCTTTCGAAGGTCTAACACAATTTGATGTTTAAGCATAGGATTGGAACCGCAGCTCTTAACTTATTCTTAAATGTGTAGGCCACTGAAAAAAAAAGGAAAAGTGATTATAAGACAGCTTTTAATAGAAAAAAAAGTCGCCAACATCGTATGTGGCTACCTGTACGATCATTCCTCTGACTTTCAAAGCAAAAGTATTCTGCGAGCGTTAAGACAACAGAAAGAAAAACGTGATATTCATTTGAACGCCTATCAGACATGACACATGTGTAATTCGCACCATACAGTTGTCATGGACTATCAGAGGCTGATGGACGTTCACTGTGAAACTTGGGCGGTAGAATGTTTAAATATTCAATGGCATCCGTCAATACTATACCGCAGGTGATTTGTTGACTGTAAAAATAATTCACTATACTGTACATTCAGGTGAGATGACTTTGTTATCGTAGATTATCAGAAAAAACTGGCATATCTCGCATATTAATCATCAAAGAAGGAAACGGTGGAAATTGTGAAAATTGTAAAGAGGATTAGACGTACCAGGCATCATCGATGCTCGGATTATTTGCACACTTAAAAAGTCCCCTGTAAAGGTATCTAATGTTCTACACATTGTATAGCACATCATTCTTAAAAGAAGACCTCGACCTGTGAGAAAGTTATGACGAAATTTATTGTTGTATTGAGAAGTCTTCTCAATTTTAACAAAGTCAGCTTAGTCGATCTATATTCCCTTCTTTCCTCGCCCCTTTGCATGGCATGTTCTAAAAATGTTTTTACGTCCCACCCTACCCACTTTCCTTCACCTGCGACGGACAGGTAAAGAATCATCAAATTTCTTCGGAAGTCTACACTTGTGTTACAAGTCCACAATTAATTCCCTTTTACGCTATAATGCGATTAGAAACTTAAGAGTTTTCCTCACCAGACTGATGTCGCCTCAGATTTGGCACAGCACTCAAACATTTAACGCCTTTTGTCTTGGGAGAGGGTAAAAAATCTTATCTTATTAAAAAAGTATGATGGGTCAACAACAAATTTGGGGGCTGATTAGACCTGTTTACCTAAAACTATCTGTCACTCAATAATTCAGCAAAAAGATCCGGAAAGATTAAACTGCTTTCGAACTTTCGCATTTCGTTCATAAATTACCCTTTCACTCAAAAGACAACTATGGAAACATTTCCTAGTGTAGGCGTATTGGCTGTAGACAAAGAGTGAAATGACATGATGTAGCCATTCAAATGAACCTGTGGTTCTTCCGCAGCACTTTCACTTGGTACCTTCAGTATTTTACAACGTAAAATTTAAGATTGTGCAATTTTGAGACACTAGAGTCTAGAGCTTATATTACTTAAACGGAGACCGACAGAACATCATTCCTCACGTCCACCTACGTAGAGCTCCGCCTCTGTGAACATTCTTTTCAAATAACAATTATCGCTTGTTTAGTAGGCTTTTACTGACATTAAAAGTCAGTATAGGTAAAAACTTTCCATGTGAATAACACAAACACACTGAACATGATTGACGCTTGTTTAAATGCTAAGGAGAAAGCCACCCTTAACAAATAAAATAAAAACCTTCTCGGCGTGTTCGACACACGCAAAAACACAAGTTGAAGGAACCAAAAAATGGTGTTCGTGTTTACGATTGCTGGTTTAGCCTGAGAACAGATTATACCTTCAACATTACCACAGAGTTGGAAAACGTTTATTGCTGTTCTAATCATGAAAGTGATCCTTGTTTTCTTTTCTGTTTTTCTACAAGTTTTAAATTGGTATTTTTTCTTTGAGTAAATTGAAATTGAAATTCTGAGCAAAAGAATGCTGTTGACAAAATGATATCTCCGTGGTTTCGACCAATCTTCAGAAGGCCAGTTTAAAATGAAAGGAATCCTATAATTCATACTCTCTTGGTGCCTAACGAGGTGAAAATGGATGGAGAAGCCCCTAAATTCTTACAGGTGGTAATACATCTTCACTTTAAAGGAGAGACGTGATCAGGCCTCATTTCAACAGACGCAGATGGTTAGGAACCACTTCCACGTGTTTCGTTAGCAGATGTTAAGGCCTACTTGTACATGCTCAGTCAGAACCAGCTGAAAATTAACGCGGGGTTACCGAGGTCACACCCCCTTGCAGAAATGCCAGTGTTTTCATCTGACAACTCAGGTTGCCCAGCTGCCGACTGAGGCAGAATCTTTTCAAAATGACACTTTCGTTCTCTTGAATGGAAGTGGTTAAGTATCATTAGGGACTGGTCTTTAGAGTAAGACTCCTCGAAGATGATTGTAGAGAATGATTGAGGGATAAAGTGGAACCGCCACAGCAAAGAAATCATGCATACAGTGAATACCATTTCGTGCTCTCTTTGACGTAGAAAACATCGAAAGATCGACTGAGAGCGATTTCTGTTCATTTCCCTCAAAAGAAGGAGAGTACATTAACCACCCGCACTGGTCCTCTTTCCCCTTCGGTTATTTCATTGTTTGTTTGTTTATTTTTTTTTTCTATTATTGCAACTGCAACTTCCATGCTTCTTAATACTACCGTGCAATTTCTTAGCGCCTATACTCTTTATCTAAAGGATGTGCCCAGAGTCAAAGACGAAGACCGAAGAAAGGTAG
>OZ038002.1:8800285-8852785 GCA_964035705.1 Porites rus
TGAAGGCAATTTCAGGAAATGGAGAAAAGTTCAAAGTGCACTTTTTGACCGAAGATATAACGAAAGAAAACCTGGAGCAGTGGATATCCGAATATGAAGTGATAAACAGCATCTCAGTGAAGTTAAAGACAAAGAAGGCACCAACAAGCGGCTATGTGTTGCAAAACTACTATAGATGCCAACACAACACTCGCAACTGGAGTCCAAGTAAAGATCCACAGCAGATATTGTACTTGAACCCATCTGCCAGAGTAAAGAACACCAATTGCCCCTTTCAGATGATAGTCAAAATAGACAGCGAGGGATGTTATTCTGTGGACATAGAGTGGGAACACAACCATTCACTTGAAACTCTGGAGGCCTCTAATTTCCGTGACCTTTCTCCTGAGTGCACAGAAAGGGTTTTGAAGTTGTTTGAAAGTGGGCATACACCAGCAACCGCAAGGCAACAGTACTTGAAAGAACTCAAAGAATCATGTCAGGATGAATTGGAATTTCACAGGAAAAAGGCCAATCGGGCAGTTATGCCGAGAAAAAGGGACTTTAGTTACCTCTACACGCAATTTGGTAAGGATAGGTATGGTGGACAGGGCGTTATGATGTTTGAAAGACTTTCCGAAAGGCTTCAACAATACAAGAAAGACAACCCTGAAGCTACTACTTGTTACCAGATGTATGAAGGTGATGATACGCCTCTTATAATTGCTATTGTAACGCCTCTCATGAACCGTATACACAAGGAAGTGCAGCAGTCTGGTGAGATGGTTTTTGTTGATGCTACTTCTAATACAGAAGAGCACAATCTTAAAGTGTTTTTAATGTGCACAAACAATGTATCTGGAGCACTTCCACTTGGCATCTTGATCACCAGTGATGAGCAGGAGCGTACACTTAAACAGGGCTTTGAAATGCTTCGGTCCTGGCCTCCAGAGTTTCAAGTGAATGGTTGTGTTCCCACTCCATGTCCACAGAACAACATCCCTCGCTGTCTATTTTGACTATCATCTGAAAGGGGCAATTGGTGTTCTTTACTCTGGCAGATGGGTTCAAGTACAATTTCTGCTGTGGATCTTTACTTGGACTCCAGTTGCGAGTGTTGTGTTGGCATCTATAGTAGTTTTGCAACACATAGCCGCTTGTTGGTGCCTTCTTTGTCTTTAACTTCACTGAGATGCTGTTTATCACTTCATATTCGGATATCCACTGCTCCAGGTTTTCTTTCGTTATATCTTCGGTCAAAAAGTGCACTTTGAACTTTTCTCCATTTCCTGAAATTGCCTTCAGGTAGTAAAATGAATCATCTGGAAGCGAAGCCAGAAAACTCTCCTTTGTAATTTCGGTCGATTCAAAAGATTTACTTTTCGATTCGACTTCTTTTATAGCTGAAGATATTAGATCTTTGAGAAAATTGTCGGGTTTGTCCGCCATTTTGATTTGATAAAAATCGCGATGGTTTGTAGGAAAGCTAGTCACGCATTGCTCTGATTGTCACGCATGTCGTCGGAGAGAGTCGGAAATATCGGTTCCTTCTTGGCATCGACCTTTACGATGGCATCGACCGTCATGAGAAATGGCATCGACCGTTTCAAATGGCAACGACCGTTCTGAGAAATGGCATCGACCGTTTCAAATGGCAACGACCGTTTACGAAAGGGAAATTTGCAGCGCCGAACAAGTCTAGGTGTCCAATTTTGACACGTGCCCGTCCTTTTGAGGTGCCCGTTTACAGAAGTTTAACCGTAACTGAACCCTGAGAAAGTCGCCTTTCTAGTAAGAAATGTCAGTTCAGGAGCCACGCATCAAACTTGATTTACGTAGACTGACGAATTTTTATCTTTCAAGAAAGTCAACTGGGATGTCTTTTTTTTATTTTTGCAAATACCTCTTCTAAGAGCTTTGAGAGGTTAAGCCTTTATTTCATTTAGGGGTCGTGAGAATGAGCAACAAACACTTACAGAAAATAAAGAGCGCTATGAAGTGATGACAAATGTTACCCTGCTTGCTACAAATACATATATTCTGTCGAGTGGTCTGAACTCAGTAAACTGCAAGCAGCCTTACCCCACTCCCTACTAATTTAAGAGTTAAGAATGAGGCTGAACATTATATTTTTATCATCAAATTTGATTTACGTAAACCGAGGGATACTAACGTTTCATGAAAGTCAACTGGAAAGTACTCTTTTGTGCAAATAGCCCGCCTTTTTAGAGTTTTGAGTTGTTAAACCTCTACTTCATTTGCGCATCGCGAAAATGAACAATAAAAATTTAAAGCATTAAATACCCGACTCCACCAAGCGACGACAAATGTTACCAGGCTAGCTCAGGCTGCTCGCCATATATGCATGGCCTGTTGAGTACAGTAGACTCAACTTAATAGTAGATTGCAAACAGCATTCCTCTCATCAAGATAGGCCATTTGCACTAAGAGGCATGTGACATCGTTTTTATGAAAATGAAAGTTATATGATTTTGCCTTCGAAAAACGATTAGTGGGTCATATCTTAAACAAAATAATGGTGATTTGGTTTTTCAAACCCGCACCATTTTCTTAAAATGAATAAGTTCGTAAATGGTCACGTGACCAAAATGTGATTTTTAAAATTATGAATTACCTCTCTCTGAACACAAATTTTGCACTTAAACTTCAAGGAAAATGTTGAAAAGATGATGTGATAACGTTAACAGCACATCTGAGCGTAACTATGAAACGTTGAACGAGATATAAGCAAGAAGTAGTTTTGGCCGCCATGTTGGAGGGCAAGAGCATGCCCTCCAACATGGCGGCCAATATAAATCATACTATTTTGCTGAAAAATCAAAGTGCCATAAAATATCTCCCTTAAATGTGTTTCCTCTCAAATTTCGGGTGTAAGATAATTTTTGTGTGTTCTAACAATTTTTGGCATTAGCAAGATTCCAACTCATTCTTTAAGGGAAGCATTGGTCACTTGACCTCTTAGTGCAAGTGGCCTATTTAAGACTGTGCTGCATGACTCATTTATATTTTAAGCAAATTAATCGTTCGCCTTCCTTTGGCTTCCTTTACTCACTCTTCCCCATCCATAATCTATAAACGAAGGATCCGTTGACTAAATTTAGCAGCTCTCATGAAAATCCTCAGACACATCACGGAATCCGGCCTAACAAACAAACAGTTCAAAAAATATCAAAAACTATCCTTAGGCTACTGTTTGTCTTTAAGTGACCTTGCTTTTTTTCTGGACTTTGTCGTCTTTATCATTGATAAGGAAAACGTGACTGTTCGGAATGAAACCCTCCCGAAACCCTCCCAGTTAGAAACTGCTACATGACACTCGAACCAAAATGGGGTTATCAGTTGGCTTGAGTTTTCAAATTTTTACCAATGCCGGCATTTGAGAGATTAAAACAAAACTCCTTTTTTTTTCTCAGTGCGAATGGTTAACGTTCGTTCTTTCCAGTAAGATACGGAAAGTCGCACCGAAAAAGCTGATGACACGGCATTTCACTCGCCAAGACGGATTACTCCCCTACTGAAGGCACTTAATTCAGGGTACCACATTTGTTACAGAAATATTAAAACTAAAACTGTAGAACTTTTCATTTTCCTTGGTGGATGTCTTGGTTACTCTTTTATCTTAAGCGAAGTGAAGGTTTAACCCTAAGAAATAATAAGAGAACATTGTTTGAAGCGTAGCCCTTCAAAACTGATCACGTTTTCATGAGGTTGAATTGTGACTGTAAATAGCCTATAAGATTATTTAAAGAAGGTATGCTTATAAACTAATAATATTTATAATTAGCATACGATTCGAATACGATAACATTTACAGAACTTCAAAGGTTAGATCAGATAACCATCTGATAACCATCTCTCCTGGTCTTCTGACCGGTGTAGAAACGAAATCTCCGAGAACTTCTCTTTATACGCTTATTTTATTACTTTACTGTTGGTTGGTTCCGTCATCTGATGACGGACGCTTCTGTGAGGTCGCAGTTCTGCTGAGCTCGATGCATCTCGCATGTACTCGCAGCCACGTGCAATTTTTGGTGAAGAAAATCTAAGCTTATTCTCTTTTCAAACATTTTCGGGCAAATCGTCGTTATAAGGGTGAGGAACTTAGAAATAAAAATTTGTTAGCGTCAAGGCATATTCAGGGAAAAGGCCTCACTTCCGGTTGGCGTGCGTCGCTCATAAACTCTTAATCTCGTACCCAGATCTCACTCTGTTTTACATGGCCGTGGGAGATATGGGTACAAGATTAATAAACTCCTAGTGGCTTATTGTTTTCCATGTACCTAGAAACAGTCCCAAGGGTGTCTGCGAAAGTTAAATGGGACCAGGGAATGGGAAAGCCTTCCATATATCTACGCTGCCATTCACCTCAGACTGCTCTTTTTCGAGTGACCCACAATAAATTTCAAAAGTATATTAAAAGTTAACGGGGAAGCCCACCCCAAAGAAGAAGACTAAAACTAACACGAGTGTTCAATGTCTTGCTCTAATACTGGGAGTTCCATGGTCCGTCTCACAGTATGAATTTGAATGTGTCCATATCTTCATCGTAATTTATAGAATTCTGACTCAGTCAGAATTCCCAGAGACACAATGAGTTTGCTTTTGTTTGGTCTCTATCGACTCAATCAAATCAATCAAATCAATCTTACTTGAGTTAAGCATTTGGCACCTCGGCTAAGGATATTTTATCCTACTAACCTTTCACTCCGAATTTTTTTACTCTAAGCTATAGACCAGTCATAGAAATAACAACCATTGAACAACTTATCCACCGAATCTTTAGCAATACCTTCCTTCACTCTTGTGAGCCATTTTTTTTTCTTTTTGAGATGCCTAAAACGTAGGAAATTCTAGGGTAAAAATTAGATGTGCTACGAAAATGTTTTGTGGTACCAAATTTGAGAGAGTAGAGTAGTTTACTGGTCAAGTCCTGCTACAAATATGTTACAAGTAGCTCTTAGCGTTATATATATGTGTGTTCTCTCTTTCTAGTTCTTGAAAGTTTGACATTTGCCTTAAAGGTCGCGAGCGTTAAGCTGAACAAAGCGTACCCAAGATAAGTGGACTGAAAAGATAAGATTAATGTTCTTAATTTAGTGCAAACCTCAAGCGCCACGCCTCCACTCCTCCCATTAATAAGATAAGTAAACCACAAGCGCGTCAACGTTAACTGGAATGCGGCGAACTTTATTCAAATATAAAGAAACACTGTGGTTTACCTTGTCACTCTCATATACAAAACTTTTTTTTTGTAAATAGCTTTAAATGCTCGATTTTTGTCATGATCTTAACCACTGGAGCTATTCAAATTCTTGCAAAACCGCAACCCAGGGTTTTTTCAAGGAAGTAATCTATGCAGGACGTCCCTAATCATCAAGGCGAAGTCCTCAACTCAAAGACCTTTCATCTCTAAAACCGCGCTCTCCAATATTACCCCTCTTCAAAATTCGTTATAGAAAATTTGCTCATTACTGGTTTAATACGCAAGATCACTTGGTATCCGTGAATCTATAACTGTCTATCTCAACGAGATTCTCTCTCATTGGAAAGGTCTTGAGCTTGTAGTAATGCTCTCCGACCGCACAGTTTATATTGCAATGTTGGATGGTCACAGTTTTCTTCCTCTCAAACTATTATGCACTGTTGTTTTATTACAAGGTGGATGGGTGTGTCATGGATTAAAACCTTGTTCTTAAGAGTGCTGACAATTCGTTGAAATGACATCTTTTAGTTTGATAATTCTCCTTGGATGATGTTTATTATACTGTACAATGGACGTGGCTTTAACTTTCCAATCTGTAGCCGACAAAAATAGTTTGCTAAGTACAAGCATTCAAATGCATGCGGTGAAAAATTACACAGATAGTTGTAACTTCTATTCCCTCTTGCGTCAGTGAAGAATGATTTGGACAAAATTCTAGTGCGATTACTTCGTATAGATAAAATAGACTAAGCAAGAGCATTTTAAAAAATTTTTTTTTCTGTATGAGGTGGTTCCAGCTTAACGAAATCCTGAAGTGAACTAGGTAAAGCAGTGCACTTTCTTATAGTTTAAGCTTTCGAGTCTTTAAAGTGTACCTTTATGAACCGATGCAAAGGCCGTTCCTTCTTATCAGCGTCTGTTTGCTTTCTGTACTCTCAGAGCATCAACATAAATATCTACAAAAACAGTTGACGTAATTTCACGCATAGAATGCACTGTAGCGATAACGCGACCGATCTACCACATACAGATTACGACTATATATGGATGTGGCAAATGTAGCCTTGGTTTGCAGAGGTTATCGTTCACCGAAAAAAAATACACGGTACAAAGAGACGTAGGCTTCACAGCAAATATAATTACGCCCTAGCGAGCATCGCCGCTACGTTGCAAGAGAAAGTAATGTTTTCTTGCGAGGCGTAACAAAGTAAACTGATTACGCAGAGAAGTCCATTTTAATATTCTTTGTCAAGTTGGCCCCCTTATAAGTAAAACATTAGAAAGCGACCTATAAAGCGTCGGTACTTACAGAAATAACAGACTGCCGTGAAATGATACCGCAAGTCCATTAAAAAACGTCTTTAGTGCAAGTAATAAAAAATTCCCTGCTTCAGTCGCCTTAGGGGAGAATTTGATTTCATTTCATGAACTTATCTGTATCTAAAAGTTACTCTGAATGCTTAAAGATTTTGTTATTTTCAGGTTAAAACAATATTATCACTACAAGCTACGTAGTTTTTGAAAGAATTAGCTGTTCAAAAAGATTCTTACGCCTTATGAACTGTACTGAGAGGTAACAGTATATTTGTCGTTCTGGGGTGTTCTGAGACAATGATTAATTTGTTTAAAACAAACCCAATGAACTCTGTCACTGAATGAATCCTTAAATCTATAACCCGGCAGTTTTAAGGAAGGCAATTAAGGAAGGCTGTAATAGCAATCTTTTCCGCCGAAAACGCTGGGAGAATTGTATTGGGACAACTGACAAAAACTTCTGTTTATCTCGTTCTATTTGATTGTGACTCATATAGGAACAAATGGCTGTTTCATTTTCGTATATAAGTGTTTAATGAATAAGGACGTTTAAGTTGTTTCTCTCTCAGCTGGATACGCGACACAAAGTCTTGTTCCCAATATGGAATGTATTGTGACTCGCATGACTACGCAAACTGCCTGATCTAAATGGGACTTAATTTTGAAAGTTTCTTTCTGGTATCCCGTAGTTCTTTTCTTTTCACACAATTGTCTTACTGAGAACGCGTTTGTAAACGGCGGTGCGTTGGAGAGATTTTGCTAGATGCTTGTCATAACTGGTATAAATCCAAAGGGTGTTTCAATTCTCTTGAAGTTCCTGTCTTAACCAGCCCAATAACTCCATATCTGAAAAGCTGAGTCAACTTCTTCTACGTCCCATTCCTAGCGAAACACACTCAAGCTACAAAGGAGCTACTGGCATTTGACTTATTGGAACAAATAGGCAAAGAAGGAGCGGCTTGAGAATGAAAGTTATCAAAGGGAAAATGTCTTTTAGGGGACAAATGAAGAAAAGAAAATTTTCATGCCCAGATGAAGTCTTTTCCAGCTCGGAGGATACTACCCCGAAAGCGGAAACCGAACCCAGAACTAGAAAAGTCTCGGCAGGCGAAGAGCTGACACAAGCCATAGTGAAAAGTCGGCGAAATCAAGTGGAAGCGGAGACTGTTAGAAGAAGATATCAAACCATGCCGATTTTTTCGACAGTGGAAGAAGGCCTAAGACCACCGAGAGCGGTTTCATTCTGTCCGGAAATTCTACTTCTTTCGGCTGTGATGGAAAACAACACTGAGGAACTGATTAAGATACTGCGAGAAGGAAATGTGAACGTAAATCAAGCAAACTCGATCGGAAGGCTACCAATTCACGAAGCAGCTTCGGAGGGTTTTGTCGAATGCACGCAGATTTTGATCGAAAATGGCGCGAATTTAACTCTGGAGTGCTCCGAAGGTTTGACGCCGCTAGAAGCCGCTGTTATCAGCGGGAACTTTGAATGTGCGGAACTTTTAATCAGAAGTGGAGCACCGATTGACAAAATCAAAGACGGATTCGTTGATCCAGTTCTTAAAGAAAAGATCCAGGCGGAAGAATGTAACAGAGATGAAAAGTAAGAAACTAAGAAAAATTACGCCGATGACAATGCTAAAATTCGCGGATGTCATAGCAAGAGAGGAAGACAGTAGAATATCAGAAAACGCTTACGGGTGTATTAACAATTATTTTTTCACTTCCAAGATTGTTAAAAAATAATTAATTCAGACTGAAAGCCATGTTTAAGGTGTGAAAAACGATGATAGCAAGAAAGGTCCGCGATAACACTTTACATTAGATATAGAGTCCATATATTAAAATGGTCCCACTACATGTCAGCCATTCCACTAAAATGGTTCGTTATGTTGTTTACGAATAGAGCACCAAAACAGCGCCACGGGAAGTAGGAACCTTTTGAAGTACAGAGGCGACTCATGCAAAACAAAATAATGATAGGATCTATTTCGGCATGCTTGCAGATTTTGGCAAACTTTGATGACTGAAGACGTTCTAAAAGTTAGGATTAGCGAAAGAGGCGGCTCATTCAATGAATTCCGTACACGTCCAAAAACTTACAATCATGACAAATTCTATACAAGATTAATCTTCACTGAACGTAACTCCGAAAGGGAAAGGAATAGATTGTCACAACAAAGAACTAAGTGAATTGAGGGGGGATAAAGGATTTAACTTTTTGGTCCGTCAGCTTTTGAGAGCAAAGAAAAAATAACCATGATGTTACTTTTTGTGGGTGTAATTCAGTTGCCAAGAGCTACTGAGTTATATATAATTCTTTTTCTCATAATGGCACATTCCCCAAATGCAGTAAAACCCCGCGACTAAGAACCTGGATTTTAAGAACCTGTTAGGCTAAAATTTGCCAGCTAAGCCCCCTCTATTTAAGAACCTGTTTAGCCTAAATTTTGAAACAGGTTCTTATTTTCTAAAATCTATGAAAAACTTCTGGATACTTAGGCAAATATAAGATATGTCAACTGAACCACCAAATACTCTTACTGAGCTATATTGTGTTTCTTTTTTTTGAAAACTAAGAACCTATTTAAGAACCTACATAGCCTAAACGTGTGCTAACTACCGTTTATTATAAGAACCAGTTTAGGCTAACTTGGAAAAATTTAGGTTCTTAGTCGCGGGATTTTACTGTCAGTACCCAAGAGGCATTAGAGAAGCGATGATTTCTGTTGATTTTCGCCGAGTCGTATTTAAGTAGAGAAACTAAAACTGTCAGGGCTGTTTAATCCTGCAAGAATACTTAACGATGCCATTATTGACTTTGTTGCTAATCGGGTGGATATGAATGTGCTACAGATAAAATGCCAGTGAAAAGCTTAAAACAAGAAAGGTTCTCTTGGTTTAGATGCGGTAGTTGTCACTTAGATGCTCCAGTCGTCTTTGTTTTGCTGTTTGGAAATAACTTGATATTCGAGTGAGAGGTTTTCTAATGGCATTTTTGCAGACGTTTGTTTAACTTGCTTCAAGATAACACAAAAAAGGGTAGATATGATACGGTACGAAATAATTACGTAATGAGCAATTTTTTTATTTTTTTCCCTTTCATGGCAAAGCCATACTTTACGATTTTCTATTTTAGATCATGGCACTTGGAACAAATTCAAAGCAAATGTCCCTGATTAAAAAAAAGGGGACTTTTTAATATGAATGGCCATACGTTAGACTTTCCTGGCTTCGACTCAAAAGTAAAAACTTACTCAGTGAATGTGAAGTTTTAATCTTTATACATTGCCCTTTTGCTTGAAAATAAAAGTGGTTATACATGAGAAGATTTCAAGGCTGTTCATATATTCCATCTTCTACAAAAATTCAACCTTGGGGGCTTTCACTTAGCCCATTAGCAGTTGTTGACTGTTATGCCGCCTATTGAGTTTGTGTATATTCTGCAAACAATTACCTTAATGCCTTGCAACTTCTTTCATTTTCTGTCTGTCTAGGGGATCCATAATACCTCAAAATTGAAAGATATACTTTTTAAAGTCTAATTATAGATTTCAAAAAATCTAAAAATTTACTTTAGCCTCAGGCTCTAAAGATAGCCACCTGTAAAGAGATGTACTCGGGTTCGCTCAGTAATGTGCTCCTCATGTCTGTGTAATGCTTGAAAAAATAAAAGTAAGCATTTTAACGAAGAGTTACTGGTGATTCTATACATTCCTCCACGTGCGACCACCTCTTGAAACTGACTTCTTCTCACCAGTGCAGGGGCGGATCCAGGATTTTTTTTAGGAGGGGGTGCACTCGTCTCTTATTCTACTTCAACACCGATGAACCACGTAGTTTTTTTATTTTTTTTTGCAGAATACCAGTTGTATTAGAAAACCGCAGGTCATCTAAGGGGGCGGGTGCGCACCCCCTGCACCCTCCCCCTAGATCCGCCACTGCAGTGACTAACCATGATCAACCATCTATTCTTCAAACTTTTCCCAGTCAAAGCTCTATTTGGCAGGAACCTTTTGCAAGCGACGACAGCGACCACTTTTTGGAGGCGAAGGGTGACGGATTTATGGGGACCCCTTAACACGTGACCTAATCTCGATGTTCGGTGTATGTACTACGTAACACAGACAGGCTCTAGCGACAGAATGGAGCTACTCTTACTTTGACTTAAAAATGCATACAGTCACGGGTGTAGTAAATTCTCTTTGAATAGAAGTCCCATTTTAGACTTGTTAAAGAGACGCAGAGTGGTTCGACTCTCGAAAAATATCACCGCCCGTAAGCAACCATTAGACGTGTTGGATGGGTGGTCGCTTATCCTTCCTAGTATAATAAATATATGCTCACTCAGGTTAGTTTACTGTAGGTAAAGTACAGTCTCACCTAACAATTAAAATAATAGGACGTTCCAAAGCGAATTTCGGCTTCCACCTCGGTTAGTAATTAATTATGGAAAGCAACACAGTTACCCATCCCAGCCATAAACATTAGCTTTCACCTCATTTGTTAGTTGTATCGACTAGACAATTCTTGCTGTGGAGAGAAAGATTTCGTCAATTCGCTGAAAAAAAAAGTTAAGTCTGTGATTTCAAGTGCCGCCAGATTGCTAAGATCGATTGGATGCACGGAGCTAAATATGTATATATTTATTGCTACCTCAGTTAGCAAGCCACTGTTCAATGATAGATGTTTCTCTCTTTTCTACTCAATTCTCACCCAATTGCGGTCCAAGGAGTCCATTGTTAAAATTAGGTATAGTATAATTTCTTTATTTATATTTAAAAAATACCTGCTACACGGTTTGCTGCTTGTTTATTGATTGCTACTTCTAATTAACTCTGTTAATTTAGCCGAGTCTAGCCTGCGTGGCAGAGGAAGCGAACTTGTGCGCAAGAGCGCCTGCCCGGCTTTCGCGCTTCTCGTGCGCCTGGAAACCCCTTCCCCTTCCTTTTCAAACACCCACCACGCAGCCGAGTCCATTTCGGGATGACTTATTGAAAGCAGAACAACTTACTGTAGCTTAAATAGGATAACGGCGCTTCTCTTTTAACCAGTAACAATGGATAAGATAAGATGAGGATTTTTCAGGTACAGTTAAAAAACATTTGTTTATAATGCCTTTAAGAAAAAGCTGCAATGGGCATTCCGCGGGTCTTTCTAATACATCTCTATACAAGTAAGTCCGCAGTTTTATTGTATTACAGGAAACTTTCAAAGGATACGTTAGTTGCCTAGGATTTGTTTTAAATTTCCTTGCTTAGGTCGCAGCTTGAGTTCTGATAAAAATTGCCACTCCTGATAAAACATATATATTACCACAACGCTTTAATTTTCGGAGTGAAAATTCATAAAGGAATTCTATTTGGAGTTTGGTACTTACCGTGCAATTGGAAAATATTGCTAAAAACCCTTCATTCTCAATTCTCTTAGGATAGCACTGATCAGTTGATAGCCACTCTCCGGCGAAGTGAAAAGATTATTGCCAACAAGGCAACCGAGCTAAGAAGAGAGGTCTTGCTCGGTGACTGATGGAATCCCGCGCAATGTAGGCAAAAACTCTCAAATTCTGCGTAACCCTCTAAAATTTGCATTTTTGACCATATTTGAGTATAAGTAAGACCCCATATTTGGGCAGTGATGTCATAATCTTGTATTTACACTGGTGGTTCGAAATTGGGTGATGCCGCGTGTGCAGCTGTTTGTTTTCTGTTTAAGAGGCCCTAACAGGTGAGCAAGCTTTAATACGATTTCTAGATTTGAAGGGGCTATTAGTGCTTTGGTTTGCTTTATAAATTAGTGCGTTTAAAGCAGCAGCCCATCAAGGAATCGGGTTTTATGCTCCAATTTTTGTCAGAACCAGCTTGTTCTTGGCAGCTCGATTTACATTGAGGTAGCGTGTTCGCTTCTCGACTCAGAACCAGGGTTTTCAGTGTTCTTTATTCCCTAGTTTGTAAATGGAATTTTTTGCGGTAGGTAATCAAGGAATAGGGTTGAAATTTAAAACGTTTATCAGAACCAGCGTGTTCTTCGCAGTTCAATTTACATTGAGCCGGTCCTCACCTCCCGTGAGGAATGCAAAGCATTTGAGGACCTTTATTTTTTTTAGAAGCTATTTTTGCCTTTGGAGAGATTTTTGTCAACCAGCGTGTCCTTTTGCAGCTCGATTTACATTGAAGACAGCCCTAAACTCCCATGAGGAATGCATCGAATTTGCGGACCTTTTGTTTTAAAGACCATCATTATGAATTATTTTGCCTTTCGAGAGACTCTTATTTCCTGTGCCACTCGCTCATTACATCTTCTTATTTTATTCAAGTTTATATTTTTATACGTTTGATACATCCCGCGCCATTCTTGCGCTTTTCACATATTTTGCTTACACCAATTTTTTTCATATGTATATTACCATGAGGAATATTTTTCTTTTCTCTTGTGATGCCGTTGATCAGAGAAAGCTCGGAATTTAATTTTAATTTTTAATTTTAGCAGCCAAAGGCCTCGCTTGATATATATTTTACTTTTTAAAAGGTTTGTAGTTTTGAATTTCCATAAAATATAAGTGCTAACTTGCTCCAATTTACCAACAAAGCTTCAAGCAATTTGTTGTCATTTCTTAATAGAATTGAAAGAACCTAAACACGCTAAAGAGCACATCAAGAAGGATTCTAACAGGTTTTTTTGTCGAGACATTCTGAAAATTCTGAACTAAAGCCAAATTTAAGCTCTAAACTCTTTTGGAGTGTGGAGTTCTCTGATCAATGCGATAAAACCATGATAAACACGTCAAAAATCCACGATTGCAATCGTAATTCGTCACCAATGATATTAAAAGGTAATCAAACGGTGTACTCGTGAAATTATTCTTTAATTTCACTTACTTTTTGTCCTAATCCTAATAATTTTCATACTTAAACTACCGTCTTCGAATATGAAAAGCGGAAGAAGGGTAGGCAAAGTTCCTAGTAAAAGTGAGGCTAACGGGGGCACATAAGAATGCCTTTCTGCGGGGCCGGGTCTGTTGACTCTTTCCAATTACTCCTTCAAGTTTGTGATTAAAAAACATGACCAGGAGCCCCAGCCTCGTTCCCATTCGTCCTCGGCCAGTGCAGACGTGAGGTCACCAGTCAGGTATTTTTAGTATCTCTCGTGCTCAAAGAGAAAACTCCGCAAGACATGACTTCGTAGGCTGCATTGGAACACATCTACTGCTAGACAAACATGCCTTGCTTGTTTATCACACTTAGGACCAAGCCCGAACATTATATAGTGAACACCAGACTCTTCCAGGCTGACCTGGCCATTAAAACATGTCTTTAGACTCCGGTTCGTTTGTACTCCTTCAACCACCGTACCATTCGCATCTCGCTGGTCTTTAAAAGCGCTGGTTTACCAGCGATATTTCGGCGTATTTTTTCCAGGGTTTGTTTTTGTGCTCTTACAGCGAGTTCACCGGTAGAAAAAGACTTGAAAGTACCCTTAACCTACCAAAAATAAATCAGCACACTTTCATGAATATCTACTTGCTTTCATAAATTTTCAGCATTTTCCACTTAGTTAGTAATAAAATGAATCAAATAAAAAAAACTGTCTATATAAGGGTAACATAATTACTGGTAAACAGTAATTTCCATTGTGACATACAAGGTTAAGGATCCCAACTTAGCCGGAAGCAAACTAGTTGGCTATTCACGAGCGTAACCGAGGAGTTAAACTCTGGCTAGACCCTCTGTAGGTACAGAGGCACGGATTAATCAGGGGTACCCAACGTCAATTTTCGGAAAATATCTGTTTGGAAGACGATTTGAGATCTATAATTCGGCGGAACATTTGTTGTAAAATTTCTTGCTTGCCAGCCTCTCCTAGGATTTTCGAACATCTAAAAAATGGTATAATCTGATTGCCCATTTTTAATGGCTTTTTACCCTAAAAAGGTCACCTAGAATTTTCGGGAACCTTTGTTCGGGCTGAAATTTTCAAAAAGGTAAGTTTTGATCCCTATAATTATCGGATCACTAGACTTTCAGCTAGGAAATCCGAACAGATGAAGAATTTTTAGGGGATAAAAATATGCCTATATCTACCGTTTAAATACTAAAATACGTTTAACAATACTATGTCTAGTGGTTTTGAACTATATTCTCGTTGGCTGCCCCTGATTAATTACAACAAAAGAAACAATACAACAAATACAACCCAATTGGCTCCTTTGTTTCTTTTGTGATGACGGTACCTGCAGAAAGACCCTAAACTTAGGACTACCGAGAACAAATCCAGCTAGCAGCTCAAACGGTAAACTGCAAAACAGTCCGTACTTTTGCGCATTCAAATACGCGTGAGCAGTCAAACAAAAGGTCTGGAACGAGGCTGAAAACAGAGAGCGAGACTGGGGAGAGACGCTAAACACGCCTAACATAAACGCCTAACACGCCCTATGGACGTGTGAGGCTCGCGCGCTTCGCGCGCGTAAGACTCTTGCGACACGCTTTACCGATTTCTTTACTGATTTTGAGAAAAAAACCGACTGTTTTGCAGTCTACTCAAACGGGGATTATACTCGGGGCCTCCAGATTACAATTTCAGCGCTCTGCTCAACCATGCCGCTTTGCTGAATCGAAAATAGATTACGGTTATAAAGAAATTGTTTGTAAAGTTGCACTTGTGACTTCTTCTGTAATGTATGGTGGCTCAGAGCCTTACACGAAAATCAAAAGTATATAAAATGTACTTGCCATATTGAGCCGGTGTGAGTTTTGAAAGCTTCCTGCCACTACTTTGACGAGGTTTCCAAGCTTATAGCTTCCACCATATCTAATATGACAAACAAAAACTGTTCTCATCATAGTTAATTGAGTGGAATGGTTATGAAACCCGTCAGACTCCTTTGTTATATGTTTTTGTGGACCTGAAAGTGCACAACGTTCAAAAGAATTCCTATCATTTTGATTGTATTGACCAATAAAAACGTTGCATTAATTTATTCCGTAACAATTTGCCAACAGAAAACAAAGGATTGTGCACTTTCAGGGTGCTTCCAACATAAACTGCAGCACTGTTGTTTTTATCATTGATGTTTGCCGCTTTTCATAACCAGTCTCCTCTAATAACTATGTTCTCATATAGCTCAAATAACACATCTTTTAGAATGGTACCCATTAGTTGTGAGTAAACACTCGTATTTTACCAGGTACTGTTTTACTTGTGATAGATCCAAAGTACAAATCGAGTAACCGTACCCTTGTGAACAATTAAAACAAATAAACTGGGGGCAATGCAATGAAACTTTAACCAATATTGCTATTGTTTTGGGCTATGTTCATATTATACAGGATAGCTTTTGCGTCGGAATGAAAACCATACCCGGGGTAGGGCTTCTGTTCACATAAGAACGGTGATTTTGACTTGATTTCTGTAACGGAGCGAAGCTGCGCAGCGCCGGTTTCGAAAGTGGAGCGTTACATATCGGAGAGGTGCTGCGTCACACTTAAGTGCAGTGTGAACAGGTGTTCAGACCGTAGCGGAAGTGAATAACTAGGAGCGTGGTCTGGAATCCACTGAGACGGAAGTAAATATTCAGGAGTGAGAACCGGGATTTAGTTCACCATGCAGATCGCTCCGGCATGATGTTCGATGTGCGTGAACGACTTGTTACGGAACTGCGCCGTTGCACGTAAAGCTATTCGGTATAGTGTGAAGGCAGTCTTAGAGATTATAGCATTAGCTACACTTGTAAGTTAGCTTTATTGGTCAATGCGGTTTCTTCTTCAAAAAATAAAGGCACTCGTCGGAAGTATTATTACAAATGAATACAATCTCACCTTCTTGCAAGTATTTTCCAATGTTTCACAATAAAATTCCACACTGTTTCTGTCTTTCCCTGTCCTAGCTTAACCTGCTCAATCCAGTAAAGGCTGTCTTGGAGTCGCACTTTGCTTTCATCTAAACTGAAAAGCAGATTCCTATAGAAGAGAAAAGAGTTCCCACATACAATTTCCCGCCTTCCGTATTTGAGAGATAAAACTCTTTTAACCTACGAAGAACTACTGTAATACGTTACTTTGACAAACCAATGGCTAGTCGACTAAGCCAAAAGTTAGAATAAAACGGTCAAATTATTCAATATATGTACTCTGTTAAAATATCTTTTATTGATGGGTGCATATTATCCATAGAACTAAAACCTATTCTTGTTTCAGACAGGCTTTGGAGGGAATTTCGAACCTAAAATAACTTTAAATCCTTCCAAGCTTTCACAGTGATTCCTTTATCTCAGGTCATATAAGCTGGTTCTCTATTTTAACGCTCCTCGGCTCGGCCACCGCCAAGACATGTGTCTTTCGCATTTTTTCCCTCTATAAAATATTTGCTAACATTACCTTGCTGTTATACAGTTAGAGCCGAATGACGTAATAACGTTCATCAAGTACTTCCGGTCAGCATCAAAAGGAGACTTTTGGTAAACCGACCAAAGGTAGTCCCAGTCTTCCTCGCTTGATTTATTGACACCGAATGAGAAAGCCAAATACCGGAAGTTGGCACCGACACTCTTCACACTGGTAAGAGGAAGTAAATATCACAGCCCTTTCACAGAAATGGACAGATGAAAAAGTGTAAAACAATACTGAGACCTGTTGTTGTTGTTGTTTCTACTTGGCTACCTTCCGGACACCTTCTGTTATTACTGCCAGCAACAGAGGCTATCTTATATCTTCCCACCAGCATCCCCACCATGGCAACAATTCCTAATCTACTCTTGATCATTGGCGGGGGAGGAGTAGAAGTATTTGAAAGGGTAGGGAAATCTTTTAGTTTAGGTATTTAAAGGGCCTCTAATTAGAATACTTTTCGTAAAGATACGCCATATCTGTTTAATTTATTAAACGTTACACGAAAATGACAAGTAGAATTCCTGCTTTATATATTTATTCTTACTACTAGGTATGCTATAGGTGTTCCATTTGTTAATGCATGGTACACGATAGGGGTACCTTTTTAGTAAAAAATCGTGTATAAAAATTTTCAGGGTTTGGTTCTCGCGGTGAAGCCTCCGGGTAAAAAAACTTTACTGAGCCCTCCCGCCCCTCGGGCTCAAACAAAAACGAACATTTCTCTACCTGTAGTCGTTTTCAGTTTATAGTTCCAGTTGGTGTGGATGTAAGACTAACGACACGTACCTTCCAAGAGGCTGTTTCTTTAGTTTGCTAAACAAGCGGGTGAAAATTTCCTGGATGTCCTTTCTTTGGCCACTTCTCATAGCTTCAGATAAAACGTCGTATCTAAATGATCTGAAAAAAGATGACTTTCGATAAGTTTTAAATCTTCCAAATTGTAGTATTAACTAAACCATACCTCGTAGCATCCACGCTTTTCCTGGCTAACTAGACGAGGTTATGAAATCTGAATTAATTTCAGAAATAAGGCTTCACAGAAAACAAAATAGCCTTGTAAATATAATTCAGTAAACGACGAGAAACAAATCAAAAGGGCAAATAGAGCAACAAAAACCAACCAAACAACCTTGTTAATCCCAGTTATGAAACAATTCACCCCTGCAGGCACTTTTAAAGTGAGAATCTTTGTTTATAATAAACGCCGAGTCACAGGCTCGACTACAGTGACTGAAACATCTTCAGCCAATAGGCCATTTTACAGTTGTGCATGTGCTTAGTGCCCTGGCCTTTGAATAGACGCGAGGCTGGCGGTGACCTTGTTTTGTTACAAACCTGCCTGCTTTTCAAGTGCAAATCGTGGTATTCTCATGCTAACAAGCCCGTGAACATGATCATTTACATATGAAAAACAAGAAGGTTTGTAACAAAACAAGGTCACCGCCAGCCTCGCGTCTATTCAAAGGCTAGGGCACTGAGCACACAACTGTAAAATGGCCTATTGATATCTACTAACCTTTCCTGGTCGTTCCCTGTGTCTTCAATGCCAAGGAAATCAATGAGATGGTCTTGCAGGTGCCAAAAGAATTTCTGCATGGAAGCAAATTGTGTTAAGTTAGATTAGAGGAATTTCTTTTATAAACTCATTTCAGAAACGCTCCGTTAGTAAATGAGATACCATTGAGCGGAGGCCCCGCTTTAAATTTTTTAACTATACAAAGTTAAGGCTACTAAAATCTTCCAAACACTCGGGGCTAAGTTGTATTTGAACTCTTTTAAAAAACAATTTTTAAGATTAGAGACTCAACTTTTTGAAGCACTGTTAGCATCAATGTCTCAAAACTGACGCATTTCCTGTCGTTTTTATTTTGTCTCCCTCGAGGGAAGCACATAGCAGAGACGCGCATGGGGAGTTAAGAAGGAGGGAAAAGGGGTGTCTCTTCCTTTCCCTTCGGCACTCCTTCCCGTGGTCGCCTTCTCCGAATAGTCTTCCGCGACCGTTCTGCGACCGCTTGGAAATAATCAGAGACAACTGGAGAGACGAGTTAGGTCTAAAGACACGTACAGCAGCAGCAGCGGAGAGCACGCGTGTGTTACCCTGCGTAACTGGCGGTTTTTTTGGTGAACGAACAGGGAAGTCATTGCCTTATCATCGTTCCCCCGTTGTTGCCTCGGCGCTCATTAGAGCTTTCGCTCCCCAACAAAACCGTCATCTAGGCAGGTTGAACATCAGTCAAGCCTTAGTCCCTGTGAATTTCCTGCTTCACTACCCAGGCGCCTATATGCGAAAGTAAAATGATGACGAAAAGAACCAGTTGCCACCAAGGTACCTTGTTTTCTGGGTCGCCCTTAATTCTTCAAAATCGAGGTATGAGGCAGGTATATTTCACGTTTTTTAAGCTTTCTTGGAGCATGGAAACGGAACGTTGTAACGAAAAGAATATTAAGAAAAAGGCTTTCGGTAAATCTTATTACCTACCTAAAACTGTATCACCATAAAAATTGAAACCTTACGATAGTCGTTGTACCTTGTACAGTTGCTTATGAGGTTTGCTAAACACACTCCAAAGACACTTGGCTGATCTTCTAGCCACGGCCCAGGGGACTGGGTGCAACTCTTTAACAAGGTACCGGGAAAGGTTCAAGGCAAGAATGGGATCCAACAAGCCTTGACTGAAAGGAATAAGAAAAAAAACAGAAAATTGGGCTTTCTGTCAGCGATTTTGGAATGACTGTTATTAAAAGAATCTGTCATCACACCCCTTCCTTTTCAAAAGACACTCAGGCGTTTTACTCATACCTACATATGAGTAAATGTACCGCGGATAATGTCCTGTCAGTGGTGGTAGGGACGTGGTTTTAAGGCCGTTTGTTTTTGAAAACGAGCCTGTTTTTGTCAGAGTATCATTACAGCAGACATGAGCCAGCACGGGAAAATAAGCACCACACTAAAGACCGGCCTTTGATCCGCTCCCGAATCGGTTAATAAAATAACGTGTCGACTTACCAAGAAAGAGTGAAAACGTCGTGGATTAAGACAGCTCTGTCAGACGGGCTGAAAATCTATAAATTAACCGAAAAGGTTAGATAGAAAGCACGTAAAAATCTCACTTAACGGAAGAAATACTATTTAACAATCATTCCTCGAGCCCAAATAGGCTCTGAGCAAGAGAAAATGAGCTATCTTAAATCATTCTCTCTTGGCTCTGAGTCAATAGCCCATGAGGCTGAAGGCCGAATGGGCTATTGACTCAGAGGCCATGAGGGCGAGAGGAATAATTGTTTTAGTAAAATCTAACTAGTTGGTCAAAAATATCGAGAATATAAAAAGTTTAGCTAGTTAAAGCTACACTTTAATCCTTTTTTGCCGCCAAAAAGCCCGCGCTTTTCGCTATTAGTGGGCTATAACATATAGCCTAGTAGTAGCTCAACCAATCAGAACGCAGCATTGATAATAGACCACTTGTTGGATTTTACTTATAAGTAATATTAGGACTTCTGGACGTTTCAGGTTATCTTCGGAAGTGTGCCGGACCTTCGTGTGATTTGTATTTAGTCGCCTCAATTGACGTTTGATAAAAACAGAACTTTTCGCAATTTTGACAATTTCTCAGCATCCTCACGCTCGGCGTTGTAAACTTCCTCAAATAGTCTCAACTGCAATTCACTAACCATTCATCAAAGTGTAATATGACCAATCAATAGGTACTAAGGTAATTGAATCACATGTACACCACCTCTGTAAACCCCAATACTAATCACCTGGGTTGATGAAATATTAACAAGTAGAATTAACTTTCGATTCAGATTCCTGCTCAGCTAATTAGTGTTAGCCTTTGATACAGATCTCTAATGATTATTCCATTTCACAAGTACGATAAAATATTTGCGTCCGATTTGTATGGGCTTTACATTGGCTCGCTTTCTGTTCATCACTGTAATCACCCATGCAAATCTCCCGCTCATGATTTATCTACCGATAAAAAGCGCAATTGTAACCTCGTGATCCTCCTCGAGCTGCATGGCAAGTTTGTACCAGTTTTCCTCATCATAATTAACCAAAAAGAATCCAGTTGCGTTGATATTTGCCATGATCCAGGAGTTAGTGGAAGAATCTTTTAGAGAGTGGTATTCTGTTCAATCAAAGAATCCAAAAATTAATTAAGCTTGTCTTAAAAGCGTAAGGTTCAATAGAACCCCATGAACTCAAATAACTTTCAACGACGGTACAGTCGAACCTCTCCATATGGACACCTCTCTAATACGGACACCTCTCCATACGGACACCTCTCTAATACAGACACCTCTCCATACGAACACCTGTCCATACGGACACCTCTCTAATACGGACACCTTTCCATATGGACACCTCTCCATACGGACACCTCTCCAATACGGACACCTCTCCATACGGACACCTCTCTAGTACGGCCACCTCTCCATACGGACACCTCTCCATGAGGACACGTCTTCATACGGACACCTCCCCATACGGACACCTCTCCAAAGGGACACCTTTCCATACGGACAAGTCTCTCAGACGGACACCTCTCCAATACGGACAGTTTCCTATGTACCGACAAAATCCTCATATATTTCCTCTTACAATAACCTCTATAATACAGACCCTCTCTAATACGGACAACGGTCGCAAAATCTCAGCCCTCGGGAGCAAATTCATACAAACTTAACGTCTTTATTACGGACACTCCAGGGACCAGGTGTCGATAATTTGCGGTATGTACCACTTCCGGTCGGTGGTTACACAAACATTTGACACTTTATCAGTTAGCAGTACCGATACCAGAACATATCAAAATGTTAGTTTTCAAAACTTACATTTATAATTGAAAATTGTAGTAATCGAAAAATACTGTGGCAATAGTCAATTCAATACGTATTTCTGTAGTCAGTGCTGTTCTATACAACTGTAGTAATCGACAATTAGAAACGAAAGGCGTAATTCAGACTGTTTCATTGTCCATTCAATGAATGAACACTCTAACCTGTCAGTGGGGTCTTAAAAGTGACGTCATCATGGTGACCTCTCTAGTACGGACACTTCGCTCTGTCCCTTTGGTGTCCGTATTAGAGAGGTTCGACTGTGTAACACATTTTGGTTTTGCGCATTCATTTTGCGCACCTGACAATAGCATCAATATAATTATAGTGAAAGGTTTGAACCCAGGAGTCATTTCAACTACAGTCCTATTCAGGACTACGTTCACCCGGACGATCAAACTCAACCTTTTTAATATTATTATAATTATATTATTTGCAACTTATGAAGGAATTTCACAAATCTATTTTAAGTAAGCATTTACAGAAAACTTACTTCCATTGGGATGTATTGAGACCCAACGTGGTTTCTGATGAGACTGGGTAATGTACGACAGAGGAACAAACCACCTCTTCCTAGGAAGATACAGCCCAAGTATGTTAACAAAAAGACAATAAATAGATACAACAGACCTTCCAGCATTCCGCTCCAGTGAACAACTAACACAAAGGAATCAGATCAAGGCTCGGGTGCACAATTTCACTCAAGTCACTGAATTTTGTGCACCAGAGCCTCGAATCAGCGCCTTTATTCACAGGAATGCAGGAAAGGTTACCATGTAGTCATTTGAGATATAAATTCGCGTCTTTTTTACTACTTACTGCATGCTAGCGTGAACACCGGGGCCTGAAGAACCCGGTTGTTCAAATGTTGGATAGCGCAGTAGTATCCAGCGGATAAATATTAGGGAAACCAATTGCGTTATCCCGCACCGGATAGAAATTTATCGTGTGGATAGTGTTATCCACCTTTCGAACAAACTGGGGCCAGGTGATTAGACCGACTAGTTACTCCGGCAGTACCATTATATTTGCGTAGATGTACCACGACGGTCGGTCGTGATTTGCTATTTCGATCCTCTCTGTTTCTGACTAGTAGTAGTCAAAACGGTGTGACCTACATCTCAACGCTGCAAGGTACGTAGCCAAGAATTGTCGCATAAACAACATTTCCTAAGGTAGATGAACTTTAATCGAGTTATTTTTCATTTTTTCTTTTAATTTATCCTCTTTTTAAGACCAGGGAATTTAAACTTCCATACAAGTAAGGAAGCCTGTAAGGAAGCCTGGGTTCCCTATTCTATGACCTGCAAGCAAGTTATTTTGTGACGATGGAGTAGCTGTCGCCGTCTTAATTTGATTTTAAGCAAGAAAAGGGTACACCCTCTGAAATTAAGCCGATGACCTGGTAGGCCTTCTTCCTAATTCCAACCGTAGCGGAGAGCCGGCAGCACTTATGTGGAGAGCTTGGAAAGTTGCAGTTTCTTAACGGTCTTCATGAACATGAACAGCAAAAGCAAAGTTATGCTTTTGACAATCAAAACTTAGATAATGTTGACAGAAAAAGGTAAATTATGCCAAGCAATGTTTTCTTGAGGAAAAAAAGTGCTTGGCAATTGTTTGAGTGAACAAACCTCGATCCATACCCCAACTGAGTTTTCACCAAAACACTGTAACTTTCTAATTTATTTACACACATACTGGAACTTATTGCTCAAAACCATTTATCTAGCATTTACAATTCATTTACAGATAGCCAGTCAACGTCTATGATTTCAGTTACTACTAAAATTGCAAAAATATTACCGGTAATGGATTCTTGTTGAAAATCCAAGTTTCTCTCCTGAACTGTTCAAGTTAACTATCCTAAGAAAATACTAAGCAGTTTGTTCTTTAATATAGCTGTAATCAAGTTTTGCAATCATAACCGTAAAACCTTAAAATCACTGTAAGTATTTTGCATATTCCACCAAAATATTGCAAGTTATTTTATTACCGCTTAAAATTTGTTTGCCCTCACTCAAATATCTGGACACGGTGGTTGAAGAAGTCAGACACAGCTATCTTACCATCGCTAAGGACTGCTGCAGAAACTGGTACATTAAACAATCCCTCCCTGTTACCATGGCATCCAAAAGTAGCTACAAACTTTCCACTCATTTCGAAAATCTGCACTCTGAAGTTTTGTGAATCACAGACAATGAGTTGTCCCGCTTTACTCACTGATAGGCAAGTGGGTCCATTGAACTCCCCGTCTCTCTTCCCCGGCTTGCCAAATTTGTACATGAACTTTCCCGCCCGGTCAAAAACTTTAACACAATTTTCACCAAAGTCTGACACTACTAGATGGTTATCATGTTGAATACAATGGAAGGGAAAGGTGAACGAGTGTGCTGTTCCAATTTTCCGTAAAAAACGACCACTAGTAGAAAATACCTTAACTGATTTGTTACGAGCATCAGCAATAATAAGATTACCTTCACAGTTTACTGATAAACCCAGAGGAAGGTTAAGCTGGTCATTAAGATCACCTTTGCCTCCAAACTGGCAGAGAAATTTACCCTGAGCGCTAAAAACTTGAACTCGGTGGTTATTACAATCGGCTACTAAAATCTTATCATCATGAAAAGCAACCCCGGTAGGTTCATTAAATTGTCCCTCTTGATCTCCCTTGCTTCCAAAAGCTCTTAAACAGGACCCATCACTACGGAAAATCTGCACCCTATGAGTTAGCCTATGAGTCACTACTAGTTCATTTCGTCCATTCACTGCAAACCCCCAGGGAAAATTGCATCTTCCCAAAGACAGTCCTGGTAGACCAAAACTTGATACATGTTTGAACTGCCTAGCTCTGACTTGAACCTTAAAAGGGCTGCCAAGAACATGGTCTCCATTCACTTTAACTGATGCCTCGAATGTCCCTGTTTCTCTGGCAAAGTAACCCATCTCAAAAGTACCATAGCCGTTGTCCTCGACTTGTATTTTCGTGGCACAAGCATTTCCTTGCCGATTTCTAATTTCTAATTTTACAAAGTCACGCTCTTCATAGCTCTGAACTCCTTCGGCAGTTCTTGTTGTCACAACAATCTGTGCTTCAAGCCCAACAATTGCTTCTTTGATTCCTTGACCCTCGGCACTTGATTGTTGCGCTACAGTGTTGCTTAGGATACTTCTGAATGATCCAATTCCTCCAAAGTCTACTTTGTCCATTAACATTTCGTTTTGAATAAAAACAATGTGATAAATCTTTTCAAGGTCACAGTTGACTTCTTCTCCATCACTGTAGTCTAGTCCTTGGAAGATTTTGTCGGTGCCAAATTTTGCGATGTCGGCATTTGTTCTTCTTTTTAAAAGTTGTTCAGTTTTCTGGACTGCTGTCTTAATCACTATTACTTGACTTTCAATCTCGCTTTGTTGGGTGCTTAGGAGGTGTAGAGATTCTTTTGCTTTCTTTTCCACGTCGTTGAACAATTTCTGCTTTTTAGCCTCAAGGATGGCGATCATGCTGTCAACAAAATTCTGTGCACCTATTTTAACGTTGTCTACCTGGGTTTGAATGTTTGCACATTTAGCCTGAATTTCTTCAAGTCTTTCCCTCTTTTGACGCACTCTTTGATTCTGAGATTTAATAACAGCTTTAAGATGTAAGTTGTGATCATTTTCAATTTCGTCCGGACGAAGCATCTGCACGGAACCACCGTTGTGAAGCGCTGCGAGGCACGAATAGCAAACGAAAACGTCGCAACTCTTGCAAAATTCCTTCTTTCCATGGCCTGGGTTTCCGCAAAACGCTGACCTTTTTTTGATCTCAAAGTCGAGATTTTCAAAATCTTTCAGTGCCAGTGCATGGTGTTCTTTATAAAATTTCATGCCGTTATGGAAAATGATGCAGTCGTCGCACCAAAATTCATGGCACTGGAAACAATAAGAACTGAATACACTCTTTTTGTCGCAATTTCCACACTTGGCACCGGTCGCATGACACTCCTTCCTGGCCAAAACGTCGAGCAGGCTGCTGATACGAAAGTTTGTAGGAAACGCTCCAAGGTTTCCATTTTCAGGGACTCTGAATTCCTTTCTACATTCAGGGCACGTAATCAAGTTTAGTTCAGTGCTGAGACGAGCTCGTTGAACCCCGTTTAAGCAGGGAAGGCAAAAGTTGTGCAAGCAAGGCAACTGCTTTGGTTCAGTGAACGAATACTTACATAAAGAACAAGACAATTCTTCATGAAGATTACCTAGCAAGGTCTTTATATCCATTGTCAAGATATCAGAGCAGATGAAATGAGGAAGGCAGTCAGCTATTGAGGTCACACTTCAATACAGTCCGATGATCCAGGACATAATATTATATTCGGGGTATGGTATCAACCAATAATAACGTGTTACTTTAACATGTTTTGACGTTGTCCGCTTTCTAAGAATGGTTGCCAACTATTCTCGATTTCCGAGAATGTTGACTACAATAGTGCGACCTAAGTGCAGTGTAGATCTTTTTTTTTCACGAGATCACGATTTGCGATTTCACGAGAAATTTCATTAACTTTAACTCGGTAGAATTTTTTAAAAACGTTTAGTCACAAACTTTGTAGAGGTACAGTCGAACCCCCACCAACCGCCACCACTACACAACAGCCCCCCGCCCTCCCTCTACAACGGCGAATTATTTTTTTGTCGCGGTGGACACGAGCTGTACTTTGACTCTTGTTGAAACCTATCTAGAACGGCAACGGCCACTAAAGCGCGTCTGCCAAAACAACCTCTCGACAACGGCCAGTTTTTTTTAGCGACTGACGGAACAAGAATAGGTAGGAAATTTGATACGTAATGCGCGTCGATGAAAAGTAGCAGAATACAGTACTTTTCATTGTAAAAAACCTCTTTAAGAAAATCCTTAGAGCACGCACCTCAGGTTGAGGGAGAGTTAAGAACATTTTTAGTTTGTTCATATTTTAAAACATTCGAAATATTTGCTACAAGGAATCTTCCCGTCTAACATAGCCCTTATAGCGAATGTTGCGAGCCTTGCTCATTTTGTCTTGTTGACATTTTGATTCAAATCATTACTTATTATAATAAGTTTTGTTGTGTATTTTATCAGTATAATATTATTTATGATTGGATTATTGTTATAGGCTACAGTAAGCGTGAGCTTGGTACAATAAATATGTTGTGCCCCCCGAAAAATAGGTATCATATTACAAAGGAATGAAAGAAGGGGAAATTTTTTTTTTTGTCTGGCAAACGGCCACGACTGCCTCAAACCGAAAAAAGAACCTAGCTACAGAGCATCCCGTATACTATAAATTATCATAATTATGATCCATACGAAGCGCAGAGCGTAAACAAAACTGGATGATTAAAGATGAAGAAAGTAGTTCCCTAACTAGACGTTACTATAGATGTAAACAGTCAGAAACAGGCGTTTTCTGGGCAGGGAGGGGGGGACATGCGAGCACTTGTGATGCACGAGACACAGGAGCCAAAGAAGGGAGTGGGGGCAGGGGAGACGGTCGAGTTTTTCCCCCTTACCCCTACCCAAACGTACGCAGTTTCTTCCAGAGTCGTGTTGCCTGTACAGCTGCCAAGGAGACTGCCTCCTCCTCTCTCCACTGTGTGCCCGATCTAAAACCGATCGCTTGGCCGCGAGAAAATTAACTATTAGCGGGACTCGATACGGAATGAGTAGAATATATGGTGCAAGTGCTTTTAATCCATTATTGGGCTTTCAAGATATTTATTTGTACTAATCCCATATAGAATCAATTATGA
Organism: Porites rus; assembly: GCA_964035705.1. NCBI lineage: Eukaryota > Metazoa > Cnidaria > Anthozoa > Scleractinia > Poritidae > Porites > Porites rus. Next base: position 8,827,802 of record OZ038002.1, read on the forward strand.
ACCGGGCGTCAGCCATTAATTTGTCGTTTTTATAATTTGAGAACGAAAAATAACCTTTTTTCAAAGAACCAGAGTGACTAATCTTACTTACCGGGATCTGAAAAGAAACTAAAACCCTAAACAAATAAACAAACCAAAACGACAACAAAAAAACAGACTATAAACCCTTTTAATTTACTTATGATTACCGAAGAGCTGGATTTTTCTCTTTGTCCCGTTTCAGTCTGATTTTATCCAGAAAATCCTCCTGCTCGATTACAAATGAGTTTCCTCGCTTTCGAATACTGACGATCGGAAAGCCTTTCTGGTCTGTCCAAACTTTCATCATTTCCCTGACATTCATATTCCCATTTGCCTACAACCATTACAAGACGACTTGTCAGTGTTTAACGCTATAACACAGTGTAGTTCATGTGACAGGACTGTTAGCAAATCTCTAACGTAACTGAAATCTCTTTAAGAGTACTCACTAAATGTGAAATTATGATACGAACAAGATGCACAATGAAGCATCGATTTTTTAGTCAACATAGCAGACTTTTTCATGAACAGTTCGCATTTTTTTTTAGCTAGTTATTAACAAAAACAAACAAGACGGACAAAAAGTGAAAATTTAACCATTACACCCCCTTCATTTCTTCGGTCAAAATGGGAATCATGGGGCTACTCTCTGCATGGATTGATCAATACTCTCCAATGAATAAACACACACACACAAAAAAAAATGACTTGCCCTGGCTATTCTTGCTGTGGAAATCTCTTTTCACTCAGTTTCAATAATCAGGATCACGAGTAAAATCAAAGCTATAAACTGTAGCTTGCTCGCAATGCTTCATTTTTCCTTTCTTAGCCCTGAAGGGTCGTTGACTATGTGCGTGCGTTGTGCCGGCTTTAACGATACTCGCGAGTAAAAGCGGGTTTTTAAGAAATAATTACCTCGCCAATGGCATCCCACAATTCTCCTGCATTTGCGTTTCTATATTTATGAACCTGTATGTAGCGCTGCGAAAATAAAATAATAACAACAACTTAGCATCCCAGATTGCCAGACGTAACTAATCGATGATCAATGACATCAATGAGTAATCGATCGTTAATCATAGAGTAGTGAACTGACTAGTCACTGATTATTGTGCGATGATCAATGGGTGATCGATAACTAATCGTCGACCAAAAATGTCACCTATTTTCATTGATGCTATTGATTACTCAACGTTTTCACATAGACTTTCCATCGATTACTCGCTGATTTATACGCCTCTACTTTTATAAAGCTCATCTAACGATTTTCCAGGATTTTTCCTTGTCATAATAACTGCCACGAGCAACAAATATCAGACTGTTTCGAGCACCTCCGGAGTGTGTCTATTATGATCTTACTCTTACCTTGATTCCATTCATGAATCTTACTTCACCGAGAAAGTTCTTGAGCATTCTTAAAATCATGGCTGCCTAGAAAGCATTTCAGCAGAAAATCAAGTCAGAAACAACTTCGGCAACGTCTCTTAACGTGCGTCAATATTAGCCAATAACATTCCGGCTGAAGGCTGCGTGCGTGTTGGCAGTAGTGTGCAAACGGATGCAACAACTCCCAACAATGTTGGGACCTGCAGTGCATCGTGGGAAGGATACAACCCATAAGTCTTTGTAAACCATGCGTAATGAGCGTGCGTGGCCCCAACAATGTTGGAAGAGCTGTGCAAACGGATCCAACATTGTTACGCTGTGCTTCGGCGATCACGGAACAAAAGAAATGTTGGGAGTTGTTGGCTGAAAAGTTTGACTGGTTTCAAACTTTGCGCAACAACACGCAACAACATCCAACAACATGCAACAGGGTGTGCAAACGGACGCAACATGTAACATCCAACAATGTTGGGAGTTGTTGGCTAACAATGTTGCGTCCGTTTGCACGAGGATTAACGCATAAGTCAATAAAATCGATACTTTATTACCGGTCAAGTCACGATCAAGATTATAGTATAATGTAATCAAAACAATAGACACTGTCTTTAAAAGTGCTCTTCAGGACTACACTCACCTAGACGAAATACTACAGTACACTTGATCTATTCTACTTACTTCATTACTAACTACAAAAAGCAGATTACAGTGCTAGTGGTGGACTTGTATGTCGGCAAGGGAAACAGTAAGTAATACGCTTTGCCATTTCAGGAGAGTATAAGCATGTCACCCTGAGGTTGACTTAGACCCTGTTTACATGGAGTGGGGGACCCCGGTCTAGTGGGGTAAGTTTCTTTTGTTTTGTGTCCCCCAGAGCGTGAAAACAAAAGAAACTTACCCCACTAGATCGGGGTCCCCCACTCCATGTAAACAGGCCCTTAAAGGGGTTATGTCCCGCTATTTGTCTTCTTTTTAAAATACTACAACTTATCTTTGCATTAATTGAATCCCAAAATTAATGGTCCAGTTTTTTTTTCTATTCTTCTATTCTATTCTATAACTGTTTCCTGCCGTCTTTTGCTACGGATAGCAGGGGTGAACGTGCATTGAAACTTTTTCAAGTTTTAATGCTACAGTGTGTATGCCTGCAAAATTCACCAAAACATTTTTATGGTTATTAGTGTTCGTTAGTGAAATTTGTTTGATATGTTTTTCATAACAATACAGGAGCATTTTTGTATGGGTGAAAGCACTAAGTAATAAGGACTTTAGCACCGAACTGACCTAAAACAAAAATATCCTCTTAACCCCTGCTCTTGATATTGCCCTTAAGTATAATCAAGAGAGGATAATCCTGTTTTGGTATAATTAGAAAGAATGTTCACTGATTACCTTCTGATAGGAGATGGTGTCAAATATGTCATCAATCTCTTCAGGTCTGTGAACCTGTACACTGATTGGATGAGAGGTCCATGCTGAGTCAGCTTGTAACCCATTTAGCCAGCTTGTGGCAACAACTCTTTCACGCTGGAAAATAACACACAGTACGGTCTTTTAAACCTTTTTCCTTTATGGTCCAAGGCCATGCCCAAGGCTTGCGTTCATAATTCAAATTCCGACCAAAAAATATTTTTCAGGTGTATAACATTACGTACCCTGCTAACCGAAGTTTCTTTCTGACATGGTTTTTAGCATTTACGAAGTCGTTCGCGTCTTTTGCATTAAGTTTATTGAATTCCCTAGTAATGAATTATCATCAACATGATGGTTATTTTGTGTTATCATGGTCTTTTTTGGTTTTAGTTAACTGCAGCCCGCAACTGTACATGATACAGTCTATGGCCTGTTTCAAAGCTCGTGCTGCTGCCGTGCAAATTCGTGAGCACGGTATTAGGGACCGGTCATTATTTATGTGGGGGGGTTGGGGGGGGGAATCATGGGGTGGGCTAGGCCTATTTTTTTTAGAGAAAAGGGGTGGGCCAAAAGAGAATTTTACGATGATTGGGGGTGGGTCATAGTGTGTTCCAGACCAATCTGCACTTCCTGAATTTAAATACCGACTTGAGCGTTCATACTTCTTCCAGTAATGATGAAAATGGCAATAAGCGTATTCCCGATGATTGGCAGCCACGATCAAATATTAAGACGCTCTTCGAGCAAGGGAAGTTGTCAATTAATGCATCGGATGCTATCACAGAATTTTCCTCCAAGTTCATTGTTGACGGAAAACTGGTGAAGAATTACATTGAGCACTTGTCGCAACTGCAAAGTGTCAATGAGACCCGTAAGCAAGAGCGAAGAAAAGAAAAGCAAGTTCGAGCCTTAAAAGATGTACATTGCTATGACTAGAAAACACTTGTAGGGAAGGGGGAGCTTGACACTCTGCAAGTCCCCGAGTTGGACAAATACATTGAGCATAATAAACTTAGCAAGAACGGAAAAAAAATCGACAAAATCAAGCGAATAACAGTACACTATTATGAAACTTCAAAGGAATCTACATTTCCTTCAAGCGTCAGTGTTGGTGAGGACAGTGATGAGAGTGACAGTGACAATGACCTTGTTTTGTGTGATGAAAGTGAAAGCGAAAGTGAATCAGATGATGACAGTCATACTGTAACAATACAAGAAGGCACATAGACAAGAAGTGGCCTCAGAGTAGGACACTGGTCCACAAGATATGCTGATTTCGTTCAGAGAACAGGAACTCCTTATAGAGGTATAGATTGAAGAGGGTTGGGGGTGGGTCACCTCTTATATAAGGTTATATGGGGTGGGTCAAGAATTAACTAATGGGCTTAAAGGGGTGGGTCACGTTTTTTCTTTCATACTAAAACCAAAAAAATCCCCCCCCCCCCCCCACATAAATAATGACCGGTCCCTTAGCACGACGTACGCGTTAGAAAAAAAATCTTGCCATTGCCGCGTAGCACGGTGTACACAATAACATGGCAGTATCATTACCGTGTTCCATTCATTGAATCCAGGTTTCACTCCAAATTCATCTTCCAGAAACATGGCAAATCCTTCGTTTAACCATAAGTCATTCCACCATCGCATGGTTACCAGGTTACCAAACCACTAAGAAAAAAAGAGCAAAAGGACGGCTAGAGAGGGTCCTCCGAGAGCTGTCTTTCTCAAGAGTTTAAATAGAGACCTTTAGATCTTAAGACAAAGAAGATTACACGTACGATATTTTCTCAATACTATTAAAGTGGTACTAAGTATAGTGCTCACGCTTGAACCTGCGTGATTTTGGCGGGAAAACGTTTATAGCTGTCTTCAGTGGTGGAAACAAGTTATCAAATGTTAGAGGTTTTATTATTATGCAATCGGGAGAGGACTTAACCTCCTTCGATAAAGATAGCAGTGCTTACTTTTCAAGTGAAAAAAAAATTGTACAAATACGCGAAGAAAACAACTTTAAGTCAAATCTCTGTTGACGCAGTCACGCAACGACGTATGAAACACGCATGTTTCACAAAGAGCTCTGCACCGCTGATCATGATCGATACACATTAAATTTCATTGGAGAAAAAAGTTCGTAAAAAGTTATCAAGCAATTTCTGTACTTATTGAGACAATTACGATCTTAGGCTGGCTCTGAACAAATTATCCTTTATATGTAAAGGCTAACAGATACTGAATATAATCACCTGATGCGCCAGCTCATGTGCTATGACTTTGGTCAGGGAAAGTTTAGTGTCAGTTGAGGAAAACCTGTCATCATACACAAGATGGACTCGCCTGAACAACACTAATCCCCAGTTCTCCATGGCACCCATCAGGAAATCCGGTACAGCAAGTAGATCTGAAAGCATAGGGCGATGACAACAATATCCTGATTGATCACTCTTGTCTCTAACAATTTCATTATGGTGCTAGCCTACTGTCTCTAAAAACTGTATTAAGGTTTTTTGTGCCTGACTCAAACCATCCATATAGATAATACATAGATGAGACATAGATCATAATCAGGAACCTGAAATAGTTTTAATTTTAGTGAATATCTTATTAACCGCATTTTTTTTTGGTCTGTACTGTGAGATGCAAAATCTCGTTTTTATTTATTGCCCGAAATCATGGTCAGTAACGTCTGGTACGGAAATCGAAATTGTTTACTGGGCATGCGTTATTGCCTGAAGTGAGAGGTCAAGTTTTCAACCTACAAGTACTGTACGAGATAAAAGTATTTCCTGGCATTGTTTATACTCAGTTCGAGAAGGAAACAAGCGACAATTTTGGGTCATTTTGTAAAAACACCTAAAAAGTCAAATCAAAGCATACCAAGATTCTCCAGGATTTCAATGCTCTTCACGAACCGGCACAGCTTGGCTTTTAAAGGAATACTCACCAAGTTTAGGAAGGGGGAAAGGTTCCCCGAAAAGTTTTTCAAAATGAGACAATAACTTGACAGCAACCCCAAGAGCATAATCCAAACGTCCATGGTCGGTGGGTGGGGCATGGACGCGAACCTGTTGATAAGAGTAGCAAATACAAGTCAATGTATGAGAACTAAACCTTTTAAAACGTTTTTGGGTTTTTAAGTTGTATATAGGAGCTCGTAAAGAAATTATTGCCTTCAAATATTTTAGCATGGAAAGTCCCAAAATATATAACACTGGTGTAGAACTACAGCTAATTAACAATTATCCCTCGAGCCCGAATGGGCTCTGAGACAATAGCTCATGAGGCCGAAGGCTGAATGGGCTATTGACCCAGAGGCCATAAGGGCGAGAGGAATAATTGTTTTAGTAAAATCTAACTAGTTGGTCAAAAATATCGAGAATAAAAAAAGTTTAGCTGATTAAAGCTAGACTTCAATCCTTTTTTGCCGCCAAAAAGCCCACCCTTTTCGCTCCTAGTGGGCTATAACATATAGCCTAGTAGTAGCTCAACCAATCAAAGCGCAGCATTGATAATAGACCACTAGTTGGATTTTACTAATTCATAAAACACTTCTAACAGGTATGCCATCGATTTGGTCTCTAGGCCCTGGTCTCTTGCTTTGCTCTTAACTAGCTCCTCGCTCGAGCTTTCTCTCACAAGAACTTGCGGCGCTCGCCGCTCAAATGAAGAGCTTTGCTTGCAGTCAAGATGAGTCGGTTTAAACGTCGTATACGCCCTTTAGTGTAAATACAACCTTTGTTGACAGACCAGCGAAAACGTTTTGCTCGCCACAAGACAACTTACCAAAACTCCAGAGTCAGTCTTGCTTTCTTTGTATTTGAAGTCCACTACTGCGAACGCCACAAGATACGAGCTCATGTTGACACTGGGCGCGAAATGTGTTTCCACAAGTCCATCTTTCCTGACGACACACCGGACCCGCGGCATATTGGACAGGGCGTAATACTGCTCAGTGTCATGAATTATAGAGATGTTGAAGGACGCTTTAAAAAGGGGCTCGTCAAAACACGGAAACACCTTCCTGGCATGAGCGGGCTCAAAATAAGTAACAGCTACTGTCCTGTTAAGATTAAAATAAATATAAAAACCAGATGACTCAATGATTGTAGTAGTTTTTATGACTGTCCCATAATTTCACTGTTCTGACATACTAGGTCGAATCGTAGACCTACAATAGGTTAGATCAAGAGCCATTATGGCTCTTGGTTAGATCATGTCTTTATTGCTCTATCATACCTCCAAAAATCCTCACATTGCAGGGGTAACACAATTACTGCTAAGCTAGCAGTTTTTATCGTGGGCGAAAAAAGTTAAGAATCTCTACTGGCCGGGGGTAAACTAGTTTGCTGTTGTCAAGTGTGACCGAGGAGTTGAAATCAGGGACCCAGGATTAATATTCCAGCGCTTCAATCGCTCGGAATGCTGCCTCCTACTACCCTCCTATTCCTTTTAAGCTGTGGTTTGGTTGATGGTGACCTCACAGTTTACTAGAAAATCTAACAGATCTTCATCCAGTGTAGCCTCCCTGCAGGCGTTCTTTTGCCTCGTCGCCCAATCACAAAACCCCTAAGAACGTTTGCGTGGCAGGCTACCTCCAGTTCTGAGGAATGGCTATATATGTCACTGGTTGGACGCACGCCCCAGTACGACGAAATCCCCATATGACGCTCGTGACGAACCGCGAAATAAGGGCTCCTGCGAACACACCGTTATAACGAGTGACCGTTCTTTCTCCCCTCTTTGAATAAATTGTATGGAACAGGCCCTGGTTCTTCCAAAGTTGAATTCATTTACGTCATTTACATGGTAGTGCTATCCACCAGATAAATCGCTACCAGTGGATAGTACTATACACGTTTCCAACAGTGGTGATCACGGATAAACATACCTCGGATATAGTGAAAAAATTCCCACTATACCTTGGGACGTCATAATGTTGGCTAACACTATGGCTTGTGAATAAATTGCGATCTTTCTTTTATGTTTGGGCTTTGTTCACCTATTCTTATCGAGCGGCAGCACATTCTTTCTATACAATTCAAATGGTACCAATGGGGATAAAATACTCCAAAAATTAAGTCATGTGATAACCACGCACCCAGGGATTCTCTTATCTCTTTACCTTCTCTTTCCCTCCAATGAGAAAAAGAACTGGGAACGAGCGATCTACGGTAATCATTTGCCACTCTCAAACCCCGTAAAATTTATCCACCTTTTTATAATGGACACCAAAAGTCATTTCCTCGTGTTCTTCCTTTTTTGAAAACTAGCTAGACGCCTTTCTAAGACGGACACTTAGTGCACTGCTGTAACAACAACTGAATGTCCGTCTTCAGTAGAGTGTGACCTCTATACCTAGCTTACCGGGACATTGGTATCAAAGCAGATAGATATAGATGCTTGTGCGGCACTAGTGGGCTATGGTTAATAACTACTCGCTTACCTTTTTTCCCCATTTTCAGTAGAATACGAACTCTTGTAAAATCCTACAAGTGTGTCGGAAATCTTCGACTTGAACTTCAATCTAAGGAAGTACACTACCCCTCTACGAAGGTGTTCTCGTAGCTCAATACAGAGCTGCTGGTTTTTCTTGAAGCCAAGAATTCTTTCTATGGCTATTTTATTCTCTGGAGTTTGCCCTCTTTTTTGTATAGACACGTTTAGTATGTCTAGCTCTGCCGAATGGAGAATAACGAAGCGTGTTTTATTCTTACAAATAATTTCAATGGTAGCAGTTCCGCCATATCGTAGAGTTGTTAAATTCACTCGTAAGTCTAGTTTATAGCTGAGCGGTTTTAAGTCATTTGGAAGACGTTCGTCTTGGTGAGGAAAGTTCTCAATGCTCTCGACAAAGTGAAACTTTGTCTCTTCCCCTCTGGTGCGGTGTTTGGAGAGCTCTCGCGCATGCTCAGTAAAACGAGGTAGAAAGTCGTGCTTTGCTAATACTCCGATTAATGCTGCAGCCAAAAGGATCCAAAGAAATGAAAATGCAAACTTAAATAGCAGCTTGTATTTCTTAGAATTCCGTGAATTCAGTGTTTCTCTGTTTCTTTCTTTCTCTTTTGCCATTCTGTTGCAACTTGTCCATTCAGGTTTCAAAAATTTGCCTGAAATATCAATGGCAATAGAAGAAAATTTAAATAACACTTTTGGTCGATTCTCGCTTTGGGGAAGCACTCCCCGTTAACACAGACAGCAGCTATGTCTAAACCTCCAGTAAAAACTACGAGAGTTAAGTTGAAAAAATATCGCTCTTCGACCTGTCGATTGGTTTTTCCAGCGTTCTAACCAACTGATCCAGGAGACAAGCCGGCAGAGTGGTAACCTGTTCCTTAATCTGCAATCGGCGACAAAATTAGTTGAGACACTTTGCCCTAAAAGGTCTTTCTGATGTTTTAACGACTTCGACAGGCGGAAAATAAAGCTTTCCTTTCCTCACACCCTCTATGCAATGATGCGCCGCTGTTTGAGCTACCTGTAGGAAACAACAAACACCACTTTGAATGGAGGAAAGGGGAAGGGGTGTGGATTGTTTTGTTCTCCGAAGTTACCCTAATTTGTGGACAGTGTCTCAACAATTTTGTCACAGATTTTGGATATTGGAAAATTTCCCTCGAATTGAAGCTTTTGAAGCTTAACTGATCGGGAGTATAGGGAGGGATGTGATAAAAGACTGGTTCATAGTCCGGCCCCAGGAGCATAAAGGTTATGGGTTTCTGAGCCGTCTATTTCTTCGCACTTTTTTTTTTCCAGTTTATGTCACGAAAGCAGAAGGGTGTGAAGAGTAAATAAGGCATCACACGACGTCCAGAAAAATCAAGAGATCGTAAGGAGAGGAGAGAGAAAACGCTTATCATATTCCGTGCCTTGTACAGGGAATGTCAACCTCAGTTTTGAGTCATAAGAACAAAAGTCAAAACGTGACAGATGCGATGCGTTACGGTGTCGCGAACCGTGAAATAGTTGAGCGTTGTAGTGCCCGCCCCCTTCCCCGCCTTCCGGCTCTCCCCGCAGTAGTACAGACAAGAGGCAAGCTTTGACATACAGTCAAACACCGTTAATACGGACACTGAGGGGGCCATAGACAACGTCCAAATTAAAAGGGTGTCTGTATTAGGTGGGTTGGATTTAGAGAAATGTAAGGGTTTTCCGTCCCCAGGGACAAAGGAAACTGTCCGCGTAATAATGAAGAGTCCGTATTAAGCCGGTGTCCGAACTGCGGGGGTTCGACTATATATATTAAGATATCGGACAGCACAATTGGTGCCCAAAGTTTAGTTTTTAAATAATTTTTAAGTTGTCCGAATGTGAAAGGCAGATGAGTTTAGTACTGTAGTACGTTTGTAAGTTTCATTCTGACAGGTGAATAATTAACTCACCTGCAATACCTGCAATGTTATGAAACTAATCCACGAAAATAAAATTTCTTATTCGGCTGTTAATCCAGGAGGAAAAATCCACCCTTTTTAAAATCCATCAGCAAGTTGCTAACATCCCCATTAAAAAGGTTTTGAAGTTGGTTACCTTATTAACTTAATAAGTAACAACTACCAATTCAATAATTGTCATTGGTCATATATGGCCTCAGTTGGTCACAGCCAGTTTCCAGAAATCCCACTTCTTTCAACTTTCTTGCTAAAGCTACCTCCAATAAATCATCAGCTCACCGTTTTAGCCAATTCTTATCTTTTCTGTTGGTCGTTTTCATTATGGTTGCTTCTAATCCCTGTAAAGAGGCTATGATTCGTGAAATACGTGTTAATTTCACAAGGCTGTTATGAAAGGCCCGCGATCGAGCTTCCTTGACAAAGAGTCAGCGGTTGTGGTTTGTCAAGAGGCGTTCAATCTCATTCAAGGAATTTTTTTCGAAGAAGATCTGGTGACTCTCATCGCTTTTTTGCAACATGAGCCTACAAAATATGATTCTATGGAAATTGGTTAAGCTCGTTAACCTGGAAAAACTTGCTATACAGACCTTTTTTCTTCTTTTTTTCGAGCAATTTGGCTAGTGCTAGCTAGGGTTGTTGTTTTTATTTTCCACAAGCGCGCTAGGCGATCTAAAAGGAGAAAATAGAAGGTCCGTGAACAGGCTGGCTATTTTCGTGGTGTTAACAGGGTTAAGTGGTATGATTCTGTGGTAGGTCAGCCAGAAATGAAGATAAGGTCTTTTGCCCATTTTCTGGCAGCTATGGGGTTGAGTGGACTTTGAAGCCAAAGAACGAGTTTGGCTTGTCCGCTTTACTAAATTCTCAGCGAGATTCTTCAGCTTATTTAAAACAAAAATCGACTCTGCCATTACACCGGAATACCGGCTAACAGTAACTGTCCATAAATCAAACACTGAAAACAGAAGATCCGACACCAAAGACTCGTAAAAACTGACGTAAAACTACATTTGGATGACACTGGAGCTACCTCTTAACACACTTCTTCATAGGTACGTTATCGATACCGTACGGTGTTTGTTTTGCAGAAAATGCTTGGTCAAACTATAAAAAGGAAGACCTTGGCTAAGACCTCTCGTCTGGCTCCGAAATACACTTTACAGGTATTACCTGCTGCTATTTGCCAGGCGTTTAAATGCATACGTTGTTAATAGAGTCTTCTTGTAGAAAAAGCATGTCAAACTACAAAACGAAGACTTCTCTTAAACGCTTTGTCGCTCGCTACACTTTAACTGGCGTTGTGAGACACGTTATCGATATCGAATCGGTAGGGTCGTAATTTTGTAGCAAAAGTTAAGGTCAAATTACAAATCGAACCTCGATTTTTCTGAGACCCTGGCGCTTAAACGCTTTTCCAGGCGCAGAAATACAACGTGATATAGTTAGGGTCGTTGTTATTCGAAGAATATAAACCCCGGTCAAACTACAAAACGAGGACCTTTGCTGTTGCTTACGTTAAGGCTTATATCAAGACATTGAAACCAATAAAGCATATATCATCCAAGTTTTACATATAAAAGATTCCTAAAAGCTAGAAAGTGAAACTGAAAGAAGTTTGATTGAGAAATTCTTCATTATATTGTGGAAACAACATCTATAAATAAGGTTGCCGTATCTGTTCTGCCGCCTTTTTATATCTGGCGTTTCTATCTAGTACTAACCCTTATCTATTTTAACCCCACTTGTCTGCACTCTGTATTCCGTAGTCCGTCAAACTTATTCTAAATTAAGTCACACGAATCAAAGCAGTTTGTCGTTTGGCAATGAACGTGTTCCAAATTCAAAATTGTATTATATTCAATTCAGGATCATTAAGCCGAGCCATGAGACTTTGATTCTGCATGGGGCGCTCTGAAGTACTATGCATGTCCTGTACTGCTGATGCTCTGTCAGCGTCAGTTTTTTCTTTATGCCTCTTTTGACAGCTCTTACTTTTTCTCTTGGCTTGTGAACCAGAAGAAATCTTTCTTGCCCCTTTAGAAAGTTGACTTGAGGGAGTTGCCAGGTAGTAGGTAGCATTTTCATACGAACAATTCCTCGCATTGCTTTGGTTTGAACTAAATTGAATTTCAGTTTCGCAGTCTACATATTTGTTATACCCCTCCCTTCGCTCTGTGTTCCTTCGCATGGAGTTGGAGTTATCGCCTTGATCAAGATCACATGAAAAGTTTTCATAGTTGTTAATGAAAGTATGTTCGTTGGATGCTGTATTTCGTTGTAGTTTATAACGCACAATGTCATCTTCTTGATTCACTGGGCCTGCCATGCTTTGACCTGATTCGCGAGGATCTGAATTGTGTTCTGTTCTTTGTGGCATTTTAGTAGAAATGGGGCAAACAGCGCCTGAAGCCACTTCAGTTTTGTTCTGACATTGCCTCAGATGTTTGTTGTCTAAAGAGTTCTGTTGTATTTTACCATTCATGGAGTTTCCGTCATGATCTAGTGATTTCACTTTTTGGTATTGAGCTGTGTTCATATCTTCTTTGGCATCTCCCTGTGGGTTGTCAGAAACATTCTTTTGTTCTAGACGAACTGCCCTGTTTGGGTAATCTGCAATAAGCGAGTCATCTTTTTTGTTAAATCCACTATTAACAACCTCGCCTCCATTGACAGGGAAACTAATAACGTCATCATAGATGAAGTAGTCATCTTTGTTTTTCATGATGGTTTGATCTTCATCGAGGACGTCGTCATAGTCATTTTCAGCCTCACTCTTGTGGCTTTGAACGTTACTCAGATTAGAGATCAATATTTGATACTCTGCGGGAAAATGCTCATGCAGTCCAGCATATGTTGCGCTGTTTTCTGTCTTGGACGAATTTCCATTTTCGCAATTCAAGGTGCTTCCAACTAACTCTATAGAGGAGTAGTGAACGCTGTCAGTCCAGTTACGTTTGGTACGTTTCGTACTTTTTGTCTTTTCAACGGAACATGGATCTCGTAATATCGTGTTCTTTAATTTTATTGGTGTCGATGGAACGTCACATTTCATGTTTTCGGGATTTGAACAGTTACTTGCATTAGGGATTGACGTTGGCTGTGCTTCGATTCTTCCCATGCCACCCATGGGACGATTTGCGTCATCACTGCATCCTTTGAAATTAACACTGTGTGATCTTGTGCTCGGCGAAACATCAGCCGAACTGTAAAAAAGACTAGATGACCTGCTTTCTTTAACGGGAAGACTTTTAGACAAATTTCCCCTATCAGAGTTTTTTTCCAAAGGGCTCAAATAACTCGAACTACCGTTTGGCATAGTTTTTAAAGACTTTTCAAATCCCTCTGTTTTCTCAGTGACTGAAGTGCGTGTTATTGTTTTTGCTGTATCGCGCGAAACGATTGATTTATTGTGCATGGGCGCCAAAAGTTGCTCAATCGACAAAGGCAAATCAACTGACTCGTAGAGAGGGTTTTCAGTTTGGCTTTTAGGGTTTAGAGGCACCGTGAAAGCATTCTGACAACTTTCGATGTCTTTCTTCTCTCCCGATGTTTCACAATAGGTGGATACTATTGGTTCTTCGTACCCTCCACGGCACTCTCCAGTGTCACGGAAAAAAGTGGCAGTTATCCTGCCGTCAGTTGTATCATGATATTCTAGCCTTCTGTCCAAGGAGCCTCCTTCAGAAGAACAGCTTGCGTAATATTCATCATCCACACCATAGCTTGCTGATGCCGTCTCCACATATTTGTAATTGTGCTTTGACGTTGGCTGAGCTTCGATTCTTCCCATACCACCCATAGGACGATTTGCGTCATCACTGCATCCTTTGAAATTAACACTGTGTGATCTTGTGCTCGGCGAAACATCAGCCGAACTGTAAAAAAGACTAGATGACCTGCTTTCATTAACGGGAAGACTTTTAGACAAATTTCCCCTATCAGAGTTTTTTTCTAAAGGGCTCAAATAACCCAAACCACCGTTTGGCATAGTTTTTAAAGACTTTTCACATCCATCTGTTTTCTCAGCGACTGAGGTGCGTGTTATTGTTGTTGTTGTACCGCGCGAAACGACTGATTTATTGTGCATGGGCGCCAAAAGTTGCTCATTCGACAAAGGCAAATCAATTGACTCGTAGAAAGGGGCTTCAGTTTGGCTTTTAGGGTTTAGAGGCACCGTGAAAGCACTCTGACAACTTTTGATGCCTTCCTTCTCTCCCGATGTTTCACAATAGGTGGATACTATTGGTTCTTCGTACCCTCCACGGCACTCTCCAGTGTCACGGAAAAAAGTGGCAGTTATCCTGCCGTCAGTTGTATCATGGTATTCTAGTCTTCTGTCCAAGGAGCCTCCTTCAGAAGAGCAGCTTGCGTAACATTCATAATCCACACTATGGCTGGCTGATGCCGTCTCCACATATTTGTAATTGTGCTTTGCAAAGAATGAAACAGGGCACATTCTTTCGATATCTTCTGTTGTGTAGTCTCTCTTGGCATTTGTTACATGAAGGGCATTCTGCTGACAAATGGACAAGTCCAGTGGCCACTCTTTTTCTTTGTGATTTTGTAACCACAGTTCCATGATCCAAGATTTCATTGGTTCCCTTGGGGATAACAAAGTTTTGTTAGGCATTGCCGTCAGTTGCCACGACAGTAAATGTTTATTGTATGCATCCCTCCCTCCTTTGGCGTCCCCTTGACTAGGACGAGTGGGATAGGTCACCTTTATGCAACTAGTAACCTGCAATCAGGCGGTCCTTCTTCCCTTTTTCTTTAGGAGGCAGATTTTTGCGATCCCCCGAAAAAATAAGGAACGCCTAATCACAGGTTCGCCTACTAGTGGCTTAGCGACATAAAAGGCAGTTTTGTATACTTTTGACTACAACCACCAAGCTTGGCACAGACGTTCCTTAGGTCATGCCAGACAGATTTAAAAGGGGAATCAAAAAGGTAAACGGTCCAAGGGTCAGGAGAGGAAAGGCAATTTTAGGGTTAACCGAAAAATTCTTTACTTCGCTCTACAAAAGCAAAGGAAGCATCCGAAAACAGGTTTTTTATTCTTTAAGTTTACGGTATTTTATGAGAGGGGACGGCGTATGGGAGCCAACCAGGCGGCGAATGTACTTTTTTTCTGACTGAATTTTCTACGGCATTAAATAGTCGAATTAAGATATCTCATAACTCGAGAAGAGCTCCCTCTTGAGTTTCGCTAAAACAAAACTGGTGTACAAGGACTGTGAGAAGCGCGACAAACATTGAAGTGAAATTTTTGACGCTTCAGTATTTTCTGTTGTCTTTGACTTAAAAAAAAAAACAAAAACATGTAGCTGTTTTATATCCTTATTTGGAGAAATTTGCCGTCTTACTTTTGCAAAAGAACTGCAGACACAACATTCTAGAAATGCACTGGTGCTGATCAAACGGCAACAGCCAAACTGATATCCAAAGCCTCTCAGAAGCGTAGCGTCCGCAGTGACCAGGGACCGACTCTTTTCAGCCTTCGCATCGAAAGCCAACGGCGGCGACGACTGCATGGACAACTCGACAAAAAGCAGCCGTACAAGCTGTCCTCACCTGAGTTTGACAATCAATGTTCTACTAAGCACTCTAACCCAATTAAATGCTTGAATAAAGGGACCACACAGACTTCTCCATCAGAATCGTATGATGTCATTTAGAAAGACACGGCCAGCATCTGTGCATGCGCTACCAGTGAAATCCGTGACAACGTTCGATGATTATGCAAGAGTTGCTTTGCGCCACTTAATACTGGCACGCTAAGTAACACTTCAATAACAGACATCGTATGAGATGGCTACCCGCTAAGCTTGAAAGAAGCTTCTCGTTAGAAGAAGGGGACAGGAGTCAGAAAGGAGATGGCGAGGCACGTGAAGAGGCATCGGAAAAGGCTACTGGAAGTCATTTCTGGGCAATGCATGCAGGGAAGAAGAAAAATTCTTCAGGTCAGTTTTCACTTTTCAGGTGAGCAGATACTCCTTTCCTGCCAACAAGCACGTAGTAACCTAATCACAGGTAATTGATGAAATAAGCGCTCTTGATTTTAGGTGAAGTGTGGTCTCATCAAACCGTTTTCTAGCCTGCGAGCAAGCTCTCCTATTTGGGCAAGCGAAGCGAGCCTCGCGAGAACGCGCGAGCGCGTTCTCGCGAGACTCGTTTAACTCGCCTAAATAGGAGAGCTTGCTCGCAGGCTAACCGTTTTCGAAATGTGCAAGTGTGCCGTGGAGAAGGGCACAGAGAAAGTTCTAAGCATAACCAATAAGGAAACAGTGTGGTGGTCTTTGCTGTGGCGGAGTACAGTAACCTGTGCTGTGACATGTGGATCGAAAAACATTTCTTTTACATTTCTTTTAGCCGCACGTTTACTAGAAGATTCCGTGGGACGTTTTGTCTTTACTGTATACTGAAATGTCCAGGAGACCTTTTTTTAACAAAAATAGCAATGTTTTGGAAATAGAATGTGAAAACAAAACCTCCAAAATCGTAGGTAAGTTAGTAGAAAAACTTCGAATATCTCAGACGAATGGAACGGTTGTCCACAAATTTTTAACCTTTTTCGAACTTCTGAAATCTCTGGGGAATATTTGCTTCCTCAAACAGTTATCGAAAAAGTCCTTGGGTGCCCCTGTAGAGAACCGTGTCTTCAACAGTATCTGTCATCGAGTGATTTGTTGTTCGTCTTTATGACAAAAACATGTCTGCCAGCAAGGTCAGCGCTTCAAGAAGAGAGCTCTACACCAACAAGGGGCGACCATTGAAAAGTATTTTACCAGTGCAGGTGTGTTGACGTTGACAAAGAGTGTGAATTCTATCATGAGGCGGTTTGTACACAGATATTCCTAAAATAATTGGTCAGTTCCGTTTTTACCCTCCCTTAAAATTTCATGAATCTTTTCGAAAACACCGTTTCACGGGAAAGTAATGGACCAAGAGGGAGTATGGACGACCTTAAAGACCCCCCTTCTGCAGCCATCCAGCCAGCTGGATAAAATAATCACTAGTCCAAATTACTATACATGCAGTGTCTACGGACTAAAGTGTGTGCAATAGGTCTATATAACTCAGAGTTTCCATACCCCAAACTTAACATATTGAAACATATACCGCCGCGTTGTTCGCCAACTCAAAGAGAATTGCTGATAAGATTAACTCAGGTGCAATTAATTCATTACCTTGCATTACATATATTGGCACCTTTTGGTAATAAATTACCTGCTTGTAAGGCAATCAAAGATGGCAAGGAACGGTGGTCTTTGTGCAAAGTCGTACGCCCAGCATTGGTGCATCAAAATGTACACCCAGTCAGGACATCCTTCTGGTCGCTCTAACTGTCCCTCGGGTCCCTTGTGTCTCATATGCATCAGAATCTGCAGTGAAGATCAACACAATATTCTAAGTGGTGGCAAACCAAAAGTCAACTCGATTAACGACTTCATGAAAAAATTATGTCAATAACCATCACTACAATTGCAATGAGAGCCACTGGAACTGTCCCTGAAAGGATCAATGTTATTCATTGATGAAGGGTAGACCTTATCCAAATAATGCACTCCTCCGGACTACCAGGATTCTAAGGAAGGTGTCAGAAATATGAAATAGCAAAGCAGGCACGTGCACTCGACTGACAATTACCTCAAAATTAAAGCTTCGGACAACTTGCTGTCGTGCCTTTGAAAACCCACGGCATTTAAAACCTCCATCAGCCATGAAATTGACAATAACAATGATTAGCAATGATCATGATGACGATGGTATGATGATAATGACGCCAAGTAAGCATGCGAGGACATGAATGAAACTACCAACATAGGCATCTAGATATCTGTTTGAGTGCTAAGTAATACAAAATTGTATTATTTTAAATGGTACCTAACCTACCATTTCTAGATCAAAGATTGTATGCGAACATTCGCTACGGTTCTCAAAGTTAAAGAAAATATATGCGGAATTGCGGAGGAACCAGAGAGGTGAGATCGGGCGTCAGCATGTAAAGGCGCACTCTTGCACCCACTTCATGATCAGTCAATGTTTTTGATCACACCTCGCCAACCCAGACCGATGACGGCACAAGTCAGATAGACCATGACATCGGGACCTACGTCCCCTGCTCTTTTCGAACAATGTCACGGTTTTTTTTTACGTCCCCTTCCAACTGAAGTACCAGATAAAGGAGACAAGGCCAACGGTTTAACGTCACCTCCCAATGATACGATCATCTGAACTGAGATGTTAGGTATAAGGCATAAACTACTATGGTTTCTCCCGTCGCTTCAACGATGGGTGAGTGCCCAGCAAGAGAGTACGGCACAATAACCTTATATCAGTGTTTGATGTGACATCTCATGTAGAAATGCAGGCCTAACCAGTATTTGCAGATCTGGAGGCAGACATACACAGATGTTGTTTCCATCATGATCAGTTGGAGATAGGTTTGACCTGGCTTTGCGCTGGGCTTAGGCATCCAAGTACTAGTTGACCGCTTTGCCTACGCTGCCAAATTATTCGGGCTAACAGTCAGCTTAAAGAAGGCTGAGGTCATGCACCCACCACCCATTTCCTATACACCCGAAAAGAGGACCCCGCTGTCATAATAGACAATACCCCTTTAAATGATACGCCAAACTTTTGTTACTCAGGTAATATCGTGTCGTATAAAGTCCAGCTGGACGAAGAGATCACCCAGAGACTGTCCAAGGCAGGTTCAGCTTTAGGCGAAAGATCATGGTATCTTTCTGGCCACAAAGATTTAAGGCTATCAATCAGCAGTTCACACCTCTCTCTTAGATGGCTGCGAGATATGGACATTCTACTGGCCCTATATTAAACAGCTAGACGCATTTCGTCTCCGCTTTCTTTGTTGCGCAACTATAAAAGGCAAAAAATGAGATTCTCGCAAGATCTGAGTATAGAGTCTCCTTATCCAAGCCCAACTGAGATGCACTGGCCCATGTAGTGCGCATGGTTGTCACTCGCCTAGTCTAAGTCCTCGTCTATGGTCAGCAAAAAAAATTCTGGTGCTAGGACTAAGGTCGCCCACTGCTCCGCTAGGAGGAAACTCTTATGGCCAATTTAAAAGCCCACAAGCTAAACCTGAAGACATCGGATCCGGAAGCACTGAACAGAGCTGAGTGGAGTAATTAATGCGACCAAGCCGTTCTTGACTTTGAAGCAGCCAGGATCACCACCCTAAAAAAACGATGCTACAAGAGCACAAACATCTGCATATAAGAAATATCTCAATAGTTGTTCCCTGTCTTTGGTCCTGGCTTTTGGGCGTAATTGCCATCTGTCCTAAAATGGATTCGCACACCTGATGCTCTCGGATGCTTATAGCGTAGCCGAGAAGTAGAGTGCAAACAGGACCTTCAAGTTCCACTATTAAGAAGGAAAGGGTTCAGAAGCTGAACCTCTTTCCATCATGATCACAGAGGCCATCATACCATCATGGAATGAGATTATTAGTTGGACCATTTAATCTGGACCACCAAACTTATGCAGAACTTTCCAAGGGGCATCACGATTAACTGTATCAAATGCTTTGGTCTAATCAACAAAAAACGTATACCGGCACTGGTTCTGCTCTCTAGGATTCTCTTGAATCTGACGGGAAGCGGATATCTTGTCAATTGTCCCTCGACAAGCACGGAAGCTCCATTGTGATCCAGAGTAAACAGTATGGCACAAGGTGAAAAACGATCCTGTCAGGCAAGACTTTGCGAGTACTTGCCCCCAGTGGAGATCAGAGATACGAAACGATGGTTGTCGCAACACTGCTTGTTGTATTGATGTAATATAGAATCATCTTTGTACTCCTGAGGGACTTCACCTTGATCCCACATGTTCTGAAAAAGTTTGGTGAGTGTCCTAACAAATGGAATGCCATCAGAGCCTGGTGACTTTCCGGATGACAGCGGTTTTATGGCTTTCGTCACTTCCGACAGAGATAGTCCAAAGTTAAGCAGAGCCAAGATGGCACGTTATGGGAGAGAGTAAATGATGTCATTGGTAAATCTTGAGACTTGATTTAGAACTTTGTTGAAGTGCTCTGTAAGAAGCACGGTGTTGTCAGATGTGAGAACTGGTGCGGAACCACCAAAAGTAAAATTACGTTGACAGCAGCTTAGCCTGCTTAGGTGTTCTTTCTCCCACAATAGGCTCTTTACGGTTATCAGTCTGGTCTACAAGGCGTGTTTTGCCTGGTCGGTACTTGGCCGTAGCTCCAAATGATGATTTAGCCGAGATGTACTCCTTATGTGCAGATTGCATTTGGTCAATAAGTTGTGTAATATCGATCCTGTTCGTTCTCACTCAACCAGTCCAGTTGTTTGCACTAGACAAAGCCAAGTACCTCAGATGATTTTTCATGTTAGATGCTTCAGATGTTTCCATGATTCTTCAAGACTCAGCATGTCATTATTCACAGCTATCAGGGCCGATATTAGTTCATTACACTTTTCTTTTGCGTTGTTGATAATGTCGAGTTGGTTTGGTGTTATTAGTCGTTTTGAGAGCGAGCCTTAATGACTAGTCTGTGGTCTGACCAGCATTCTGCGCGTCTGAGTGCTCTGCTTATTTAAACGTACATTTAGTCTCTCTGTCGTACAAACATGTAGCCTATCAGGTGACAATGTTTGGATTTCAGGTGCACGTATCCAGGTGGTTTTGTGGTTATTGGCTTGTTAGAAGACTATATTGGTGTTTCCGAGTTTTAATTCTCTGCTTTTTGTCAGTAGGAAGAGGAGGTGGCCATTAGAATTCTCCTTTCAGATACCATGCTTCCCTACAACGCTTTTCTATGAATAGCTAGCTATCTTCGCCAACTCGGGCATTGAAACAGAAGGAGAAGGTTGTCTTCGTGTGACATTCCTCTGATTGTTCCACTGAGGCCATCATAAAGGGCTTCTTTCAGGATTTTTGAGTGTTAGTCATTGGACCATAGGCACATACGATGGCTACTTGCCAGTTCTAGGCTTAGCGACATGAGTCTGTCATTGATCCCTTACGGTAATTGGTAGAGCTTGTAAGCCAGCTGAGATCATAAGGCAAACCAAATTGTTCAGTTTCCTCTTTGGACTCTCCAATCCAAAAACATTACTTCTATCTCGCACCGACCTCCTCTCAGTGAGACTCCTCTGCAAGTGTCCTCTTATTCAGTATGTCAATGTTGTACCTGCTCAGTGCTTTGGCTTTGGTTGCGCGCTCTGGTCTGCTGTCACTGTCTAGTAGTGCCGGTCCTGAGATTCCACAAGCCGAAGATCAGTTTTCTTGTCCCGGCAGCTTGTGTCAAGGTTGACATGTTTTCTTTTCTTGTTGTTGACATGCTTTTTCCCTTGTGAACTAGCAAGTACAACTGGAGCAGGCTTTGTTTAAGGTTCCTTTTCAAATTCCTGTCCCCAAATTAGGTGCGAAGGGTGACTATTCTTAATGCTCTGGTCACCTAACTCATGTATAACTACCTTCTCGCGGTATATTCCCTGGGCTGTACCCAAAGACAATGGATTAGGGGTTCTGTTCGGGTGCTACCGGAAAGAAGGCAAACATCTGTGAGTAAAGGATCTCAGTGAAAATCGCTCCAGGTGGAGTATGCGCCCCCTGTCGAGTACAGTCAACTCTCTGTAAGACGGACACCTTTGGGACTGGCACTAAGTGTCCGTCTTATAGAGAGTCAAAATAAAGGGAGTAACTCTTGAAAGGCAGGGACCAACTCTAAGTGTCCGTTTTACAGAGGTGTCCGTCTTATAGCGGTGTCCGTTAAGAGAGAGTCGACTGTATAAGCTATTGAAAAGCCTGAAAAAAAGGGACTGGAGAGAGCATTGTTGCACCTATAAGGTCTGCTCTGACATGAATTCCACGTTTGCCTTGTGGGAACTGACCATGACACCCCATGGCTGCCTGCGTGCAGGGTTGAGGCTGAAGTCTTCAGTAGCATCCGTTGCCGTTTCTCCATGCCCACAAAATTTTTGGAGATGAGTGACATGGTGTTAGTGCCAGTGCCTTGGTTTACTGAACAGCCACCACAATAATGAATATTATTATTATAGTGTGCATGGTTTATGCAGGGCTATAGTGCCACTAGCTCCTCCATCAAACTTGTACTGGTCTGATGCAACTTGTGCAACGAGCTCAGTAGTTAGTGCCAGTATGCCATGGAGGATAATATTTGAATGGACTGGTCTCGGAGAGCACTTCATGGTGTTAATGAGGTAGAATGAAGCACCTGAAACCGCCTGAAGCTCTGTGACTGAGTGTGGCGACGAATATCCTTCATTTCATTCTTAAATTAAATATTAATCTTAAATTTAAATCTTTTTCCTTTTTTAAGTGTTTTAGGGCACAAATTTATTAGCGTATGTCTTTTTAGTGCAACCTCTTAAAATACAGCATTTATTTATACTTTGTAAGAAAGGTAACAGTTGTAGATGATATCAGTTTCACCTGATCTTCTTGAAGACGATAATACGGTTGCAGGTCTTCACCAGATATGAATGACACGTAGAGCTCCCAGGCCAGAATGCCAAATGCCCATACATCACTTGCATGCGTGTAGTATCCATCCAGGTTCACTTCTGGAGCACTCCTGATTAAGATCGAAAGTATGCGTGCTGTTATTGTTAGAGTATCAAATTACACAGTTTTAACGTCCTGAGTTTCAACTTTTAGACGGGTAACACCTTCATTCAATTATTGAACAAAATTAAGCACAATAACTGGAATTGTCTGCCAAAGCCGAAGGCGGGGACGGATACCTCCAAATTGAGGCCTTGATAATTCTTGCTATCGTGGGAAAAACGAATTTAGTAATTGGTTTATAATGCATATACTTAAACAAGAGCGGGCTAAATCATACTATCGAATGCTAAATAAATTGTGAGAACTTTATATATTTGTAAGCTTAACTTTGCTTGCAACCCTAAAGATGCAGGGCACGAGTCCAAACGTTCCCAGAAAAAAATTACAAAAACTAACTCTAAAATATATATGTTTTTAAAGCT
Organism: Porites rus; assembly: GCA_964035705.1. Classification (NCBI taxonomy): domain Eukaryota; kingdom Metazoa; phylum Cnidaria; class Anthozoa; order Scleractinia; family Poritidae; genus Porites; species Porites rus. Next base: position 8,851,008 of record OZ038002.1, read on the forward strand.
TAAAATAAAACTTTTGACAGTTTTTCGCGTGTCTAAAACTATTGCCCGTGAAATGACGCAGATTTTGCTTGCATCAAAGCTATTGTGTGGTTAGCTGCGTGATCAAAACCAAACGCCCCTGTTACGCGGGCTAATTTAAGGCTTAACTTTTCTATTTAGAAGGGACTTATTTCCGAACAGTAACCATTTTAGTAGGACAGATCAGAAAAGGTGAGGGGCATACAAAATATTTTATTATTTATATTTTAATTTATAAGTATATTGAACTGTCTTGGTACCAAGTAAATCTCAGCTTCAAAAAATGATTTTTTCACTTGATCTCTATCATCATCCCCCACTTCAGGTAGAATTTCATGAAACAATGAGCGACCGGATTTTTGTGGTACATTTTCTGATGACCGACTCTTTTGTTCTTTTCTGAATTGATAGGCTTGACGAAACGAAATGTCTTCAGTCCAGTTCGGTGTTTGTTTTTTATGTAGGAACTGATCTGGAACAGTGTGTGCACTTAAAACATCTGGCATTTTAGGGAAATAGCCGTTGGATGAAACATAGTCAGCATTCACTTAAAATAAAATATTTAATGCTCGTCTTTGGAATCAGTTTCCGTTGAAGTTCACTCAACAATTGTAAGGCCTATGAGTCACGCAATCTGACACAATGTTTATGGCGAGTTATGGCTAAATTCACTATACTACAACAGACAGGATAAAATATACAGCTGCCTCTAAGGCTATCAACCAGATAAACTGATTCACAGGAAAATCGAAGGCTGTAACCTAGTGTAAGAAGGCAAAGTATATTTGGGGTAAGCAGGGTGTAGTTGGGTTTATTAAGGTTGCCAAGGAGGACGTGTATACGGGGTAACGGGGAAGTGCCTCTTGGATAGTAAGGAGAACGTGCACCTGGAGTGACAAGGGGTAAGGGTGTCTGGGGTGGGAAGTAAACCTTGGGTAATAAGGGGAAATGTGTTTCACACAAGAAGGGAAAGGGTCCCGGTCCTGCATGCTATTAGTTGGTTTTATGTTGCTCACCAGCGAGAAGCGTCAGATGGCATTTCAGCGTTTACAACACAGGACTTACTGGTAACTTCGTAAGAGCTCGGGGAAAGGGATTTTGAGCGACCTAGACGGCCAACTTGTACCTGCCAAGAGAGAAAATAAAATGTATTAGGTTCTAAAATTCAAAGACCTTACGTAAATTCGTATTCAGTACTTGCTTTGAATGCTGCGGTCGTCTTTTTAAAAATGCACATAGCATCTAGAAAAAATAGAAACCGCCCGCTGAAATTTTATAACACAGCATTTTCATATTTCTTGTTTTCATATTTTTACTAGGTCCTTAAACGGAATAGTGTTTTGAAGGCCACTGGTTTGTCCGTCATGGGACATAAACCCGTGGAAAAGTTGATTGAATGTTCACTGATCCTAAACTCAGGGAGTATTTGAAATGACTGTTAAGGTTAAGTAGGTTTAATTACCTTGTCTGGAGAGACCACCGTGACATACATAGCTCTCAGATCCCCATGTACAATGTGCTTAGTATGAAGGTAATGTAGCGCGGAAGCCACCTGGGACAGAAACGTCACAATGCTTTCTTGTCGACAATCCCTTTTAACAACGTAATCCTTTAAATTACCTAAGGTGCTCGCCTTCGAAGTCTGTGAAAAAATATTAAAAATCACTTAACGGGCATTTAGCGAATAAAGCCGCATCTCTCACTGCCCCCTCCCCCAGTCCACCGCTGGAGATGTTTCTAAGTGTTAGAAACCAAAAAGG
>OZ038002.1:8857785-8860285 GCA_964035705.1 Porites rus
TGTCTATTTTGTGACCGTTATATATTTTCTGGGATAACATTAATTGATTTACCTACTTCGTCCTCAGAATCAACTCAAAAATATCGCAAAAAAATTATGTTAAAGAGGTTGCCACTTGTTATCTATAGATAATGCGTTTGCCAGTCAGATAACAGAATGTTGGTTTCCACTAACAAATCAAAGTTAAAAAAACATTATATATCAAGACCTCAAATGCATTTATTTTTTACCCTTCTCAGTTTTTTCCATCCGTGCCATCGTTTGTACTTGCTTTGTTATTTGGTGTATTTTATGCGGAGACATTATTAAAATAATACTTAATTCAGTTTGATTGATAGTTCCTATATGGCTGAATTGCATGACATCTTACAAATCTGTAGCCTTGCCAACTCGATCATCAGCAGCTCAGCTGAGTCTTAAGTTCAAATACGTATAAAGCAGGACTGCCATATTCTGAAAATCAGAATTAAATCCCTAAAGGAGACTAATTCGGGCGTGACTCGAACTTAATTTGGTTTCTGAGGGAAACAATACTCTAGCAAAGTACAAACAGTCCTAGGGGACACCTTAATGCGTAAGAATATTGAACATTTTCGTCTTGAAATCCCCAATCAAAAGTGAGACCTCCCTCCCCCCCAACTCCCCCTTGAGGGTGCGCCTGCGTGACGTAAATAACAACATAGGCAGATTCGGAAGAATGCCTTCAGTCCTGTGAAGCTCGTGATGGAACCCCTTTGTGTACACCAAGAAACGAGAAATACTTCGAAGAAATAATACATGAGGGACAGAAAGCGAATTGTTAAGCAATAATTGGAAATACCTGCATCATTGAGCATATTTTGAAGGCTTTCTTTCAGTTCAATCAGACTCTTTCTTTTGTGAAACTCGCTATCACAACACTTCTTGATCAACTCAAACTTCTTTTCTTCGATGCATGTTTCATGAGGCACAATTCCTCCATCCCTCACAACCTTGAGATATAGAAAAGCAAAATAAAGAATGTGCATGAGTGTCGAACCTATGACCTAGCAGGCTTACTAGTCCACATGCTCTAACTGTTCTCATGTATTCACCAGGCTCAAACTTCACCATCACATCTCTATCAAAGAATGTGCATCTATAAAAGAGGTATACCAGACAGCTCATACGAGACACCGAGGACGTCGATAAGGAAAAAAGGGCAAGTAAAGGGTACTTCAATAAGGAACAGAAATGGGGTTAGCCTTCTGCACCGGGAGGTCCTTTATGGCCCACTTGTCATTCCCCTCCACTCGATTACCCGGCTTCTACCAAAAGTATTTTAGGCATGACACTCATAACTAGGTGTGAGAAGTTGGATGGATTATTAGCATCACAAATCGATAACTGCTGCGCATAATTGCTAAAACATTGACCTACATAAGAGGCCACTTCCTTGTCGTCTGAGATGTGCTTGTATGGAATGCACCCATGGGTGAAAACTTCGTACATAAAAATTCCAAACGCCCAGGTATCGGATGCAGTGGAATATCGATGCTTGGTAATACACTCGGGAGCTTTCCACCGCACGGGAAGCTCGTCGTCTGCGCTTATATAAACTGGGACACCATCATCAGCAGAGCAATAGTCATATGTTTCGGCTGAAGTTGCACCTGTAGATAATGCCAATATTGGGTAGTTTCTTGTTAGGGCTGGCTTGTATTTTGGCATAAATGGATGACGAAACATTTTAATTTATATTGTTAGATAAGATTATTTTACATAATAATAGAGAAAAATTCTCCCCCTTTAAGAAAATTTTGCGCCTTTTTTCAATTTTACCGTTAGTCCTAACCGTTTGTATCTAGCTCTTATAAATATTATCACCCTTGTTTTTGCCCTACCAGTTGAGAAGTAATAAAAGCCATAATGAGGACAAAAGCTGAGCAGATATGGTGCTTCAACGCAAACTAATTGTAATCTAAGTGTACTGAATCATCTGTGTCATGTACAATCTCTAAGAAATCTTATACCCTTGAAAACAGGCCACTACTTTTAGCCAGCTATTGTTTCGGCTGCCCAATGAAACGTTAGCCAGCAATATATCCTTCTATATAAGGAAGGTTGATTTCTGAATCTGTTTCATAATTAACGATCATTACCCTTTTGAGATGTTCCATATGAAAGCTTTTTCAAGGCATACAAGCCGCTTAGTTTACAGACATAGCTTTCTCCTACGAGAACGTTTTCCGCCATGACTGCACGGTGTACTAAACACTTCTCTTGTAAGTACAAAAGGCCGTTGATGACATCTATGACCATCTTAAGAAGCCTGACCGATGGCAAATGTATGATGCTCTTTCGAGACTCTCGGAGAAAGTGTAGCAGGTCACCTGATGTTTCATGGTCAGTAACAAGATGGTATGGGAGGTCTTTAGTATTGTAGGCGAGCAGATTGGGAAAGTGCTGACTGTTATTTAATCGTGTCAGATTGTAGGCCTCTTGAATAAGACGCGCTCTTGACCGGAATTTGGGATCTTCC
>OZ038002.1:8865485-9162985 GCA_964035705.1 Porites rus
GATTCAGATTTAGATGAATTAATTCGAGGTTTAAGACAAGGATTTCCAAATTCTGGTATCAGTATGATGCTGGGACATTTGCGAAGTAGAAATATTTTTGTGCAGCGTCAGCGTGTTAGGGAAAGTTTGGTTCGAACTGACCCTGCAGGGAGTGCAACGAGGTGGTTTAACACTATCACAAGGCGTGTTTACAGTATCTGAGGACCTAATTCTCTCTGGCACATTGATGGACTGTATTGTCTCATCCGTTGGAGGTTCGTCATACATGGAGGTATCGATGGGTTTTCCAGACTTATAGTGTATTTAAGTTGTGCTACAAATAACTATGCCTCGACTGTGCTTGCCCTCTTCTTAGCAGCTGTGCAGAGATATGGATGGCCCTCTAGAGTACTTTCAGACAAAGGGGGTGAAAATCTAGACGTAGCAAGAGCTATGCTAAGGCACAGAGGGTTGAACAGGGGAAGCATGATTGCTGGACTCTCTGTACACAATCAAAGGATTGAGCGACTGTGGAGAGATGTCTTTATAGGAGTTGGTCACTTCTTCTACACTCTGTTTTACCAAATGGAAGAAAATGGTATCCTGGAATCAACAAGTGTCATAGATCTGTTCTGTTTACATTACATATTTCTTCCAAGAATAAACCACCAGTTAAATCTCCTAGTTGAAGCATGGAATAATCATCTTCTACGCACAGAAGGTCATTGGACTCCTTGCCAAATCTGGGTAAATGGTGTTATTTCACAAGATAATTCTGGGAACACTGCAGTCAGGGACATATTTCATGACAACAGCCAGCCAGATGAGTTATATGGTGAAGATCCAAAAGGACCTGCACCAAATGAGTTTGACCTGGGTAGTGTTGATGTACCAGATACAAACATTCCATTAACTGACACAGAACTTGGAGCTATTTCTCATATTCAACCCCTGTCAGTGAGTGATAACTATGGGGTGGAGCACACCAGAATTAAGGTACATCATGTCATGTTAAAATCAACGCTACCCAGGTCAAACTCATTTGGTGCAGGTACTCGCCAAAGAGTAGTTCTAGAAACTAATAACATTCTTGATATCTGGGACCAATTAAATCTCATTCTGTTTCTTAGAAACTCCAACTGATGTGTAGAAATTTCGTAGGCCGGACGACCCGCTCTTTGATTTATAGGACCTGACAAACCTGGCAAAGTCCTTATGGGGCGAACTGTCGTGCAAGAACTTGCTCTTATTGCCAGCATCTCCCATCTGTTTAATAAGTATTGAAGTTGCCTCAACAGTGATTCAAGCTCTGGTATTCTGACATCATTTCCTTGATCGTCTGGGTCCAACGACTCTACCAAACGACGAACTAAATCGACAGCTACCTGAAGGCGGACTACCAAGTTTTCAGCCATGTTTCGATCGGCGTGTGGATAAAACCTGGAGCAATCCCTTAATAGACGAGAAACCGTCTCCAGAAGATCCGTTGTGGGAGAACTGTAAGAACTAGTTGACAAGATACATATCACTACAAGAGCTAGAGAGGAAGCCATGTTTGCATTGCGAAAGGCACTTTTCATTGCCACGATACATGAAACCTATTCCGTTAGAGGCACTTTTCGTGCCATCTTATACCAAGTCTGATTTCTGAACCCCGCGTATATGCACATTTTTGCACGCGTATACGTGGGCTTTGACAGGTACGCATATATACGGGTTTTTAGCAACGCGTATAGACGTGCATTTGATTTTGCACATATACGCGTATTAAATACGCGTATATACGCGATATAAATGGTTGTATATGGGATAAAAGTCCATACATAGCGATTATAAACGATTATACGCGGCAAAAAAGCCCACGTACACGATGTCATAATTTTGAAACGGATGGCCAACCATAAAAATCAGCTATATAATTCGCCATTGTAAGTTTGTATCGCAAGGGGGCATGTATTTTTCTAAAAAAAAAATCAAAACGACATTTCAAATTGGAACAAAAACCCCGACGACGAAAAAATTTATCGTTGAACCGAGTTTTTCACAAGTTGGACAATAACAAGTGAAAAATACACACGGGCGCACGTGCAAGAGAACAAAAGTATATATCTATCTATATATCTCTCTGTATGAAAACCTTTTTGAAAACGGGTGTATATATATATATATATATATATATAACAGTAAATAGACCACTCAGTATGAGCACATATGGATTTTAATACAGGTCTGTTTCGTAGACCAACAAAAAGTTGATCCACTCATCAGTTAAACTCCATACACACTGAAGCATCATAACGGTTAACACAGCAACATGATCGCGTGACATATTTTTTGCGGTTGTCATGACAGAGGCGTTATTCAAAAAAATACTAATTTATAAAAAACCTACGCGCGCTTATGATACAATAAACAAAATTTCAGGAATACTTGAGAATGTATTTTCTTCGATGTCTACAATTTGAAATGAGTTCGTTTCGTTTGTTCAGAGTGGCCATCTGTGGGTTAGATAATATGAAAAACTTCTCAGTGATACATAGGTTACAGTGTTTAGTGGTATTAGAGTATGCCTTGGCCTTTGCGATGATCTTCCACGAAATTGAATAGCCTTCCTTCTTTTCCTTTAGTTTCCATAAATATTTGCTCAGCTCGGTGTCGTTCCGCCTTTTCTCATGCTTAAAAGACATTTGGTGGTTGCGCCATCTTGTTTTGAAATCTGTTGCTGTAAGGCCGACGTACGTCTCAGTAGTTCCCGTTACCCCCCCTGGTAGTAACTGTGGCTTGGTATACAATTTCGTTTCGCAAGCATTCCCCTTCTAACGGACATTCTTTTTCGTTTCGGCAATTGCACATTTTTTTGGGTTGATTTTCTTCCGGGTTTTGGGCATTCTTAAGGATGGCTTTGTTATGCCCGTCAATAACCTGTTTCATGTTTGGTGTGCAAGAGTAGCTTAACTTGACAGTATTTCTATTAAAGATTTTCCTCAATTTGTTGCCGGTTGGAAAACATTTGTCGAGTAGGTTGATGAATTCCCTTCCTATGCTGGTCTTGACATTTCCGTTAAATGGTGGGTTAAACCAAATTATATTTCTACGCCTCTTCTTTTTATGATTTGGTGGTCTTTGCTTTTCTGGCTTGAATTTTAGAGTGTACGCGTAACCGCTTTTACGCAGTGCTTCTTGGTACTGTGGTGCCGCTTCATTGAACGCATCTTCGTCACAGGAAATTTCAGAAAGTCTTTTGTTAATTGCTTCAGGGATGTTTCGTATTATGCTAGGTGGGTGGTTAGATTTGTTGTGTACGTATAGAGGGGTAGTGGCTGGTTTTGAAAATGGTTTGAATCTGCCGGTCGTCAGGTCAAGAGTTACATCTAGGAAGTTGACTATTTTCTTGTTTGCCTCAATGGTAATTCGGAGGTTATTTTGGGCGAATATTTTGCATATTTCTTTTTTAATCTTCTCTATCTTTTGGGGGGTCTGGTTTATCACTGCGAGGCCGTCGTCACGGTAAAGGCCGATGTCAATTTCAGGTATTTTCGTGAGCTGTGACAGGAGGTAGCAACCAACTAATTCACATGTCTCCGCTCCATCGTAACTTCCCATGGTTACGTCAAAGAGAGTGCTGGAATTCTTCTTCTGCCATGGGGTTTCATTGTTGAAAAGCAGTGAATGCTTGGCGCGTATGATTATTTGGCGATCATCGGGGGAGATGTTCACGTAGCTGGACGCAAAGTCAAGGGCACGTCGAAGTAGATCTTCTGTTATTGAGGGATAGAATTCCACAACGTCGAAGCTAATGAAAGCTGATTTACATCCAACGGTGAATTACCTGGATTTGTTTATATATATATATATATATATATATACATTCAATACATTATAAGTAATAATAATAAAACAATATTAATAATAATAAGCACATGAAAGAAAAGAAAAGAAAATATTATTTACAATTTGACATAAAATCAATAAAATATTAAAAGACAAAAATTTACATATATGAAAGCTATAATAGTCACAATTAAAAACAAGAAGAATTTAATTTAAAGACTATAGAGTCTTATTTTAAATATTATTCACCTTTTTAAAAACTATTTATAATAACCATTTAAAAGGGTAAGCTAAATAGGAGATTTTAAAAAGCACTCACCTATTGTCTCGTTGTTCATTGCTATATGAGCAAGTATTGATGATGCTAATAAGCAAAACCTCCAATCCCCTGCACCATCTCCTTCATTTAAGAAGGTTTCAATGATCAGCCTAAGAAGGATCATGGCCCGCCTTCCGGTCTCTTTTTGTCGAACAGACCGCTCGCTCTGTACCTGCAGACAGGAAAACGGAACCAAGTAGCCTTTAAGGTAACTATAGGCATATTGCCGGAACCAGTTTAAAATCGAGTAATACTTTGGACCTTTGGACCTGAAGTCGCTATTAAGCGTATGTTCCCTATAGTCGGTTTGACTATCCTGACCATACATAATTGATTCACAGCTGGCTACAGCTAATGTTTTAAGGGGCAAGAAAGATGACAAACTTGGCCAGTGCGCGGTCTTCGGTGTGCAAGGTCCCGAGTCATCACATCCTTGCTTTGACTTCTCTCCTTTCTGTGCAGCTTTAACTAGTTTTAAATGCCCTTCAAACAGAGCAATGATGGAGACAGGGAAGAAAATCAGCGTACTGTCGACCTCACGTTTATCACTTGAATTACTGTCACGAGTTACTCGACGTAAATTACGATTGGTTTAACTTTTTTAGTGTTTCCTGAAACTGTGCAGCACGCAGTAATATCTTAAATAGGGTTTGCTGTACTAAAAGCTATTCAACGGGGGAAAATAATTCTGCATTCACGAGCTTAAAATAGAAAAACTGGACTGTAAAGGAACGCTTTGTGAGAGCTGATAGGTTTAGAACTTGTGGACTAGCTAAGTCTCATTCTAAAGATAATAACATCTATAACGTATTTAAACAATCTCTCTTTGGGTTACCTCTCCATGTAAAAAAATCAAGATGCAATGGAGAACACACCACTCTCCGCTTTTCTTCTTCCTGTAAGTATCAAGAATCTTAAGCCTTTTCGTGTGGTCTGTGGTTTGATTTATGAAAAAGTCCTCAGATTCTTTCAAGCAGTCATTTAGTTTCGTTGCAGCTGTTAACTTGTCATGGGGTGTCAGAAGAAGACTAATCATCCGATCTATGAATTCCAATGAATACCGGAATTCGTCTTTCCTTTTGTTTTCAACCTTGGCGCAACATTTCCTGACGTCTTCCTGTACTTTTGTCAGATCTTCCTCCAGAGTTGTAGTAGGCAAATTCTGTTGTCGAACCCGCTGCACCAAAAGCAAAGACAAAACTCGACCATATACCATAAGCTGGAAATTTTGTTCTGCGTTTAGATCTCTTTCAAACCCTTTCTCAGAAGAGAAAAGGGAAGTTCGTAAATTTTTTTCAACGAGCATGAGGTTTCGGGTGTCATTACTTAAATTGTCTTTGCATATCAGATGAAAGAGCAGATGCAAAGTATGCTTGAATACAATGTTACTATCGACGCTCATAATTTTTCCCAAAATCCTGTACACTTTCTCATTGGCGGAAGAACATCCGCCCCAGTATCCTTCAAGATGTTTCAGTATAACATGGAGGATGAACTCTTCTCTTCGCTCTTTACTCAAGCCGTCAGATCTATGCATATCTTGGATGAATCCATCTGGGCTATCCATAAATGACGGAATAGTCCAAGGAAACTTTCTGTCTCCTAAAATTACCATAATAAAGTAGGTATGTGGAACTGACCTTGTAATAGTGATCGATATAATTAGCAATTATTGGATTCGGCTTTCGTATGATCTGAAGAATTACACACTCAGGTCGATTAGGGTGTTTTCCACCTGGCCGCTATCTGCATATTTCTTCAGATCGGTATACGAAAGCCGAATCTAATCGTTGTTTCATTATTCATTCAGAAAAAAAATCATACTTTTAAAATGACGTATACCTCGAAAGTTCCCGTTTCTATTTTCCCTTTTTTCTGCTAATTCTGGATTTAAGGGGATGTTTAGTCTAGCTGTTGTCGTCCGGTTATTTTTTGTTGCCGTTCTTATGTTTTTAGGCAGTAGTTCGGTTATTTCTTCTTTGCAAAACAGAGCATGAGCTAACGTAACCTCGGCTCAGGGCTTCTCGTTTTTCGGATCTCGCAATTTGGTCACGGCAAATTAATTATGAAGAATTAGCCGGGGATTTGAGCCTATCAGAAAAAGAGTAATATTGTAAATGATGAATAACAATTAACATAAAATGTTTCTCCATTTCGTCTTGGCTTTAATCCCCTAGCTAATTCTTCATAACCACCTGGGTAGGCACTGCCCAAATTTGGATGTTGTTCGATATAACGATTGACTCAACTCTTAGCTAGTTCTTAGTACCACCTTGAAAACGCAAAGGACACATGTATCTGCTATACGAGACCCGCCTAAGAATAAAGTACCATGTACAAGTCCATATTTTTACAAGACGATAAGTTTGTGCTGTTGTAGCGTGTGATCCGAAAAGGAATGGATTGCACTTGGTATGTGCTCAAAAATTCCTTTCTTTTAATAAATTGAAATTGAAGAGTAAGATTAGATGGTCTTGCTCTACATCTTTGGTAAAATAGGTAAACGGTAGTTGCTTGTTCTTCCGATCAAAATGCCTTTTAAAGTATTGTCGCTGAGTTAGTTAGAGATTCAAGAAACTCTTTTGCGTGAGTCAAGCCCCTTATAGCTACCTATAGTTTTGGCAATGTTCTGCAAATCCCCTTCATTTTGATTTGGCTAGGTCAAAAATGGCACCTAAGCAAAATCAGTGAATTTCGGATCGGTGAAATTACTGGTAATAAAGATGGTGTTGCTAAGGACGAGAACGGACACCACCAAAAGGATTAAGAATAATAGAAAAGATTTTTTCAATTTCTAAATAAAGTTTAAAAACTTAATACGAAATTGTCACTTTACCTTTACTTTTGAAGATGCATTTATCTGCCTTTGGATTCCATGTTTCTTTTTCTTGCTCATTTTGCCGTCTGTCACAAGTCGTTTGACAATAGCTCCCTGGGATATATTCGCCGCTTTGAATGAAACGTGTACGTTGTTCGGCTCTTTCATGTTTGCTGGATTCTTTAGAGGAAGGGTTTTTAGCCGATATGGCTGAAGGTTGGTTTGTGTTGGAGCTTGGTTTTGGTAGCCCATGGTCCTCGCCACCTGGGAGGATTGAAGTACCCAAAAGTCAGTTATAGCTGAATTGGCTTAAAATACCCTCGCTCAGTTCAAGAACTGCTTATCGGTAGCGTTTCTTTTTCTTAAAACGTTCCTTTGATCTATCTGAATAAGGTGCATTGGTTATAAGATTCATCGCTTTAAGGCCAGCTATCTACCATAGGTTTCTCATTCACTCAGGTGTATCTATGAATATAAAATATCGCCACCCATTGATCCTGTGATAAAATAGACTGGAAAACAGTCGGTTTTTTCCTGAAAATCGATTTCGAGGCGCTCGCGTGAGATTTTCGCTCGTAGCGCGCAGAGCGAAGGCACCCCAGTCTAACATTTTGCTTGTTTTACCCACGCTCCAGGACTCTCGCGTGCTTGAACTGCAAGAAAAATACGGGCTGTTTTGCAGTCTAGTGAGAGAATGGCCTCCTATCAAAAGGGGGAAGCAACAGTTCTATAGCACGAGTATCCACGGCCAAACATGAGAAAAAAAGGTTATATTTATTTATTATGATAAGTGTCCGTCGCGTCGAATTAAGCTGCGGCTTTCCCAGTTTAATTCTTCGTTTCAAAATTCCGACTTTCCCTCTCGTTCCTCTTGCAAGAAAATAATTGTTTGGGTTACTCGTTTTCGCATAAAATACCTTTTTTTTTCCGACTACGGAATTTTTGTGCCGATTGACCTCCAACAACGACATCTCCACCAATGTTTTCTAGGTGGACCTGGAATTTTCTGAATTGAACTTTCTCTTTCCCAGTCCTACATGAAACGTCATCTGGAACATAAAATTTAAATATTAGTCAACAAGAATATTTTCGTAAAAGAATAGAAACATTTGCGAGATGTGCTGTTGGGCAGAACTTCCCAACGTGCTTGCTACGAGAAGAGCCGCAATTGAAGTAGTAAGTTCAAAAGGTTCGGTATTTGACTGCCTGCACTGGTGGCTAACGAGATTGACTTTGAAGAAACACTTGTATCATCCATCATCCTGCCAGAAGAGCCTTTCTTAACTTGCTCGATTTCGGCGAAAAAAGGCAAAAGGAGGCTTTGCTCGGAAGGTGATCATCTACAAACTTCTGATTCTTGGATAAAGATTTTTTATATATATCACTAAAGATAATGTACTACGAAAAACAAACCAACAACAACAACAAAAAAACAAAACAAAATAAAACGAAAAACTAACTGACTTTAATTAGAAGAGGGGACACTTGACGGTTTCAAGAACTGATAAAGCTGTGACCCTCTATCGGTGTCCCCAACTAGTTACAACACTTTGAAGAGTGAAACTGGACTTAAAACATCATGTCAGTATTTGAGGAGAGGATAACGTGAAACGAGTACCCGTTGAGTACCCGTAGCCTGCGTAGCAAGCGTTTTCGTGCTGTTTCGGAGCAAAAAACGAGGAGCGAGAGTCAAAGACCGCGCGAAAAATGGCGCGAGTAAGCGGGGAGGTCATTTCCCGCGCGGCCAAAAACCCGAGAATCCCGTTCCTAGGTCTTTCTTTGCTCCGAAACAGTACGGAAACGCTTGCTACGCAGGCTAGAGTACCCGCAGAAGACAGCCCTTTCAGAGAAGAGTGGAGAATTGAAAACAAACCCTGCTCAGACCAAATATGGCGTATGTACTCACCATATATATAATCATCTGAAGTTACTTCAGAACTGTCACCAGAGCCTACGAAATAGGATAAAAGTATACATTGCAGTAGTACATTACATGATTGTTCGTTAGAAAGGAAGAGGGAATTATGATCAGTGTTAAGATCTCATTTCGTTCTTGTGTGACTTGAATGCAAATGCTGCTCCAGTGTTTATCAGGGGTTAGAGGTTAATCAAATGAAAAACTAGTCAAGCAAACAAAAACAAACTATGCGGGATTTTTCCCTGCCAGCGCCGGCGTCCATTTCTCGTAGAAATGGGTTTCCTTTTTATACACTAAAAGAATTCGATAATCATCATTAAAGGGGCTGTGTCACGGCAGCCCAGTTCATTTTGTTTAATTTTGCCAATTACTCGCCCTCAATTTCTAAGGAACTTAAAGTAAGCAAAGAAATTACATGTAAATGACAAAATCAGAGATCCGAGTCAAACAAATATGCCTCCTGAGCATTATTTTTGAAGTTGCAAGCAGCAGGGATCAACTTTGGAAAACTGTTAGGCTGAACAGTTTTCAAAAACCCTAATTCAATCCGTTTCAATCTTGTTCAGTTTTGCCCATCCGTGGCATCTGTTGTTTCTGTTATGTTACTTTAACCTTCCTTTAAAGTTTTAAGCGCTAATTTTTGTGTTTCTCTTAATTTAACGGGTATTTTGTAATTTCCTAATTTGGCTGAATTTCGTCACACAGCTCCTTTAGATATCATGAAAATGGGCTCTTTAATAAGGGGTGTACTTTATAAAAGTTATCGAATGACTCAAAAAACTGTCAGTTAATGCAAACCAGTTGAGTCGGGCATGGATTTAATTTTGCTGATGTAATCCTGAATAAGAGTTATATATCAAGAAAATATAAGATCTTGAATAAGAGTTATGATGTCATAACATCATTTACAGGATATCGAAAAAGTAACTTATAACTACAACTCATGTACTTTTGTTGATCTTTCGACTGGTGAGGGATCTTAGATAATCACTCCAGCAACAATTCAAATTACGATAGGATTATAGCAGGCACTCAAAGTGTTATGACCAATATTTGCGTCAGACGATACATGAGCAAACTCTTAACAACAGTGTAATTTTAAGTAGTGGTATAAGTACAGTATTTCCTTAATATTTCTTGTACTGCACACCTGACACTTAGCACCACTGATTTCACAAATATGCATTTCGGTGCAGTACCAAACTGGCAAAATATTGTGTAATTAACTTTCTCGCCTCCGAGCAATGAACTTCACGTAAATAAATAATGTATGAAAATATTGCTCTATTGAATTATGCAAAGAACGTTTATAAGGCAGATACTGGCATTACTCGGCCGGGGGTCTGTTCCATGACAGAGTTGCATTCTATTTTCAGTCAAGACTTTGTATCAAGAGCAATCTATTACCAAGATCGTATTTACAGAGTTAACTCTGCGTGTTTTCACCAGTTTTGTTTAACAATCTATGCCTAGTATAACCTAGGAAGTTGGACTGAATGTTTTTGGAGTCTATTAAAAAGCTTCCGCGGAACTGACATACGCCGGTAAACAAACATGTTCACACGTAAGTAGAAAAAATAGTAAAAGTCATTATTACTGTAAGTACTTTACCCGATGGAAAATCAAAACAATTACTCGAAAATAGACTAACCTGAAGACATACTGGATGCAACAAGTAGCGGGAATGAAGGAAATGAAAGAGGTCCATAACTACCGCATTAAATGAATGTATGATAACTAACTTTGCTCGTCAGCTATTGGGCGTCTTTGTTCGGGGAAGCCCCCTTAGTACTGACACGGTGATTCCGGTTACTGGTGACGTAACGAATGTTTCATGCACCGATATGATCCAAGAGGGAGAGAAAAATTATCCAGTTATTATCTCTTTACAGCAGAGAAAACCTATTTGCCTGGGTCAACACATAGGATATAAATTCGACATTTAATTCAGACGGATTCAATTCATTTCCAATGCCTTATTACGGAAAAGAGCTAATAATTATCGTTAACATAATTTCACTCAATTCTATTCGTTTCCTTTCTCTTTCTCTGGCTATCAAAAGTGAAAGCTATAAAGTTGACCTACACGCCTACGCAGAGGTCCATTTGATTGGTCACACAATCCTGTCCATCATCGTAACGTGACAACACATAGGATGTCTGTGAACTAATATGAAAAAGGTTAAAACCGGCTGTCTGAGACATTAAAAGAGACCTACGGTACAGCTCAATGTCGTATGAGTACTCACTGTAATCGAAGTAATAAAAAAATACAGGAGTTGAGTAGAGAATTGTGCTTTCCTTTTGGTTTCCTTATATTAATATTTGATAGCAAACCCTTTACTGTTTTTCTCAATCTGAAGTTTCTAATTCCTAGCGCTAACCCTTCCTGCCTTGTAAACACGTCGCGTGAAAAAAGAAGAAATGTGCGAGGGAGTGCTAGGGTAACCCTCTTGCTAGGGTAACCCTAGCACCAGGGTTACCCTCCATCCCTGTAAACAAGGCCTAAAGGTGAACTAGGAAGTTTCACGTTGTTTTCCCAGCAACAGCCTGAGAAAGTAGCCGACATTAGGCGACACTACCAGTGGTTTCCCCGCCAAATGACGTCTGAGAAACGAGCGCAGAAATTCCATTCTGATGACGCGTCACTACCCAGATCTGGGTAGTGCTTCTGATTGGTCGTGCCGCGTGGGAAATTTGATTCAACCAATAAGAAGCACTACCTAGATCTGGGTAGTGCGCTCGTTTCACAGACGTCATTTGGTGGGGAAACCAGTAGTAGCGTCGCCAAATGTCGGCTGATTTCTCAGGCTATCCCAACAACAACAGCAAAGAAATGTACAAAAAAAAGTGTGCGGCAAGTGCAAAGTTGTTTTTTTTTTCCTATTGGACATACTGGTTTTTTTGTCGTTCTCGCTGCCGTCGCCGTTTAGCATTACACAATTTTGTATTTATTTGTGTAAATTAGAAGTATAATACCGGGAGCTTCGCTTTTAGCCGTAGCTAAATCTATGAATTGAATGAATAATAAAACAATTATGCAGAATCGAGGACGATTAAAGCTCTCAGCAAATAATACACTCTTCGACCCTCCTCGATCTACTTAATTCTTCAGAATTCAATTATTGCTAAAATTGCGATATTGGATGCACCAGGGTTCTGGGAGCACCAATGATCGGCATTCTTTGGTCTGGGGTCTGGACCAGCCCTTTAACCACTCTGAAACGCGGATTCAAAAAGATTCGGTTTTGCTGAGCGGATTCACTACTTTTGTGTGGACTGAAAAGGGCGATTCGTGTACAAAATATTTGGTCCCTAGAGCCACAACACTGAACAGATATATCGTATGCAAGAGAATGAGAAAAAACATGCGCCTGTACTGAAAGAGAGTTCTCGACACGGAGCATGGGACATTTCCACCTTTAGTGTTCACCACAACCAGCATTTCGAGGTACCATCCCGCGCATACGTCCAATCCCCATTCACTTCCGCTCCCCCCCCCCCATTTTGCTTTAAAATCCTGAATCCCGGCCTTCAAATAATTCAAATCCCGCATCTCGAAAAATCTTCTGATTACAACGTAACCTTAAATATGTATGACAATGACTTAAAGATATTGACTTCTCTTGAACAAAAACATCTAAAGTGAAATAGCTCGGTGTTTTGATTGATAATCAGCTCTCTTGGAAGCACCACATAGATTATATTTTGTCAAAAATAAGCAAAGGGGTAGCCTGTGAACAGGTTCTCCACTCGACCAAAGGCCTGTTCACAGGCTAGGCATTTTCTGCCTTCCAGTACTCTCTTAAAGCTTTATCGTTCCTTAATCGAACCATATATTTCCTATTGACAGACTGCATGGGGACAAGCTGCCAATTCAAATTTGTTGTCTTCTCCACATGATGCTATTAAAGGTTAGCACTGAAATGACTGATCCCACGCCTTGAAAAGCGTTTTTAGAGTATGTGGTGCGCTAATGTGTTGATTTTTGGATACTACATTGTGGTTGTTTGATTAATTTTACCGTTGGAACACATATAATAATAACATGGGACCGGGAGAGAGTGCTAGTATTCAGCTCTGTAGTATAAAAGAGTATAAAAGCGTAAACATACAGGGAGAAAATTATCAGAATCAGATGGCCTTACCTGGGAAAAGACGATCAGCGTTAGTATTTAAGCAGAAGTTTGACCTAATCCTGGTTCTCAGACTGTCTGAAGTCTCTATCCGTGAACACAACCTAAGCTCAAACGATAGCGCAGCTGCTAGCCGCCATCAGTTAAATTCGCCGCCAGGGAAAAAGTGAAGCTGCAATCTGTTCAGCGGTTTTCACGTTAGATTTACCCAGCTGGGACGAGAATTATGATTTTCTGTTGCTGATAACTTAACATGAAAGCTGAACTGGTTAATTTCTTTTTAAACCTTTATTCTTTTTTTCTGGTGCTCAACTGGGCAACTACCTCAGAAATTGAAAGCAATTCATCTAATTTCAAATGGGATCCTCGGGGCTATGTTTTTTACTGTCCTTGCATGGGTAAGAAACTTTACAATTTTTACAGTTTGATATCATGACTAATTATAAAGCTTTTAAGAACTTAAGCTTATAAAAAACTAAGTTTATGCGGTATTTAACTCATACTCGTATCCCTCGTTTCCCACTTGCGTTTTCGTTTTGCGTTGTTGCCCTCGCCTCGAAAGTTTACAATTCGTCTGTAACTCTTTAAAAACCTGGCTGGTTATAAGCTTACATTTATAAAGCTTATAGGGACAATACTTGTTCGAGAAATACTTTTTGCCGTTTGTCTCTGATGACTCGTAGTTAATTTGCGGAGGAGAGTTAATTAATCCAGTGAAACATCACTTTTGGGGCACCTCCCATTTAAGCAACCCTAACTTTTCTCTTCCCCCCCCCCCCTCCCCCAAAGATCTTTATACATTTATCAGTTGCTTTTATTCAGGGGATTGGTTACAATAGGATCGTCTCCTGAATAAGGCTCCACTTTATATAACAAGTCACAGATTCAGACCTTGAGTAAAGGCGAGGGGAACCCAAGGATAAATAATATTGATCTCTTTTCGATAAACAGGGAGGTTTGGAAATCAAGCTGAGCACTTTCTGGGAGCAATAGCATTTGCTAAGGCCCTCGACAGAACATTGATTCTTCCACCATGGAGAACATATGTAAGTGATTTTTTTTCTGAACTGCGCATTAAAATAACTTTACTGAAGAGTAGTCAACTTTTCACAGGCAATAAATGATATGTTAGTAAAATCCAACTAGTGGTGTATTATCAATGCTGCATTTTGATTGGTTGAGCCAGTGGTAGGCTATGTTATAGCCCACTAGTAGCAAAAAGCGCTGGCTTTGAAAACCAAAACAATGCCTTCAGCCTCATAGCTTACTGACTCAGAGCCCATCGGGCTCGAGGAATAATTTTTAATAATAGAAATGTAGTTCAGGGTTTCAAAGGCATACCAAGTACTATTGTAATATATCTGTGTGTGTTATTATTATCATGTGATCCTCTCCAGTTCTTTTTCTGGGGACAGTCATGTCTCAGCAGCAATCCCACAGCTTAGAGACATAACACTTTCTGCAAAGGGCAGTCCCAAGGATGGCTGACAACTGCACTTGCACTTCCAAAAATACCTGGTAGACTCAATCTCCCATACCAGGCCTGTGCATTTTCCGAGATAGTTCCAAGTGCACCAATCATGATGGGTATTATTATTATTATATTATCATCATTATTATTACTATTATTATTATTATTATTATTGTTATATGACTATCTCCTTTAACTTTATACGACCATTGATAATACAACATAATAGCCACGTCCATTTATAGGGTCAACGGATTAGGATGAAACACGAGTCTATTTGATAGAGAGAGTCTTTCTTAGGATGGGAGATGTTGATCCAAGGAGTGTGTTCTTCTGTAGCTGATGCATTTTGAGCTTATCCAGGAACAAGTTGGATGTTTTTCTCCGATCCTTTCTTGTTGTCCCAGGACTCCTATCACCACTGAAATTGTTGTGGCATTTATCACCCGCATTCATTATTATTGTTGTTATTATTATTATCATTATTATTATTATTATTGCTATTATTATTATTATTATTATGTAGAAATAGAAATTGGGATAGCCCAGACTTCATGCAATTTTGATTTCTTTTCTTTTCTTTTCTTTCTTCTTTCCTTCTTTCTTTTATTTTTTGAATAATCCAATCTCAAGCAGCATTTGTAAATTACCTATACGTAGCAAGATTTACAATTGTACATTCAAAAACACAAATAAACTTTCCATTAATTGTTATTGTTACTATTATTATTATTATTATTATTATTATTATTATTACAACCAACACATGTCTGAATTGTCCTCTCTTGTACAAGACTTGATGAATGACATTGATATAAAGCCACTACATCCTAAACACAAACTTCTTCTGTACAGCGGTATTATTATTATTATTATTATTATTATTATTATTACAACCAACACATGTCTGAATTATCCTCTCTTGTACAAGACTTGATGAATGACATTGATATAAAGCCACTACATCCTAAACACAAACTTCTTCTGTACAGCCGCTATGTCCTATCTAAATAAAAATTATTGTCCTGGCATTTCACTATAGCTAATATATCCAAAACCTGGATAATGGAACATCTCGACTCTGTACTGAATGGCTATATTTGAAAATGGCTTGATATTCTGATATCTGGAACACTGAGCAATGTTTTCCTAGAATGCAATAAATTTGGTCTTAATATTTGTCCTCCCTCTATTAAATTTACCCAGTGCCAAACAGTTCTCCGAAATTCATTAAAGGAGTAACCAAATGCTTCCTTAAAAGACCTCTAGAAATCGTCAAGCTGTCACACTAAAATTCAATATGATGCGTACAAATCCACTAAGGAAGGTCTTAAAGATTTCCATTCTAATCAAGAGGATAAACTGCAACACCACCTAACATCTCAAGGTTTCTTCTCAAATGTTATCAAGTATTCATTGTCATCTGTAAATTCTATTTGGTCAGAGGCCCAGTCTCATCTACATCTATTATAATTTATTGTTATAATTATTACAGAGGCATCCAGGCACTTACAAATCAATATATGGCAGGTAGAGGGTGTGTATAAAGTCATGTATTATTAGTTTATTATTTTATAACTTTATTTAAGACAAGAGTACTAATTGCCTTTGATGATTTTAATTTTGCAAATATGTGTTTCCTATTTTGTAGTCTCCACTCCCTTTCTGGCCAATTCCAATGCTGATTTGAATCAGTGTTGATAAATAATTCTGTTCTGAATTATGAGCCATTTTCTTGAGGCACACACTCTGGATTGTGTGACATTAAGAGAAGGCTGAAATTGATGTTAGATTAGTCCACACTTATTCCAAAACTCCAGTGACAGTCTTGCAAAGATTTGCAGTGAAACATGTATCTGGCATGAAACTGTGAGTTTTATAGTACTTCTTCAATAAAAGGAAATAAAATTTTACTCAAATCACTTGCATTCAATGATATACCGCATAAGAAAAAAACCATTTGATAATATTTATTTTATTTAAATTTTTGCCAACAAGCGAGTAATATGATCTCTTCTGTTTTTTTTTCCACAGAAAAATGTCCCTTTCTCAGATTTTTTTCAAGTAGAGCCTCTCCAGTCATATCACAGAGTTATCTTAGCAGAAGACTTCATGAAGCACCTAGCACCTACTCACTGGCCAAAAGAAAAAAGGCGTGGCTACTGCTGGCTACCTCCTGGATCTAATGCCAAATGTGTTCTAAAGGTAAAGGACTGTACCATCCAACAGGGTCAATTGTTATACTTTATTACCTTTTTATGCAAGTCCCCACTCTAGGGCTCAAAACAATGACTGGTTACTGGACAATGTCTGGCTAGGATGACAATTTGTCCAGACAAACTTTCAGTTGGTCGGTCATTTTGAAAGGTCAAGTGCATGGCTTTCAAATAGATAACTAGAAACATTAATCTTTTCTGGAATTATAATTCTGAAAATTACAAGAGAAGTTAAATGAAATAAAATATAGCTGCTTGCAGTCACAAATTCAGGAGATATGTCCAAGTTTGCATGCAATTTTGTTAAAATCCTGTATCCGCCCCTGGTAGGAATATCTTAAGTGCAATTATGTCAAAGGGTGAAAGGGTAGGAAACAATGTCATTTAGTTATTTTAACGGCCTTATTAAAATATTTCGAGCAGACGAACCTTATGGCTATATCATTATTATTTGTTAAATGCTTGAAATAATGAAAAGAATACTTTACTCTTAGTAGGTTTATAAAAGGGGCACAATCTTGCAATGGAAGTTATACCAGAGGGATAAATTTTTTTGCCAAAAGTGGTATACAACAAGTTAAAGGGTTTGCGCCTTGGGACGGAGCCTCCCTATATAAAGCCTTGTTGAGTACTCCCCCCCCCACCCCCCGTTTGTTTGTTTGTTTGTGTTACAACAGACAACAATGTTAAACAGAAATTTAAGTGACACATTCGTAGTAAAGACATTAATAGGTGACTTCAGGCTTAAACTTTCACAACCGCAGGAAGGAAATCCTTTCAAACCATTTTGGGATGAACTCGGAGTTGATTTTGAAGAAAAGATTGTCTATCATCTTGGTATTCGGGTACAGGACCCTTATGAGAGAGACCAGTGGAAGAAGGAGTAAGCATTTTTTTTTTTAAATTCTTGAATTCGATTTCTTTTCCGTCGACATACATTTTCTCGATACATTTCGTTATGGTAGTAATAAGGAGAATTTGCCGACGCATGAAAAATTCAGTCATTATTGAAACAGTTCATAGGTATGAAAGGAGCAGCTCATTATACGGCAGGGTAATGGTAAGCCCCGTGTAAAAGGACGTAACATTGTTGGCTAACAACAGTGACTCTCAACAATTGCGTCCGTTTGCTCGTAGCTTTACTCGGGACGATTTGCCACGACGTTTTCTATGGCGAACAAGTCGAAACAATGTATCAAAAATGTTTCAACGTTATAATGTGCTGAAAATCCGGCTTCGTTGCGAATCGACCCGTGTTACATTGCCGTAATTTCCATTTTTCAGTCTTGGTCCACAAGAACGCAATGAAAAATACCCGGCCTATATCCGACTTCTTGACGTCCCGATGACCTCACCTTCGGTCAATAAGGCATTTATATTTTAAAAGAATGGTGCTGAAAAGTTCATCTTCTCTTCTGTGACAGATTTCCACCCTCAAAGCATCCTGTTCTTGCCTTCAGAGGGGCACCAGCAAGTTTTCCAGTAGAAGAGCAGAATCGCCAGCCACATGCTTTTCTAAAATGGTCGGACAAGATTAACAAGGAGGTAGACGAATATATTCACAACAACTTGCCCCGAGGACCATTTATTGGAATTCATCTGCGCAATGGAATTGACTGGGTATGACAACCATTTTTGAATCATATTTTTTCCCTTTCGCTCGTAAAAATCAGTATTTAAAGGTAAAGGAGAAAACGAATTTTTAAAAAGCACTTCAACTCAAATTCTTTAATGTTTGATGTAGCTGACTGAAAGAGTGTCACAGTCAACTGTGTCTAACTAGTAAGGAGTAAAACGTAAAAACTGTAACCAAAATGTTTCCTGTTTCATTCTTTTTTTGTCAGAAAAATGCTTGTGACCACGCAGAGGGTGTACCCCATTACATGGCGTCGCCTCAGTGTCTGGGATACTCACGTTACAGAACTGTCACAAGGAATCTTTGTTTCCCACCAAAGGAAGACATTCTTAATCGCACAGAGGAAGCTGTCAACAACCTGGGCGCAAAAGCTGTGTTTGTTGCTACCGATTATGACCCAATGTTGACAGAACTGAATTCCAGACTTAAAGGACTCAATGTAAGTTGATGTTGAGTTACGTGGAAAGAAGTGTGTTTCCCAGAGAGGTGGTGGGGGGGGGGGGGGGGGGGAGTGGTCAGTTATTGGAAGTTTGGGTAGGGGTCCATGGTGTGCCGCTGAGGCCTTCAAAAGCCTGTCCCTGTTTAAGACAAGAATGTCATTTTGCTACCCTCTTTAAGAAAAAAGACCATGCACACAGAATTTGAAAGTGTTTTGTATTAAGACCAACATAATAAAATTGGAATTTTTTCAAAAAATATGTTGGTCCCACAAATCAACACATCTTGACTGCGCACTGCCAACGTTTTCACCCTTTGTTCAAAGCTTCCGGTCCAGAAAGGCACCCTGTTCAAAGAAACGAGAAGTCCAAAGACTACTGCAAAGATAACAACGTAGCCTGCGAATGCAGACGTATTTCTTGTCGTCACTTCTCTTCACTTTTCTGCTGGGAGAAGCGAATACCGGAAATACGTCTGCATTTGCATGTGAATAGCAACGTGTATAGAGAGGAGAAGTCGTTACGTCACGTGGCCATGGTAGCAAAATTTCTGGATGACAACAAACCGAAAACGTAAAAAGTGAATTCGCACTATTTCAATCTTTACCCATCTTATTCAATTTCATTTAATTTGTCAAATGTTGTCGAAATTTTCTGGGGTTGAATCCGTAAGACAGTACCGTGTATAAGTAAAGAAAAAACTCAGTTTTTGTGTCATGTTCACCTACGCCATAAAGCGGGCGCGTGAAATTGGGAAATTTTATGTCGCAGTTGTGCAACGATAGCTAAGAAAAAGGCGTTATGCACGTGCAAAGTTGTTGTTTTGCTGCTGTAAAAAACCTCTTGCTTTTTTGCCGTTCTTGTTGCCGTCGTCGTCGTTGTTAAGCTCCGTCTTGTTGTGATCCTGGGCCAGGTTGTTCAAAGCTGGGTTAAGATAACCCAGCGTTAGTGCAAATTTTGAACTCAGATATGAGAGCTTAAAAAGCCAATTCAGTTGAATTCTCTTTGTCTACAATTTGATGATTGGATATACTAAAAAAAAAGAGAAAATTATCCGAGAGAGTGCTTTTGATAAAAAGAAAAAAAAACGTGGGTTAAAATAGCGCTAACCCGCGTTCGAACAACTGGGCCCTGAAGTTTTGCTACCATGGCAACGTGACGTCACACTTCTCCTTTCTATTAAAAACTGTTTCAAACGATATTTCGGCTGGCCAGAGCAGCCTTCTTCAAGTCAGCAGATGTTGTAAACTACATTTTTAAAAAGGATTAAAAAGAAAGATTCACTACTTTTTCTACTGCCTGGGCTAGTTATTCAATGCTCTCATAATTTCTGGTTGTTTTCCAGGTGCAAGTTTTCCATTTAAACCCATGGCTTCCTCAGCTGGATCTTGCCATTCTTGGCAGAGCGGATCATTTTATCGGTAATTGTGTGTCTTCATTCTCGTCATTTGTGAAACGCGAAAGAGACTTCAGTGGCAAGTCTTCATCTTTCTGGGCATTTGATGGTTAACACATGACTTTTAAAAGTTACGCATGATGAGTTGGAAAAAATCAAGTAGAGAAACGTTTATGGAATTTTTAAAAACATCGCACTGTGGTGAACTCAGATGAACCAAAGCAAATATGTATTTGAACAGCAGCGAACGGCAACTACTAGTATTTAATATACAAATCCAACAAACTTGGCTGGGCTTCCAGTGTCTAAATAAGGTCGTGTTCGACAGGGCCAACAAAACGCCACTCTAGTCCCTTCTCCGTCGACTTTGCGCATGCGGAAATCAGGTCGCAGAAAGTTCCACGGTCCACCGACTCTTACGTAAGATATCCGTTACTTGGAATTGAATCACATTTGGACTGCTGGAGAAAGATTTCGGATGTAGAAGGACGCGGCGGCCATTTTGTTTCAGGAGAGCTTTTTTATTCACGGCTAGCCTCGTAGAGAGATTGAGGTTAGCCGTGCATAAACAAAGCTTTTTAAATCCCCAGAGACAAAATCATGAAAATCAGTGGCCGCCTCGTGACAAAGTTATTTTCTGTGGAGTTGAACTCTATTCAGCCTATTCCTATTCTTATGTAAAAGCGTACTTTTAGGCCATTAAATTTGCATAGATACTTGCAATGCAGATAGCAATATTGTTTTCATCGCGTGACTACCAGAATACTGCACCCGTTATTATCCCTTAACTTTTATCACACAAACAGTAATCGGTAAAATGGACACTGTAGCATTTAAAGATAGTGAGACATCCAAATTCCTACAGTCATCAGAATCTGCAAAGGGAAAAGAGAACACTTCGAGGACAATTTTGGTCCTGAAAATTGTTTGCGCTCTACTTGCTCTGCTGTCGCTAGCCCTGATTATCGCATTAATTGTGGTGTTGACTGTTGACAAAACGGAATCCTCGCCAAAAGATGCACCGCCATACACGAGAATTAAAGACTGTCCACAGTCAACAAAGTTAGAGATATCTTCTCCGGCACGCTCGGCAGGTGTTTACGACGATTTATCGAAGGAGGAAATCATCGCTGTGCGAGATTATATCCTCAGCCAACCTTCGCTGAATGTGACGCCCTATCAAAAGGCTGCCATTAACGACAACTACGTTTACTTGATCGAGCTACAGCAACCGGCCAAAGATGAGGCGATTGATTATCTCGACAGTGAAAACGCTCCTAAGCCTGAACGCAAAGCACGTGTTATCATCTTCAATGGAGGTAAAAGTAATCCCGATGTGAGAGAATATATAGTCAGTCCTGCAGGAAAACCATCTTATCACAATGAAACAAGAGGCCCCGGGCAAAAATATCCGATTCCATTTGATTACCGGCCAGGAGACAGTAAAGAGAGCGCAGTGCTGGATAAGATAGTTCTCAATGTGACAGCTCAAGTGCATGACCTGTTGTTCGAGAGCTATGATGGTTACACCTACGGTGGGTGTATAGATCGCTGCCTTACTTACTCTTATTCCGTACCAGGGGAATTTGGTGATCGCAAGTCGTGGGTTTGGCTCATGAGAGATTTTCAGGGTTTCTACCTGCATCCTGTGGGATTTGAGTTTTATGTCAACATCAAAGGGAGTGATGCATCGTTATTTAAAGTGGAAAAGGTATTTTACTTCAACACTTCCTTTCAAAGTGTGGAGGAGTTAATGAGCGCCTACAACAATGGTTCTCTTCAGAAAACATTCCTTCCAGCACCTTCTTCATCCTATGATTCACCTCTGTATTCCACTTTTCTCCGCCGCGGCAAACCCCAGCTTCCAAAACCGCTGCGCCCACCTCAATTGGTTGAGCCCGATGGCAAGCGCTACGTGGTCAGCGGACGTCACGTGGAGTACATGAAATGGAGTTTTGACTTCCGCTCTCGCAGCTCTACCGGTTTACAGCTGTTTGATCTCAGATTCGATGGAGGGCGAATCGTGTACGAACTCAGTTTACAGGAAGCTGCAGCATTTTACTCAGGGTGGAGTCCGATGCAAATGAGCGCAGACTACTTGGATACGAGTTGGGGAATGGGGTTCAGTAAATTTGAACTTGTCCGAGGTGTGGACTGCCCCAGTACCGCCACCTTCTTTGATACCTTACATTTTGTTGACGCAGAAGCTCCCGCCAAGTATAGAAACTCGATATGTTTGTTTGAGATGAATCTCGGACTTCCACTGCGCAGGCATTTTGACAACAATTTCGACGGAGGATTCAATTTCTACGGAGGCATGCCTGGTACCGCGTTAGTTCTGCGATCAGTCTCAACAGCGTACAACTATGATTACATTTACGATTACTTGTTCTACCCAAATGGCGTATTGGAGGTAAGGGTGTCGACCTCTGGGTATGTTCAGGCGACCTTCTGGACATCAAACGAGTCTCCTTATGGCAATCAAATCCATCCATTCGTAGCAGGCACAATTCACGATCACTTGCTGAACTATAAAGTGGATTTGGATATAGGAGGACGAAAAAATTCTTATGAAACGGTTGACATCGAGGTTGAAAACATCACAAGCCCTTGGTTTCCTGGAGTCCGAAGAGTGCAAAAGGTGCTAAGAAGAAGCTTGAAGAAAACTGAGCAGGAAGCTATTTATCATAAAAACTTTGACCACCCAAAATACCTGAATTTCTTTAGCGAGGAAAACGTGAACAAGATGGGCGTGAATCGAGGATATCGCATCCACATACGGGACATGATGAAGCAGATGTATCCAAACGACTGGCAACTAGTGAGAGGGGCCGAATGGTCAAAAAACCAGATGACGGTCACAAAGTACAAGGAACATGAAAAAACAAGCTCCTCAGTCTACTCACAATTCGGAATGTATGACCCAGTGGTTGATTTTGCACGATACACAGCAGATAACGAAAGCATCGTGAACGAAGACCTGGTTGCCTGGGTAACAGTAGGCATGATGCACGTGCCTCATTCAGAAGATATTCCGAACACTGCGACCGCTGTCAACTCGGCCAGCTTTTTCTTGCGCCCGTACAACTATTTTGACGAAGATCCGTCCATGGCTTCCCATGACGCTTTGCTGATCTTGCCGACAAAAAATGGTGCTGACGTGGATAGGTTTGGAACTCCCCAGGGACCTGAATGCGCAGTGAAAAGCAAGCCCTTAGACTTTAAAGGAAAGTATGGAGATATCTAAGACTTGAACTGTAAAAAAACTTTTTACCTGATATATCGACCCCTTACGGAACAAAGAGTGTGTCTCAAGATTTGAAGAAGAATTTATGTCCTATAAACTCGTAGCCTTTAAATCCTCTGATATTGTTCTTATTCTTGTTTTCTACTGTTTTGGTTTTCACTTTTAGTAGATTTGTACGTATGATATCTGATGTTTTCTCCAGACAAAGCCGTCTTTAGTGACGGAGACCGTTTGTCGTTTCTTTGGCCTATACGATTATGGCAAAATGAGAGAATAAGTATAACCTAACGGACGCAAACTTGGATCACGGTCATGGCTGTTTAGCCTGCGAGCAAGCTCTGTTAGAAGTCGAGTCCATTGTATGGCAATTTTTTTAATCAAGTACTTCAAGTAAAAGGGTGGATTTCCATTTCGTGTAATTTTTATGTGCGCACGCGAATGAAATTTACGTATGTAAATTAAGACAACCCCTTCGCCAGGACTTTTCTCTAAGGAAATATTGAAGGCCCAATGTTTTCTGTAAAAAGTTCCAGCCGTTATCGTTTGCCTCACGATGGTCTTTTTGTTTATTGATTGCGACGCTTCGACTCACTTTACCTATTTCTGCTGCTTTTCCCATCTTTTCTACATCACATCCGAACACCCTCCCCTCATCCCCCTCCCCCAATATCCACCACCACCCCCACCACGGTCCCTTCCCATCATGTCTCCTTCCCATCAGCCAGTTGGAAGGTTTAAACAAGCTCCCAAAGAGTTCTGGATCCGGTACAAAAGCGCAGAAGAAAAGATGGCGGACGCGTGGCGGACCGCGTCGTGCATGCAAGGAGAAGTATGGAAATTTTTCCTCTTTCGTTGACTGTGGGTGCCTTAGACGCTTTTTAAGCAGTTGCGTTAATTCTAAAACTGGATTTCCGAAATGACTGTTTGTTATGAGGTAACTGATACTCCGCAAACTCATTTGATGTGAAAGACAAAATCTGGCCACCACGTGCCTGCTTTGATTTTGGGCTCCAGATACTGCTTCATGCGACCCCTTCTAAAACGTATTTGTAATATGGAGTGTCTTCCTTTACTTTTTAGGTGCTAAAGCGTAACCAGTAGAATAATGAACCTCTAAGCACAAGTTTTACTAACCGAAAAAGGAAATTCTTACAAAGAAACCTTTTATAAATCAAGACCCATTAAAAATGAAGTTGGCACTATTATGAAAGGCAATCCAAAATAATTTTTAGAGCGATAATGAAAGAACCAACTGGGTGTAATATATATAATATGGGACATTACTGCTTATACAGGGGTTCATTTGATGAGAGCACTTAATCTGCTTCAAAGTTGTTTCACTGGAATGATGAGGAAAAATTAAACTTTCGTTCTTCTGATATGAGATATGAGTGAATATTATTTGTATATTCTGACCAGTGAAAGTGTTCAACTTTGTAGGACAAATGCTGGCACTTGTTGCTTCCTTACCATAGTCATTCTATTTACAGGACTATTAAAATGTAACAGTGTGCCTGACGAAAGATGGTGTATGACGAGCTTTTTGACTAAAATCAGTACAATATCCAGTCTAAAGATTGAACCCATTTAAGAAGAATCCTGGTACAACGATAGTGAGGTAAGGATATTTGGGGAAATATATGAATGGTTCCAAAAAAAGTGACAATTTTCTATTTTGACATCAAAATTAAAGGCACTGTTTCTCTCTCTGAGCCCTGGACAATAATTATGATAAAAGTTGAAAAAAAAAAAGACACTCAACTCAATTTGAAAGATGACATGTTAAATTTAATATGTTGAATTTGCCCATTCTTTTCACACAATCCAGTCACATTTTTTCACATTTTTGCCCTAGAAAAACTTACTCCTACATCCTCAGAAAAGGTAAACTTCTATAATTTCCCTCATCCTTCCCTTCACAAAATTGAAAATCATGTGTCCCTTGATTTGTGAAAATGCAACAACAGTGAATTGGGCAGAGGGGTTTATACTGTCTGTGCTAAGAAAATAAAAGTGTTCCAAGGATTTGTGTGAGATTGAAGGGATTATGAAAATTTTGGAAACATTGTTTTAATTTTGTTTGTTTGGTGTTTTTTCTTTTCATGTCACTGTTATGATGACAAAAAAAGGCTTAATGTATGAGTTGAGTATTACCCCACTTGACTGTGAATATATCAAGTTCTGAGCAGTGACAACTAGTTGCACTATTGTGGATGGCTGACTGATGTTGAATCAATATTCTAGTGCTAACTTTCTTATTATTCTACTTTCAGGTTTCCAGCTTCTGTAAGATTAACTTTAGATGGTAAGGTTGTTGATTGTTCTTATTCAGCGATTACTCTTGATGATTGCCCTGTGTCCCCTGGGTCTCCGAGGATGAATTATAGTGTAACGTACACAGCCTGAGAAAACAGGCATTTTGTGATGCCACCACTGGTTTCCCCTCAAAATGATGTCTGAGGAACGACTGCAGAAATGCACTACCCTGCTCTGGGTAGTGACATGTCATGAGTATGAAATTTTTGTGCTCGTTCCTCAGACATCATTTCGCAGGGAAAACAGTGGTGGTGTCACGAAATGTTGGCTGTTTTCTCAAGCTATGACCTACCATACAGGAAAGTTGCATTTGTGACACTGGGTGATGAGACATGGCAAAGGTGGTGACTGCATGTCACCCACTAAGAAGTGACAGTGCAGGGTGATTCACTTTATTTAAGTCGCTGACAGTGTGGCAATTCTCTTGATTTCTTTCTCCTTTTACCAATTATATCGAAAGACCAGAGTATAAGTTTCTTATATATTTAGGCATCTGAAATTAGTGGGCAGTAATTGGTATGAAAATGAGACTTGTGATGGTAAAAAAAAAGATATAAAAGCAAGCAAGAAAATATTGATATCTTTTTAGGATAGTACATACATACATACATACATATACTTTATTTAATTATGCTCGAAATTTACAGAGTAGCTGTAGAGCTAATGTATTCGAGAAAATAAGTTAAAATAAAATAAAATATGCTATATTACAATTCAATATCATTTATAAACTATGTACAACATTATCCATGCAAAGGAAAATATAACTGGTAAATCTACTGTGGAAAAGCTTCATATCTGAGGATCTCCTGCTTGAATTCTAGAAAGTTTAATGTTTTGTAAGTGTGTGGGAGAGAGTTCCATATTTTGCTAGCTAAGTATGAAAAAGGGTGCAGACTGTAAGTCTTTGTTTTTGGGTTGGGAAGGGCCAGGATATGATTTCCGCGCAAATTGTAGGATGAAGATCGTACGGTGAACATATCCTTTAAATGACCTGGATAATTCGTAAAGAACATACTCTTATATAAGGTGATCATAAAGTTCTGGAGGCGTCTAATGAATAGAGATTTCATGTTAACTTTGCTTAGTAAAATGTCATATGGAGAGCTGTAGTCCTGTAGTATAAACCTAAGAATGCGCTTATTTAGGTTATCCACTTTGTCGGCATTGCGCGCACCACAGAAATGCCACACAGAAGAAAAGTAGTAGAAATGTGGCAAAATAAAGGCCTTATAAAGCTTCAATAGCGTCTCCTTATTAATAAGTTTCCGAAATCTAAGCATTATGCAGGGTTGTCAAAATGCGCCGGCGACCGGCGCTATCGCCAGCTACTCTGAGGTTTTCGCCGGCTGTAAATTGTTGGAGAAAAGCGAAAAATAGAGGATTTAAAAAAAGTTGTAAAGTAGAAAATAGAATAGAAAAAGACATTGTTTTCATCATGTCCTGAATGTTCTTTTTCGTGATTTTGAAACGTGTTTTCTAATCTGCTCCCCATTACTTCTTTCTGTAGCCGTAATATGATACAACGAAGCGAATAAAAATAGCGTTGATGCATGCGACGGGTTTGTTTACATAGTCTTTAAAATAATCCTTCATTGACAATGAAGAATAAAAGACACGCGAAAGCTTTCGAGTGGTTTTCCCACTCATCTGGTACAAGTTTGCGTTTGAAATCGAATCAAATGTAATGGGATGTATTAAAGTACCTATCTTACAATGTACATGAAATTGGCTGACAAACATGACGCATTCGAAAACGTTCGTTAATTTGTCAGACGTATAGAACATCATTTTCGCTTTTTTCATGGATTGATGCCAATAGAAGAGTCGTGCATGATACATGTGCAGGAATAAAATTTGTTGTGATGTATCTTTCAAGGAAAGTTGTCTGAAACTTTATTCTTATACAGAAAATCGCCCGTAAGAAAAGCCTTTTTTAATTCTACATCAAAGTTTCACTTGCGCACGTGCTAATAACGCAATGCAACCAAAGGAAAAAAAATAAAAATTCCCGCTCTTGGTATTCTATTACACTTGCTCAATCCACATGTGGTCTTGGGAAACTTGTATATGCGGAGTTTGTGTGAGAAAATGGGTAACCGACAATCCTCTCTGGTCAACTTTTTTAGCAAAAGAGCAAGAAGTGAAGGTGAGTTTGTTGACCAACAGTAAGTTTTTTCTTCCTGGTGATTTTAGGTCTGTTTTTTCCTTTGCTTTGCGTGACGGCGGCTTTGCTGACGGTAACTCTTAATCTGTTATCATTAAAAAAATCTGAGAAATAGTAAACATTATTATTGTAAACAAACAAATGTGGACCTAGCATGTACTAGGATATGGCATCTAAGAGAATAATGAAATGGGGAATTTAAAAAAAAATTGATGATGTTCATTCAAAATACTCACGATTGTTAGCATTGCTCTCGGGAGAGCCAATTTCAGCTAGCTCGGAAACCTCAAATCCGGGGTGCCGCCTACTCACTTTAATTCTCCGGCTACTTCAAATCATTTTGACAACCCTGCATTACGTTAAATTGATTAGTTATTTTCTTACAGATAACTGATACGTGGTTATCAAAAGAGAGCCTATTATCTATTGTCATCCCAAATATATCTATTGAGTTATTTACTGGGAAACTAAAATTGTGCTCAGTTTTTCCCAGGATTAGAGCTTGGTGCTTTTTTCTCGTTGACAATCATGCCATTGTTTTTATACCACTGATTTGCGACATTAACTTTTGACAAATGCACTCTTCCAGTGCGAGTGGGTCTAGGCTAGACGAGTAAATCTGATGGTCGTCTGCGTATGCGTTTAGTTTTGCATATTTCACATGCTTCTTATTAATCCACGCCAAGACAGATCTTCAAGTGGCTTTGCTGCAAACTTCCCTGATAACTCGCCCCTTCCCTGTTTTGTCCCTCCAGGTTGATTCACAGCACTAATATAGAGTTTGTTGGTGACGTCCCTGGTTAACCCTGTGATTGGATCCACTTCCCCTAAATTCTTTTTTTCCTCCTCATTATCATCGTCTTCCACTTCCTGTGTGAATGGTTCAGTATCTTCCTCATCTTCCTCATCTTCCTCATCATCATCGTCGTCGTCTTCCACTTCCTGTCCCTGCTTATTACCTTATGCACGCTCTTCTTGTCTCTATCCTTCTGCTCATCATCATCCTTTTCTCTAAATTCCTGTCCCCGCATTCCCCATTTTACTTTCCGATTCTCCAGTATTTCCGCCAACGCTTCCTGTTTCATGTGTTCCGAAGAAAAATATGGCAAACTTTTTGGGTGGAATCTTCTCATCTGGTGCAGGAACATCAATCCGGGCTGGCCAATGAGGATATCCACGCATCTTTGCCCATATTAAATCACCTGGAGAAAACGTCATTGTCAAAGTGAGTGGCCATCTTCTCTGGAGTCATAGTGACAATCATAGGTTTGTAATAAGTGACAATTTAATTTACAAGATAGGAAAAAAAATCACATTTTTGTTTAAATTATTAATGAAGTATTTGTGTGATTACGACCTGTTCTTGTGAGACTAAAAATTAGACAAGTATATATTATTGGCTAGAAACTATAGGACACATTATTGTTGAGGCATGTGGACATGAATATTGATTTTAATAGTCATCCATGTTCCTCCTTGAATAGGTGCAGTGAGAAAATTAACTTGGAACAAGTGCTGCAGGGAAAAATTAATGTCAAGTAGTGCTGAACTGCACATCCACCAAAGAACCATTATATACCTTGTATAAAATGAAGATCTGGATGATGGTATTTTTAGTGTGATAGAGGTACAGTACAGTATTAGCACTTCCTGATTGTATATCTGGTCTGATTTGAATTCTTCACCTTACCAATTTTTTTTTTACACTTAAGAACTACATGTGTGTATAGTACAGTCATGTCTCCTTATTAAGTAATGTTAAAAGTACTTGTAAGTCACCACAAGAAAACTTGCCTTATTACTTTTAATAGAAACAAACAACATATTCAATACTTAGAAACCCTTGCTGTTTTTTGGTTGCACTTAACAGTAAATATTATTCCATCTCAGAAGTTTTAACCAATTATTATTTTAACCATTCAACATTTGACTTTGGTGTATGACAACTTAGATGGGTGCAGTTAAAAAGTATTAGAAGTACTTTAAGTATTTTCGCCTTGTAAGAAAGTTGTTACTAATACAGCAACCTGTTTTTGTTATAATTTAAGATTTCAATTCGGTGTGGTTGGTATTTTTTTCTGGGGCATGCAGTGATGGTATGAATTTCTTCACCTGACATTTTTTTATTTGAAGACATCATCAGAGTGGTTGTCTGAGCATGTCCTTAAAACAGTCTTCAGTAATATTGAAAAGATCCTTTGCTGTTGAAAAGTAAAAAATGTAACCTTTTCCACTCTTTTATATTTTAGGTGAAAGAACAAGTGAACTGTTTTAACTCAAGTTATAAAAAAATTATGCTGACCTTACAATCATTTGCAGGTGAGTAAAACCTGCTGAACTGTTGTTGAAATGTCCACATTCAGTGGTCACCTCCACGCAACAGCACTAGCATTGGCTAGGATTTTATTCTTGTCCCAAATCACCTTAATAAACCTCTACTCAACAACCATGCAGCCATAGTGAAAATTTAATTTCTGTGTGACCCATTCGCTAAGACCATTATTTTAGCAATAAGAAATATTCATTATTACGGTAAAAATGTAACAGCAGTGCTGCTACAATAAATACTCAGATCTACATAGTAGTTCTACTTTTTCAATTCCCCATTTCCACCTTTTAAATTTTTCAAAAGGTTGTCTCTACAGTGGTGAAAGGCTATCTTCCATTTGGAT
Organism: Porites rus; assembly: GCA_964035705.1. Lineage (NCBI taxonomy): Eukaryota > Metazoa > Cnidaria > Anthozoa > Scleractinia > Poritidae > Porites > Porites rus. Next base: position 8,896,045 of record OZ038002.1, read on the forward strand.
ATGGGTTTTCTTGTTACCAGATAGGACCAAAGTGGCTTAGACACAATACAAATCACGAGGGAGAACACATGGGCCACAGAAAAAAATAAGAAGTCACAAAAATCTTGTTTCAAAACACACCTGTACTTCCTTTTTAAATAATTTCATGATCTTTGGGGTTTTTGGCCAAAACATTTCCCTCCACTACATTGAAGCTTAGTCATTAGACAGAGTAAAATGGGAAAACAAGAGTTTAAAAGAAAGAAGCATGAATTAGGGAAAAGTAATTTACTTAAATCCTAAGGAGCACATCCTTCTAGCCATTTCGAAACCTTGAAAGCCATAATTTGGCTTCAGGAACAAAAGCCAGTCTAGTGCAGTGGTCATTGTATTTATTTTTGTAAACAATATTTTTTGAAGTTTTGGGGGTTTTTGACCAGAAAATGACTAGGAAGCAGCTTGATTAGTTTAAATGGCTTTTTTGACAAACAGATCTCAAATGACAGTTTGGTAGTGATTACCCCCTATTCTCCTGCATTGTTTTTTCTTATCATAGATCTCACCTGTTGCAATGATGAGTAATTAACCACTGTGTGCTGAATAAGCTGTGTGGCTTCACAAACGAGCTTTTTAAATCTGAGCAACAGGGTTTTAAAGTTCAAAAACTGTTTTTTTTTTGCCAATAATAAATGTACAAGGAAAATCCTTTTCATCTGAGTTTGAATTTCTTTCATTTTCAGCATACCTCAAGATCTTCGTACAAATGACAAGGGAAACCAGATCATGTGGCATCCTGTAAGTTATAAAATTGTTACTATCAAACTTGGAAAATCATGGAACACCTGAAATATTTTAGGAATGTCAGTATGTTTTGAGACCTATCTCAACAAAGATTGGTACACATAGACTAACACGAGCAGAACACAAGCCACAAATTAATAATTTTTACTGTTACTGCTTGTAATTTAGTCATTCACAGTTTTAATGGTTTAATGAACCTTTCAATCATGTAACCTCACTTTTAAAAAAATACAGTCTACATTTTGTTACATTATAATAAAGGCTGAATCAAACAATAAATAAATATGTACACAATGTATGTACTTACTAGTAATCAACCTAAAAAGTGCTAAAACCTTTCCCAAGTCCAGTTGATTTGCATTTAAAGTCCCATGAGAGTGCACCAACCTTTTGTCCAGATGATGATGTGCTATTTTGGTTGGAGTGTGATCATTCCTGCCTCTGAATCAGAAATGTTGATAGATCAATGCACAGGGGCCATCTGATGGATCTAACTTTGTCTCCTACATGTAATTACCAATTAAAACAAGGTGCCGCAAAGATCTACCCCTGAAACCTATTTTGTTTAGTTGTTCATAAGTGGCTAAGTTTGACCATTAAAGTAAGGATGGCAAGAAACTTTTAAAATATCAGTGCTCCAGATTATAGAATAATTGTAGGCAGACAAAACATTGGTGGCCAGAAAAGAAAGACATTTTGTACATGAAGGGTTTGAAATAATGAAAATGACTGCCCAGCATTGTATATGCAACATAAAAGTGCTTAACACTCTTGGGCCAGTTGTTTAAAGGCTGATTAGTGCTTGTTTTTTTAAGCTTTTATCATAATGCAAACCTTACTCTCACTTTAGCTGCAGAAGACCATAAACACAAGTAATAAAAGCACTATAGCTTGATACATGACCACTGAAAACAGGTCACTAAATTGGCAACTCGCTCCATAATATCTTTTCTGCAAATTTTTTTCTACTTGCTATGGTGACCAATTAATTTAATGGTAGCATCTTGGAGCACTGAATAGCACATTAAAATAGTTAAGCCCAGTAAGGAATTATTTTAACTTAAAAGGAAATTTTTCATTTTTCTTTTCAGAACAAAGGTGTGTCAACTCAAGTGAAACCACTGTAACTCTAAAAATCAATGAAAAAAAACAAACAAACATTTCTGTTAAGTTAATGTCAAGTTAACTTTTTTCAAAAGTAATACGGGGTAAATTTTTTAAAGTGGTCGTGGTTTGAAAATAATTATTTGTGCTTTTTCTCTTAAAAAGTTGAGGAAAAGCCTTTTGTGACAATATAAATGTGACTTAATCATCACTGAAATAAATTTGTATTAACTATGAAAGAAGGCAAATAAAACTAAATAAGTGGGAGTGTGTTACCAAGTTTAAGACTTCAGCGACGGCCTATTGCCCCTTAGCCATCACCTGCTACCAATAAGTGTCACAGTGCATGTTAAAAATCTTTCAATCTGTTATTTTTTGGATGCATACATGTAGAATTTTGTCCACTGGTTCAAATATATGGGTGACAAAATAGTAATTTTTCCCATTACTAGGCAGACTAGAAGTGAAAGTGTTCATAATGAGTCCTTGAAGAATGATGAAGTGTTATTTGAATATGGAGCTGGGGAGGGGGAAAGGGTGGCAAAACCTGGAGACATGCTCTTGGTGGTGCTATTCCATGATACAAGATTTGGTATCGTGCTCTGATTGGCCAAACATCTTCATGCTGACAGATTTGCAGAACTGTTGACAGTATCGCGCACTTTCAGTATCATAAACCGGCCTACAATAATTGGGGAAAAGATTTTGTAAAACACGGATTTTGACCGAGCGATACAAATTTCTTCGCAAGACTGTTTTGCTTATCCCTCAGCTGCAAGAAGAGCAAAAAATATGCCTGTGATCTGTTGCAAAATAAAGAAGCCTTCAAAATATTGAACTTTTCTTATACTCTCTTGTGATGAACTACGGTCACATTTACAAAGTTATTGACTCATAAACCGACATTCAAAAGGCACAGCAGTATTATGGCACTCCTACCAAAAGCGTGATAAAACTAAAAAATCAGTGGATATATGCAAAGTATGCATGTTGCATACACCTAAGCCTTGTGCTCCGAGAACACATAAGCCACGACTGTGCAGAGATACCCTACAAGCATTTATTTCTCTCTTGCATGGCTTTTAGGGGTCACAAAGTCGTTTGCAGTATTTGTTATTAGTGTAGTTAACGAACCAAATACGCTTACAATGTTATCACAGCAAAAATTTAATACAAAAAGTGACAATAATGTTGGTGTGCAAAATATCAATTTTATGGAATAATCCCAATCAACTTTAATTCACAAGTTGTTCCCAATCCTACAGGCCCAAGTTTTTTGAAAGGTGAAAAATGCTATCAGTTGGGAAATTGCTATCCACTGAATAGCACAAAAATAATGAAAAACATTTTTTACTTTTGGTTCCTTTGACACTGACCCACTGGATAGTGCTCGATCTTTCATGTTGGATGGCACTTTTCTGCTTTCATCAACCAGGCCTGTGGTATAATTCCTAATAAATACCACTTATTAACCAAGAGTGAGGTCATTAGAGGGAAATCTCAGACGAAGGCCTTGATGTATTGACTGAGCGACAGCGAGGTCAATATGTCAAGGCCAAGATCTGATATTTCCCTGTGAAGCTAAACAGACGAGGTTAATCAGTTATTTACTATAATTATGGCCTTTTCTGTGACTGAGAAATTATGGACTTGAGCCTAGCCTGTAATAAATTAAAACCAATGACTGGTAAAAAAAAAAAACACATCACCTCAGTGAGTTGTACCCTTGAGCCTGTGATACAGTCATGTGACACTGGTCAGTGGATACCTTTTTGACAGCTGTCAATTGATCGTAACATGGATCTCCATAAGGATATCCACTATCAAGTTAAACACAGATTGTATATGGCTTGGACGTCTAGCTAATGCTGGGTTAATACGTTATTAAAAGACAATCTTGCCCGTTTAGCATTCAATCAGAGTGCACATAGTATTGTAGCCATATAATAAAGCATTAATATAATTAAACAAGCCACCCCAAAGAAATTTGTCAGCTATGTTTTAAGGGCAATCTACATAGTTCATAGAGAATATTGACACTCCCTTATTCTTGTTACAAATATGCCACCCTAAAGAAATTCAACAGCTTATGGTTCAGGAACAAGCTAGCTCATACTTTTGACAGAACTGTTTGTATGCTTTTCCTTTGACAAATATTTGACATAATACAGTTAATACAGTTTATTGTGTCAATACAAAATACATGTATGTCACTCTGAAGTAATTTAACAGCTTATTTAAGTGTACTTGCAAGCTAGTTCATACATGTGCCATTAAGAAAACCCCCTCCACACTTTCCCATAAACAGATATTTGACATGCTATAATATTATTATTAATAAAAAATACAAACAAATAAAATTCTGCGACTCTGAAGAAATTCAATAGCTTATGTTTTGGGAAAACTCTCTGTACACTTTCTTTTAAGTAACATCTGTACACTTTCCATTGACAAAATAGTTATCCTAAAAAAAGTTATTTCAAATGTTGCATTTCCTTTGGCAAAACAATAGTTGAATGAATAATAAAAAACACAATAGGAAGATGTTTTTGCCATCTAAGGCCATCCCAATAAATTGTTTTGTTTCTCATCGCCCCGTCTCTTGTGATAGTGCGTCGGTCGGTCGGGAAAAAAAAAGCAAAAAAGAATGAACACTTTTACTTTTGTACATTAAATCTCACGTTTAATCTGTAAGATATATAATCAGATGGTAAAAGATGTATGTTAACATGACTATCAAATGTCTAAACAGCCTTTAAAAACGTAAAATCGATGTTAATTAAAGACAAGGACGTCACATCATACCAATTGCTGTTAAAACAAGATCATGTGCTTGTAAAGCAAAGTACTTGCTTCTTTGACCAGTGAATCTGGAATTTTTTTTTTTTTTTTTTTTTACTTTTCAAAAAAAATGGGTCGGTCGGGCGATGGGAAACAAAACATTTTATTGGGATGGCCTAAATAACTCTTGATGAAGAGTGCCAGTTCCTATCACCAAAGTAAAATATACTTGAAGCAGAAATCATTGCTATAATGTCAATCTATAATTATTTTTTTGTTTCTGTCTTTCCCTTGCAAATAATTATATAATTTTATCACAATACTGGCTTTACTGATAAATTTTGCCTCACGTAAACCCACTGCAAAATGATATGACTATCTTAAAAATTCTACAGTCAACCAAACCGAAGATGTGTAATTTTTCTAGGTTATTGTCATATTCTAGTGTATATGTACATGTACATGTACAGTATTATTTGCACAATCAAACTACGTAAACACATCAACTATTTAACAATTATTCCTCGAGCCCTCATGGCCTCTGAGTTGTTTTAGTAAAATCCAACTAGTTGGTCAAAAATATTGAGACAAAACAACTTTAGCTAGTTAGAGCTAGACTTTTTTAATCCTTTTTTGCCCCCCAAAAGCCAGTGCTTTCTGCTATTAGTGGGCTATAATAAATAGCCTAGTAGTAGCTCAACCAATCAGAATGCAGCATTGATAATAGACCACTAGTTGGATTTTATTAAAACAGAATAGTTTAACAGGTATCCCTTTAATCAGTTTATATAATAAAATGGTAGGTAAACCCCACATTACAAGGAATTTTCAGACTGACTTCATGCAGTTAATTCAAAGAAATCACAAAAATATTGTTGATTTCACACAGCTAAAAATATACAAATAAATAAACAATATTAATGAATAAATTGCTAACTATGTTTAATTCCCTGTTAAAATGCATTAATATCTCAGTCATCAAATTCAAAACCTTGGTAGATTTGTTAAACTGTTTGGTAGACTACAATTATTTTCTGTACTATTGACAGGGAATTTTTGTCTGTCACCCCCTGATCTTTCAGTGTGTTTCTTTAAACAATAAAAAATCTAATTTTAACAAAAGCCAATTGATTGGCATTAAAATGCCAACACCACGCAGCTTGCAAACAAGTAGGAAAAAGCAAAAACAAATAAAAACAGGCATTTATTCCGGAAAAAAAGTTTTTATCCAATGAAATTTAGGCAAGTACAGCTGTAAAATTAATCATTCTCGATGGGAGAAATGTCAGCTATTGCTTGTTAATGTTTGATTTTAAGTTATGAATGAAGGGATTTTATCCAGCAAACAAGTAAGAGTTCCCATTGTGCTATGTCCACAAACAGAAAAAATGTTAAGCTTGTTCAAAGGAAATTACCCTATATTCTTGAAGATGAACCAACTTGAGCTAATGCAGGGTCATGCATTAGCTGTCCATCACGAATCCTCCTTTTGAGTTCATCCCACAAAAGTCTCCTCTCTTTCAGAACTCCCTTAAGAAGACCCTTGTTTTCCATAGCTCTCCGGGTCAAGTATGGCAGGACATCATCCACCGGCCCAAATGGAACATACTTGTACACGGCATATCCCTCATTACCTGTGAAGTTTAAGGAAATTATTCATAATTATAAACATTAATATCTGCGATAATGTTATAACCATTTTGTTATTTCATTTTCATGTTAAAAGTTAGTACTCTCAATGACAATAGGAAGTACACTGTAACAAAGGAAGGTAAGGGGTTGGGCGAGAGTGTGATGTGGATAAATGTACTGGCATTTGAACCTCTTAGTATTTTAAATTGCATGCAAAACTGCAATGATGATTATCTCATCATCCTTGATCACATCCTGCAATCATACATGATTTAGTTTTGTCATATACTACACTTAGAAACAACCTTTGGTGATTTTCAGAACACATTCGAAATAGAATAGCTCTTCAAGTAAATTGTTTGAGGCAGCTATGCCAGGATTTTTAATTTTCTTATGACAGGCAAAGATTTATAAGAGGACAATGAAGTTACGGTTCAGAAACACTGTATAACTCACCAAGTGTAAATGAAATTGGGTCAGACATTCCAAAAAGCTGCCCAAAGAAAACTTTTTTTTGTTTTGGTAAAATTCCTAACTCATGCATCCTAAAAACAAAATACAATATAATGTCAAACAACAATAAAAGATCAGTCAGCACTAGTACTGCATGGTGATTGGGAGCGTGTGATAGTTATTTATTTTAGGGAGGTACGTTTTCAAGGTAACATATATGTATGCTGACAAATGCCACGACAAAAAGTAATACTATAGTTTGTATGTACAAGGGTATTGAAGTGAAGATAGTTTAAGGTCATTCATGGTCTTTGTCATCAGTTGTTCACTTGATACGCTATCCAGCTAGTTTAAAGTGTAGCCTTACCCTCCTCAGAGCTACATGTAACAAAAAAAATTGATGATGAAAAATTATCAAAAAACTAGTTGTTGACCTCTACCCAACCAAAACGTTCATATAGGATGATTTTGATCATTACAACATACCTCTTAACAGCAACCTGAATGGAATTCTCATTGTGGGTTGCAATCAAAACATTAGCATTTCCTCTCTTGGTCTCCTCCAATACTGCATTCATAACTTCATCAAAGCATTTACTAGTTGCCTTGTAGCTTGGATGGATAGGGTCTTCATAACCAAGTGAACTTGCTCTCAATCTTTCTTGTTCCATGTAAGCACCTCTGACCAGCTTTGCTCCAAACATGTAACCCTCCCGACGTGCCAGCTCCATGTCTGTCTGAATTTTAGAGTAGGTGTCCTAGAACAAACAGGAGCAATCATGGAGAGTGGACTATCATTAATGACAGTTCTGCAAACTGAGGCCCCATTTATATGGAGAAAACCTGTCATGGGCAGAAGAATCACCCTCCCAGTTGAATCAACTTAACAGGCGTTTATACGAGAACAAAGATGAACCCTTTGTTTGAGCCAACAAGGCATGCAAATGCACATCCTCTGATTGTCTTGCTTTGACCAATTAAAAGTTGACCCAGCTGGGTGAGCCAAAGTGTTTATATGGAGAAAAGCTGGCCCAACTAGGAAGGTGACCCTGCCTGCCATCATAAAAGGGTGACCCAGCCAACTTTTTGTTTCTCATGTAAATGGCTCACAAGGTTTAGTTGGGAAATGTTGGCTTGCCCTGGGTAGTTCGGGGAGGCGGGTTTGGCCTAAGATTCCAGTGGATTCCACTAATTATTACTTCATTAATCTTATATATATGAGGTTGTGGTTGTTATACCATGGTTAGTTCAACTTTCTCAAAATTAAACAGAGAATAAAACTGAAACAAACAGCAGAGATTAAAAAATAAACAAAAATGACATCTGATTAACATTATTGTTGCATGGATTATTATTTTACGTAGAGAGGCTTATTCTAACCATGTATGTACATGTGATGAAGGTACAAGTTGCCAGTTACCTTAAGGTAGCACTGATATGTATTTAAGACAAGTGGTGAGTCCTTGTTGAAGTGCCTCGTCAATTCCAAGGTGAGATGTCTTATAGCAGGTTGAAAATATGTCTGTTCAGCATCCACCATAAGTCTCACTCCCCTCTTCACAGCATGCTTTAATGATGACAAGACAAAACTCCAAAATTGACATGGTATGTGGTATTGAAAAATAATGATAGTGATAATGGTGATGACTATCATTCACAGAAATACCAGTTTAACAATTGAAATCATACAAAAAAACATCCCCTGGCCCTCTCATTCCTTTTTGGAGGGGATATTATATTTATGCACGAAGCTGTTTAATAAAAATATGGTGGAAATAATTATTCAAATAATATCTTAATAAAGAGGGAAACTGACAATGCTCATGCCACTGGTAAATAAACCTGTCATTCTTCAAAATTGTTAAGCTCTAAATTGCAATAAAACCAGTCTAACAATATAACAGAAATCATAAGCATAGAGTAAAATGAAAAGAACCACAGGGCGCCCACACAATCCATTTGTGTAGCCGATTGTTATTTTGTAGTAAATGTACTGGATTTACCGTTTGCTTCACCTATAGCGATATATCGCTAACTATGTATATAAATCATTGACAAATAAACGTTGAATTACCTTACCTGTGGTGTATAGTCGTCCTTTTGCCTCAAAAGCGGTTTTTTGAGCGATTTTGAATGAATAAATGTGAAAAAAACGGTAAACAAATGGTTAAATAATAACCAATGAAGAAGACTTGGTAAGCGTTTGTTGTTTAACGACATCCAATCAACAAGAGGCAATCAGCGGGACGGTTTCTGGCTGGCACGTATGAATCTTGCTACGCATTCCAGTCGCTCGAATACTGTGGGATTTTGATTTTCTTCGAGGGCTAGCTCCGGGCCGTTTGGATGGATTTTCGATTGGAAGGTACGAGAAGAATCGTGAATCTTTTGACCTTTATGCTGCGAAGTTTGAAAGCGGAGCGATGCGATTTTGGGGGGAAAAATTGCCCCGGCGCTGGAACCCTTTCAAAACAAGGATTCCTCCCTTGTCCTTCTATTATATGGAACAGTCAACGGCGAACTCAAATTCAGTCAAAATCGCTCAAAAAACCGCTTTTGAGGCAAAAGGACGACTATACACCACAGGCAAGGTAATTCAACGTTTATTTATCATTGAGTTATATACATAGTTAGCGATATATCGCTATAGGTGAAGCAAACGGTAAATCCAGTACATTTACTATAAAATAACAATCGGCTACACAAACAGATTATGTGGGGCCCCTGTGAAAGAACTCTTTGTCTGATGATTGCACTGTTACACACTAAAAGAAGTCATAATGTTTCAAGAAAGTTATTTTATGAGTCTGACAATTACCACTTAACTTATATTAATGTAATCCATACTACAGAATCTTCTTAGATGGGGAGACTAATTTGGAATTACTTATATGTGCACCTTTTGTAGGGGTCAAACATTTAATGTTAGAGTTGATATCATATCCCAGGGAAAGGGGACTGGGGATTTTGCTTAGCTTTTAGAAATTGCAACAATAAGTTGCCTTTCAATTTCAGCAGTTGTTCCCATACCACTTTAATAACAAAAATTATATATGATAGCTTATTCCATACCTCAGCAAGAGTTGTCAGCCTGTCTGACATGTTATTCATTTGGTGTAGCTCCTCATCCTCTAGAACTGATATGATTGGTCTTCCTGTCTCTTCCTAAGTAAAATCAGAAAGGTTAATGTGTAAAAAATAACTGACCTGCAAATGAAAATGAATTTTTGAAAATACATTGTAGAGCGGGGTTGGCTGAGAAGCCAGTGACTCACATCTCCCTGTGGCTTGGCCTTGAACAGCTGAGATAGTTTCAGCTGAGGTGTAAGAAATTCATGCCACTCTATGACATCAATATCACTGAAAAACAAAAAGAGAGAAGAGTCCTTACGTATCATTTTTAACATATGACCTACCACATAGTTCTTTATTTTAACATTGCAGTGAAACTCAACCCTTATTGTTGACACTTTAGGGGCCACATGTCTTCATAAGTGAGAGATAGAGCGGTTTTCACTTGACTGTCGTAAAACCAAAACCAAAGTAAATACACTAGCCAACCAAAGGGCGTAGTAAAACCAAAACCAAACCAATTCCTCAATTACTTTCGACAGTCAAGTGAAAACCGCTCTAACAGTGGGAGGTAAGTCTGACAAACGTTTAATTTTCACAGCAGGTTTAGTAGGCTTGATTTTACCCGCTCTCTCCGTCCTCCCCGAGAAGAGATGGCTGGATGCGTGAGTGGCCTATATTGTGTCTGTGATGTAAATTCAAAATTTAAGTGGGAAATTGCCTCGTCCTTGCTTTAGTATTTGACATAAAAATCAGCAGAAACACGTACTGATTGTATTTAAATACATTGATCTTGCATAAATTTACTGATGGACTTGATGGTCGTCTCTTTCACATTAGCTGCCAACACACGTCACTTTAAACAACACCTTTGCATCCACTGTTTGATATCTGCTCCAGGAAAATAAATTTATGCTGCCTGCTCAATTTGAGCAGGCAACGATCTGATTGGTGGTAATTGACAATAGCAAACTCATGCGTCCAGCTGCCTGTTCTGGGGAGGAGTGTGGGCTCATTTCCAGAACAGCAACTGGTAATCAAGCACTGTCCATATTATTGGGCCGTCTGTTATTACAGTGAGGTGTCTGCAATATTATAGGCGAGAGTTGACTAGACTAGATCAAGCCTTGTATTATGGTATTAGATATTTTGTGACCATTATATTTTTAAGATATCAAGAAATGCTGTTAAATAATAAATTGATAATTGTTACAAAAGAAAATTCAAAAATTAAATTTACCCAGATTTGTTTGTGTCAATCAAGTCAAATATTCTGTTGGCTTCATCTGGGCTCATCTCAACCTGTTGCAACAAACTTATGCTCAATTACAGCCACAAAAAAAATCACCAGTATAAAACAAACCAACTACACTGAAAAGCGACACAGATGACTTTGTAAGTGCTAAAAGCCATACAAGAGAGAAACCTCTGCTGTGACAGGGTATGAAGGGAAAAAAACGAAGTTCAATGTTCCCACAAATATCCATGTTTTCCTTTTTTTGCAGTGATTACCTTTTCTGCACTTTTTTTCATATTTCCTTCAGCTAATGAAAATGAACGGACAATAATTACTTGATTTTAGACCGGTTGACTACAAAAATTGAAGATCATAAAATTTATTAATTTGGTGTATTAAACATTTAAGGTGTAAATATCAAAATCGTTACCATACTACTTTATGTTTGAAAAATTAAAAAAATAAAACAGCATTTTCCACTTATCATAAAATTACCTTCAGGTTTAAAAAGAAAATCTGCTACAAGCACATTTTACTTGCTTTATAGTTGATTCTCACAGGGAAAAACCTAGTAAAGTCCTTACTCTTCTACATGTACTCTTACCCCAAGCTTTTCTAGGCCTTCAAAGAACTTGTCTCTGGCAACAATGTTTCCTATTTTATTCATCTTTACAGAATCTGAGGCCAAGCAGTCAAAGAAATACTGAGTCTGATTCAGTATTTCAGAAATCCTCATCTGTTTTAAGTTAAAGAAAGAGTTTGACATTAATACAATCATGATAAAATTAGTCATATGAGAGGTTTTTATAAAATTGCTAAAAATAAATTATTCAAGGGCTCATCTGGACACCAGATAATTTAGTAGAGGGACATAAGTTTAATAGGCAGCAGTAGATCAGATCAGAAAAAGCACCTTTAACACTGAAGTAGGCATGTGAGGGACTAGGTTGCCCCTTTCTTCTGGGTATGTAGTCCATATAGGACTTCTCTTCAGACAATTTAATTTGGACTATTTCAGTGCATTGAGCAACCAAGATGGGAGAGTATTACCAAGCCACACTTCTTTATTACCCTAGATACCCTTTCCCTCTCTGTACCCTCGAAACACTTTCCCCTTCTTATCCCAAATACAATGTCTTCCCCCATCGTGGCCCCTTATACACTTCCCCATCTTAACCCTGGAAGTACTTTTCCCCTTGTCTTAGCTCAAAGACAGTTCCCCATGTCTTAACCCATACACTTCCCCCTTCTTAATATTGCCGCACATACAAGTGCCCCTTCTTACCTTGATTACACTGTGCTCCCCCTTCCTCCTTTCTTATCCTGGATACACTTGTTCCTACACTTACACTTCCTTATAATATAGTGTAAATCCAGGATACACTTTCCAAAGTCTAATAAATACCCAAACACCCCTCCAGCTTTTTACTCCAGATACACCCCCCCCCCCCTTCTTATCCCCTCGCAATACCATGTCGTTGTTAATAATTGTTTCGAACATACCAGTATTTGTGGTCTTCCAAGTGCTGTCACTTTGATTGCCGCAAAACCATCACTGGATGCTTCACCTATTGTTATCAATAAAGACAGTTAATTAGGATTTACATGACTTTAAATGTATTGTTAAAAAATGAATCACAACTTTGAATTTAAAGCAAGGTGTTTTGGTTGATCTACGATCATCTTCAGTTGCAAGTACAGTGTAATACAGTGAGTTACTGTCACGGTGAAGTGAAATAACAATGATGAAATTGTACGTGATGTTATAACTCATCTTTACAATAATAATTTTAAACTTCTTAGCACACAGCACATGCCACGGAAAGGCACAAAAAAAAAAGTATTAAAAAAATTGTTTAAAAATGTATAAAGTATGGGTCAATAATAAATTTATATTACATAAATAAATAATAGAAGTAGTAATAATAAAGATAGGAAAAATAAAGTTAAAACGAAAGAGCAAGCTCAGCATTATATGTTTGAGCTGAATGTTCAATGTTGGCTTCTCCCACAACAACAACTAGAGTAGATTTTGTGCCAAATCCAAAATTGGAAAGCACCTCTTTCAGCATGATTTCCAACATTCCACAACTGTTGCAAATGCATTAAGATGATAGAGGTCCTATCCCTGATTTAAATCTTGTTTTTATTATCATGTGGTTATTACACTAGTTTGACAATAATCAAAACAGTGACAACAGGAAAAAAACAGGGGTGGGGAGTCCCCACCTAATTGTGAACACTAAAAGGTGGTTCATAAGAGTTTTCTGAACTAGTAAGGTGATAAAAAGCTGACCCCAGTGAAAATGCCACATAATATAAGCAATAATTAAAATACAAACCTGCTGCATCAATACATTTCAAAAATGTTTCAACTCTCTTGTCACACTCTGCTTCTCCTTCATAAAAGTATGTCCTGGCACTATAAACTCCTCTCCTCCTATCTGCAAACTCAGCATGAGGCTTATAACGGGCATGTTCATCAGATGGATCTAAAGTCTCACAGCTGTTAGCATCCACGTGGCTCTTCGTCTCATTTTCAGACAGGTCCTCTTCGACAGAGTAATCCAAAATTGCACCAACTCCAAACTTTTCCAAATTTTTTATCACAGGTTTAATTGCTTCCTGGTCTTCACCCGCCACAAAGTGTCCATAAAAGGAAGCTTTCATCAATCTTCTAAATAATTGTTTGCCAAGAACCTTTTGCCCCAGGTTCAAAAGCTAAAAAAATAAAAAAAACATGAAGATGAAATTTCCAATTCCTTTCAACAATCATTAAATAGTGGTTCAAACAAGCTACAAGAATTATTGCTTCATTATAAGAATAAAGTTCTAATGTTTACAAACTGTCCAGCTATGATGAGCCAAAACTGCTCAATAGACCATTTGCATGTTGACGTCATTTTACTAAGTACGACCAAAATCCTTCAGGGGATTGCTTTCTTGTGTAAATTAGACTTTTTGTTATTTAGACCTCGCTGGGGCTACCAAATTTGAATATGAAAGGAAATACGAAAAGGATTCTGGTCGTAGTAGTAAAATGACACCATTGTGCAAATGGCCTATTAAAATGCCATTTACAAATCAAGCACTGCGCAGCCTGTTCCACATGCAAAATATCAGCTGTGGAGGTTCAGACAAATTTCTAGAGAGTTTTTGGGTTTTAAAGTGACACCGCAGTCTTGACTTTGACTTTTTGCTGTCTCTTCTCTCCTCTTCTTTCGCTTTTCTTGCCTCCTTTATTGCTGGGAAAAGTTTTTGGGAAAGCTTTTCTAGCATCTTAGGATTAAATGAAAGAAAAAGGTTAGTGGGTAGTGAAACAAGATTTTCATGGAAATTTTTGGGTCAACATTACATGGCTTTTTCCTTTTTTCTCTGGCCTCCTTTACTGAATCGTGCTTGTTCTTGTATGGTTTGAAAGATCTCTTTCCCCTTCACATGACGGACAATAAAGTTGGACCTGGCCATGGATCCACACGCGCTGGGCAGATCAGGGCCAAAGAGTTAAATGTTTTCAGAGTATACATAGACTTGCTTCAAGTTGACCTCCCATGAGTTCTTAAAAGCGAGCGAAGTGAGCTTCAATCAGAAAATGAGAAAGCGAGCTTTTTTGCATTTCCTTCTGGCCTCATTGACTGAATCACACTCATTCTGGTACAGTTTGAAAGATCTCTCCCTCCTGCACCCCGGCCCTGCACAAGCTAAAAGTTGGACCTGGATCCGCACGGGCAGTGCGCAGTTTGGAGGCAAATGGGTGAAATATGGCATAACCAACCAGGAAAAAAATAAGGGACGTTTAGAAAGTTTACATCGAAAATTATAGAAGCTCTGTCAAGACAAGCCACTGTACTTCCTGCTTGGGCTGCCTGTGAAACTTGAAGAGGTTTGAAAACCGACAACAAGCGGACCGGCAATACCTAGGTCTCGAATTAAAAAAAAGTGTTTTTAGAGCCTGAAATCTGACAAGATAACAACCAAGTAACGTGAATATAACCGTGAAACAACATGGCACAATATCTCTTACGTAACAGGTAAACAAATACTCATACTCAAAAGTTTATAAATGCTAACAAAAAGAAAGCAAAACTTTTGACAGGGCATTTTTAACGCAAGAAAATATGGTTTATGAGAAGGGATTTAGTAAAATAAAAGGACTTACATATTACAATACCATACACCCGCTCCGTCAGATTTTAAATATTAGCTTAGTTTAAAAACAGAGTAAAATGTCGACCGGATCGATTATCTTCGGCATAAATAAAGGACTGTCATACCTCTTTGTTCTTGTTGACAAGAAAATCGTAGGAGCACAGCCTGAAAATTGCCAAAGCTCGAACAATTTCCCAACTTGTTTTCGACCGGTAGGCACTCTCAGCATCGTCAAAACTAAAACCCGAGTGCGTGGTTTGAGTGAATGGCGATAAACCGGCGATCTCATCGTTGTTTGCCGCTTTGAACGGATCCGTCGCTGCAGTGACACCAGCGACGCTATCGTGACTACTGTTTCTTTTTACAAAAGATCGAATGGTATTATACGGTCCTCCATCGAAAAGAATTTTAGATCGAAGTGTCCTAGTGCACACAATTCGTCTCGCCATTTTTAAAACAGCGTTATATTTTAACTCATTTACAAGTCGATCTGCGTTTGTTGGCGCACATTTTTAGTACGTGCGCGTGCTAGAAACCAGTTTTTCAAGATTTGGAGATAGAAGCCAAGCCTTCTGCCAAGCCCGCGAGAACATTTCTGATAAAATTCCCTTAGAAAAATGGTAATTTAACGAAACAAAAAACTCTGAACTTGTTTATGTGAAGCTGTTGTGCTACACAAGGTTGTTGATAATTCCGAATAAAACTTTGACCGGCTATTTATGTCCGAAAATTGTTTATTAATATAATTTTAAATTTAAGGTGGCTCCCTAGAGTAAATTGGCCGTGCGCAGCCTGAGCACTAGTATGGCGCGAGCTTTAAAATCCGCGCTACGTCCACGCATCAATTAAAACAAACATGGCCTCTCAGTTTCAAAATATTCCCCCAAAAAAACTTTATTAACTTTCTATTGAAGCTCATTGTGCAAAAAGTTTGATTAGTGTAGGTCAAACATTTATGAGAGGAGACAATGTTACACCGGTTACAAGTCGCTATCGATCTCCAAAAGGGTAAATTGTATGTAAAAACAAGCAGAAATTTCTCAAAGACATCAATTCTTTCGCTTCAAAAGTAGACAAACGTTAAATAGACGAAGTAAATGGAAAATGTTTTTGCACAACGAGAAATAATTTTTACTCACAGACTGACCCTTGACGAAAGCAATAGTTGTCCGTCGAGACCTACGGTCTTGTAAATGTAGCTGAGGACATGATGTACGATTTATAGATCGGCGCCATCTTTTACAGCAGACTTTTAAAGAAAAACTTCGCCGTCGAAATTATCCCTAAAGAAGAACAAGGTTGAAAAAGTATCCGGAAGTGGGCTAACATTTGAAGATCTGCAAACAGTGTACAGCAGATTAGGAAATGAAGGGATTATTGCGATCGTTGCACAACCACCGTCTTCATCGCCGACGATCGCCATCCTCAGTGACCACCACGCTTCGAATTTTAGCTGCAATAGTCAAGTACTTCGAAGAAAACATCCTGTGTTAGGTATAAAATTGAATCCGCTATCTCTCCTTTTTCAACTGGCGAGATATCACCGTAATGATACTAATAAACGGCTTCAAAACAATGGCTTTCGTACTCTTCAAAGGAAACCACATGTTTTCAGTAGCTTTGTGCATTATGCGCATGCGGGCGTGATGGCTCGCGCGCGTATTTTGCTCATACGACCCCGAACCACGCGTGTTTTTCGGATTTTTGTGACGTCAAAGTAGTTAATTAACCGTGAATTTCTCGCGTTTCCTTCGGTAAATTTTTTTAGAAATCGCCTCATTTCTTGATAGTTGCAGTACCTTTGTACTGACCTATTTTTGTTAAAATCTGTAAGAGCTAAATTCCTCCATTAAGAAAAATTACAAATTTCAAAATATTGGCAAAACCGTCTTAACGACCCAATGTTTTTTCCACTCTAAAATGTTAAGCAATATCGTAATTATAAAGTGGCAAAGTTTAAAGACATTTCACCGTGGGAAATAAGAAATATTAAGAAAAAATGATCAAAAATGACAAAATTACTGCCTGTGAAAGGATGCGATGTTGCCATGGCAACGGCCTTAATCCAGAAAATGAAACTTGATAAAAGAGCCTTCTTATATGGGTAACCTTAGCGGTGAATCTCGTGAACAAAATCGCAAGGACAAAGTGACTAGATTTCGTTCTGTAACGTATGCTAGATAGCTAGGGTTATTAGTAAATACTCTAGGGAGCCACCTTAACTTGAAAACAATGACAGGTGCAGGTGCTTTTACAAATAGAAAGGTGATAAGCGAACAGAAGCATAGTTCAGTTTGACGATTTTTGTTTCAGAATTCGCCACATAAACTTGTACTGAAAACAAGTGCATATGACAGCAATGGTGGAGCATAGAAATATTCGGTGGGGTGGGATATGGGAGGGGGAGGGGGTGAGTAGAGGAATGATGGCGAGTCAATTATTCCGTTATTTTCCCCCGAAAATTGAAGTTATTCCATTATTCCACCCCAAAAATGGCATTATGCCATTATTCCAACTCGAAATTATCTGCTATTCTTTCTTCACTTTTCCTCTTCAGCTCTTTTATAACGCTTCTGACTTCTCCCTCCCTCCCCTAGCTTCTCCCACTCATTCAGCTCTTTTGTAACGCTTCTGACTTTTCCCTCCCTCCCCTAGCTTCTCCCACTCATTCAGCTCTTTTGTAACGCTTCTGACTTCTCCCTCCCTCCCCTAGCTTCTCCCACTCATTCAGCTCTTTTGTAACGCTTCTGACTTTTCCCTCCCTCCCCTAGCTTCTCCCACTCATTCAGCTCTTTTGTAACGCTTCTGACTTTTCCCTCCCTCCCCTAGCTTCTCCCACTCATTCAGCTCTTTTGTAACGCTTCTGACTTTTCCCTCCCTCCCCTAGCTTCTCCCACTCATTCAGCTCTTTTGTAACGCTTCTGACTTTTCCCTCCCTCCCCTAGCTTCTCCCACTCATGCATAGAAACGTTACACGAGACGATTCGCAACAATGATTTTTAGCGCAACACAGCGTTCATTGCTGCAATTCGATTGGTTACGACTTTGTTCCACTGTGTTGCGCTTAAAATCGTCGTTCCTAATCGTCTCGTGTCTCTTGCACGCTTTAATTTCACGTGCTGAAATCACATTAGGCTTGTTATATGCCTCTGTGGGGGTGCGGTTCAGGCTTTTGTTCTTAGCATTCACCGTTTGGGACAAAAACTGTACTCAAACAGGAGCCGATTATTTGCAATACAATACAAAGCTCTTCAGAATATGGGTCGCAGCTCTTTTGTTTTCGCTTACTACTGGCATCGCATTAAATATTACAGACAGTTTTCTTTGTCCTATGTGGGTAACGGACACTTGTTTCTCGCCCAGTCAACAGATTCTTAAAGACAGGCGGACTCTCCATTGTTAACTGTTTGCTGTAGTAAACTTTTCCTTTTCGAAGGTAAAAAAAATTTTCTACGTACGACGAATTAAAAACGGGAAGTAGGACTCAGTATTTAATAAATCCTTCGTTTTCTGAAAAGTTGCACTTTTTAGGAAGGATTCTAGAATATTTGGTGTTGAAAGTAAAGTCGTAAGGTTTTTATTCGTTCCAACTTTTCCAATAACAAATAATAGTTGTTTTATTTGTTTTTAATCTAGCCTAAGGGTTGACATGCAGGACGGGGATATGTCATTTTATTTTTCTCGGACTACAATTACGAATCCTTTTGCCAGCACCTCGAATGATCAAGTATTAACGAAGGCTCTGCAGTATGGCGCCATCTGTGGCAACCTTGCATAACTTAGAACATGGAAAACTTACATCAAGATACAAAAAAAAGCGGAATCAACAGTGATAATTTTTATTGCTTTGAACATCATCGAGTCATTCGCTTAAACACCTTCACTCTACACCTTGAATAACTTACTGCCACATTTACAAATGTTTAACCTTGATATTAGCATATACCAGGGACCGCGCGAGGGCGACGGCAACGAGAACTTCGAAAAAGCAATAGGTTTAGATCAGCGAAACAACAATTCTGCACGTGAAAACACGCTCGTTTGCACATTTCTTCGCCGTCACTGCACGACTATGACGTGAAAAAACCTCATCTCATGTTGGAGGACGTAAACAAGGGAGGACGAATTTTTCTTTCTCTGTTTAAGCTTGAGTTGGGTCTCCCCAAGAAATCAACTCAAGGAAATACGCCTACATTTGACTTTTTCGGTGAAAAGGAATAAAGGCGCCAAAGTTTGAAAAAACGCGAACTCATTTTAAAAAGTGACGTTTTCGCTGCCGTCGCCGTCCTCGATGCTACAGCCTGTGTACAGACGTCCCCCCTCCGGCAGAAAAAACGATTTTCCCTGAGGGAGTGGAGAAAGTCTGTACACAGGCTACGATGCTAAAGCTCCGACGGAAACGAAAAGCTGACGACTTCCCGCCTCCCCCTCCCCTCCGCCTCACCCCGGCCTCGTCTCGTATGTCTTTTCCGTTTGTACTTGGTTTTAAAAATTTTATTTACAAAGTTTCCTGCTCTCAGGGAAACAAAAAGCGATGTTGTGTCCTCCAAATTGATCTATTTTATCGCTGGCATCCATGTGTTAACCCCTGACAAGTATCCATAGGCACGCGCAGGAGCAGAAGGGAATTAACTCCCATCCCGAACAACAAATAATGTATAGTAGAATAGTTATTTTAAAAAAGTTAGACTATATTTCTTGTTAACACTTGAGACTGTAATACTTCGCGATGTAGTCTTTCATCAGAGCTTTGCGAAGTTTTCCATCTGTGATCGACGTACGCTGACGATGCCATACAAGGTTGTATTCACAAGATATCTTTAGGAAGATACTAATTTTAAAAAATGCAAAGTTCTTTAGTCCCATTGAAGCAAAGACTGCGAAAGTTTCGTGAGTAGCTTGTGGCCATCCGGATTGCACGACCCACTCGTCTCGTTCTCCGCTTCGAGTTTTTTCTGAAGTTGCTTCCTCAACTGCCGGCTATGATCGGTCGTTTCTTGTTGTAGTTTGTCAATCTCAGTTTGTAATTTCTGGTTATCATTCACGAGCTGAGAAATACTCTTTGTGATTTGAAGAAGTCCCGAGCAACGCAAAAGCGCTGCTGTATTGTTAAATCTTTCAACATCATTGGCACCGACTTTACTGCTAGTATGTAGACGTTTCTTTCCTTTACGGCCGTGCTTGCGATAATTTCGTGATATATCACCGTTCAGTGCTGAACTTTTTCTCGTAAATCTTCCTCGTTTTACTTCAGAATCCTTGTCTGTCATTTCTTCCGAGGAAATTGATGTTTGATCGAAATTGTTTTTTAAAAGCCATTCACTGGTTTTCGAAGCACCGTCCAACGTGGTTTCGTTTAGGGCATCACACATCATGCCATCTTCAAGGAATGAATAAACTTGAGTAAACTTGACTAGGCCGTTGGCTTCTTAAACCTGGCAGATCTCTTTGATATCTTGTTCAAAAATAGACTATATTTTTAAGAGAACTCTATCCAGCTCAAAAACAGCAACAGCGGCGACGAATACACGTTACAGCTTTGCCTATCTCAATTAACTTACTTCAGGTGTAGCTCGCACGTGAAAGCTTCAATGTTTGGGTCCTTCGTTGGGTTCGGTCGCGTGCGTCAGAAACGTGCCGTAAGAAAGGCGAGCGCGACGACCATTTGACTTTTGAGGGGGAGGGGGGAGGGGTATAGGTGATTTAAAAAAAATATATCCTTCACACGGATTTCGAGGGAAAAAATTTCTTGTAAGGACATACCTGGGGAAAAGATGTCCAACACTGAAAAAATTTCTTTCATGGCTGGAAAAATTAAATCTTACACCGTAAAGAAGAAAAAGAATTCATCCCAAACCAAATCACCCATACCCCCTCCCTCAAAAGTCAAATGATCAAATGAAAATAAAAGCAAATGAAAGTCAACTTTGCCTTGTGGAATTCGTTGTTTTGTCTTGTTTTTAAAAGGGGCTGTGTCACGGCGCTCTCCAGTTCGTATTGTTATTATACGCCACAGAAATTAAAATTAACTTTAGCGAAGAATTAATTAGTTGCAAGGGACAAAATCACAGCTTTGTGTCCACCGGGGGTGGGGGTACTCCCTTACAAGAAGCTATATTGGAATGTGCCTCCCAACGGGTATAGTTTTTGCACCATTTCAGACCGAGAAGGGTATAGATTTTGCCCATTTTGCTCTGGAATCGGGTATCGTTTTCGAGGAAACTACGGGAGTATATAAACGTTTTTACCTTTTTAATTCCAAGTGAATCAGAAAGAAAAAGTAAAAAGAAATCTTTTTGTTTGAGCTCTAGTCTAAAAATGGTGACTTAATAATTCAACCTATACCCGGTCTGAAAACGGATATGGATTTAAGACGCCGAGTCTGAAAACGGGTGTGGAAAATAACATTTTTAAGTCTGAAATAGGGGGCGCGATCCATTCAACCAAAATTCAGACCGGTCCGACCGGGAAAAGAGGACCACCTCAAAAGGTGGACCTGTTTTTTCGAAACTTTTCCGGTTGGACCGAACCGATCCATTGAGTTTTGGACCGAAATTTCCGGAAATTTTGGTTGAATGGATCGCGCCCAGGGTTAGGATTTAGAGAACCGGGCTGCACACCCACAAGAAAAATTCCCGGGAATACCGCCCCCCCCTCCCCCCCAGGTGTGACCACAGGAGAAATGGAGTAAATGTATGGGAATATTGATAACGTTCGAACACCGGAATCACAGCTTTGTGTCCACAGGTGGCGAACACAAACTGTGGCTGAATTTTGAAATAAAAGAATGGGAATATTGGTAAGGTTCGAAAACCGGATTTTATTTATTTATTTATTTTTGTTCCAAATGTGGTGCTCATTCAACTTCGGCGCCTAGTCGAATAAACATGGTAATCAGAACTTGGGGTAACCTGAGATTATCTCAGGCTAAACTTGGGGTGGATTTCTTTGCTAAAATCCAAGATCAGAGATAAAAAATCGGGATCAGTAGTAAGCAGCTGATCTGTTCGAGTTTATACCGCTTTCTCTTTTCGGGTCCGTAAGTATCCGGTGTTGAAAAGGATCCAAAGAATCCACCTCCGCTGTGGATCATTTGGATCAATAATCCGTTTTTTTCCCGGATTTTGGTAAAGAAACGAAACGTCCTCTTTTGATTAAAAATCCGGATTTGGGTTTCAGTATAGAAAGGCACCCATATGTATGAAGCCACACAGAGGACTCGGAAACCGGGAGGAAAAAACGGCTGCACGGGAGGCCAAGGTAACTATCTTCACGTGGTCACCGAAAAGAGGGTTTTTGGCAATCTTTTTTTTCTTTCCATAAAATTTACATTATTCATACCTTCTTTCAACGTTTTGAGCTGTTATTTCAATGTATTACTCAATTTGGTGGCATCTCTCACTGTTTGAATTTACCGGTAATCAATTTCGTGATGCAGCTCCTTTAGAAAACAGAAAACAAATTCCACCAGGCTATACGCGATATGTTGCAAACAGATCGAATTCACCCGAACGCCCGCGTTCCTTTGACAAGGCCATGCTAGAATTCTGCCAGTAGAGGGCAGAATGGGACGTATATTGGACAAATCAACTAAAAACTGCAATTCTGCACTAAACTGAGGGCATTAAAGTTAATAAAGCTAATAGCAAAAAGTTAGCAAAGCAAAAAGATAAGGCCTCTCAAAGTAACTTTAATTCATTCTACGTTCAAAATGCAGAAAAAAGACTGAGGCTATATAATAAAATAAGACTATCACACCGTTTATCGTTTGAAATTGCCTTTGTACACTGGAGGGATCTTACAGTACTCAAGAATACATTAAAATCAGGGTAAGGAAAGATTGTACATATATCACTGCAGTTTTAGGAAAAGAAAGTGTTGTCTGAATATCTTGGGCATAATGGATTCACAATTGGTCATGCTGAAGGATATAATTCACTTAACCAACTCTGCTGCCAGCAGAATAAACAACTAACAGGGACAACAAAAACATCTGAAAAAGTTTAAATTAAAAGGAAATAAACAAATATCAAAAGTGAATGTCACTGAATATCTCCAGCATGTTACTGTGCTGCAGGGAAAATGCAACTGGCAGCAACAATGACAAAATGTTTTGCTCAGTTTAACAGATTTTTTGTGGTGTGCTCAAGTATGCTGGTCGTAATTTTCACTGCATGTTAATCAGCATTCCTGAATATGTACTTCCACTGTTCATTAATTTTCTCTGAGTTTGACAGTTAAAAATTTAAGGTCGCAAACCAAATTTTAAAAAAAGAATTTATTGTAGACAGACCCCATAAAAAGCCCTTGGTACAGTCAAACCATGCTTTATGGACACCCACTAATGCAGAAACCTCCTTATTATGGACAGTTTGCTTCGTCCCTGGGGAAAGAAAGCCTATCATTTTTCCTAAATTCAACACGTCTAACATATAGACACCCTTTTACTATGGACATTTTCCTCCGTGTATAGTCTCTTCAGTATCCTTATTACAGGGTTTGACTGTATTAATTAGTCAGTATTTAAAAACCATTTCCTTGCTGCAGCCCTCAGAATGTCTGAGTAACTACTGGAGTGAGAAGGAAATAAATGAATTTTAAGGCATATTTTTCAGAAGTCCTGATATCTTTTAAGGTCCAGAAAACTGTCTATGATGTGCAGACTGCCTTCATCACAACTATACACGCTCTGTTTGATCTGCAGGTGCAGGTTCAGTTAGCATTGCACCTAAAAGTGTAGGATTACAGCTTAGGTTTGAAACACAGGGCATTTTTGTCACACCTGCATACTATCTGTAATAAAAAATTCTAATTCAATGCATGAATTAAGTTCAACTGGTTAGCTAGGATTTCAATATCAGGGGTATAGAATGGTAAATTCGAGACTGCGAGACCCCGGTTTTAAAAATCAAGACTGAGACTTAAAAACTTTGAGACTCCAAGATGCAAAACAAATACTTCTGAGGTTTTGAGATCAGGCCAATTATTGTTTCCCAAGACCCATGTTTTTCAAGGAACCATTCTATACCAAAGAATTCCTCAAAATACTCAAGAATGTTAAAACAAAGTGCATTATTTTGTTAGTTATTGCTATTTTAGTGAGCTGCAAGTGTCTACATCTAGATCAAAATTAAATCATTAAATGTTGTGTTCAGTTGGCCCCAGCCTCCTCACCCTGCAGAGTCCCGATATTCAAATATGTACATATTTACCCCGTTTTGCTCTGTCAGACACCATTTTACAGCATGAGTGTAGCATTGGAAGTTATAATAACTGTTGTGTATCCAAAGCAATGGATTGCTGTGGAAAAAGTCTCAGGTGCCATGCCAATGCAGGCACCATTTAAGGTTGCAAAAAAAAACTTGAGTTTACTTTTAAAATAATGTTTGGTTGGGACATTTGAAGAGTACAATTTTCTCAGCATGTGTTAACCGAAAAAAAAAAAAATCAAACATATTTACACACCCTTCTATAAAGTGGGCTGCACCCTCTACCCCATCCCCTTTCCTCCCCTTCCCTCTGAACAAAGTTTACTGTGTTTGCCAGAAACCAAATTAAATGACATATTAATACTTATATATTTATAAGTTTGTTTGTCCATTTGTCGATAACCATGCATGTATACTGAATAAAATAATAACAATACAACTACCCATTTCCTCCATACTGAAAGCTACTAGAACCATTTTGCTCTGACAGTTTTTGCTGTATTTGGATTTTCAAATTTTGACTGAACTCCATGGCTTCTCTTTGAAGATCATCTATTTCTTTTTGAAGATCTTCATTCGTTTTAACAAGCTGAGCAATCTGAAGTGTGAGTTTTAGTAGACCTGAGTGTCGCAGTACAGTGGCCGTCCGACTGAAGCGATCAGCAGTATTTCCATAATCTTTCTTAACCCTGCCATTGGAGTGGTGCCTTTTATGGCGATGGTGGTGATGATTATGGCTGCTGTTCCCAATCATTGATGAATCTTTGAAAGAGGAAGGATGCATGGTGTGGTTCTTGATGGAATTCCCACTGCTAGCCTGAGACTTAAGATTGCTGACTGGTACTGGCGGTCTTTCAACTAATACATTTCCCTGTAAATTTTGAAAAAAAAGGTGCGCACATAGCTAAGCTAGTCTTTATACCTATGAACATGTGACTAAGAGGCTCTTGGTTCTACTCAAGGGATTTAACTGGAGACTTTCTGGAAAATGGCATCGGTACGAATGTAAGTACAATTTGTCCCAGACTTAACTTGGAATAGTGATTTCACATCCCCTGACAAGAGGTGGCAGTTATGCCAATTTTTAATTTTAACTTTCTGTCATTGGGAAGATTTAGACAATTTTGCCTTCCAAGTGTTGTGTCTTTCCATGCTTAACTAGATACTACCTGATGATTTGTGAATGAGTTCTGTACTGGAATGATCACACTGTTTTAGATAGTGATGATGATGATGACGATGACGATGATGTTAAAGGGCAAATTGTTGATGTTAATGCAAAATTGTTCCCTTTTCAGGGGGGGAGTAAATGTTGCTGAAAAGTTGCTTACCTTAAGGTTTCCCCTTTTCACAAGTACTCAAGCAGAAACATTTACGGGGAAATATCATTTTTGACAAGAGCCTCATCGCTTTTGGACAGTAAAACTGCATGTGTTGCATATAAGCTATGTCTAAAATAAAACCTCAAATTATTTTCACCAAACCAGCTTTCTGTTTGTGTTGGTTTGTTGTACAAATTTTATTTCTATTAATGTTAATAGGCTTACCTGACTTCTATAGGTAGCCTGATAATCCTCTGCCATGAATTCTACAAGAACGGCACTTTGACAATCAGCAACGAGACATCAGACGCACTAACTGTAAACAAAGGGGAAAAAAATTAAGTCTCGATTAGGCTGGTTTCTGGTCTTAAAAAAACATTAACTTACAAGATCTCACGCAGTACACTTTCTAAGTGAATAAAACAAAATTGTTCAATGACCAGAGGTAATTGCAATTCATCTATCCACTTCTGGATCTAGCTTCCATCGATTACCAAAGCTATTCCACTCGGTTCCAGACAAAGACCACAAATTTGTCTTGTACATCATAAGAACTGAAAAACGTGACAAAAAGCTACGACTTCGACGAGAAGGCAAATGCAAGCGTTTCATGAAAATAACCTGTTTTGATGCCTTGAAGAACACAGCTGATGATAACAAGTCGCGAGGGTATTTTAAACATCGACAACTTTCGCTTCTGCTTCTAACAGTTTTGACTACATACAGTGTATACAAGGTATGCATTTCACAGGAATAAGCACCATCTAACAGGTTCGCTATAAGGCTTTGATTCTCCAAGGAAAAAGCAGGCTCTCTGCATTTAAAATAATCTATGACTTACTTGTTTTTCAATACAATTTTCGGTAACAGGTCGGCGTATTCCAGAACTTCCTGCACTTCGATCAAAAATGCTGTTTTACGTCCTTACGTAATCGTGCTACTGCACAACAAAACCGCACGCGAGCGTGTTGCAGAAACGTGAGCAAATAGTCTGTCAAACGTGACTGGCGGTGAAAAACAGAGATAAACGTGACCGACTGCTTATCGTGGTTCAATGAATAGGTTTCTCTCCTGCTGGAAGAAATACTTCAAACTTGATAGAGTCGTGTAGTTGGAAAAAGGTCTTAGTTAACTGCAATTCACAAAATGACAAAGTAAAAGGTGGAATAAACGTGTTTCTTTTCAACGATGCACGAGACTGTAATATTGCCGACACGTGACAATCTCTCTTCTCCCAACTCTTCGGGTGAGCTATTTACCATATTTAAAAACTGTTTAGTTTGTCTTCACTGGAGTTAAAATGTTCTTGATGTTTTCTTCGGACTCAATGCTTCCAATTCATATTCCTCATCGAAGCGAACAATCGCTCAATTTAATCTTTACTCCTTTCAATTTAAAGCCTTCAAGGCGACAGACAGGAAATCGTTGTTGCTTGAAATATCAACGTGTCGTTACTGCTATAAGCCTAAAATGTGTGCAATTCTATAACTAGTTTCACAACGAGTTACATCTGAAGAAGTCTGCAAATCAAGAAGACCCTTTTAATATTTCCTCTTTCGTGCGCGAATAGAAATAAAAACCGCGTTGGATTTATTGACCGCAATTGGGTGGGGGTGGGGAAAAGAGAAAAAACGTCTGTGATCTTCGGCCGCATAACCTCCAACTTCACGTGCTGAAGTTTTTCACCTTTATGCTCTAGTTCTTTGTGGAGAATTGTTGTTAGAAAAAGCAGTACAGCGCCCGGTAACCACAAGTCCGTCCTTGAGAAACCTTGCTCACGATGATGCATTTCGCTAAATTTAATAAGGTGCCCCCGTCTCTTTTAAGCCCCCCCCCCCCCCTGCCTTAAAAGAGCTGGGAAGAAATAAGCCCCCCGGGGAGCTTAATAGAGGATTTACGGTATTACGAAAGTGAGACATTTTCTAATTCTTCTCTGCATCACATTTTTTAATCCGAAAATTTTAAGTTTCCTTTTTTTCTATGAAAAATGGCCTAACCTGGGAATTAAAACTGAACTTCAGAAAATCGTAGGGAATTTATTAGATAAGCTTCGAAAATCGTGCATGAATGGAAAAAAAAATTGTGCCCCAAAATGCATCAGATTCCATCTCAGTGCATGTTCATTTTAACAATTTCCGGGGGGGACCGGACCCCCCTAGGAAGCTCGTGCCCTTCGGCCACTCGGGACTTTCTCCCAAACAATAAATCCTAGATAACACCCTGGACGGGGATGGGTGTTCCCTTTAAGTGCAGTATTTTAAAACGCAAACAGGTTAGGTTAAAACGCCTTGTCTTGTTAAACAAGAGTAGAGCAAGTGAAATTTCCCATGAAATGAAGTTGATACTTAGCCAGTGTAAACCTTTCCCGTCTGGGTAATTTTGTCAGGAAGTAGCAACCTTGTCAGCCAGAAGGTGTTTGGGTTAGACCTTAACTCACACCTATAATTTTTTATTTTTAACCCTTTGCTTGATTTTCTTTCAAGACTAATAGGCCATTTGTATGATGGCGTCATTTTACTACTGGACTATGACCAGAGGCCCGTTTCTCGAAAGTCCCGGTAACTTTTCGGGCCCGAAATCAAATATTCAAATCGAAATGTAAAGAGTAAGAGCGCGGGTCCTGGCAACCAAACTACTCCATTTTGTTTCATTAACTGATAGTTTTATCATGTTAGATGCAAAACTATTGAAACCTCAATCTTTAATAAAACCGGAGACGGCTTACCGGGCCCGTTAATTATCGGGACTTCCGGACGATCCTTTTGGGTTTTGCTTTCTTGTGCAAATTAGGGCTTTTGTTATTTTAACCTCACTACGGCTACCAAATTTAAATATGAAAAAGAAACGAAAATAATTCCGGTCGTAGTAGTAAAATGACTCCATCATGCAAATATCCTATTGTTATTATTATGATTTTTTTTAGGAATCGACCATTGCACGGGATACTGTTGCGCGTTATCACCTGCTACACGTGCCAAACCGCACGTGCAGTATCATGTAATGCTACCTTCATGCATTGATCAGCGTACATGAAGTCGCAGTAACTCGAACTCTGAAGGGAAACGAAAAATAGTTTGAGTTAGCTGGGAATTCGAGTTATCAGGGTAAATTTCAGTGAAATTTTGATCAAGGGAAAGAGTATTTAGTTAGAGTTTAAAAGCGGGAATTCGAGTTAACGGAGTCGAGGTTCTACTGTATCCCAGCGATTTATGTGGACTCTTTTCTGAACGACAATTTAAACAAGACAAGATGCAGAGACCTTTCTCCCAGTTCGGCTGATATGTAAATAAATTACATGTAAAATCTTACTCGACGAGAACGCCGGACACGGTTCGCGTTGCTCATTAAAAATGCTGGGAGCCTTTGAGGATCAGTGATCTAATTATTTACTCCACGTTGTTGAAAGAGAAGCTATTGGTTATTTTTTAAGAGTACGTACATCTTTCTATATTATAGCTATAAGCTCACATAAACTGAGTTTCGCAGATAAACAGATCCACTGGCTAAATGCTGCCTTTGCAGTTGGCGTCACGCACGGGAACTCAACTCCCTTTTTTATGCAAATTCTGCGACATCCCTCCCTTGTCTCTTTGTTGCAACCGAGAAATATATGTCTTTCTTTATATGAAGGCTGGTTTTAACATCGCAGCAGGTACTTTAATTATAAACCGTATACCAAGAATTAAAAATACGCCACCAGACTTTCAAAAACATTGATTTAACAACTGAAGTTTCTGAATAGCCCACGTTCGAAAAAATAAAATTCTATTATGAATGCGAGGCTTTGGGGACAAAATTGCAAATTTTTCACGACTCCATTGTCGTGCAATTCCCAGAAGAGACTTACGCACAAAGAAAGCCCAGCCAAATATAAAAGTATGACCAGAAAGCCTCGGAGTCATGTCACAATTTTAATATATCGAACGTTGGCTACTGCATTGCATCAGCTGTTCGCATAGACCAAAGCAAAACAAGTCTATGCAAACGTGAGGATCTTCACGTATGACAGAATTTGTATTTGACCACAGGTCACCCAAGCTCGAAATTGGCACTGTTACGTAACGTTGGTATATAAGGTTTTGTATGGGGGAAAAACGATTGTTTCTCGAAAGGATTTAAATAAAAATCGGCTAACCACACTTGAGTTGTGTGTTTCTTCTTTCCTGTGTGGTTTCCTGTGTGGCTTGCTCGGAAACTACATAGGAAAGTAAAAACACTGTGAGGTTAACCGATTTTTATTTACATCCTTTCACATTCGTAGGTTACGGAGACGATCGTATCGTTTTTCCTCCCATACAATTCCTTATATGTCGAACTACGTTACGTAACAGTGCGACGGTCATGAGCCCAATCAGAGATGGAGTGGTAAATCGACTCTGTCAAGGCCTCAGTCTTGGTTTAAATTACTGATGACTCACTGGATGCAAAAACTATCTTGGTTAGATTACAAGTGGTCTGTGGAGTAAATAGATCTATCACTATATTAAGAGAGGCTACAGTGAAACCCCGTTAAGACGGTCACCAATGGGCCAAAAAAAATTGCCGCATTAACGGGTATTAACGAGAGTTTTTTTTTTAAAAGAAAATGTTTGGCCGTTTTGCCAGGCGGCCAAAATAGAGTGGCCGTAATAACGAGGTGACCGTATTATACCGAGGTGGCCGTAAGGAGGGGTTTCACTGTATTTGCTAACCATAGACAGTCCCCAGAACAATTCGTTGGCGTGCGAGTATAAAATGCGATAAATATTACATCTTCCACAAAAATGTCTTACTGTATAGTTCAAAACAAAAAGAGTAGAGAACCAAGCAAAATGATCAATGACCATAAAAGCACTGAAATCTGCTCGTGATTTTACGAATGAGGTGCATGGAAAAAACTCGAAGATCCATGTTTCGCAAGACTTTGGAACTACATCTTTGAAATAACTTGGGGCAAAGTGAAAATATTGAGGAGTGAGCTGTTTCTGCCTAAACGTAAGAGCAAATTTATAATCTTTTATGACAAATATTAATAAGTTTTAGACTCAATAATTTGAACGAATCGCTTCTAGTTTTAGTGGTCTGTGTATCCCGCTGTTAGACTGATATATTATGAGACTTGATCCAGACGTTTACGAAAACTTAGCTTCTTCTCTTATAAATTATCTTACTTTTGTTTCTCTAACACTATGGTAACCCCTAAAGGCTTAGAGCCTTGAATAAAAGATAATAGTAGAGGTATAATGTTGTTTATATTGTTTTTATTGCCACTGTTATACTTTATACCAACCACAAACACATATTAAGTTTTAAAAGGTTTGCCCTTCCTATTGTAATTAATCTTTGTCTTGTTGAAATGTCCGCAAACAACTGTTCTTCAGTTTTGTACATTCACGTACACTGAGCACTACCTTTCCAGCTGTACGTATATGCAGGTGTCCGGCAGCTGGTGTAGCATAAAACTCGAGAAGACGAACATGGGGATTTGTTTGTCCGGAGATGCTTTGGGCGAAGAAGGAGATGAACAGGAGGAATCGTTTCGAAAGCCGCATTACTACCGCAGTCGCGAGGGTCCAAAGTTTCGCGTCCTTAACTACACATCACACTATGAATACAGGCAGTATGAAGAGTCTTCATGGATATCCACGCGCCTGGAAGGACGCGAACTCAACAAGGCCCTTAGCAAAGGAGACAAAATCCTCGCTCGCTATTTTAACGGTACGAACGGTCCGGAGAAAGTCATGGATTTAACATGTCCACTCAAGCTTCGTGTTGAATTTGGGAAAGAAGCGTACGGACCTTGGAGTGAAGCGGATGTGGTCGCCTCGCTTCATCTGCCCTATGATAGTGTGAAATGTCCACCAGCGCCCAAAGAAAGTGGGCTGTTTATACAGGATGCAGCAGAGCATTTCGCTTATGTGTCGAGCTTCGAAGGTTTTGCCACAGAACAGATATGGCACGATGAAGTAATCAAACTGAGAAGGGTCTTGGATGGCGAAGGAAAGAAGTACGACAAACAAGCGTTTTTTGTAGCGAGATATGAGAACCTTCTTCACTTGGGAAAGAAAAGAAACGAAGTAATACTGATTCAGAATTAGCCAGCGAAGGTGCGGCTGCTATAATTTCGAGCACACTTCTATAAACCCGAGAGCGCAGCAACGTACTTGCAAAACCGTTTTATGGACTGATCCCAAGATCATAATCAATGTGAATCGGATTTTAAGTTCAAAGCTTGTAAGGCTTGTTAAACTTCGGTATATACAGGATAAGTTGTTTCCACCTCGTTTTACTGATATCTCTCGCTAACTAGAATTGACAAAAGTTCAAACTCCAATGTGCAATTTTAAGATGAAAGTGTTATGCGGCTTGCTAAACGTTAGTATGTTAGTGGATAAGTTTTGATAAGTTGTTTTCATCTCGTTTTACAGAGATGTATCGCTTAAAAGTTAGAATTGACAGAAGTTCAAACCACTATGTGCAATTTTGAGATGAAAAGGTTATGCTGTTATGTCAACTTTTTTGGTTTCCTGAACACTTTGAATTCATTTCTCAGGTTTACTAATAGGAACATGATGTATTTGAAATGCGGCTGTCCATTCACTGATGTTAATGGTAGCAAAAAGTTGCAGCCCTTATGAACCAGTGTCAAAGAAACAACTGTTTGAAGGCTGCCTTGAACAAAGTGAGTTCTGTCGACCACTCCCTTGTGCTATATTTAAAGATAGTTTGAACTCCTCAGTGTCGACTTCTCTCGACTGATGGTTCATTTTAGTCTAGCGAAGATAAATTGCTTTTTGATTACTTTTGTGGTATTCATATGAAACACTAACACTAACAAGCAACTAATCATAGCAAATAATCATTATAAAATTACAGTCTAGAATAGAACCAGCAGAAATTTGAATCAATCTCTTTCTGTGCGAATTGCCAGTAGTTTCTTAGCGACTCATTTGTTAACAAATTTAAGAAAAAATGTTTCTCTACCGGGTATTAAAAAAACAATAATTTAATGTAAAACTCACAAATTGTTTTTACTTAGGAACAATTAAGATTCTGTTACTAATCATGACTAATGTTATCATTAGCACCTATCGCAATTTCAACAACGTACTTCAAGCACTGATTAGAGTTGATAAACAAGTTTGCTTTCTTTTCCGCTAAGACTGTCCACTTAAAATAAAATTCATGAAATCAGTAACAGGAAAAATAAACTGCAGAAAGGGGGAAATAGTACAAAATAAGCGAAAACGGTCACTGCAAGCGAAAAAATAAAGAGCATCATGATTTTTTCCGAAAACAACCCATACAAAACATGTGCTTGAATTGGCCAAAAGTATATAATGTGTACATCTTTCCGGTTAACCGTTTTGATTTTGAAGTGTTTTCTTGTGAAAGAGTTTTTTCCTAAAAGACATGGAAAACCGTAGAATTTATAATAGGTTTTCCACCAAAACTCTCCTTTTCTAAAATCCTTAGCAGTTT
Organism: Porites rus; assembly: GCA_964035705.1. Classification (NCBI taxonomy): domain Eukaryota; kingdom Metazoa; phylum Cnidaria; class Anthozoa; order Scleractinia; family Poritidae; genus Porites; species Porites rus. The sequence goes on from OZ038002.1 coordinate 8,929,245, forward strand.
TTAAAGAGAAATGAACATCCCTTTATGTAAGTGTATAAATAGTTAAGGCTCCTTACTTTTAACAAAAAATTGTGCAAAGTTTGCTACATTACAGAACAACTCCAGGCAATTTAGTTTCAACCCTTTTATCGATTTTAAAACTCGTTTTTTCTTTACAAATGCAAAATTAATTAGCAAGCATTATAAACCGCAAGCTTCATTTTCATTTCTTGAAATCCCTACGACTGTCGCCGTAAAAAAACCAATAAATAAATGAGCGGCTCGCTTAGTATACTGGACCACGTTAATCAAGATGAGATTTTTTGTCAATCTATCTTTTTTTAATCTGCAGAAAAAAAATCATTCACTAGGCAGACCTTTTGCATGGTACAACATTTATTTCGTATGATTTAATTTACAAAAAGACATTTGATTATTTTTGTGAATATTTTAAGCCAAAAGAAAAGACAAAGCTCTGGGATAAATTTCACTTTGTTGACTCCTCCGTAGAAAACATTTTTATAAAGAGCGTACTGATTTTATTTCAAATTGAACCCAAGGACTTTTAAATTATTATAAATCACAATTTTTAACTATCAAAACTCTGTTGTTATAAACATTCAAATGCAATCATGAATCTTATGAAACGATTTTTTTACTTAGATTTACTTTTATATTTACATCTGATAACTATCGTTATTACAATACAAATAGCCTTATACCAAGATCTATCTACGCTATTTTCTTGATTTTGTATCAAATTGATTCTATAAATGGTGCGCATAAGTAACCCGGCATCGATGTGCGCAAGTTCACTCATGTGCGCGCTAAAAAACGAAACCAGGAAGCGACATCATAAATGATTACACTGCTCCTGGGTGCAATCATTTATCCAGTATGCTTTTAAAAATGAAGAGGAAGCCTTCAAACTAATTACACAAGAATAAAAATCGGTTGCGCGATAAACGCTGTTCAGCCATACGACTGTTTTGAATTCTAATCAGCATAGAATAATCTTTTAAGGCAAGTTGGGAAAATGGACTGGAATTATACAAAATAGCGTGATCTAGGCTCTGTTTATCAAAAGGTTTCGTAATAGTTTATAAAGAAACAAAAGTATAATATACGCTTCGCAATACTTTAGACCTCGTCTTCAATAATATACAAACCACAAATATTCAATATAAATAACACGAAAAAACTTGAAGTCCCTTATACAACAGGCAATAAAAAGCGTATAATCCAGCAATAAATAAACAACGCACCACGGGCAGGGTGAAACTTTCTCATCCTCACCTAAAAAACCTCTATTCATCCCCTTAAACTCGTATGAACAAAGGAGAAAACGCCTGTAATAACTACCAGCATTTTATACAATTGTAAAATTAATATGGATAGGCAGCTTAAAAATTAATTGCCCAACAGCTGCATTTACGACGCAAACACCATACGTGTCCACCTTACCCGTCAGTTATCTTACTAAAATGAGTTCGAAAGGCGTCTTTACAACTCTCCCTAGAGTGCATTCACACTGCGCCTTTCAAATTATTACGCGTTCACACCACGAGAGCTACTTTGACTTGACCTGCGAGACCTCGTCCTTGAGATACACGTCAATCGTTTATCCACTGCGACTTTATCTGAGTCTCCCGTTAAGGGTCGACATATTTGAGCTTTCTCTCATCTTCACAACAAATTATGGTCTACAGTCTACGAAATGTGTATCTCCTTCAGGAATTTCCATTGAGTTGTTGCAGTTTGAAGCAAAACCAAACAATTATGTGTTGATAAACTAAATTACCACGATTTCCTAGGTAGAGCTCAAAGTTTTGCTATAAATTTTCTAAACTCATTATCAACGTAGGATGTTCGGAAGACAATCACAACTGCGATTAACTCTAAGCTTACTCGAAGAAAACAAGGATTTCTAACCCTCCGAAACCATTTTTAAAACTACTGTAATTAGTGGAAAACGCAACATGTTGCGTGCTTTGAGCACTTGGGATAAACATGAAGCAAACGATAACAAGATATAAAAGGATACATTTGTGTAGTAGCCGCCGATCTTCATCGGTATGGGCGTCTTCTTCCAGACCTTGAAGAAGCACTTGAGCTGTCTCATATTTCTTCTTGCACTGAGCAGAAAAGGATGAGAAGACACAATTACGAGTGAAACGAATGTAAACGGAACTTGCTCTGAGGACTGTTTTCACGTCCTCTATTTTGTGTACCCGTCAGGGGACACCCTAAGGACCAAGGAAAGTGTCCCCGGAATAGAAGTTGGGCTGGGGTTTGTTAATAATTAACAAACAAATTAAATATTTTTATTTGAGCCGAAAACGGCGTCTGTTCTCATAGACTACGGAATCTGCTCCCGTCATTATTTTAAGTAGCTAGATAGTGTATGAAAAATCATGATTAGCTTTTCTCTGAGATGTTGTGTGTTGAATTCCCACAAGTGCAGCACATCGATTTAAGTGAGTTAATTTATGATTTGAAAGCTGTCGCCATTGTGACTAGTGCACTTATGAACTTATCAACGAGTGGTCAGTTACTTTTTTGATTGCTAAGGTGTCCCCTGAATGGAGGTTAAACCTGGGTGTCGGGGCCCAGAAAAAGTGCCCCTTTCCCATGAATAGAGGTGTTTCTTCAAAAGAGGTAACAAATACAAAGACTATGTGAACATATTTCCAGAACCATATTTTGTGTCCCTTGAATAGAGGTGTCCCAGAGAAGAGGCTCCACTATAGCTCGCTGCTTTGTATCCAACCTTGGTGGTTCTAACAGCTGCCATGCCACAATATGTATTTCATAAAATTATATCCGATTAAGTCTCACCTCCTTCGGATTTCCAAACAGCTCATCAAGGGCAGCGTTTTGACACTAATTAAAAAAACAAACAAACAAACAAATAAATTTAAGTTATTGAATAAAAAGATAATTATCATACGATGATTCTCTCTTTAAACTAAACTACGATCTATCAAACAAATCCCTCACTTGTCGTAAGAAAACATCGGTTTTTGTCCTCAGTCCAGATTGATTGATTTAATAACATGTTATCAAGTTGCCTCTGAACGTCCTTTCACGTCTTATCTTTTAAGAGAGATTGATTGATTGATTGTCTGGTTTGCAATGTAGTTTATTTTGCCAATGGCATAAGTATGTGCAATATGGTTTTGAAGTGTGGCCGTTTAGTAAACCCTTGCGTACGCTGCTGTTTAGTCTGCTAAGACAGGGCCTAGGTGAGTTCGTTTATTTCTCGAGACTTGAAAAATGATACGTTTAATTTCTAAAGCTTTGAAAGTCAGAGTGCACTACCTGCTCCATTGCGTAGTGATACATCATCCTGTCCGCACTAACCTGTAAGAGACACAAGCATAAAACTGACTTACGAGTTCATAATTTGTTTTGTTGAAGTTAGACTATGCTACTCTTCTTTCTTACTAATCGTTAGTAATTTCTTTGGTTTCGAACGGAAAAAAGTGTGCACGCGATAGTCCCGAAGGGCAGTCCCAGGGTAATATGGGATATGATCAATACACTGTTCCTGACACCGTAGCTGTCGAACCTACTTTTGCCACTTTCCTTTAGCACCATAGCAAACATATGTCCATGGCCTCTCGTGCCATTATTTTAAATTTCCGTGAAGAACAGAGAACCCAAAACCAACCACAATACCTTTCGGGATTGTCGCGTGCACTTTTTCCGACAACCATTCTCGAAATAGCTGTATCAGTAAAGAATCTATTTCTATTAGGTAAACAAACTCACCGTCATAGCTTTCCCATCAAGGGACTGTAAACCTGGTTCGACAAGCTGCTTCAGCTCCGAAGCCTTCTGTAAACACTGATGATAGCGACTGTTTAGATCGTTTAGAACTGAAAAATGAACACAGGAAAAAAATCTTTTAAAGCTTGACAACGAGTAGTAGATTTGCCGCGCTTGACCAGCACGGGTTACAAATTTGGCTTATGGTTTCTCGACCTCAACGGTTGTTGTTGTGGTTATTTTGTACCATTTGGCTTTTCTCAAATATCAATTTCACATACTAAAATTCTGCTAGAAAAATATACTTCTGAGAATCCTGCAATCTGATTAGCTTAAGCATCTCCTATCCTTCGCCTCGTAAGTAGGGAGAAAACCGGTGGTTAATATACCAATAATTAATTGAGAGAGTACTCATAGATTTCCAGCAGAGTACTAGCAGAATTTTATTAAAACAATTAGAAGGCAGAATTGGGATTTCTATCAGCAGATGGTCCAATAGCAGCTTCTTCCTTCATCTATCGTCGAACCACGCTTTACGGACACAATACGGACTTTTTTTCAGTCCCTGGAGAGCCCTCACATTTCCTCTAAATTCAACCCGTTAATACGGACAACGGACACTTGTTTCTTGCCCAATCAACAGAAAGTCAACCTCGCTAATGCGGACACTTTATTATCAACAGTGTGCAGTAATATTTTTTTTTCTTTTTGAAGGTAAAAAAATCCTTCATATGACAGCATGTCGATTGTCCTAGCGCTACATTGCTCCGGACAGGATGATTTGTAGACGTCAATTTCAGATTATTTTGGCATCAAACTAGTTATGCAGAGAACGGTTTGATTAAGTACTATATAGATGAGCGAGTCTTGAGTGTTTCCCGTGTAGATTTAGTTCCCGTATAATGACAGCCTTGTGAAGGTTTGAGATCTTTAAATTGACGATGCCAAAGTGCTCTTTTATTTCTTTAGAATTTTGCTCTAATAAGTGTTGTTTTTTGACTTAAAAATAACAAAACCCGCTCACTCCATTAATACAGACTCTCCATGGTCCCTTGAGTGTGATTTGACTGTACTTTACGCCTAACCTTCGACCGCTGACTTTCGTGCCACCCGAAAAAACGTTTAACTTTTTATGCGGATACGTATGAGTTTCTTACCGTTTTTGACGGAATTCGAGGGCTTCAAATGTCCAACAGAGATTTCCCCTTGTGCAAAAAGCAAGGAGAGATTAAGCGCACGGAGGGCTTTAACGTACAGAACAAGCTGTTCCATTTTCCTGCAAAGATGCTGGCACGTTAGTGACGGAGAGTACAATCAAACAGGCAAATGTTTTATAATCGATTCTCGCGGGGATGGAACTTTTTACCGTAACCCTTCCTAATAGGATACTTGTAACAAAATGGAGTGTTGGAACAATAAGGACGTTTAACCCTTTAAACCCTAGTGTCAAAATTCAAATTCTCATTTGTTTTCCCTATATGTTTTCAATAAAAGTAGTAAGGAGAACTTGTTGAAGTATCAATTAGATTCATCTTGTGTGACCATGTCCTCAATTCTCATGACCACTGTGTTTTATAGAGCAGTGATATTACAAGGAGAAATTTGACACTGATCACTCCTAGGGCTTAAAGGGTTAAATTCTCAGACGACGACGGCTACGAAGACGGGATTTTCCCCACACTAAGCGGAGCATCATTTTGGCGGGAAAAAGGAAACACGTAGCCAGTCGTCATCATTCTGCTACGAGTTTTAGCGAAAATGTCGTGGTGGCGGACACAATTTATCAAATGTTGGAAATTTTATCATTTTGCGCTTGGGAGAGGAATTGACAAATTACATCTTTCAATACACGCATGTTTTATTCCAGTTTGGAGTTACTGTAACTAACTTGCAATTGAAATTTTCTAATCATGTCATGCGCAAAAAACAAAAAATAAAACCTAAGAACAAAAATACATCAACCTCTGTTTTTCCGATCACCTGGCAAGTATGAAAAAGCTATGGTACCTTGACTAAACCCCTAATCCCAGCTCCAGTTATAATAGAAGAGAAGAAAACATAACTGTTTTCTACCTTAACTCGTCGCTCCTTAGTCCAATCTGATCCGCAAGAAAGCTTTCATTCTGCAAGACGGTCAAAACGATAGTTAAAGTCACTGATCAATTCCCCCAAAAGTTGAAAGCTCATCATTATCCTGATTTTGATCCGAAAATAAAACTCGGAGAATTGTCCGCACTCACTTGTCTGATGGCCACGGATTCAGCAAGAACTGTGAAAGGAGTTCCCCTAGAACTGATTACTTCTAGAATGGCATCCACCAATCCAACAACAAATTTTAGTTTCTTGACTCCTTCTGTATGTTCCGTCTGCGATTCACAAATTCAGTCAAACCAGATGAGTATAACATACAGTTTGTTAGATTTTTGTGTTAGTTACCTAGGATTGGCTTGATCACATCAGGGTTGTCACTAAGATTTTAAGTTGCCGGGTAAATACAACAAGTAGGCGGGGAATCAAATGGCTAGGGATTTGTTTTGGTTCTATTTTTCTACTATTTCCCAATAAAAGTAGCCGGGGGCCACTCTCTTAGTAGCCGGGGAAAATCCCCGGCCCCCGGCTCTTAATGACAACCCTGTCACATAGACTAATGATTTTCCTAGATCCACCCTTGCGGTCTTGGTGATACCCTCCTTCTTACGAACATTTGACCTACATGACCTCCATGATCCGCGAAATATTGCAATGTGAAATTGCCTACTTTTACTTTTTAGGGAGGAAGTAAACAAGCGACGACGAAATTTTATTCTCTTCTAAACTTGAATATGGTTTTTTTAGAAATTCAACTCCGTGAGGGTTCCCCTACATTTGACGAAGTAAGTGAGTTGGAATAACCGCCATAAAGACCGAAAGAACGCAAATTCACTTTTGAAGCGACGTTCTCGTTGCCGTCGCGTTGTCGGATCGCGAAGTCCCTAATAGAGCTAATATGGCGGACGTGGCGTCATGTGAAAACGTTCTATGTTCTGCTCGCCCAAATCTTATCGAATAAAACAAATACACAAGGGTAAAACCGACGAAGTTCAATTCACCGTTTCTAGTTTCATACAGAATTTAGCAAACAGAGTCCAAAACACCACTATTAAAAACAGTTAGTGTTGTTCTCTTACATCCAACAGTGTATCTTCAGGTAGTTCAGGAGCAACAAGAGCTATAGGTCCTTCCATATCAGGTGACATGACCTCCGTTTCCTTGGCGACCATCATGTGTTTAGAGGTCTTGGGAGGTGAGCTTTCTCCAAATCCCCAGGTCACTTTTGTCCCTAAAGCAAATGTCCGTAAATAATGACTCAAAGTCATGAAATTTACTTTTTTACTACATTAGTAATAGACAGGAAATTGTAGAGGAGATAATTTTACTCCATTTGACTTCACTCATTGTGTCAGCAGTTGAGTATACACCTCTCCTGCATGGTACTGGTGAGATCATACAATGAAACGGGATTACGTTGGTGACTTTGTTAACAGGAATCGGGCAAAGGTATTTTCCTTTATTTCTGTTTGTTCCAGTTACTTGATAGCTAAGTTTTAAAAATAGAACAACAGTACTTAGACGATACTTATAGCAGTACAGCGTGACTGGAGACCAGAGAAAGCAGGGAGGTGAACGGGGAGAGAGGTGTCTCCCTTTTTCTCTTCCCACCTTCTCCCCAGCTTCTTATTGAAATCCTATTTTTTTCTCTCGGCTGACGCTCACCTGTGCAACAACAGGCCATTTGCACGATGGCGCCATTTTACTACTACGACTAGAATCCTTTTCGTTTGTCTTTTCATATTTAAATTTGGTAATCCCAGCGAGATCTAAATGACAAAAGCCGTAATTTGCACAGGAAAGGAAAACCCTGAAGGATTCTGGTCGTAGTGGTAGATGATGTCATCGTGTAAATGGCCCATTCTGATAGCAATCAAACGAGAACAGTCAGGTAGTATCTAAGTGCTTTACAAGACGACTTGGAGTGGCCATTCCTCTTGCTGATTTTCAGAGGTGTGTATCACCTGGTTACAAACCAGAGTTAGTTCCACTTTGATTGATAGAAAGTGTAACGCTGATCTTTCAAATTGCTGTTATATAGGCTAAACTCGAGAAATTTAAAGTGGCAAATAAAAATGGGTCACGAGGGAGAAGGACACCCTAACAATGATCACAAAATCAGAATATTACTCACAGTACTTAAAATTAATTTAATCTTCCAAGCACCCTGTACCTTGACTCACAACAGCAGGTTTCTCTCCAGTACTCGTCTTTCTGTTCTGGAAATTCTGTCCAGGAGAGCAAAATATCCCAGCGTCACTGTCCAGGGGTGATGAAGAACCCACAGTGAACAGGCCCCTTAATGGCTTCATCTCTTTGTCTGGGTCAACAGCTGAATCTTTGCTGTTGTGGGACGTCTTGGTAGGAGAGCCAGGTATGGTTGGGAGTGCTGTAGACGAGGGAGAAGATGAAAGGGGAGGGGTTTTAGCCTTCAAGGGAGAGTACCCTCCACTTAAACTCCGATGATAAACTGGAGGTGTAGCTCCTCCCCCAAGCTGAAATCCTGGTGTAGTTAACAAAGTCCCTGCTTTGCGAGGCAGACCCATGGCTAGGATGGCCGGGCAGCTATGTACACGAATCATCTGTTTGTTTTCTGCACCGGGTTCAGAGAGATCCGTTATTGGGATGCCCATTCCTGCATTGGATTGGCATGCCAAGGCTGTCAAGATGGGTGAGGTATCTTTAGAGACTAAATGCTCGATATTTGACAGTGCTCTTCTAATTTTACAAGAAGCAGGCCGCGCGAGACCCTTGTTCACATCAGTGCTTGAGAATCCAGCAAACGCTGCGGCATCTGGTGCCTGTGCTTGCTCATTCATCAATTGTACAGCTTCAGTGAGAGTTGTAGGAGATGCCTTAGTACCAAATTGAGCTGGTACCTCTTTCTGAGACACGGGACTGCTTTCCTGGCCACCCTTACTCATGCTTGAACCTTTGACGGTACCCTTAGTAGCAGACAATTTGGGAGAGCTATTCTGCTGTTGTCTAGCACTACCACTTGTGCTTGAACCATGTTGAGTGGGTGAAGGAGACTTTCGTGAAGACCCTTGCTTACCACCAATACATCCAGACACTGTATGTGGCCTAGGTATTGGCCGGGGTGAGGTAGACAGCTCCCCGCGAGGTACAGTCCGAGGGGAAGAATTTGTACGTCTCCGGATTCTCATTTCAATGGGTGAGGATTCAGCTGAGGAGGGAGAGGAGTTTGGACTGTGGAGTGCTGGTTGCTGCATGCGGGGGGAGGAAGGTGATGTAGAGTAAGGGGACCCTACTGTAAATGTGGCTCTTTGTGGTGTGCGAGATAATGGAGGGGATTGAGAGTAGAGGCGGCTGATAGGCCTTGGAGGTGATTGACTGCAGAAACAAAACACAATTATGATAGTTATTATGCACTTTACTCACTATCTGTCTTCTCAATGCCTAAAAGCCTCCAGTTAATTTTGGAAATGACTGCAACCTAGCTGAGTAACTGACTGTACAATAGGTCGCAACCACTATGCTTGATTTCCAAGAGCAATGTCTCTTTATTTTCTGTGTGATGGTGTGTTTGTCATTATTTTCTTCAAAACAATGTATAATAAAACAAATGCTATATTGTGTTTTTGTGATGTCTGGAATAATCAAGGTTGATGTACACCCAGGCTGTACAGTTTAAGTGTTATCAGCCAAGGCTGAACTCATCTTAAAGTTATTGTTTATAATAACATTCTTTTTAGAGTGTCAATGCATTTGGCAAGGAACACCACTTAGAATGGTCATCCAAGCCACGCGAAGTTGTAGCTTCATCCTCGAGTATTTGAAGACTGAGTATTGGCCTGAACGGAATCTAACTTTTTCAAACCTCCTGGAGAAAAGGAAATTGGTTCAAATGATCATCTGAACCTTTGAAAAGTCTGGAGTAGAATTAGAGTGTTTTGTTGAGGATAAGGGAAGTCAGGTTTGGTTGGAATTATCAGGATTCTACTTTAATGAAAGGAATAATAATTTATTTTTTCTTACGTCAATGCAATGCTTTATAAAAAGGACACAAACAAATGACAGCAAAAATGGTAAGAATGGAAGGGCAAAAGAAGGACAAATATATTATGATAACCATTAGAACAGGTCAAAGATGATGTGAAAGGAACACAGCAGGGAAAATAAACTCACTTGTAGAAAGGAAAAAGTGGATCTGAGGGATTTCTTTGTTGTTGAAATCCTGGAACAAATTAAAATGCCATCATGTCAGTTAGTTAGAAACTAACAACAATAAACAGTCTTTTAATGTATTTAAATGCAATTTAAAGGAGTTAACAACTAAGAGTGCCTGGGTGCCTAGGTCAGCGGTCTTTGGCATGCGCATTCTCCGGTGGCTGGCTACATCGATCATGTGATTCCTTAGCGCGTTCAGTTTTACCTTCGTGCGGGGCTCTGGCGGCCTTTTTCTTCAATAAATAGTCTTTTACTCAGCTACCCATGACACACCCCTTACAACAGATGCATATGAAAACAACAGTTTCCTGACTTCATGTTGATGCTCTGTTAAAAAAAAGCCACTTACTTGGATTCTCAGGGTTTGAGGGAACAAGGACAAAGCCCTACAACAAAAAGGAAAAAAAGATACTCATAGGTATATCACAACAAAATAGTTTTTTTTGTACTGTATTAATTTTATTTTCTCAAAAGTGATATTTAACTAAGACTAAAAGGCTCAGTAGTGAGTCAAGCTATCAAGTTATGGAACAAACCTCAGGTGCTAATTCATCATCTGGAGTTGCTGGAGAACTACACTGAGCACTGGAAGCTGTAAGCACAATAAATCATATCATCACCATCATTGGATTTCAATAATCAGAGTTAACGTTCCAAAACATCTGATGAAAATGTTTTGCCCACTAAGAAAGGTATTTTGTTAACACCCACACCAAACATTAATTGCCGATACATCACCCCAACAAAATTGAAACAGGTTCAAAAGAACAGCAACTCATGACAAGAAATCACCATGATGTCATAATTATTTTACATGTCTATTTAAATTTGTATCTAAAAAAGAAAAAAAAAGCATCTTTTGTTTAAACACGGTGGATTTTAAAGCTAATATAGCTTATGGGGCCGTGTAAAAAATGTTAATACATTGTAGGATAATAAAAAATTAAAAAATACACTAGTGTCAAAAAAAAAAAACAATTAAAAATATGTACAATAAGAGATATGATTAAAATTCAAAAAAGTACGAAAACACTGTCAATTTGAGGACCCTTTTGCAGTGACTCTTCAAGTGCTAAAGTGCGAGTTTCTAAACGTGCATTAAAAATGAGAGCAAAAATAAGTGGCTTAAAAACAGATTGACCTATTCATGTGAGAAAGAGGCAGGAAGTATAAATGCAATAGAAGACTCTCTGTACACTGGGGGCTTAAATGAGGCAGAAACGTTAAGCACAAAATCGAAAAGCAAGTTACACCTAACACCGTTGCACTTAAATACTTAACAAACTGCTATTAAACTGCTATTTAAAAAAAACAGAACTTACTGTTTCCTGAGGAGCTGATGTTCATGATAGTGGGTGGATCCTGGGGCGACATCACAGTTGGGTCATTGGGCGGAGTCACACAAGGAAGGAGATCGACACGTATATCACCCAAAGCTTCAGCACCATAGCTCTTTAGAAGGATGAAAAACATTAAGATTACTTTAGACTGCAACCAGTCCATGTTCAGTCTACTGAGCGGCTTGCATTCTTCATGCTTCCAACAATCATTAGGGAACTGCTAACAGTTTTTAATATAGCAATAAATCGATGCTTTACACCTACAGTGTACTATTAAGTTGCAAATTTTACACTCTGCATGCTGTTCTCTTAGTACATTTCTTATGGTTCTGGTGAGGGGAATTTGACTTGATCGAAACAGGTTTTCTTTATGATCATTTCCTTTATTCTTCCAACCATTGTTTTTCTTTAAAAGCAGCAGTATTATTTAAAGGAGAAAATAACTATGATGCTGGTTATTGATGGTCTCAGTGAGACTCTCAGTGACTGACTGGTAGCAGAAACTATAGAGATTAATGACCTTATTATTGTGCGATAAAATTCCATATTTTCTTGATAATAATACTACAACAACTATTTTTCAGCCCATAAACATGTATACAGAATTCAGAATCTTAGAACAAAATAAACAAAATGCTTTTGCAACGTTGTTTTACTTCAAGGGAAATGTTCCTAGGGGTAGCCATCAGAACTGCTTAAGTCACCAATACTCTAGAACTGTTATTCTCTTACTATTACTTTCATCAACTTACCGGTGAATACGAAGGTGATCGTGTTCCCTGGGAAGTACTTGAATGTTTCTGTTGACTAACTGGTACAGCTACTGGTGTGGCTTTAGGCAAAACAAAAGAAAACATCAAGAGAACTTTAATTCATACTATTTAACTGACAGTTATTCTCTTAAATTCAAGCTCTACACAATGATAAGTATTATGAATTTTTCAGGCACATGTAAAAGTAAAGAAACTTATAATATTAACTTGACTAGTAAATTTTCCTCTCCATCATGATAAACAATAACAATTTAGTAAAAGAGTTGTGAAATGTATTTTTAGATGTTTCTGACAGTTTATGGACAACTAGTTCATCAACTAGACTGTTTGAATTTGAAAGTGGCATCATCATGACTCACACTAAAACATTGTTCAACTTTATCTGCGATGTTATTCTTTACCTTCTTTTTTATTACATACACCTGCATACTTTAATTTTTTATACACAGTAAAATCCTCAGTATTACAAAAAATAATGATAAAGTAATATCTGTTTTACAAGATTGCTGTGTGGGAGCCTGACTGATTGTTGTTGTAATGTCGGTCAATTTCCCTTTTAAAGCGTCCATCCTTAAGCTAAGGGGTAGGCTATTCCATGGGACTGCCCCACTGTAGCCAAAAGCTATGCTTGTGATAGTTTGTGCGAGGTTTGGGCAGGTCTAGTTTACTTTTACAATCTTTTAGGTTATACATAGTACTGCACATGTTAAATAAATCTTGCAGGTACATGGGAAAAAGGCCATATTGTTTCAAACATTAAAAATATGGCATTAGCTTCTTTCGACATGTGAAAAGATTGTCCCAGTGGAGCCTATTTAGGAGGAAACTAGCGCTCGTATCGTAACTGAACCTGGTGATGAAACCTTGGCTCATCTGTAAGGGTCACCCCAAATATTTAGCAAATGCTGCCTTTGACAAACATTTACTGCTTTAGGCATGCACCAAAAAGTTTTACAGTGCAAGCTGAATACGATCAGAGCTATCACTAACATTTCAAGTTACCGGTTTTATGCAATAATTAGTAAGCAGGGAATTGAACAACTAGAAAGTTGTTTCTGGTGACAAGCTCATAGTAACAGTAATTACAGAAACAAGAATAAATATTTATCAAAATGCACATGCAAATGGCCATTCACTTGTAGGAAAATTCATTTTGTTTCACTTTGGCGTTGAACAGCTCCCTTGGTATGCTAACAGCATATGGTGCATCTATCCAACACATATAGTTCATGTGGCACACAACCACACAAACAAAATTAATGTTGTGTGACTTACAAGCACTACGAGGGACTCGACCAGTCAAGAAGGAGTGGGAGAAGAATTCATCTGCAAGATGAGAAGTCTATGTTAGAGTTTAGTACATAAATTAACCCTTTACTGTTAGCTTTTAACAATATTAATTTGTAAAATCTTCAAAACGTGAGCTATGAACTGTACAATAACTTTGTAAATTATACATAATAGTATTAGTTTGACCTTGCTAATGACAGTGAACCTTTTTCATACAAAAGTTAATATATTTTTACAGACTTAAGAAATCCTAGAAAAGGAGTTAATCTCAGCTGTATCTTGAAGACATGTCATGATGAACAATTGCATTGGAATCAACTATACACACTGGAATCCTTTTCAAGTACCACAACAATCTTAAACAAATGTAACAGAGGAAAATCAAAAAATGATGATTTTTACCAAAGTCAAGTCTGTCTCGTGGGTTCCTCTTGAGCAGCCTAATAAGAAGGTCTTTCAAGTGACTTGAAGTACCCGCTGGAATGCTGTCAAAAAATATTGTACAACAAAGCTTCAAGTCAATTCATTCAAAAACAGTACAGAATGTACCCCTATTAATGTATCCCTGCAAGTGCACGGGTAAATAAATTTGTCATTATTCACTCACTTTGGGGTCACAGTTTTGCTTTTCTCATAGAACTTCTTCAGCTGTTGTGGACTATTTGCCTGCAGACAATGATAATTTTTATAACTCATGCTTTATAAATGACATTTAAGAGGCAGTCTCAGTAAAAACCGCCCACTCAATTTCGCATGAAAAATAATTTTGCCTGAAACTCTGGCGAGTGAAAGGCTTTATCAAGACTATGACTAAAATAGGTTTGCTTTGATTCACAATAATTTTCTTGCCGTGCTGGGGGCGCTAAGTATTTTGTCCCGCCACGGCCAATTTGCACGTCTAGAAAATTGACAATTAGGCATTTTTTGTGGCGCTGTAAAATGTTTGATTTGCACCATCTGCGACTAAGATGAATTTTATATCTATTTATAGGTTTATACTACTACATCAGAAATTTCTGCAATTTGATTGGCTTAGAGCAGTGGTATTTCAGCTTAATTTGAAATACCTACATGTGAAAATTACAAACCTTTTGTGGGTAGTAGTATAAACAAATGATAGCATGATTTGTATGTGATATTTGGCATAAATACAACTTGTGCTATTTCAAAATTGTCTCAAATTTCGCTTGCCTAACGGCTCATGAAATTACGTGTAACAATTTCGAAGTATCACTCGTGGTATTTATGCCAAATATCACTACAAATCATGCTACTACCTAAACAAACACCTCTAGTTTTACGTGAAAGTAATAGTTGCCCACTAGATTTAGCTGAAAAGACGAAATCAAGCAAAATATGACCCCAAGTAATTGCCTTAGAGCGAAAGGCCAAAATGACCATGGCCGATTCAAATATGGTCGCATACCAGCAGTTTCTAAAGAAAGCACATTTACTGGAATTTTATGGAAATTATCTGGCATCTCAGGGATTGGAATATGGCTCAATTTGTGAATCAGTGCCAGTAATGAATTAGGTAAACCGCACTTTCGACAAAATCTGCTTGAGATGGATCCGTAACGCTAGAGCTGAAAATATCGCAAAGCTCACATATGCGTTGATACAAACGGTCATAACTTTTAAAATACTGAAATCGTTCAGGGGTTTTTGTATAATGCTTTATAACAGATGATCTATCTTTTTGTTTATTTGGTCTAGAGCCTTCACCTAGGTCCCAAACGTCAGGAATAAGCTTTTCACCGAGGGTCATTTTTGGCCTTTCATTCCAAGGCAATTACTTGGGGTCATACTTTGCTTGATTTCCCTTTTCAGCTAAATTTAGCGAATAACTATTACTTTCATGTAAAACTAGTTACCTATAAATAGATATAAAATTCATTGGCAGATGGTGCAAATCAAACATTGCCACCAAAAATGTCAGATTTTCAATATTCAAGACGTACAAATTGGCCGTGGCGGGACAAAATACTTAGTGCCCCCCAGCAAGAAAATTATTGTGAATCAAAGCAAACCTATTCTAGTTATAGTCTCAATAAAGCCTTTCACTTGCCAGAGTTTCAGGCAAAATTATGTTTTACGCGAAATTGAGTGCGCAGTTTTTACTGAGACTGCCTCTTAACAGGTTCTCAAGATGGTCTTAAACATTAGTGGCCTTGAAACTTTCTCAAGATTGTCAAAAATACATGAACAATCACAAGAACAGTCAATTAAATTAATTTCTGATTATTTGCATTCTGATTCTTTGCATTTTAAAACCATTCACCTTTATATTTATTGTTAAATATTTAAGAACCAACAGTGTCTCAATAAATCATCATCATTTTGTTGGCCCAAAATTGCAGCGTCTAAAGTACGGGCCAAATTTCCTTAAGAGTACATTTCACTGCTCATGATAATAACTAAGCACCACACAGTAATTACCCTTGACCTATAAAAACATTTTGAAAAGTGATTAGGGCTAGGAATCACTTAGTTCTGTTTATATATCTGTAGCATGGTGACTTGTACTCTGACCTCTGGAATGTGGCCTGTATTTTAGAACTGCCATACTACACCAGATGTTTTGTTCAGAGAATATGTAACCAGACTCTTTAATTTTTTGATCTTTTCCATACTCATTTTAGGAAGTGAGTAATTATATATTAAGTGGTAACAGGGGTGTCACTAAAGGTGGGTGGGGGATTTCGTGTTGGCATAATAAACATGACCACTGGCTACTTTCACAAAAACAAAAGGAAATTAAAACCAAAAGCCCAAGTGTTGAACTCCCTGCCTACAAATTGAATATACCCAGCAACTTGAACTTCTCGACAGCCCTGATGGTTTAACAGGTAAAGTGCACAGATGCCTCATACAGTGTATATTAAGTTAAATATACTAGTAATTAACAAACCTGAAAGGGAGCTTTTCCTGTTAAACACTGGTAAACAATGGTTCCTACACTCCACAAATCAGCCTTGGCATCATAAGCTTTGGACATTATAACTTCAGGAGCCTAAAACAAAATAAATAACTTGTCAATGAATAATTCGAGGTGCACCAATGACTGTACACTAGGGACAGTTGTTTTAAAACCCTGTTACAGTTTTCCTGGCCGAAACTGTATCCTGCACATAATACAATGTACAATTCAGCAGTTCTTAGGGTAAAAGCTAAATGAGCAAGAAGTGGCCACACCTTTGAGTACATGCTACATGTATGCACCAATGGGTGTGAAAAGGTCCTATGAAGATGACACCTTTGGAAGCTGATCCCTGCATTTTTATGCCAACCTCTGCCAAAAATCTGGAGATTGCCTCTTTTGCAGTCCCCTCCCCCCCCCCCCCCCACTTACTCAATTACAAATCAACCAAGTCCCCTGAAGTAACATGGGTGTGGTGAGGACATTAAACAAAGTTTAACATGAGGTATTGACAGTCAAAATTCCCTTTTATGATGGAATGGTGTTGTAATTGATAAAATACAACTGTACAAGTCTTTCCAAAATTTAAACTAAAGCAAAAAAAGCTCCGAATTCAATTTTATGCGACAGATTTGTTGATCATACAGCATACTGGGAGATTTGAGCAGTATCTGGGAGAGCTGGCATATATATGTAGCTTGCAGTGCCAAACAGAAAGAGTGATGACTTACCATTTAACAGGATAATAATTACAATTTCAACAAAAGGCTTACTAGGAGATACTTACCATGTACATTGGGGATCCACACAATGTAGCTGCCATCATCTCACCAGGAAGGAACCTTGCAAACCCAAAGTCAGCTGAAGAAAGGATTTACAAATTAAATTTACAGTAGATCAGCACTTCTTTACAAAATGATTTCAAAATAGACTTCTCAGAATTTCTAACGTTAAATATCAATTATTGTAGATTTTTTATTAACTTTTTTCATCCAGAGCATTTAACAATAGGTACACACGGAGAATTCATCCTTTGTCTCAAGAGAAAATAACAACAAAAAATAAACAGGGCAGTTCTAATTTTACCTAGAACCTAATCACTGTAGCATTAACAAGTGAGTGAAATATTACCATCACTATGGACAGCTTCCTACATGTAAGTCTACAAAATTTTCGACTATTTTTTTTATAAATTAGCCTCTGAAATCTTTTCATAGTTGTCTGCAGTTACATGATAATGAATACTCATAACTTCAAGTCTACACAAACCAAACTGAAAACAACAAACAATATAAATAGCAACCTTCATGAGTTACAAAGGACACAGCCTACCAATTTTGATTTTGATATCTGATGGTGAGGGCTTTGCAACCCCTGTGTGATGCAGGAGAAGATTTTGGGGCTTCAGATCTCTGTGGACCACACCTTTGGACTTCAATGTGCACATGGCAGAAGCTGTAGATAAAAACATATTTAAGAAATAAAGATAAACAAAATAAAAAAATTATTCTTAGGAGGAAAAACAATAACAATGGAACAACTTCATCTGTCAGAAAGTAAAGGTGTTAACAAATTTCAGCATCATCGGATTATAAGAGACAATCAACAGGCATCAGCAAATATTTGTTTATGAAGATCATGTCTGAGTACACGTGCCATAATTGAGAAATATTGAATGGTGTTATTCCACCCTAAAATGTCCTCCCTGTGTATAAATCAACATTAATACACACAGGTACATGATGTACATCATTAGAGCAAAGGCTTGATGTGTACATGTATGCTGTGGTTCAATTTTATCCTTGGTTTAAATTTTACTTTCCTTTGTTCTGGGGTATGGTAATGAGTTTGAAACAATGAAAAACATTTAAACCAAGGATAAAATCGAACCACACAGGGTCAGTAGCTGGCCAAAACTGCCTGCTACTTTCATCTCCTTCTACCATAACTGCTAACAAAAAATAAGCACCATCTAATAAAATTGTAAAGCATCCATTTCCCACTTTTGAATGACAATGAACGCATATTTAAACAGGTTTAGATCTGTGAAACGTTCAAACCGTCCCTTGTCTTGGAACACCTGGGACATTTTGACAACATTGTTCCCAGTCTTGCATGTATTCTGATGAAACAACATGGCACCATTTGGGAGACATTAAAAGTTTCAAAATGTCCCTAGATGCCTCAGCCCTCAAGAACTTGTGCCTTTGGTGTGAGTTCTAAAGCCGCCTACTATTCATTATCAGCCTGCTAGTTGAAAACATTCTGACATCCCTGACCACAAGATATACAAAACTAAGGTACACTCATGGTATACATGTAGTGAAGGCTAGCTGTGTAAAGCTTTAACCAGGGATTACCTCAGTAGTGATGATGATGATGACATTAACACTAGAACTCAATACATGCTCACCTATCTGATGCAAAAAGATGTGAATTGTGTCCTCACTGAGAGTTCCTTTCTCTGCAACAAAAGAAAAGTTACTGAATTTAGACCTATAAGGAAAATTACTTAAAATTTTAATTTAACAGATGATCTGCCAACTTCGGTCAATAAAGTACTACTTCCCTGACCAGGTGTACATGTATGTGCTTTCTTGATACACAACATACAAAAAAAATTAACTCAGTCAAAATGTTGGACTACAGAAAAGTTTGTGTTTAAAAACTGAGAGTAAGACCTTACATGTACCAAAGAAAAACTGTTAAAATGTGCTTGGTATGAATAAAGGGCACACAGACACACACACGTCTCCTATGTACATGTACATAATAAATATAATGATCTTGCTAGTTTGTTAGTATACATTTTTATGGTTACAGTAACAACAGAAGTTGGTATTAATCAATTTATTACCACGAAGATAGTCCGCAAGATCCCCTCCATTGCAATACTGGAAATGAAGACATGAGAAAAGACAGAATTAACAAAATTAATATCTTTTATGTAAACTTTACTTTTGTTTGTTAACAACTTAGGAACAATCCATTACCGTGAAATTTGAAAATATACAAAGTAAGATGAGGTTAACTAACAAAATAACAAAGCAATACTTCACATAACAGCATTTCAGGATTTTCAGGAATATTGTGACAAGTGGAAGGTGTTAATACCAACCTCCATAACAAGATAGACATTGCTTGAAGTCTCCTATGATAACAAAAAAACCATCAAGATCAATGGTTATTTATGCAAAACAAGAGAACTCTAGTGGTTAACGCATAGTTGGAGACAGAAATCTGGAGGCCCAAACATGAATTAGAAGCATACTGTATGAGTTCTTAAAATCTTGCAGCATGGGTGCCTGATTTCAAAAAATTAAGGGACCAATAATCTTATAAATACCAGAGGTAAGGAAATAGGTGGCCTTGTGTTTGTAACATTTTCTAAAATTTGCCAATAATACATTATTTTAGCTGATATCTTAGTTTAGGGCAGCATGCAAAGAAAGTAATGCCCGATAGCCTGGGGCTAGTGGATTTTGCTATGGGGCTAGTGAATTCTGTTTTTAACTTGCCCGACAGGCAAATGATGCTTTTTGAGCAGTTCGAATAACAGAAGAACTGTGAAATCAATTCTGCTTGTCAAAAGCTTTTGGGGCTACTTGAAATGATGCCTGGGCTAGTAAATGCTAGCTTCAGCTTGCCCAAATGGCAGTTTCTTTGCATATAAAATTAATTTGACAAAAGTTTTGAATCATATTGTGTAGATAAACAAATGGAATGTACTTCTTATTAGTTCTTCCTTAACTGCAAAACAAAAAATAATTATGTTGAAATCAATCATTTCAGTGGGGTGGGGAGGGGTATGTTTGTTCAGGAAAACAAGCACTCTTAAAAAAATATATGACAACTTTCATTTCCTTTACTATATCCCTCTTATCATGATCTTAACAATATCTAAAAGTTATCAATTTATGGCAAGTTTCTTTACAGAAATACTGTTATTGGAAAAAAGCCAACATATGTACATTCCCAGATACAATGTCAGCAAGCAAAATTATGGAAAACATCAATGGCACTCACATATGATAGCCTTTTAGGTATGCATCGACTTTTATTTACAACAATTCTTTTTGCAAAAAAAAAATACAAAAAAGATGAAAAACGATTGTTACCTGACAGTCAAACAGTGAGACAACATTTGCGTGGTGAAGTTCCTACACAAAGGATCAAATTTTCGATAAAAATGTTAACAACATTAACGAAAAACAACAACTTCACGCAAGATTGCATGGCAGCAAGCAATAATGTGGAGGAAAGATCAATAAGCTATTATATTGCCGAAATCAGAAGCAAAACCTGATCATGTAATAATCACGTGCATTCTTTCATCCTTTGCATCCTTTCACACAAGTTAGTTGAGAATTTTCTTTGTGTCCCTGGGGGTACAGCATGTTTACACCGTCATGCAATAACAACGAATTATCATGCAAGAAGTCCCAGTTACCAGACCATGTAGGTATCAATAATGTTAAAATATAAGAAGATAGACCTGTCTTACCTTCAGAATTTTGATCTCCTTTGCAAGTAAATTCTGGGTCTTGGAAAGATTTTTCTTCGCAATTACTTTAATAGCAACAACAAAATCGTCCTTCTGCAAAGAGGAAAGGTTTGAACTAGAAAATTGAGATCGATTTCACGCATTTGGACCGATAAAAGAGGATAATTTAGCGTATACAAAACCTTTTACTTTCGCAAAGCTTTTCTTAAGATATATACTATAGTGGCTTATCACGTTGAAGTGTAGTTTCCCTGTAACCGAGGAGCATCAATATGGAGATAAATAAAATTAAGCTTAAGTTTATATAGCTAGAGCGAGCCAAGGGAAATAAATTGTCATTGCTCTACAAAAGTAAGCTCAGTTATAAAGTAAGCAGGTTGAACACTTACCTAAAAAGATAAAACAATAACAAAAAAAAGACTTCTTACTTCAAGCTTACACAGCAGTATGCTTAACTTGTTTGTGACGACGAGAGCAAAATTTAGAAAACGAATGATCACTCAGTGATTTTACTTTCGTGGGTGCCCCGGTAAATTAAATGTGCTCTCACCTTTCGGTGATTTCCCTTAAAAACGACAGCAAACGCCCCATGTCCTATGAGGTCCTTCTTGCTGTAAACAAATTCACCTACGTGCTCTGTCATTATAAAGAAGAGATGTCGAGTCTCGAGGAAGAGAGAATGAAAGGAGATCGCCTTCGTCCCGGAATATTTTTTCTGGCGGACGGATGGCACGAAAACGAAGCGAAATGATCGCCAAAAATGTGAGTTGTACGAGGACTGTGTTGTCCTTTAGTAGAATTAGCCAGTGACATAACTTCTATCTGTCCTCCATGACTACATCTTTTAGTTCTTTCCTTTAAAGAATCCTTCTTTGTCGATGAAATACGTTTGTTTTGTTTATGTTCGATGAATTTATTTCACCGCGCAAAGGTCCCGGTGACGTCACTTGGAGGGTGGCTACAAAGCTGGAGGACGCAAGGACGCTAAGCCCCTCGGACCTGGTCGTTTCCAAAATCAGGTATCCGCGCGGAAACAACTCTTCGACTCCTTACGACCAACGACATGTGTTTTCTGTTGAAGTCATTGTCAAGAATGGATACGGTACTTCAAAATGTGGATCAATGCTCCGATCCGCCGAGGTTAGTTACTTTTCACGTTCATAGCGTAAGCATTAGCGAACAATGATTGTTCGGATAGCTCAGGATATGATGGATGCTCCAAAATAAGAATGGAGAAAAAGTTTATTCATTGTATTGCCATTATCATAAAACTGTTACTAGGATTATTTCCATTATTACTTGATTTCCCTTTGAAAGGATATTTGTAACGCTCTTAAAAGGATAAAAGCCAGCACAAATACAGTCAACCATTGTAATACCTTGCCCCCCCCCCCCCCCCGACCGCTCCCTAACCCCTCTTGATCTTCTTCATGCATAAACTGATACATTTTCGAGGAATTTATAATATTTAGACTGAACTGGAACCATTGCAAAATGAAAAGTCCTTTTAAATTTCTGAAATGATTGTTTTTCCTCGGAATCTCTGACTTACGAGGTCTGCTCTTGGAATCATCATTTGCTTCGGAACTTGATTCAGATCAAGTTGAGAAACATTTGCAAAGAATTTATAAATCTTCAGATATGGTTAGGGCCCTCTTAAAACATTCTGGCAACATCATTTTAAAAAACTCACACACACCCTCTGCATCAGTTCAGTAGATTTATCATGTGAATTCCAAGAGTTGTTCATTTTCCTTAATGTCCTTCTCAAGGTTGGGGCATTTTTCATTGTTGAATCTAATTAAGAAACAGAAAATGGTACTGGTACTTAATAAAGGTTATTGTTATATTAAGAGAAAAGTTGGTTTTGTTTTCCTTTCAGCCCTGATGTTTCCCTCGACTTCATCTCGGGAAACATCAGGACTCTTGGGAACAGGGTATTGTAAGTTGTAGAGTAGCCTTGTTGCTACGATCTTCTGAGATTAAGCCTTTGTTCTAAGATTTGTTTCAAATCTTTTTTTTTAGTCAGAGTTGAAAGGGCTCCCCTCTTGCTGAGGGGAGCTCCTTTCAAACACTAAGTCCAAAAGACTCCTCACTATGTTTCTTCTTTTTTTTTTCTAAGTCGAAAAGGCTCCCCACTGCAGATTCTGGTGGGGAGTCTTTTCTTTTCTTTCTTTCTGAGTCTAAGTCCAAAAGGCTCCCCGCTGCAGATTGTGGTGGGGAGTCTTTTCTTTTTTTCTTTCTGAGTCTAAGTCCCAACTGAGATACAAAATGGAGCAAGTAAGATGTTATGGTTGTTCAAACCTTCTGATCCTGGCAAGTCTTGAAGAACGCTGTGCGTATAAAAGAGATTGCTGTGGTATATCGTTTCACCATAATTGTGTGAGGCAAGAAGAAGAATAGAAGATATTATAGTATTGCCGATTTAGGCTCGACTAAAGACTATGCTGACGAGCTAACGGCGAGGCTTTATAGCGAAAACTGTTTTGTATGTCGTGGTTCTCCTGAGCAAGAAGCACCATTAGTTGACAAAGGCTTCCAAGTGTCTCCGCATTTCACTTACTTTCCGAACACCCTGATGAGACAGCTCCACAATTTTTTCTTTAATAATTGGATCAACTGGCTTTCCTACCCCAGCAGCCTGAAAATAAGGAAAGTTTACACCTCCATTGGATCTCTCAAGTTTTTGTTTTTGTTTTCCTGTGCAGCCTTCTCACAGAAATACATTGTAAGTTTTATTTGTAATGCTTTAATATTATTATGATTTCTTCATTCTAAAAATGGCAGTTAAATGCATTCATCAGTTGTCATTAAAGGTTTTATGTTATGAGTATTATATATTAATATTTACAGTTTTAACTTTTGTTATCTAAGGGTAGATGTAACATGTTCATTGACTATTTGCATTACTTTGCCAGTGATGTGGTTCCTGTGTTGAAATGGATCAGGTAATGTTATTAAATATTTTATCTGTGCATTTCCAGCTTTCTTTTCATTTAAAGCTTGGTGGAGCTGTTTTGCAGTAGTAGCTCTGAAGAATGGGGTGTCCCTGTGAACCTGAAAAATTAAAGCCAACCATTGTGAAATTCAGTGACAAGATTATTGACATGGAGATTATATTTCTTTATTTTTATTAGCAATGTACTTACTGTGGTATAATTGTGCCTTCCTATTCAGGCAAAGGACTTTTATAAGGAAAAGGGGACATTGAGGAATAAATAACCGAAAAAGGAAAAACTAGCCTGTGTCGCAGCCAGCCCTCACATCGTCTAGACCATTTGTATGGACTGTCTCTATACAGAAGGTTGAGAGCGTCTGCGACACAGATTTTTTTTTTCATATATTTAATATTCCAAGTTAGAGTTTGCAGTACATCAAAGAACAAATCGGGTGAATGTGGTGTTTAAAAGGTTAGTGGCCTGTTTAGTGAGCCCTCCCCTACCCCTCCCCCTCCCTTGTATTTTTAAGATCAAGCTGGTAAGTGCAGGGTCAAGTGCTTTGCTTTGCAATGCTTTCCAGATGATAGTGCCCCCTCTATCTCAATGTGTGGATTTGTGGCACTGTATGAGGTTATTTTCCTCCTTCATTTATGTATACATTACCCCCACAAAACCAGCACACCTACCTTGAAATTAGGGAATTTGGCAATTTGTTGTATGTGAATTGCCGCTGGACAGTTCTTCTTTTTGGATACTTGAGTATATGTCCGCTTTCGCTTGTAAGAGTGATCATTAACCTAAATGAAGGTAAGTTTAAGATTTGCTGTTATTATTATTATTATTACTATTATTATTATTATTATTATTATTATTATTATTATTATTAATATTGTTGTTGTTGTTGTTAGACAATTTTCATAAAAAAGATCCCATAAAAAGGAGAGATTCTTACATATGACTTTGTATCCTGCGGGTCTTTTTTCTTCCTTTTATCTTTGCCTTGATGGCACCACAAGATTTTCTCACCGATATGTACATAGGGGATGCCATCAAAGGCCAGCTGGTTTGCTCCTGTGACATCATCTTTCCCTTTTCTCTCCCAGTACACTTTCACATTTTTGGAATTTAAAATCTCTATAAAAAAAAGAAAGAATCATCCAGCCCAACAAACTTGTCAAAGATTGAGGACAACACTGAGAGGTGCCAGGACTTCAAGATTAAGCTTACCACTCGAGCCAAAACTCTTGTCCTTCTTGTATACAATGAAAGCACTCCTTGCTTCTATTTGATAGTCAGAAATGATTTTATCCACCTCTGCAACGCTGTTTAAAACGTGAATTCGTGGAGGAAGTTCCTCCGCATCCGAGGGATTCATCTATAGCAAATTTCACTACAAAACATGTATATCCAGCGTTTCTAACTCTGCGATTTTGAGTTTCCCGCGTGAGCCCCTGCTAAGTCATTTACATTCCACTCGCGATATTAAAATGGGAAAGAGAGTCGGAGAGCAAGTCGGAGAGTCGTAGCCATTTGCCGGAAAATAACTTTATTCAGTTCCAGTATCCGCGCGGATACCTGATTTTGGAGTATCCATTCTAGTCACAACCCCTCGGGCCCGGGTTGTTCAATCAAATTTTGTGCAAAATTTGAAGTCAGTACCCTGGTCCCAGAGGTTTTCAAGAAAATTATCCGAGAAGATGCTTTTTAATAAGCAAGAGAGAAAGAAACCCAGATTAAAATTTAACTCTGTGTCAGCCCTAATCGGGCCTTCGAACAACAGGGCCCTAACCACACAAAAGGCGGTCAAATGATGTGAAACGTCTCAAACTTCTCTAAAACTTCGCAGAAAGACAGAAAACCACAGCCAGCTTATTATTTGTACTTACTTGAAGAGTTTTACACTATCTTTCCGGAGTTTTGTTTCCCAAATTAAAAATTACCTGCGGTATGGATTCACGCAAATGGGCCTGCCACGCTTCAGGAATGTCGAATTAATACCTATATGCAGGGGCGGATCTAGGGGGAGGGTGCAGGGCGTGCGCACCCCCTGAGATGACCTGCGGTTTTCTAATACAACTGGTATTCTGCAAAAGACAAAAAACTATGTGGTTTATTGGTGTTGAAGTAGAGCAAGAGACGAGTGCACCCCCTCCTAAAAAAAATCTTGTATCCGCCTCTGATATGACCCATGTGGCAAGCCCGGTCATAAATTCGGTACCGCTGGTCGTCTCCGTTGAAATGAACACTGTTAATTATAAACCTAGATTAACCCAAAGGGTGTTGCGTTTCGCGGTATTTCGGCGCCGTAAATTTAGCAACCTCTAACTAAGCCGTTGGCTTTTCAGCGGTGTTTTATTTTAATATTCCCTTGTGTTTACCGTAACACATCCGCTTTTTGGAGGTCTAAATTTTAATTTCCATATAAACTACCGAGGAAAACATGTCAAGGGGAAAGATTGACGATTAAACTTGCTAGCGTTAAGGTGGCTCGACAAGATTTTTTTTTGCAAGTGTGAGTGGTGGCTATTTTTTTTCTCTTGTCACTTCAGTGCATGACAATAAACTGCCTTATGGATCGATTCGGAGCGATCGTGAAAAATCCTCTATGAAGCGATAATATTTAAAAACCACTCTCGGACAATAGAAACAATTA
This sequence comes from Porites rus, assembly GCA_964035705.1. NCBI lineage: Eukaryota > Metazoa > Cnidaria > Anthozoa > Scleractinia > Poritidae > Porites > Porites rus. Next base: position 8,955,693 of record OZ038002.1, read on the forward strand.
GGGCGATCAGGATAATAATAATCATCATCATCCTCATCCTCATCCTCATCATCCGTTATTTTACTAACAAAAGTACATATTAAGTGTTTCATGAGCTTGTTATAACTAACTAGTGGGCTGGTGAGTAGTAACGACACACAAATTGATTACCAGTTCATGCCTATTATTAGCTAATTGCTAGATTATATCGATAAACTAAGTCTACCGTAAATGGTCCAATAGAAGCCTACTTCCAAATGGACGCCTCTTGCCTTATAAACACCCCCTCATCGTTGTTACAGTTGTACTAGAGGCCCCTTTCTCATAAACGCCCTCTGTCTAATAGACGCCCGCTATTAGAATTATTCCTCATTACATCACCCAAGAGATGAATTTTCCGATATTATTTTTAATTTCTTGCTAGTAGTGAAAGTCAAGGGAATTAGAAAAAACCAGCAAAACTCTTTCATTTCCTTGCTTGATTAAATAGGCTTTGCGCATTTTATCTTTAGCTTGTTCATTGTCAAGCTCAAAAACGGATAGACTAATAATGGCAACACAATAACCCTGAGCGAGGATTCTGGATTCTAAAAGGCGTAGACGTATCAATTGATAGAGAGGGCATTCCGCTATTTTGAAACTCTCTTGATATTTTCGAAGAGCATATTAGGTTTGTTGAGCTTGTTACAGTTATGAGAATAAACACCTCTCTCTCATCAAACGCCTCCTATCCCGAACGCCCACGCTTGGACCCCTGAAATTAAACAGACACCTTGGGCTTTTATTAGGCAAAATACGGTATTAATAAAAGAGTTTTTAAAACACTGTATTGCCGTTCAAAAAATTGCCGGGTTGATTTTATGAAGTGATTTAAGTAGATGTTGATCTTTGCCTTCGCTTAGTTTCTTAAAAATGCCTTTATCCAACTAATCCAAGCGGTCATCCCTACGTACATCGGGGACTCCACCTTTTTTTCCAAACAACGCGCTCTAGCAAAGCAAAAATGTCGAACCGAAGAAAGTTTTGTTGACAGCCGCTCGCTATTGATTCCATCGGACAATCGAGGTGATAAGCAATTCTCTGTCTAGCGATCACCGTGAATTTGCTGGCCCTTATCAACCCTGAATAACTCTACTGAGCGGTCAAATGACTCTATTCTACACTTTCCATGCGTGTACCAATTGGCTACTCTTACGGCCTCCTAGGTGGATAACAGGGAGTGCGATGTTTTGACATGACAGCTAACGAAGCATGAGTTTCATCTCCTTGAACTGGAGAAAACCCTCACAATTAAAACTCTAGTCGACGACAGAATGCTATTGGGAAGATAGTATACATGGGTCCGACTCGTTTTGCAACCACAGCGCACTTTTAATTTCAGACCCTTTTCATATAACAAGCCTACATTGAAGCCGTAAGAAAAGCTATCCTCTTCTCATGCAGACGATCATAACGAAACCCAAGACGGCTAAAGTCACTTTTCTCTCGTTGATTGAGTTTTTTTTGGCGAGGTTGGTACACCTCTGGGTAGACCTATTTAAGTCATGACAATTTGTTTCGAACATGATCGAAGGTCAGCAGTTTACACTGGATGTCTTTCTACTGTATTTTGCTTTGCGGTTGTTGCTAACAACAAACAAAATCATCAGATATTTATTATATGATGCATGTTGTTTATTCTAGGTCGAATTTTTTCCGTATTACATGCTAAATTTCTCTCTTTAAAGTGGTCACTCTTGAAAAGTTGGGGCACAGCCAGAAAATCAGCCATAAAGGTATATGTGCCGCTGTGAATTAAAGGGTAGGGTTGAGCCTGCTGGGTACCGGTACGGTATAGAAATCCGAGGAAATAGACGAAGGATCAGGGGCTGCACCTGCAAGAATAGAGTATCAGTTATGGGAAACTGGTCAATCATTTAAGAGGAAATGGAGTTTTTGGTTCACAGTTAGCCTGGGAACGGGAAGGGATACCTTGGTTCCCCGTCTATAATAAGGAATAATCATCTGCAGTTGAGATAGTCTGATGTAGGTCAAAGGCACCCTATCCCAGTCCCAAAATTTCTTGAGCGAACCCTGCCCCGAGCGGTACCTGTCTTGTTCTCGAGGGCGGGGTTACCGCTTAACATAGGTTTGACTGTTATTGTCCGGATCGTCTGCTTCACCGAGATGTCTCAAAATATCATGTTCAGGTGATCGTTAAGATATTATGGGACCTTGGATGAGATGCAGAATGACCCGTTCGATTTCGGATCGCGATCGCCTGGGTAGAATCCCTCCCCATACTTTTTTAAAACCAGAACATTGACACGCTAGTTCACTATACTAATGCACGAAAATCACTCAACGGTCTTCTGGAACTGATTCTTTGAACCAAAAATATCTCTTACCTTAAGACATTGCATGCATTCACCCGTTAAATATTCGCTGACTCTTGGTCTACACAGCGTAACAAAAGGTGATATTTATCTCCTGAGATCAATTGTCGCTCAGCAGGTGAAAACGAAAACGTAATTCAAGGAGAAATCAGAATTAGAGTGTAAAATGTTACGAACCTTTGGATAATATGGTGAAGGTAAAATGAGTAGTGGGGAAGATCTTTTATTTGTAAGTTTCACGATGGGTACGAGTCGAAAAACTATGTAAAATGACTTATTTATATCTTATCGTTCGCAACAGGAATTGCTGCCTCATTTGTCTTGAATACGTGCGATCGGAGGTTATGATGGCGTTTCGCATAAAAACAATTGAAAAATTCAAGCATCATAGAAAGAAGTCGTCATTTTCAACCGCTCCGTCGGTGCATGACAAGCTTGTTCAATTTCACTGACCGTTTGCTTCTCTCTTTTAAACGCTTGGCTGGTTGCACGCTTTGTAAACAAACTGTTTACCTCAAAGACTAAAGAACAAAAGAGGTGTATTCATTAATTTTACCATCCTCCCCCAAAAATAAGTGAGTTGTATGTCGCAGTATTTTCCTTAAAATAAAATACCACTCAATTTGTCTTCGTAGTGTTGTTTAATTCAGCAGTTGTTTGAATCCGCGCATGCTCTGTGTTGACTTCACAGGGTGCGGTGCTGGTGCTGTATTAACGAAGCGGGAAGAAAATACCTGCGAAATATCACGCCACCTGGCAAGCGTGTTATCCATAGCAAATATCTTCCAGTTTACTCGAAATCCAGCACTCAAAAGCTTGACAGAAGAAGCTCCGTCAGTCGTCAATGAATAAGGCGGAAAGTTCGCTCTTTCCTACTTAGCCATGCCTGTTTGGATTCCTTCAACGCGTCAAAACGCAGCGTTTCCGTCAATAAAATCCACCGATGTTTCAATAATGCGGTATTCAGGGACGCATCAAGATGCCATGTACTACAATACAATAGCTGTTGGCAAAGTCATTGCGCTGATCCTTATTTTAACAGTCTCTTCAACCGGGAATGTATTGGTGTGCTACTGCGGTTTACGGTCACCTCACATGTCGGCTATGAACAGCTTAATCGTGAATCTATCCGTCGGCGAACTAGCTATTGCGTTTATTGCTATACCACTTAGGATAGAGCAAGAAATATTGGGAGGATATTTCGTTGGGGGACCAACAGTTTGCAAATTGCTGGAATACGCCCAATCTGTTGCGTTGGGCGCCGTTACGGTAACTTTACTCATGATAAGCATGGATAGGCTGTATTCTGTGTTGTGTCCTCTCTCCAAAATCACTCGCCGCCAAGCGCGGTACATGAGCGTGTTCTCATGGTGTTACGCGCTGCTGTTCGCTAACCCTGTCTTATATTACTTTTTGGGATCAAAACACCAGCCGCGAGCTTTGTTGTTTAGTTGCGACAAGCACTTTGTTTTACCCTGGAAAGACAAACTATTCTCTCTCGTGCAACTATGGGCGGTGTTCCTACTGCCAATTATGATCATGACAATCACTTATTTTGCGGTAGTAAGTAAGCTGTTGAAACCAGATTCAGTTCACTCAACCAAAGCAGGTTTGCCTGAATTGGCACACAAAGTTCCAGCCAACGTTGACCGAAGGTTCACGAGCTCTCTCCGCTCCAACGTGGTTCCTCTAGCCAAGCGCAAATCCGTAGTCATGAACTTAATAGTCATGGCAACTTTTATTTTCTGTTACGCCCCGTTGGCTGCACTTTACGCCCTTGAAACCGTCGGGCAACCTAAGAGGAGAAGTTTTGAAATTTTCCGTGACCTGGCTTGTTTCTTAGCGCTGGGGAAATTGTGCGCCAACCCAGTGATTTACAGCTTTTTTGACAGCAATTTACGAGACCGGCTGTTTAAGTGCCGCAGAAGGAGTGCTCAAAACTCGCAAGTACATCAGAAGATTATTCACCCTGGATTGTGTACACAGGGCAAACTCAGTGAGCTTAATGTCAGCAATTTCTGTAGGCTTGCTGACTCCAGAGGCCAAAGTGCCGTTTACAAAGAACCGCTTCTGAGGGTGGCGTCTGGATCTAGCCCACCCCCTAGCGCTCCCGGGTCCGGCACTAAGCGAGATAAGCTGGAACGGTTAATTTGCAATACCAGGCGATATCGAAGCCTGGGACTTTCAACCTGGCGAAGTTCGAATATTTAAGTCTTATAATAATGAGATCGTTCTTGAGAACTTGCTCTAAGACATACGTGACTGTTATTGTGCTTTTGGTCATTTGAAAAGAAGCGAGGGCTGAGAGAAGATCATCTTGGAAGGAAAAATAAATTTAAAATAAAGAGAGGGGAAGACCAAGGATTGCTAAAGTAGCTCACGTCAGTGCGGCTTTATTGTAACAGTAAACGCTTTGCCGAGAAATTGCTACACCTTACAACAACCCACTAGATGAGCATCTAGATTTGTCTTCACAAGACGATATAAAATGCGAGACAAATTGTATGACCGGACCAGGGGATAAAACTGTTCCATAGTATAGTCAAGAGAGGCCCTTTATCCTCTCTTGGTATAGTCAGTATATTGAACTCAGAAACGTAGTATCAAACGTCAATAATTTTTCGTCTTCTGGTATCAAGAATATTATTTTATTTTTATTTTATTTTAATTATGAACACACGGCGAACATGATCTTCGCAGGAGAATGAACACCTAGCTATGGGCGGTTTAATAGTTCAACTTCAACTTTTTTTCAACTTTCAACTTTATTTGCACTTCAAGTCTTGTTTACTTTACAAGTTAGGTGAAATTAGGGGAAATAGTCAGGTAGAAATAAATGGCTTTTTGCAGAAGTGTACAGTGGACAGTGGAGTAGAGCTTTCGAGCTGACCACCGCTTACAGAAAATATAAAATATAGACTAAGTGCGTGGCTAGCTAGATAAGGTTAGTTACGTTGCATGTTATTGTGCATGTTCGTCCGTTTAGGTTGTTCATTCTACTGCAAAGATCGTGATCACTTTCAAATCTCGCTGAAATCTTAATCCTTTATTATTTTAACCGTTTTGTTTTTTTTGCTAAGGAGGAAGAAGAAGATGATAGTGCACGTGAAACGCTTCCCACATTAGGTGTGGTAAAACTCACTAGGCCTAATTTCAGTATCTTAATTCTCGAAGCTATTTTCTTAAATTAATGTAGGTTTCATTTATATATAGCGAGATAGACTCATCTTAAAGTTAATCTGGATGCAATGCTTGTAAATACAAGCAGAAAATATTTTCCCTCCAATAGGTTCATCCTTACTGAACCCCAAGAGGGGCAAATTTGAAATTTTAGTTTTGTATTTCTCGTTGCGATTAATATAAATAAAATTAAAATTAAAAACTAATTCAATTCAATGTGTTAATCTTGTAACACGGTGGGCATATGTGACATCAAAAACGCTCACCTTCATTCATCTTTTTTAGTTTTAACGCAATTCACTTTAAAATTTGCATCAACATAGAACTCACCATTCCCTAAAATCGTTTGTTTTTTGTTTTTTCAGATTTTGGCATTTTAGGCGGGAAAATGATGTCACAAAGTTCCCACCAAATTTCGTTTTTATTATTAAAGGATATCTTATGAAGGTTTCTGAAAGAACTCACCACGAGGATGTCAAAAGTGAAAAAAATTTTGAAATACACCAATCCACTCAAAAGATATAGCGTGTTGAAATTTGTATTTCCCGCCATTTTATGCTATTTTTAGTGACAAGATGGCGGAAATTCAAACGCAAGGGGATTTTGCTTGCAACTGTAAGTCATAACAATAATCAAGGTAGCCATGTGAAACAAGTGTTTTATCGGTTCAGTGAATTAAATGAAGGTGAATTTTGTGACACGGCCTTAATAGCAGCTGGGCCGCGTGTAGTTTTGATTTATCAATTGAACAGGAAATGGGATTGTTTGTCCCTCATCAAAGGACCCAGGAGAAACAAAGGAAAAATTGGAATGTTAAAAACCCATGAAGGGGACCAATCAAGGCGTGGTTCAGCACCCCAAAAAGATGCCATCCTAACAAACAACCAAATCAATAAGATGCGATAAACCCGTACATTCTCTGGGAAACTGCATATTTACGACTAAGTTTGTGGGTATAGAACTACTTACCAAAGACAGAAGTAAAACAAGTGAAAAAAAAAAAAAGCTTTTTAATCACATTATACATCTATTGCTCTTGGCATAGTCCTGTATAGCAATGTACAGAGTACTGATCGGTCCTATCTCAACTAAGCTTTACCCCTGACGGAGTGATTTGACTAACTCCATTGTATACTCTTTTGCCCTTTAAAATTGTTAATCTCTGTCTGATGGTTTAAGTAAAATAACTCTATTATTTCCCTGGTAACTGATTTTTCCGATAATCAGTTGGTTGGCTAAAATAGTAATTGCCCGATTTTATATCGAAAGTTTGCAATGTCACTTAGTAGACTAAGATTCTATAGCCTTGGAAAAACAATAGCAGACTGAAGTCGTGGTTCTAACGCCGTACGTCGGCTTGGACACTCATTTATATTAGGCCTAGATTTTAAGGCAGTCTCAGCCTCGCTAGAAAAATTCCTGTAGTCTCAGTTCTGGCCTTATGTTGCGAGTCTGACATGTTATAAGCTACTGTACAGTAATGTTGTAGATTATTTTTCTGTGTTTGTGTGTGTGCCTTTTCTTATTTTCGTGTTTTAATTTTGATAAGTTAAATCTCTCCTGAACATAAGGACAACTTAGATATGGTCCTAATGAAACTGTTTGCGAAAGAAGCAAACCTAGCAATACTTCAAGTTAATCAGTTAAGGAACAGTAGTTTGTACCAGAAGCATATAGCCCCGCTTCGGGGTTATATACTTCAGTTTGTACACATTGGTTAACGAAATGTTGAATTGGAGTCAAAGGACATCAAATATGTTGAACGTTGTAATCTTGAAGAAGGACCGTCTCACAAGTCGTAATTTTTCGTTGAGGAATGATTTTCAGTTTCCTAAAATTCGGGAGTCTGAATAATCATTCAACAACCTGCAACATCGCGTTATCTTTAATGTTGACCCGTATGTGGTTGACAAAATTTTAGAGTTATGAAGCATCCAAGTTCCACGGTTAGTATCCTGCGGGAAGTCCTCCTTTTCTGTAATCAGACTCAGCATAGATTTGTGGTACCAGACCGTACACGTATCCCTTTCGTCTTCCGTGGGTATCAACTAGTTTGAATTTGTAAGGTTTTTTCACAATTCCTTGAACTACACCGTGACTAACGTCACTCACTTTAACCTTTGGAAAAACAACAGAAGATCAGATTAAAGCCTTGAACCGGAGGTGCTTTCTAATACAAAAGCGCGGGCTAAAGAACACGACTACAATAATACCGTAACTGAGTAAATTATAACTAACATCAGGAGCCGATAACCCGAAGTGAGCAACTCCCATACTAGTCCTATTTCACGGCGTTTTTACAGACCGTTTTATTTTTAGCCCCTTTTTGGAACAATTTTTCCTGCGAAAATGGAATCTACCCCACGTCTATGAACGTATTCGAAGTGTAAGATATCAAAAAGGCAAACGTAACGTCATTAAAAGGCAAAAATTATCATTTTTAGGTCTGTAGGTTTTGCTAACAGGTTTGTGGGAGTTTCAAGATATTCTAAATTCGCGCCAAAACCGTTCTAAAAATAAACTGGTCCGTGAAAACTCCGTGACACGAGCATATGGAAGCTGCTCGCTCCGGCAGATTATGGGCGCGGGCTAAGGGGATACAAAAGGAGAATATGTAACCTCGTAGTCTTTTAGGGATCAATTAACCAAGTCTTATGACTATCTGTGCTTATTTTGTCCTTAGAAATGCAATTAAGTTAACCGGTGAAAACTTCCCCTGTACAATTCATGTTTGGTGTGGATCGAGAGACTTTGTTTTTTGGCCTCGGTCATTCCCTGATTTTTTTAAAATTAAATCAAAGAAAGGCAGCAATTTGACAACTTTCATTTTTGTGGCCTCACAGTGAAGAAACTTGCAGTAATTACAAACCTTATGTCCAATGGCTTCAAGCCCCTTCACTACTTCTTTAGGAAACTTGGTTTCTGCAAATACAGAGCTTGGGAATAGTTGATCGTGAACTCGCGGCATCGTGATCGCACTCTGCAGATCCCTTTTGAACCAGAAATAGTTCATGATTGCCTGCAAAACAAAAACGATGTTGTAAGATGTGAGAATGTTTGTACGAGAGTCAGCCGCAGATTCTCGATCTGCCATTGATGGTGGAATTTTCCGTTCGGAATTGGAATAGGTCACAACAGAACTTCCGCTGTACTAGGAAAATTCACACAAGTATCCTGTAACTATCCTATGATATAGTGAAACAGTGTGACTTATAAGGGCATGAACAGGTTTAACCTCGTATTCGAAACTTTATAGTTTTAAGAGCCCATTCACACGAATCCAACATATTGCTCCAACATGATGTCATCGTCCAATAATATTAGTTGATGTTAGATCCATCTAACTATTCAAACCTGATCAGACAATAACAATTAATGGCAACAACCGCTAAAAAAACGTATTACCAAGATGTTACTGTATGGCTACAATACGCGACAATAGTACCCGCTCTCCGATTGGGTGATTGACGGGCAAGATTTTCTTGTATTAAAGACATCTTGAAAATTTTCTTCGGCTGGACGGCTGTTTTGAGCTGTTAGTAAAAGCGAAGAGTGCGAGGGGGAAAACAACAAAAAATAACGACAAAATATAACTATATCATTCCAGTCACAGGCAGAAAAATACTAACGTACCGATAGTAATTTAGTACGACCTCAAATGACCTCTTGCGCACGCAAGCGAATGTTGAAAATTCCGGTGTTTTTGTAATGTGTTCTTTATAAGAAAATCCCCCAAAAGGCCACACACTGAATGAATAACTTATTAACCTTGCCCGTTCGGTCATTACAGGAAAATCTCAGACCTCGGCTTTCATCATCATTTTCCCCTCACTCTCGGTCACTAACGTGAATCGAACATAATGATTGTTATATACAACAAACTAACCTGTGCTACCGACGTTGTTATAATAGTACCGCCCGCAGCACCAATCGTCATCAGCACATTGCCTTTTTTGTCAAGTATCATCTCAGGGACCGCTGAGGATTGTGGTCTCTTGCCAGGCTTGATGAAATTTACAGGTGAAGGGGGCAGTCCAAACTCGTTCGTTACATTTGGTGCGCTGAAGTCGTCCATCTCGTTGTTGTAGACAAAACCGAGTTTGTTTGAAAGAAACTTTGCTCCAAAACTGTGAAAAAGCAAGTCACGATACATTTAATAACTCAAGTTTTAAATTAATGATAATTTTCCTATTGAGGAGGTTGTATAGATCTTCGAATCTTTAGAGTGAGTAAAACGTTATAAACTATAACAAAGAAGTTGTCAAGTCTAAGTTGGCATACTTTTGAAAAATAATTGCCTAATTCCTTTTTTTTCCAATTTTCCAGTAAGATACACAATTACCTACTCGACTGGTTGGCATCTCCAATTAAGAACAAACCCGGTATAAGTATAGAGTGTTTTCACATGACGTCACGGCGGCCATATTGGTGTCCCAAAACAATGAAACGGCGGCCATGTTGGTGTCCCAAACCAATCCTGTGGGAGTTGAACTCTTTTCTTATGCAAACGCTTTCCTTTGTTCCAATAAATTTGCATAGATGCTGGCCACGTGAGTGAAAACGCTCTATACTAAGTCACGGTAACATGCTTTACACTAAAGAAGTGTTCTTACTATCCATTGACAGTGCTTGTAAGCGACACCGCGTCTCCATTAGCTGCCAGTACTGCCAGATGTGTTGTTCCAGTTTTGATTGGCACGTGATATCGGGGGGTGCCATAGTAACTTGGGTTGTGTGTTTCGCTGTCAGTAATGTGCTGCCTTAACTCGTCCGCAAGCTTGAGGCTCATCATTTCCTTGACAGTCTGTCGAGAAAATGCAAAGAAGTAATCTTTGGATAGGTTCCTTTTCTTCTCACCTCGCAAGTAAACGAGTATATTTTCTTTTAAAGTACTCTACATCGACACAAATTAAAACTGCCTTGCGAAAAAGTGGACACTGACGTTTGCATTTATACTTTCCGCGGGCCCTATAAAAAACTTTTTAGTGAGGTTCTGAGAAATCGAATACTGATTCAACAAAGTAGTGAAAGGTGAAAGGTGAAAATGATCGATTAGTTCATTTGAAGTTATTAAGTTCCTTGTCCATTTCAACAAATTTGTCTCATTTCCGACAGGGGACAATACTTCAATAGGGGATCTTGCATGCTGTTGGTGAAATCTGGGCTAGGGATTGTGCAAGTGCGGGGTACAAAACACTTTTGTATAATCTCTGCCTAAGTTTCTGCGTCATTAAGAATGAAAACCTACGAAATGAAAAAGAAAAGCCACTGCCGAGAAGTTTGACCGCGATGGGCCTTCGAGGAGACGGCCGAAGAGAAGAGGTTGTATCCACGCCGGTATATTACGCTTCTAGCGGCGTGATTTGCTTTGAATTTTTTAAACGTCTGGTGAGTTCACACAAGACATGGTAACGTATTAGCTGACAGATTTTCCCTTCTCGCGTTAACAAGATCTTCAGACATCATAACGAACCTTGTTGACACCCCTTTCGTAGTCTGGATCAGCTAACATTGAACGATACTTGTACGCAAATTTGAATGCTTCAATGATACGGTGATATGTGCGGACGGGGTCAGACTCAAGCTCTTTCGGTCCCATCTTATATCCTGTGGCGAGAAATTAAAACATTACCATTACACCATTGTACATAAGACTACGTCATAACAATATAGTTGACCAAATTTTGTCACCTTTTTTACTTCTTTTAACGCTTTGCTGCAGAAAAGGCTTATCATGGAATTCATTCAAAGCGATTTTCAGTCGAGTACGTTGAACCAAAATCAGATGACAAGTCAGTATTCCTTAAGCCATTCAAAAGATGCAGTCACTTGAAAGTGCCAATCAGCGAGCCCTGTGGGCGGTGAGCCACTGAGAACTCGGAGAAAATCTTCGTAACCGGCCCAAAAAGCGGGAAAAAAGTGGTAACAAGGCACAAGAAGTGTTTGCTTTATTGGTAAGTGGTTAACAAATAAGATTGTTCCTACCGTCCAAAATGTTCAAAGTGAGTGCCAGCACTGGTCCAGCGGTTGGCGGCGGGCAGCTTAATAATGTCATGTCATCCAGCTTGCTTTTTAACACCGGACGGAACTTGACTCTGTAGTTCTTTAGGTCATTCAAGTTCATAACTCCTCCGGCTTCCTGAACCTCTTTTACAAGAGTTTTGCTCATTTTACCGTTGTAAAATGGCTCTGCACTGCCCGCTCGGGCAATAAATTGTAGTGTCTTAGCAAGCTGAGGTCTCCTTAGCAGGTCGCCTTTCTTTAAAAGTTTCCCATTTCGGGTGAATACTCGCCTTTGAGAAGAAAATGTTAACAAAACAAAGCGTTACTTTCTTGCAGACGACATCAGTTAAAATTCCGTCTGGGAACTATATTAAAAAAAAAACCTAAACGCTTAAAACCCTCTAAATTCTTTGTCTAAGAGCTGAACATCGCGATGGCAAAGCTTCCAAGAATAGTAAGCGTCACTTGGTATGAAAAGTTAGCCTTGGAATTGGGGCCAATCAAAAACAGCGAAATATTTTGAATGAAGAATCTAACATTTAAAATTTGGCCAGGATTGGATACTTCACTGTAATCAGATACAGTGAAACCTCTATTAAGCGGACGCCTTCCCAAGTGTCCCCTTAATAGAGGCTGTCCGCGGAATAGGGGATTGTAAAAATTACGCAATGTTTGTTAACGATTACATTAAACGGTTACTCTGTACTGTGATAGAGTGAAAGAGGTCCATGTTCTTTAAGGAAGCTAAGGAAGCTGTGCTGTTCTTGTGCAAGACTTTTAGGACATCGTTTATCGTTTACAGCCGGATATCGGTCTAATCTACAGTTTATTGACAGCTAAATGTATTGATTTTAATTTATCTTTATTAATCGACAACAGTACGTATTTCAAGGAGGTAATACAATTATTGTCAATTCAGTCCGGTGCCCGCTTAACAGAGGTTTTTAACCATAGAAATTACCCAAGCACAATTTATTGTAGTGCCCGCGTCCGTTTAATAGAGGTGTCCGCAGAATAGGGGTTCATCATAAAGAGAAATATAAGACGTTCGTTTATTTCGGGACTCGGCTTAGTGTACGCTTAATAGAGGCTGTCCGCTAAATAGAGGTTTCACTGAATTATCGAGCATACTTCTCACCTAAACGTTTTATCCTTTAGGAGCATATCCTTCCAGATGTTTATGGCTATTTCGACAGTCTCTGGAATGATAAAGCCTTTCTTTGCAATGTTTATTGCCGGTTTAAAAAGCTCCTTCCACGGTAACTTGCCATATTTCTTCCATGCAGCCTCTAAACCTCTCAACTCACCAGGAACAGCTACCGCTAATCCACCTGGGAAGAGGAAAAAAGGAGAACCTACTCTCGGCAAATGAGTAAATCGTGTTTGCTTTTCCAGAGGGCTGATCTTGGACTAGCATAACGTAGCATACATGTTACTTGAGGCTTATGCAGTGAATATCATTTTAAAAAACTATTTGCATGTGGAAGGATATCCTGTAAATCAGAATCCTTCGCATTGGTCTAGCCAATGGTTGTCTCTTGGACGGTCGTTTTTTTTCTCATGGTTCGTTATGCGTCCATTGTTTAATAAGGCTAAATGGGTGACGATGAGCCTCCAACAGAGACCTTGTTCTGGCTCTTCGGGCGACGATGAAGACGAATGCGTGACTCGTCACGAACTTGGATGGCTACAGTTGTAGCTATTAAAAAAATCCTGGATGGAGCCTTGCGTTCACAAACGCTTCATTTTTTTGCTAATTTTTATGATTAAAGACTATATCTTTGGCATTATTCTAAGCCGAAAACGTAAAAAATTAGAAATACTTTGACGCCAAATTTATTAAATTTGGATGCTTCTATGAAAGGTGGCACTAGCTCAACAAGTCTTTGTTGTAATGTTGTTTACACCTTGAGGCGCAGCAACTAAATGGAATGCGCAACCTTACCTCTAATACCGTTCGTTGGATTTCCTTTAAACAAGTTTTCGTCCGACTTCTCAGGGGCGGTCTCTCTAAAATCGATCATCTCCCCTGACTTTTTATAACTGTCATACACCATCATAAAGCCTCCGCCACCGATTCCAGTAGAGTGCATATTAATAACACCCACACATAGAGTGGCGGCAATAGCAGCGTCGACAGCCGAGCCTCCCCTTTTTAGGATGTTCCGCCCGGCTTTTGAGCATTCTACATTGTCCGTCGCAACTGCTGCGTGACGATATCCGTACTGTTTACTTGGAAGTTTGACCTTGGTCGGACTGCGTTTTCCAGGGAAAGACATAAAAAACAGCTGTCAAGACTCACTGACTAGTAAGTTATGAATCTGATTTCAGTCTAAAATAATCCAGGTAAAACTTTTTTTTTTGTCCATTTAAATAATTTGGGGGCTCCAACCCCCCAGCCAACCCTGCCCTCCAGCCTCCCAGCGCCCCCAGTCCTTTCTTTCCCTGGTCCCTGTTTAACGTACACCGAACCCTAATCCATAGGCGTTCCGTATTAAAGTTGATCACTCACAATGAAATTCAAGTATGTCAATTAATGTAGTCTCTGCTGAGCAGGTTCTGCGATTCACTTATTTCTAGTCATGAAATCCAAGTATGACAATCAACCGTACAGGTGTCAAAAGATCTTAAAGAACGAATATTATTCCCTTTGGAGGGTATGCTAGCCGATTAAAGGGTTATTTCCTACAGTATGTTGCAGGTTCCCATCTACAGTGTATGCACATAGATAAATCAGACAGCTAAGGTGAGCCAGAGTTTCATGTCGTTGTTGACTGTTGTCAGTTTCTTTTGCGTTACCCATTCCTTGCATATATCTCCTTTTCCCGTACAATCACAAGTCTCATAATTAAGTTATTTTGTCATTCTCACTTGTTTTGCCTCTCTTAAGAACATCAACTTCGGAAAACGATTTTGGGACCCAGTTCCCTCCTCCAGCTCTGACAATTAATCACGTGAGAACCAGGTCAGGATCAACACGGTTCTTTCTTTCTGTTGTAGATAAGCCGCTGATGTTATGACTTTACAAACTATGCTCTCTCAACGGACAACATTGCAAATGATCGATCAGCTTCCTAAAATGGACATCCAGAGTTGGTCCCTGCCCTTTTTTTATTTCTTGAGCTCCTGCTTTTAGTTGAATCTCCACAAGACGGACACCCCGCCAAAACGGACACCTTGAGTTGGTGCCTGCCTTTCTTTACCCCTTTTAGTTGACTCTTTATAAGGCGGACATCTCTCAAGAGGGAAGAATATAGTGCCAATTCTAAAGGTGTCCGTCTTAGAGAAGGTTGGCTTAGTTTTAAAGCGATTTCTACGAAGCTGTAAAAGGAAAGGTATAAATTTTTTTGCTTGCAAGCAATCTCTTGTAGACAATGTTGGGTTTATATGTTTCAATTAACTGATAAATTTTAATATCGACTTGTAGTTACCGCGGCAATAAAAATATTGACTATCAATTTAAAACTACTGCACCACCAAACATCCCCGAGCTGAAAACTCTTAAATGTTCAAATTTATTTTTATGGCTGAAATGAAGCATTTTCTTACCTTCCCATCATAAAGCGTTTTCTCAAATTCCGCACAAACGGCGTATCCTTGAACATAAAGCCAAGTCCGGCGATCGCCCCGCACGCCGTTATGAAGACGATTAAGACACGCAGATATCTCCTCGTAGAACGAGTGGCGCACTTTCTTTCCAACATGGCGACGGAAACCTCTCGCGAAAGATCTCAGAATACGATGTTGATTTGTTCTTGTAACTCGCTGAGTGGATTTTACAGGTGGTTTACTGAAAAGAAACGCTTGGCGAAACTTCCTATCAATTGGCCACTAAGTCACCCGTGTTGGGGTCTGGTACCCGCGCTTTTGTTTTGAAACGTAACCACGTGTGTCATGGAATTGACCATCACCTTAACTGTCTAACAGGGCCAGTTAGGGCTATGTCGCTTGGTTTCCTTGTCGCTTTGGAAATACAAGAGACACTACATTACTCGATCATGCGACAGCATCCACTAATTAAGCTCCCCAACAGTGCCGGTACAAATAACCCAGGATATCAATCTAATCAATGGACCGAATTATCTGTTAGAAACCCATGGTTCCCTACTGCGGTTATCAAATCTAGTCATTCTGTTTAAACCGTTTTATTCCAATCAATCTTATTCCGATCCCGAAAATATGTTTCGCGGGCAGAAAATGCCTTTCAGCTGCCAGATAGTGGGATATAGAACAAAGTGATAAGAGCAAAACTAGTTGAGAAAAATGAAGTGAAAATGAAATCAAGGACTTTTAGAAAATGCAGCTGGATATCGTTCTTTTAAAATAACAGTTCCTAATCCAGGCATCATAAAATAGTTAATCCTGAATGTCGCTCCCCTTTTTCTCTAAAATACCTGAAATACAGTAAAAACCCGCATGTAAGAACCAAGTGATTTAAGAACCCACAGGCTGAAATTTGGCATATAAAATACCGAAAAAAATATAAGAACCTATTCAGCCTGGCAAAGAAAGATAGGTTCTAATACAAGTGTGAAAAAATTCTGACAAAAGTTATGTACTTGCTTGGATTTTTACCAGAACTATGTTTTCCATAAACCATTAGGCATAAGAAGTACAATCAGTTCTGCCAGTTGTTACACTAAACCAACCTCCAAAAAATAAGAACCTGTTAAGAACCTAATTAGCCTGAATTGTGAAAAAACTACCCTAAAATATAAGAACCGTGACTTGTTCATCCTGACCTCGAAAATTCTAGTTTCTTATATGCGGGTTTTTACTGTACTCCAATTCAGCCCTTCAATTAAGCTTAGTTCGTGTTCAAGAAAAACCATGACTAACTCACTGTCCGCGTGACACTGTTAAGGTAAATTATGGCCTTGCGCATGCGCAAGTCACTGCCATTGCTCGAAGTTTTGTGGTTTATGCTGTATGTGCTTCTTGCTTGCTTCTCTTAAAGCTCTTCTGGTAGGCAAAATGTCAGTTTTCCTACTGCAGTCTTGATACCGTTTACAATTTACTATGTTTAGATATTAAGTTTGAGCTAATAAATTGAAATTGTTTCCAATGCTGTCAATGCTTTTTTTGTCCACTACTCTCCGTTTATAAGCCGTCCCAAATTATTTATATTAGGGCCATTTTGTTCTAGGTAGAGAAAGGTTTTTCGACTCTACCAAAAGTCGCCTCAAAATGATCCAAATTGGGTTCTGTTTGACAAAATTTGTTGGCTTCTCCTTCATTTCAAATTTATTCTAGCTCCTTTGAGTCAGGAACATGTTCTTTTTGAACGTAAGTCAGAGGTACCAGTAAAAAAAAAAACACAGACCAATAATTTGTCACCTTTAGTTAATTTGTTAGCAATGTGAAATAAAACACACCAACTTCGACAGAGCGGATATGACCCATTTGATAATGATAACATAAAAAACTTTATTCTGCATGATTATATTACATTAAATGTTACTGACTAAATATCTACAAATTATATAAGCTGAAAATCGTTTTGGACTAAAAACTAACATTGGTCTGTGAATTGCGACCTTCCAGCTTTTTTTACTTAAATTCTTTCATCAGAAAATGGATCAAGTGCAATAGTGATATTGATGTGCACCGAATAAAGGTTTCAGTCGTGATCTGTCAAGAACTGAATCATAGTACATTGGTTTAAGGCACCAAAAGACAACGTTCTGATATTTTCGTTACATTTTAACTGTTCCCTTTATAATAAAAAGCGCTTGTGAAACTTTTCTTAAATTGCAACTTCCAAATTACTATAAACACCTCATGAAAACTCGCTACCGTTTGATTGGCTCAGGACAGAAGCGTTCGATTTCGATTCAATCTGGAGCTTAAAAAATTGTAGTCTCTAGTAACTCCTCACAAAAATCTGTTATACTTATTTTTCGTTTCCTATTAAAAAACGCCAATTTACATTTAAACAAAAACTTTTAGGCAAACGACTTGTTTTCAACGAGATATTGTCCTCTGTACCTCTCTCTCCGTTTCCCTGAACAGCGATGGCCGTATTTTTCTTTTAGCCCCAAATCTTGAGCTAGTCTATCTTGTCAGTCCCAAACACTGGACAGATGAAATGCGAATGAGACTTGGCTGACTTCTGGCCCAGTTGACACTTGACTTACGTGGTTGAAGCTTCAACGTTACCGTGCCAGCCAAGAGAGTTGGCTCTGAGTATGTCATCCACAAGGCTATTAATTGATGTTCCGCCGATGAGCTTATTAAAGAACACATGTTCCAGAATCTTAGGATCTACGGCGCCTAGAGACGTAAGCTTTATGAGAAGCTGTCCAAAGCGACTGGGTGCCTGCGGTCGATGAAGGCGAAGATATTCTTCCAAAGCATTGCGCGTCTTGTTTTGAACTGCTTGAATCTGGACGGCATCAGAGAGCTGGTCAATATCTGTCAAAATATGAGATAGCAAAGTTTAATGATGACGTCGACGTTTTCACGATTTGAAACGACTATCTTCAGAAACTTTTACTTTTTCCTTCAATAGAGAACTTTAATTTGCGGATTCCGGCCGAAGGACGTAGTACTACGAAGATATACCTGCCAACTCTCACGCTTGTGGGTTGAAAACTTTGATCTCACGCCGGCTCACGCTTGCGGGCCAATTTTTCACGCCTGATTGAAAAATGTGAGTTGTTGCCGTCTTGCTTGACACAGTTTCAAAAAATATGTTAACTCAGACCCATGTGTTACATGAATAAATGACAATACCTTCCTCGCGATCTCTGATTTTTGAAGTGAAAAGCACTGAGAGCTCACGTTTATACGCGTCCTAAGACTGGGACTCGATAACTTCGCCTTTGGCAGACTTCGGACGTCTTCGGAAGACTTCGGACATCTTCGGAAGATTTCGGACTTCTTTGGGAATCTTCGGAAATGATCGTGTCGTCTTTAAAAATCCTAGCACTCCCAGGATAAAAATCTCACGCTTACATCTCAGAAAAAGTTGGCAGGTATACGAAGACGAGATTGAAGTAAAGTTTTTTCGCATATCATTCAAAAACCAGACACCAGGGAAAGGTTTATTTTTACTCTTTTTCATCAGAAAAGTTGATACGTTCATTTTTGACAAACTGAGGAGGTTGAAGCCCTCTCCCGATCGCAAAATGATAAAACTTTTCAGCGCCGTAGCTAGTATGAGGCCAACCGAGGCACTCGCCTCGGTAAAATTTTGACGAATTTCGCCGATCATTTTTATTTTACATAAGCGATCATCGGATATTTTTAACGCATCATGATATTACAAAGAATTCAGCAATTCAGTCAATATACTATGAAAAAATTACCATATCATCGATCTCAAGGGGCTACGTACGTTAACTCAAATTTTTTTTTAACAAATACTGATCAAAACCATTGGCGAGGTTAACGGTCACCCAGATTATGTAGCTTGTTTCTGATTATTGCTTTTTAAATTCCACTTAAATTAACTCGAAAAAAAGTTACCGAAAGGCCCAGAAAACGCTGCAAATCGCATTTCCGAGAGACTAAAGTTCAAAATTTCTCGGGGGGGGGGGGCATGCCCCCGAACCCCCCTAGCAACTCCCGCCTGCCTCGGTTGGCCGTTTGGTCTGGCTACGGCACTGCTTTTAACATTTGATAACTTGTTTCCGACATTAAAGGCTCGCAAAAACATGTAGTAGAATGACGACGGCTATCAGGTTTTCCCGCCAAAATGACGCTGTTTGACGCACGCGCAGTGATTGAGTATCGAGAAAATCTTGTACTTGTTGTCGTCCTCGTCTTAGGGCCTGTTTACATGGAGTGGGGGACCCCGGTCTAGTGGGGTTGGTTTCTTTTGTTTTCAAGCTCTGGGGGACACAAAACAAAAGAAACCTACCCCACTAGACCGGGGTCCCCTACTCCATGTAAACAGGGTCTTAGAATCTTAAAAGGTCTGTAATAACTATAGAGCGTTTTCACTCACATGGCCAGCATCTATGCAAATTCATTGGAACAAAAGAAAGTGTTTGCATAAGAAAAGAGTTTAACTCCCACAGGATTGTCTTGGTACACCAACATGGCCGCCGTGACGTCATGTGAAAACGCTCTTATTCTCCAGGCTAGGGTTCAGTTTAGATACATATTTTTCTGTTTTGAAACTGAAATTGCTGCCGCAGCATGGTCGCATACTATATTTATCTACTACTTAATAAATGAAACTTGAAAAACAGCTTCTCTTGACTCAGTGTTGCTTAATGTTTGTTCCTTACAAAGTTTGCCAGAAAAACAGCGTGTGCGCTAAATTACCTTTTGTGTTCGTTACTACGGTTAGCTCTCCTGTCTCTTGTAGATGCAGTTAATTTAGCTATTTAAAAACCCCTACAAAGCAAAAGCAACGTTACAAAATTTGCTAAAATGTATATCTGACAAGTTTCACGCCTGTGAATCGAAAACTTCGATCTCATTCCTATTCTCGCCTGGTAGAAAAGTTTGAGCCATTACGAGAGCATCAACTGACATATTTTGAAAAATATTTTAATTATTTAAAGCAACTGGAACCAATGAGAGAAAACTGAAAAGAGTCCATGTGGTTGATAGACTTTCTTCGAAATTTTCTTTTTTTAGAAGGGAAAGTCACTGGAAACAAGGTCGTGTTCATTCATGTTCTTGTGTTCGTGTTCTGCCCCCTTAAGGGCACTAATGTTTTTGAGTTTCTTCAAAGAATTCGTTCCTTCCCATCTAAGGCAGACTGAGTGGAAATGTCATCCATTCCAGCGATATCGCAGAGACCAACGAAGACTTCTGCTTTCAGAATAATATTTTTTTAATGTTTTAATGTTTTATTAAAATATTGAAGCTAACTTATATTGCACGCAGTATTAGAGAATACTAGTCAAGCAGTTAGGTCAAAGCTAAGGGGTGGTTCATTCAACCCACCTGAAGTAGTAAATCTAAACGATTGAAAAAAGCCTTTGTTTTGAGGAAGCCTTTCAATGTTCGTTTACAAACAATTTTATTTAGAATAGCGCTTGAAACACGCGAACATTTATAACAAGTTCATTATTTTTATGACTGCAAGTAAAAGAACAAAAACAGTTTCCGACTTAACACCTGGCTGAGAAATGCGTGGCATTTATAATCATATTCTTCGTCGGTAAAGTTGTCGTTTTTCATCCATGTTATTTCCGCAGTAAATCGATTATTTCATCATTTTAAACTAGCATTTGCCGGAAGGGTTCCTTTTTCGCGGCAAAGTCAAACTCGACATTGTTAATTGCCGTATATATGCCCGATTAACTCGGCAAAAAGTTAAAATCAGTATATTCTCTGTCGTGTTTTACTCCTTTCAAAAAATCCTTGTTAATCCGCATTTTAGGAACACGTACAAAAGGCGAGAAATCGAACTGATTAATTTCCATGGCAAAAGTTAGAATGTATATAAAGAGCCGAAACACCCTTCCGGAAAGATAATTTCTTTTTCAATAAATTGAAAAGGGATTTGTTTTTCCGTTGCAAATGACACTGTATTTTTTAATCGGCAAATTCAAGGCAATGGTCTTGCCTAAAAGAGAGATAAAGAATAAGGTTAAAATTTGAATTACGTTTAGCTGATGCTCCGCAAACGACGAGCGAAATCTTGATTAAGGTATTAATAGAATATGGCCCCCCACAAATTTCCCAAATTTCCCAGTTATTAGGATGCCCTGTTTATGCAATATGGGGCAATGTATTTTCAAAATATCACGATGGCGGTTCACATTCAGTTTAATTTTCACACCGGTGATCACTGAATATTGTTATGATCCAAAAAAGGGCCAGTCTTTGTAAGAAACCAATATTTGTAATTGGAAAACTGCGATGCACTATTTTTTTCAGGGAACTAGCGTTAAGAGTTTAAATTTGTCAAACGTTGAATACAATTATGGAGGCATTATCAAATGTCACCATATTTTTATGACACCTTTGAAATTAAAGCAGTTTTTGATTAAATTTCCTTGGTACGTGCTTTAACTTGAAAATGACATTCGTGAAAGGATTTAGAAGGCGTTGCTCTGGAATATCTAAAAAGCCCTTCAGATAAGTTTTGACACTTTAACGCGTCTCGTTCACTTTGGAATATCATATGACAATTTGAAGAAGCCGATAAGTATTCTTGTATTGTAATATTGCCAGTTTTGAACGCAATTGTTAGTAAATTTACGAAGATACTGATGTCGAATAAAAAAGACACAAGTCAGAAAGGAAAAGTACTTTAATAGTAATAGGTGAAAAGGTCTGGGTATAGCACCGAGCTCAATAAAATTAAACGACAGTTTTATGCGTGGCAGTCGAACTGTACTTTTCCTCATTAAGTTTTATACAAAAACGGACAAAAATAATCTTTTCTCAACTTACCCGGGTTAAATAGCACCAAAGCCTTCAGAAGAGTAAACTCAGCCCGGTTTAACTCCAGCTGTACAAGTTTAAAAACAGCTTCATTCAACTTCCCAATGTTATGAAGAACTCGATCCAGGTGTTCCCGAGGTGTTTTTTCCACGACTTCAGCCACTATAGGCGCCAACTCGAATGGCATGGCCCACTGAACTAGGTTAATCACGAATATCTTGCACCAGTTTTCTTGTAAAAGCATAACTTGGTCGTAATGAGAGAGTTCTGCAAAGTGGCGAACGTTCTTTGCCCAGTGAATCGACATAAACAGGAGACGCGCGGCGATTTCTGTTGAGTTCTCTTGAACCGGTAATTTTGTAGCGACATTGGAACCGAGGTCGTAAGGGATGTTTTTCTCCTGATTCGACCTTGCTTCGCTTTTCGTTTGCGGCGTTTGATAAGGTTCCACCGCTTGCAGATGATAAACAAAATCAGACAACGAAACGAAGTCAGTCTCTCGGCGAATTTCACCCTTCATCTGTTGCCGCCGGACCCTTTTCCTTCCTTTTTCGACATCTTGCGCTCTTGTTTGTTGTACAGCTTAAAAGCAAACAAAACATTCATGCAAAATTACGTTTTTCCTTTCTCTCCAACGAGTCAAAAAGGAACGCCCATGCTTTATTTTTGAAATTAAACTTGCGGAACGATACACAGCATCCTGTTTCTGTAATAAGCCCACTATAACATTTTTAGGCAAAATAAAAAACGAAAATAACATTCTAAAATCATAAAGAAATGTCTGGTTTTAAAGCTTATGTTTACCTCACATTTCATTTTGTTATTAACAAATCCTTAATTAAGTTAAAAAAAGATATAATATATTTTACGAAAAAAATGCCCGTTACTTGCGTCTTGACGACAAAAAGTTTCAGCAAGATCAAGAAAATTTTTCATTCCAGGTTATATTTTAGCTTTATTAAATGGTTCCAACTTAAACCCTCTTTCAACTTCTCTTAAACCTTGGAAAACAGATTTGATTAAAAAAATTTAAGCCTAAATAAAACTGAAACTGCAGATGTGCCTTTTTTTCTCTCTTCACACCAAAAAACTCAATGTAACTGATTTATATAAAAGCTATAGTCAGCCGTCGTTACCTGTAAAATAAGGTTCAATGAGCAAATTTGGACACCATTCAGAAATCATATTTTCCTACTGCGAGGCAAACCATGCAAGACAATAAAGTCATGAAAGGAAAATAAATGTCGTTTTAATAATTCTCACCTTCTCTCTTCATTCCCACACGAAGGCATTTCCTCATCCTGCAGTATTGACAGCTATTACGGTACCGCTTGTTTACCGGACAGCATCCTGCTACTCTACAAGTGTAATACAAACGTTTCTTGATACTTCTTTTGAAGAACAATTTGCAACCCTCGCAGGTATTCGCACCATAATGTCGGCCGGTAGAGTGATCGCCGCACACAGCGCAAATCTCCATTTCTGAAAAGACGTGAACTGAACAGGGATCAACTTGATCGATAAATCAACTTCTGCACTCAGCGCGCACCCGAATCAATGGCAGATCTTGTACTATGTGGGCTTGGGCAATGACCTAGTGATTTTATTAACGCCCCTCGCAATTTATATTACTGCACCATTCAAAGCTTAAAATCGCTACACATGTCACAGCTCGCTTGAACGGTGGTGATCAATCATTGATTAGCCGAGCCGAATTATTAACATTGAAACGTGAGGTGTATTAATTTTGTTTTCAGTAAAACAGTGTTTTTCTTTCGGAGGCATTCGTTGAATATTTATGTCGTGCTTTTTTCTAGAAAACAAAGCGTTGCTTTGACGTTAGGAAACAGCTTTAAATTGGGCAATGAAGTAGATCGAGTGTCGCTTGCATTTTTTAATGCTCTTTTTTGCTAATTTTCTTTTTTTCATTCTGTCATCAAGGGGTCTTAACTCGTGTGGCTTTAATTTGAAATAGTATAGAGAACTTGTTTATTTTTATTCCCAGGTTACATCTAATTCCTAGCACGCTGAGAGACCAGATTACCACTTTATGAGGACTTCACTGCGAAACAATATTCGCAGATGCGAATTTCGCACGCTATTTAAACAAAATACTTCGATAAGAAACAGCCTTCCGCCCAAACAAGTGTAGGCACAATTTGATCACAGAGTACCTCAATCGGTCCTTTTCAAGTTAAAGATACATGCTTGATATCAAAGTAGAGAAAAGCCATTTATTGGTTAAGAAAACTTAAGTGTTTCCTGTGACGTCTTCGAAAAACGTCTCCTTAATCGAGAATTATAGAAAAAGGGCGATTAAAACAGGGCCAAAAAAGATATTAACATCACCATAGCTGTTTACACGGTAAATGAGAATTGTAATATACAGTAATCGTTTTAAAAAAGCGTTTCAATACATTGTATAAATTACGAACTGCTCAGTGTGAGAAAGCCGAATTCGCCGCGAAGGATTATACTTCAGCATGAAAAATGTCCTCGGTTGTGAAAAAAATTGTAAAAATTAAAGATGGGGAAAAATGCCTTTAATATTGATAATACAAATGACATTCCGGATATCAAGATGAGAAAGATGTTCAAGTAGGCAGCTTAGAATTGACAGCAATCAGATCAACTAAGTTTCAAGGTGTATGTCAAAGGTGATAACAAAGGCCTTCCTTTTTTACAAGAAAAAGCCGACAGTTTTTTCTCTTACATATTCTTGTTAAAATGTAAATTTTTGCTCCTATCCCTTCAATTCGGCCGTACGTAAGAGGCGCATGAAATAAAAATCGACTTCCGTTGTACGAAATTAATCAAAAAGAGTTGACAATTATTCGCCATTTCATTAATTTTCACGTTACACGGTATTTTAAATTCGCTTTTAAAGTGACATTCACTCTTCAATGCACATAACGAGAAACAAATGACAAGTTTTTAACCAAATAACGAGTTAGTAATCAATTAAAAACTCTCGAGATGAGAATTAGCACGAGCTTAAAGTAAAAATAAAGGTATCAAGAGCTCTTCGTCGCAGACAGATGAGCATGGAAATGAAACTGAATTTAATGTTTAATTCAAACAGCAAATAAGTTACAGTTTTGAATTAACACGTAAACAGAGGCAATGCTGTTTTTCTTCCCGGCGTTCGCGGGAAATTCTTCTTTATCAAACAGCTGTGCTGCTGATTCTTATGCCATTAACCTATTTAAAAAGACTTTTGTTGAGAGAAAAAAATACAAAAAGAAAGAACGAGAATTTTTTATTCAAGTACATGTAACCTGAGTGTTTCAATATTTTATGAAATACTCCTAGAAAATTCTCGATCCTCTTTTTCCCTTTATCTCTTGGTCAGTTTATTTGACTTTAAACAGTTCGACATAGAAAGAAGAATTAAGGAAACGTGTTGACACATAATTCAAAAAGTCAATTTGCGGAAGACATTGTGGGAACTGTAATTAAATTGCTATTAGGTTGTCGATATTTCCCTTCCGTGGAAAGGAATTAAGCTTTCGTAGGATGGTCAGGAGTTTCTCAAAAGAAGGCAAAGTACTCGCAAGCTGTTATAACCAGATGTGTTTGAATTTAACTACACAAAATCGTTTTTGTTTTGAAGCATGTTTTTCTCGCTTCAGAAAATCTTTATCCCTGCTTCTGTTTTAGTCACCATTTTACCATTTTTTTAGTACCAAGAGCCAGTGAGAGTGGCTCTTGTTATAAGTACTCAAAAGATTTTTATGTAGAGTATTTTCTTCCGCAGCTTGCTGAGAGCATATTGAATACTGTTCGTAAAAACGAACTGAAAAGCCTCCTTTCCATCCTCGGCACGACACAGATTGTCGAGGTAAAACTCACTAAATTGTCAAATAAACCATAAAAAATATCGTGCAATTTAAACTTCTGTCCACTTATTGACACAAGATGTCCCGCACAATTTCTGAATCAATGACACACGCGTATCTACAATTGCTCTCCAAAACGGATTAATTCAGCTAGAAAAAATACAGTATTTGTATCCGTAAATTATGAAGCCCAATATTCGTGTTTTCTTTGCCCAGTTGAATTAAAAGCCGTGAACATGTCATTAATAGATGAAGCTGATTTATTTTCCTTCAACGAGCCCATGTAATGAGAAAATTATACAGTAAAAAGCAAGAAGAAGTAAATTAACCGGCGTAACCAATTTTTCTAAAACATTAAACCTTAGCAAGAAAAACTAGAACTTGTTAGTTTTAAAGAAGAAAAACCAGGGCTCTAAGGCTTTTCTTTTTCGACAAAATGACAATTATTTGTGACCAGGAAAGAATAAAGTTATTTAGTCTTTAACATGAGCAATGCCATCAGTTTTGAGATTCGGATTAAACAAACAAACAAACAAACAAAAAAGAAAAGAAAACTATTTTAGGACGAGTTGAATCTTTTGTCCCATATACACACCGGGATGCGAGGTTTTCTTGGACGATAACTGTAGGGAGCTTTTTAGGCATGGACAACTTGGAGCAGGCCCAAAATTGCTTGAGACCAAGAGCCATAATGGCCCTTCTTGAGACCCAACTAGTGATCCACTAGTGTTGATTTTGGTCGTCCTCTACTGCTATGTTCTGGAGAGCAATAAATATACCGCGAACTTTAAAAGCTTTTTAATTTGTCAGATATCGTCGTCGTATCATCGAAGTTTCACCTCGAAAAAAGTAGTTTGAAACAGCTAAATGACAGGAAAAAGGCATGCATAATATACCAAGAACACATACAAAAGAAATAAGAATTAGTAGTGTCATAATGACAAAGCAGTTACCACTTGCATCAAGAGGTCACGTGGCCAATGCTTCCTTTAAACAATGAGTTGGAATCTTGCTGATGCCAAAAATTGACGGAGGGCATAAAAATTATCTTACACCAGAAATTTGAGAGGAAACGCATGTAAGGGAGATATTTTATAGCACTTTGATTTTAAAAACGAAGTAGTATGATTTGTATACTCTTACCCTCCAACATGGCGGCCAAAACTACTTTTTGCTTGTATCTTGTTAAACGTTTGATAGTTTCGCGCAAATGTGATGAAAGCGTTAACACATAATCTTCTCAACAGTTTCCTTGAAGTTTTCTTAAGTGCAAAATTTCTGTTCAGAAGGAGATAATTCATAGTTTTCAAAATCACATTTTGGTCACGTGACCAGTTACGAACTTACTCATCTTAGGAAAATGATGCTGGTTTGAAAAACTAGATCACTATTATTTTGTTTAAGATATGACCCTCTAATCTTTTTTTTGAAGTCAAAATTATGTAACTTTCATTTTCATAAATGAGGATGTCAGATGACTTCTTGGTGCAAATGGTCTATAGACAGGAAAAGTCGTTACGTCACGTTACCATGGTAGCAAAATTTCTGGATGACAAGAAACCAGAACAAGGTGGATTATTTCAAACTTCATCGATCTTTTTTAATTTCATTTAATTTGTTGGCGACATTTTCTGGGTTAAATCCGAAAGGACCGTTTCTAAGGTTAGAAAAAGAAAAAGAACCTTTTTGTGTTGAGCTCACCTACTCCATTAAGCGGGCGCGTGAAATTAGGAAGTTTCATTTCGCAGTCGTGCAACAACGGCTAAGAACTGTACAAAAAAGCATGATACACGTGCAAAGTTGTTTTTTTGCTGTTCGCCTTCGCCGTTGCAAAAACTCCCTATTGTTGTCATCCAGAAATTTTGCTACCATGGTAACGGGACATCACACTTCTCCTGTCCATTGAAGTGACTGATTTCGCTCGGTTTTGTTGACCGAGCATAAGCCCCAGGGGTCTGAAGTTTGAGCTAAGATTTGGCAGAAAAATAACTAAGAGAACTTCTTTTTTTCTCTCATTATTTTACAAATATAATACCGTAAAATTCCGAAAATAAGCTCCGGGCTTATATTTCTCAAAGGCCCCTTTTAAGGGGCTTATACTAATTCGGGGGGCTTATATACAGAGAGAAATTTGCGTTAAAAAATCGGCTAGGCTTATACTTGGAGGGAAACTTGTGTCTCAAAATCGATTGGGGTAGCTTAGCATGATCTATGGTTGGAAAGAAATTTATTCCTGTCAGTATTTTGCACGAAGTTTTTACTAAAACTTGCCGTGAGGACGTAGATCTTCCCCATGCTAACAGACGAAAGAGTTCATTCTATCAAAGCAAAGATAACAATGAGGTGAATCAATCAATCAATGAGGTGGATCACCAGAAAGGGTTTGGGTGCAGGGTGGCGAAATAAAACGTCCTTGCAAGTACTTTGTCTAGGGACTCCACCCCATTTTTAAAGGGAGAATCCCTCGGGACGAGGTCGTCTACGGACCGAAGAAATCCAACGCAAACAGCAATAAACTGTGAAACATTTTGACTGCAACCATTTGGCACCAGGCACACGTAATATAGTTCTTGGAAAATTGAAAAATTTATGTGTTACTGTAACGCTTTTAATTTGTTTTATTTTGTATTTGAGGGCAATTTCCAAGTATAAGCCGCCGGGGGCTTATATTCGGAGGGGCGATTTAACAGGTGGTTTCTTGCGTTGCGAGTTTGGGGGGCTTATTTTCGGAACTGTACGTTATCAGTGATCTGCTTTTCTAAGTGTTGTTTTCCCTTTCAGCCAAGCAGTGGTCATCTATTTTAGGTTCCGCCCAATTTATTGCACCATAATCGAAGAAATGATCATTTTTCCGAAGCCGCCATCCCCCAACCTCATCAAAGTTGTGAAGCGTGTCGATTTCGAAGGATATCAACCGGCATAGTTGAGCTCTGAGGTTGTGAACTATTTTTAAACGCGAACACTTCCCTTCAAACCAAAATGTTGCATGTAAGTCTGACAACCAAACTTCAAATCAAACTTTAATTAAATGTTCCATGTCAGATATTGGGTGATATTTGTCGTTGAATTCAAACGCCATCTGTAACCTCCTATCATAAGCACATAAACGTCGTAGCTGTCACGTTGGAGCTCCACAAGATCATTTTGCGCAAAAAATACATTCTTTGAAACTATTCTTCACGATTTAAAACAGCTTAAAATTACTAAAACATCAAGGGCAAATTGGGTATAGTGTAATTCCGAGTGTATTACTGATGGCATTTTTGAGTCAAGTTTTAAAAACGTGTACCATGCACGCGTTTCAACTTAAATTTGGAAAAGTTGGCCGTTTGAGAAACATTTCCCCCTATATATGGCGTTTAATGCGATAAAGATTAGAAAGCTTTATTACCGTGCTAAAACGTTAGATAGTTTAAGTTACCGTAAAATCCTGTTAAAACTTCGTAAGGGCTTTTGGGTGGTGTGATATATGAAAAGGGGAAGGTGGCGGGGGGGGGGGGGGGAGGTGGGTGCTAATATCTGAGTGGGCTTAGAGGGGAATAAGAAAATATTTTGAAATACCGCGAGTTGATCAAAGGCGAAGTTAATATCATTTTGCCGCTTCTGATTGGCTCTAATCCTCTACTAATCCTTCGCAACCAACCGGCGCTAACCAAATTTGGAAGATGGGAACAATATACCATCGATTCAATGGTTTATTTGATTATATAACGCGGCTGATCAATGGTATATTTGTGGAAAACGAAGTTACACGGGCGCCAAACTGTTTTTATGATTCACGAATCAACTAAAAAATGGCGTTTCACGTCTTTCCAAAGAAGAAATGACTTAATCTCCGACTAAAACCTAACAGAAGATCGAAATGCAAGAAACCACGAAACATTTTGCTAGATGGATGTCATTTACATTTTTGGAGTGTCCAGAAGAAAACACACCTAGCGATCTATACCGTGAAACCGTACCGAGAAATAGGCCAAACTTTTTAGAAGAAAGTCTACGAGGAGAAAAGCTTTTGAAGAACTCAGAAATGTTTTGAATGAATATTAAAACAGTTATTGAATCCGACTTTCGTATGATATGAAAAATTATGTAGATCTGGGAGGCTGTTATGCACAAAGTCTATCTGCATAATTCTTCACATCCTCCTCAGCCTCATTCAATTCATAACTTCTAATTAAAATTGTTGTTTTTTGACGAAGAACAGCGAAAGAATTAACATCTTTTTTAAATCTATGCTTTCACATTTCCAATTTATGAGTTTTTATGTAAAACTAGTCTGTTTTAAATAATAAGGAAGAAACTTTTGCTAACTTCGAGTTCTTTTGTTGTTTTGCTCCGGCACTCACATCGGCGTTACCATGCATTTTAACTAAAATGTAAAAGATTTTTTAGCTATTAAACTATCAAAACTTTAAAATTTTACCTTAAAATCATCTGAGTAATTATACCAATAGGTGTAAACCCATTTGCCCCGGGGAATTTTGCCGAAAAACGCCTTAAGAAGCTAGTCGAGTCGATTCCTGGTGACCGTGTGGCTATGAAGAACCCTAACCCTAAAACAATATTATAGCTACACTTGTAAATTAAATGATCCAAGGACGGTAGTGTAAACAGATTTCCATGGAAATTTTCGAATCAACTTTACATTTTTTGCATTTTCAGTCCAGCCACCTTGACTGGATCGTGCTCATTCTGGGTTGGTTAGATGACAAAGTTGTCCTTGACAGTTCAAACTGATGACGTCACAGGCGTTTCAGGGACGAATGGGTAAAATAACGCATTTTTCAACATCTTACCTTTCCTGTTCGAACAAGCGATCGAGTGGGGGAAGGAAGGTAAGAAGAGATAGGAAAAAAAGGTCTATTTTTTCCACCCCTGCCCTTCACAGAGTCGGGCTACTAGCCGAGAAGGAAAAAAGGGGGAAGGGGTTGTAACCAGTTTGTGTGGTGGGATGAGGGGTGTGGGATAGCGTTATAACTGGAAGTTTTACGGTAACTTTACATATTCTTTGGAGCAAACATGTTAGCCTCCCGCGGGAACTCCAAATTTTCTAGGGTCAGACTTTGCACGAATGCCTTCTCCAGTTTTTCGATACACGGCTTGTACCACAGCGAAAGCACTTTTATCTGCCTCGACTACATTGTGTCCCAGTTTTTCTAAACCTTTAACTATTTTGCCATTAAGACGATACTTTTTCTTCTTTTCAACTTCTACGTTCATGTCTGGCGCAAGGTTTTGGTGAACTCGCGGATCATCAACCGCGTCCGACAAGGACTTTCCAAACCAAAGCTTGTTCATCAACACCTATGAATGACAGTAAAAATCCATCAAACAACAATCTACGAACAGAGTCACAGACTGCAGGAGGGCAAATAAGGGAGGGAGGGCAGGGAAGGCAGGCGAGAACGTACTGAATGCCCCTGGGTGTCACATTTTGGTTCTCTGTGTACCCGACTAAGAGGCTCCTGCGCTCTTATGAATTACCGGTTAATTTCTAACAGACTGGCGACCTCCAACGATTATTAGGTAAGCATGCAGTTAATACAGTTAATAAAGTTCATTCATCGTGTTGTGATTAACGTGAAAAATCCCTATAAACTGTAAGTGATGGAAACTAGGTACGACACTTTTGGAATTTGGGGTAATGCAAATAACGCTTCATGTTGTTGAGCTCAGGGGCGATGCGTGGTTTTTGAGGTTAGGTACGCACACGAAGGCGTAGTGAAACAAGCGCCGAAGGCGCAAGTCTCTAGGGGGTCTGGAGGCATACTCCCCAAGAAAAATTTTATTTTTAGGGCTTCGGAAATGCTATTTCTCATGATTTTCAGGGGGAAGTTTCATAAATAAAAGCATGGAAAACGCTAACTTTTCATTAACTTTGTTGTTTATTTGTCAACCTTTTGTACTACTGATATATGTGTATATTAGCAGGTTATTAGTTATAAACTGTAAATGTGGCTACAGGAAAAAGGCGAGGCGTCCCCCTTTACGACGGGAATTCGGAAACTACTTTGTCAATATCCCGATTTTTGTGCTTGTGTATGTGGAGTATTGCCAAAGTGGCTCACTCATAGTGCTTCGAAGATCAGGGGGGTTTTTGAGTCCCTTCATGCCGCTAAAACTGCCTTCGGCAGCGCAGGTGACCATGGGTAGGCTAGCAAAGTGACAAAAGCGACACATATCCCTGGATAGAACTGGCGCCTTGCGTCATCAAGGGTACGGTCGACCAGAGTTGTGGTTTCACTTTTTTCACTTTTACTTCATAACTTTTTTTGCTTAAAGCAAAAATATGTAAACAACGAAAAATCACGTCCTCTTCTCGTAAATCGAGAAATCTAGAAAGATAAAAATTCCTTTTTAAAATTATTTGATTAAATTTTCAAAAAGGAACTTACTTTCTGTTGGTTCCGCTTCATTGACCTTGTTCACACTCCGGCTAAAAAAGTCGCAGGGTTTTGAACCCATATTAGAATGATTGAAAAGTGCAATTTTCACAAAGTTTTCTTTTCGTAAAATAGCAGCAATACAAAAGAAAAGTGTGCATGTGTAAAGGGCTTTTTTCGTCAAAAAATCTATAAATTAATAAAAAAAAAAAAATTAAAATAGTCAGCAGATTTGCATCAGTTACTGAAATCATAAAATATGTCGAAAAGCTACTGCTATTCGCCTGTTCAGTATTTTCTAGAACCTTATGTCAAACGGTATACAAGTTCCAAGCGAGTTCCTTTGACGAATTAAGTTTTTTCCCACAAGTCTGGAGTACTGTGTATATTCAAGTGTGGACGAAGGTCGATTTTCAAGTTCTGTGTTTACAAGTTGGCGGAAGCTGTAAGATATCTGAAGTTCAAGGCAGAGTTTGTTATTATTGGCAGAGGCTGTTTAGTTTCACTTACGTTCAAGTCAAGTTTGTGTTGGCGGATGCTGTGTTTTAAAGCTCTGTAAATACCATGTTTCTTTGGTATTAAACTTCCTCGTGTTAATCCGACATCCCTGCGTGCTGATCGTCTGTGAATAATTATCCTCAAAACATTTCAACTCGTAACATTGAGTTTTAGCCAATTCCATGCTCAACGTAATTGACTCCTTACCCATGCCTTACATACCTTTAATCAGTACATGAGACTGCTATGCTGTTTTTGAAGCCCGATGTAAGAAAAACAGAGAATTCTTTTTCCATTGTTTGTTTTGTTAGACATGTTATTCACCACCAGTAACCTCATATTTGACCTAGGTCTAAACGTTCAGAGCTAAGTCAAATTTAGAAGGATCTGTATGAAGTCATCAGAGCATAACTGGGCCAATATCTCAGAGACAATTTGCCCCGAAATGCTAGTTTTTGGCAAGTAGGCCTCTGTTGCTCTTTTCAGAATATCCTGGCAAATCCCATAATTTCACTTATTTACACCTTACTCTTACCATATTTCATTTCTTACTATTCCTCCGCATTTACAATTAATCAGTTCCACAACCACGATGCCGAAGTGTACGCTCTATAGCGTCTTGTTTTTGTTAAAATCCCTACAGATCATGCCAGGCTAGTTCAGCAAGTAATGAATTGAAGAGTATCGACAAGAAGGGAAGAATACAGAAATGGAGAATGCAGCGGAAGTAGACTACTTAGGTCCGATATCTCTTTGGAATCGTAGAATGAAGCTCTCCATAACACACATCTAGGAAATTCTCTGCTCTTAGACTTGAGAAGTTCGATGTCCGCACACCCACACAAGGTAACAACTGAACCAACAACTCTTTTCACAGCTACCAATTTTGATTCAAGTCATGGCTCGTAAGGGCTCCTGCTCGTACACAAAGGGTCAGCTTATGCACATGCGCATTATATACCATTTCTTAGGTGATTTACATAATCATAACGAGCGTGAAATAGAAAGTCAGAAGCGTATCCGGAATACCTAAACAAACCTTGTATAGTTGAACTAATCGCGATTATAGACCCTAAGCCATATCAAAGCACTTAATTTTTATATACCATTGAGAATTCACCGATGGATTTGTCCAGGGAAAGTCAAACATCGACGAATACTTCCTAATTCGAAGAATCAGTGAATGAGAGAAATGACACGAAGTCTGAATCTTCCTCGAAGGTTCAAGGTCAAGAAAGCTGGATTTTCCTTATATATGTCACCTTTCTCCATCGATTTTCCAATTATATCTAACGATTATTTACCCTGCAATGTTATTGATTATTTCCTCTTGTTATTTGGTTAACGAAAGCAATTTCTCCGGCTCGGCGCCTTCGAGTTTCTCACCTCTTCTTTTCATCTTCAATTGGATACTGTTTAACATAACATAAGATAACGTAAAACTTTATTTATACTCGAATTTTAGAGTAGCTAACAAGCTAATGTCTTTGAGCTGACACTACATGAAAATAATATAGAAATATATATATACATAAAATGCATTATAAGAAAAAATAATAAAATAATATTAATAATAATAAGCACATATAAAAAAAAAAAGAAAAGAAAACATTATTTACAATTCACAATTTTAAGTTTAAGTATGCAAAAAGAATCAAAAAGAAAAAAGCAAAAAGAATCTACGCGAAGGTAACATCCTGTATTTTGGTTTTAAAGTCTGCAAAAAAACTGGTACGAAAAAAGTCCGGCAGTGCATTCCACTGCTTAGCTGAAAAGTAAGAAAAGGAGTTAAGACCATAGGTAGTTGTTTTAGGTTTACTTAGTGAAAGAATGTACTTGCCACGAAGATCATAGGAAGAGGACCGGAGTGAAAACATATTCTTCATAAAAGTAGGAAAATGAGTGAAAAACAAACTCTTATATAACAGCATGAGGAAATTTTGAATGCGTTTGTTACACAACGAAGTAGAGCTGACTTTTGAGAGAAGAGTGTTGTATAAAGCTTCAAGCTTATCCGCATCGCGCGCTCCACAAAAGTGCCAGACAGAGGAGCAATAATAAAATTGAGGTAAAATATACGCTTTGTAAAGTTTGAATAAGATTTCCTTGCGTATGAGTTTTCGAAAGCGCAAAATAACATTTAATTGATTATTAATCTTTTTGCATACATTTGATTTACGTTTAGAAAAATTCAGTTTATTATTTATTTCCATTCCAAAATCTCTAACGTGTCCTTTACTGGGAAGGAAAAACCATACTCCGTATCACCGAGGATTAGACACTGGTGCTTGCTCTCATTAACTAACATCCCATTTTCATGGTACCACTGATTGGCCACGCTAACATCATGAGATACGCATGCATCCAGAGCTGCCGGATCGACGTGGGAGTAGTATACCTGGTGATCATCCGCATAAGCTTTCAACTTGGCCTTCTCGACGTGGAAGAAACCAAATATGATAAAGTAATGTAATAGGATGAGTAAATGTTTGGTCAAAAAGGGGCTTTGTGCTTCAGTAAAAGATCGAGCATCGAATAAAACACTAGGCAAGATTGAAGCGGATTTCTAGATGTATCCGACTTATACGTTTGATTTTGGATTGAGACAAACCCTTTCAAACTGGCAAAAGCTAGTTTGCAGGTCAGCGCGGTCTCAAAGCTGATTGTGTCCCTTTAAGCTTGTGTAGC
This sequence comes from Porites rus, assembly GCA_964035705.1. NCBI lineage: Eukaryota > Metazoa > Cnidaria > Anthozoa > Scleractinia > Poritidae > Porites > Porites rus. The sequence continues at coordinate 8,990,991 of OZ038002.1, forward strand.
TATAAATACTCAATCGCTAAAATCAAATATCATTGTATGTTTTCCAAATTGATGCGAAGCGACTTCGATATGCAGCGAAACTATCGCAACTTGTGGCGAAATGACTTTGTAGCGAAACTACCATTAAGCATTTTGCCCGCCGGAAAATTACGCCGCATTGCTAGTTTTATTTCTTTTTCAACATTTCTAGTACAGTTGAACCTTCAATAAGCGACCACCCACTGTTAAGGGGTCAGTAATAAAAGTCCCGAAATAGCTCTAGAAAAGAAGTGTAAATGAACCTCTGTTAAGCGGTCATTTCTTGGCCATCCGGAGGAGCGTTCTCCTATTGTTGTCACCTCCATTGATCGGTCTCCAAGCGCTTAATACACTTACTAAGTTTGGCATTATCTTTACGATATAATAAAGGAAAATAACGTCCGAGGGTGACAACTAATGTCGCTCCCGTCGCGTGTTCGCACCAAAATAGAGTGATGTTTTTGCAAAAGATTATGCTAACAAGCCTTTTTGAGCGGCCACTCTCCATTTAAGTGGCCACTTGCTGGTACCCCGAGGGTGGCCGCTTAATGGAGGTTCAACTGAAATTCACATGGTTATGTCATACCAGAGAGACAGCCGTGGTGATTCTTTTGCCTCCAGACGCGCCAATTATAAGCTGTACGTCACCACTATCGTTCGTCAAAATGGCGGGGGACATAGACGAGAATGGCCGCTTGCCTGCCTCGGGAAAATTAACCTCAGATGGTTTAACACCACCTTCTTCTTTTCCAGGAATATCAAAATCTGCCATTTGATTATTGTAGATAATCCCAGTGAGGTTGGATCGATATAGGCATCCAAATCTGTCAAGATCAGAAATCGTGTTCGTAAACAAGAGGCGACGACGGTGATGTCCTGGTGTACCAATTCTTGGTTTGCAACCACGTGAAAAGGCGGCCATGTTGGGAGATCAATACAATGGAATTTTTTCTCGAAGAATTTACATGAAAATAGAGTTTAGTTCCCAGACGAGAGAAATGCTTTTGTTCTTAACCACCAACATGGCAGCAATGACGTCACGTGCATGCAAACCAGCAATACTCATGGTAATTTCTATCACAATGTCTTTAATCCGTGACGTTTTTTGCGCGGTCTTGATCATGTCCTTGTGTAAAGGCACACGAGGATATTGAACCCATGCGCCGGACTGTCTTATTTAATAGGTGCTATTACCATATTAGACTCTTTTGTCAGGTGGGCTCAGGATACATTTCTCTAAAGATCCACAGCTCACGTGAGTGACATAGCGATTGAGTTATTGAGATACGCGGCCAAGGTCGCCTTTTAGGGAGTGCCTCAAGCACTGTGAAGTTATATATAAAGCACTTACCCGGCAGATTCCTGCACTTACTTGGGTATATTACAAACTGAGAAGATCAAGAAACATGCGCGTCTCTTTTGAATATGAAATTCACGCGAGTGATATTAAACAATAATATATGAATTTCATAGATTTGAACCGCGGAATGAAGAAAAGATCATCGCAGATAAAGACGCAACTTATGCAGTTGCGAAAGAACCGATGCCTAAATTTTTTTCTATGATGAGGGGGCGAGGTAAATATTTCTAAGGCCGTTATCCAGCGAGAGTGAAAATGATTACAGTAAAATTCAGAAAATAAGCCCCTCCAAATATACGCCCCCCAAACTCGTAACGCAAAATCCCTCTGTTAAATCGTCCCTCTGAATAAAGCTATTTCGAGAAAGGTTGTCGGAAAAAGTGCACGCGACAATGCCGAAAGGTATTGTGGGTGGTTTTGAGCTCACTGTTCTTCAAAGAAATTTGAAAGAATGGCACGAGAGGCCATGGACGTATGTTTGCGAGAGCTAAAAGAAAGAAACAAAACTAGGTTCGACAGCTACAGTGTCAGGAACAGTGTGTTGATCATATCGCATATTACCTTTCGGGATTGTCGCGTCCACATTTTTTCAGACAACCTTTCTTGAACTAGCTGTATAAGCCCCCGGGGGCTTGTACTTGGAAATTGCCCTCAAATACAAAGAAAACAAAGCAATAACGGTACAGTAACATATAATTTTTGTATTTGCCAAATGATTGCAGTCAAAGTGTCAAAGTTTATTGCGCGTATAATTCCCTCTTCAGTCTGGTTTGGATTTCCTCGGTCCATATAAACAAAGTACTTGCATTGCCGCGTTTTAGAAAGGTCTACGTACTCAAGGAGAGTTTCAGTAAAATCTTTCTGCAAATTACTGACATAAATTTCCTTTCAACTATAAGCTAGCCCAATCGATTTTGAGACACAAACTTCCCTCTGAGTATAAGCCTAGCCGATTTTGAAACTCAATTTTCCCTCCGTATATAAGCCCCTCCAAAAATAAGCCCATCAAAAAGGGCCTTTGAAAAATATAAGCCATGGGGCTTATTTTCCGAATTTCACGGTATATTTTTAGTTTACTGACCCACGAAGAGATCTCTACAGAATTACCAAGGAAACTATTGAAAAAACATATTTGATTGACAGGTGAATTCATGCGTGAAAAATGCACATGTAACGGTAACCAGTACATGTGCAAGGGTGAGGTCTTTCCAGAATTTTCAATCATGGTAAATCATATAGTCTGAAGTCCTTTCGAAAGCTAGAGCGTCAAGTAATCGTCAAAAGTTTAAATTGCTCCCCCACTTGAGAAGAAATTTCTTTAGTTTTCTTTCCTTTTTTTACTTGCTGGCTTGTAGAATTTCGAAAACATTTGCTTTTATTTTTCTTGAGTTCATTGATGAACTTCAATTTCTGGACAAAATTCCTCATTTGAGGAAATCCCGAGATCACAAAATGGCATTCTCGTTCTACTCGAATAACGAATTTCAAAGCCGGATCTGATTATCGTTTTACCATCTGCCATTTTCTCCAGCTCTACCAAAACATCTGAGCTAGCGCAACCTCGTCTCAGGGCTTCTCGGTTACGGTCCAATCCTCCTTTCTGTCGATATCTCGTCCGGTTATTGAGGTAATTTTGCAGATATATCACAAACCTTTTCCAGATTTGGTTAACGCTAGCCGGTTAGGAATTGTTAGCTGGGGGATTTGAGCCAGTCAGAAACGAAGATATATTTTGCATGAATAATTTAATGTCTTATTATTCATTTTGAATTTTTGACCACGTGACAGGTCCCGTGACCATGACACTACCAAAAGACACCAGCAGACCTTAAGATTTACATTAAGAGAAAATTTCATTCTGTTATAAATATCCTACGAAATTCAGGATAAGCGTTGACTCTAGACCCATTGTCTTTTGCTAAACAAACCTGTAATTTATAGTGGATGTCACTGAAACTGCGTCACCGTTTTTTGCTAAAACCGCTACGTGTGTGGTGCCATAATCAGCTCCAGAATATGAGCGCGCGTAATAAGACACGTTGTTGTATGTTCTGTTGTCTTTTATATGTCTGCGCAAGTCGTCACCAAAATGTTGTTGTATCATCTCTTGCGCAATCTGAAAAGAAAAATGTGGAAATATCAGGCAAAGAAAATCCCTAGAGTTAACAACTTAGTCAGTACTTCAGATTGGCTCCAGCAGGTGGGAGGGAAAACGCCTGTCAATGGCAGTCTTATATCCTAGGTAAACGATGGGTTTAAAATAGACCCACACGTAGTATGACACGTTGTCGTATGTTTCGCCATCTTGTATTAGTTTACGTAGCTTGTCGTCTAGTTGTTCTTCTATCAGTCATATTTTGCTCAATCTGCCGAGGAAAAACGTAGAGAAAATTTCGCGCTCAAAATTCCAGAGCCTGTTATGCAACTTCACCATTCTTCGAATTGGTTCATATATGTGTAATTGTACACTAAGGGAGGGAGGGAATGGCCATAGACTGAAGGAGTGCTTATATTCTGGCGAATCAGGGAGGTGAGTCCGAGTGATCCAACCCCCCTCCCCTCCACCCTCCAAGATTAAATGCATCCATCAGAAGGTTTTCCTCTATATGCAATGTTTAACTAGTAGCTTAAGCCCTATGAAACTTACTTTTCCCTTTGACTTTCAGACATGGAATACCTGATTTAATGAGCCCAGGGGTTTTTCAAATTGACGAAATCTGCAACGAGATTTATTGCTAAATACAAAAAAAGGATGTTTCAAAGCTGCACATTTTAAAGAGAACAGTGAGCTTCTAAGTAGAAAACTAAGGTGCAACTAGGAAGAGGGTTGGAAAAAAAGTTTTCTCATTTACCTCGTTTATATTCCTATTAAACGCGGGATCTCCAAGTCGACTTCGCCGTGCGTAAGCAAACTTAAAAGCTTCAATGATTCGGTGATATGTCAACACGGAGGCTTCCGTACCATCACGAGCTGATGAAGTCATGTTGTAACCTATAAAATCAAACTGCACTTGATTCTTTAAAGATATTTAACTACGTGTAGCATGGAATATTCAGGGGAGCTCTGTATATAGTACCAGCACTCTTTTAAACCCGCTGGCGAATGGAAATTCTATTTTTTCTTTGCTGTACAACTTGACAGAAGAATTCAATTTCATAATTATTCATTTAAAAAAATATATAGATAGATAAGTAAGGAATTTACGTCAGTATATCTGATCCCTTAATATGGGGTCCGCTTAACTCAGGTTCCACCGTATTACGTCTATTTTGCTATTAATAGCAAATAGATGATGATGATGATAATGAGAACGGAACACCTACCTACCTTTCAGTATATTTAAGATGAGACCTAGTACAGCGCCACTTGTAGGGGGAGGAGTAAGGAGCATTTTCATTCCCGCTAGTTCCATTTCTAGGGGTTCCCTGATCACTGTCCGGTAGTTCCTCAGATCTTGTTCAGTGACCTTTCCCTTTCTTTGCTCGTCTGGAATACGTATTCTTATGTCTTGTGAGATACTCTTGGCCAGCGGCCCATTATAGAAATATTCAGGATGGTCTCGAATTTGTTCCAGTGTCATCGCGTACTTTTCGTTTTTGATCTTAGTCCCCTCTTTATGAGGCTTGCCATTTTTATCCAGGAGAAGTTCGCTGAAATATGTCAAACAAAAATAACATGATAAAAGTCAAAGGAGCATTTAAATTTTAGTGTGAACGCGAATTGCGGGTGCACACCCCATGCGTTAAATAGTTAATATTTGATTTAGTTTAGATCTCCAAAGAGATAACGTAATGGGACGCGCATATAGTTTAGGCTTTTAGTGTTGCACCAAGATTGTAATTAATATAATTTAAGCTTTTTCTTCTTATCCCCTTCTTTTTAGCATTTGTAAATTGACTTCAGAATAGCCCTTTGGGAGAGTTAATAAAAAGTTATTGTATTGTATTGTAATATTTTTATTGGAGTTTTTAAGGACAAGTTTTTAAAATTAATTAATAAATTATACTTCTGATAAATATTATTGTAAATATTTTAAGTGTCCTTGAAGTAGGGTTTTATTGTAGTAAATTTTTATCTTTTTAGATGTATGTAGTTAATTGAATTATTCTCTTTGAAAAACCTTCCTAAGGAAAGTCAATAAAGTATGTATGTATGTACGAGTACAATGATAAAAACGCGAAATAACTACCATCAAACAGCTCACCTCAACCCAGAATCGTTTTTTACTTTCATTACCATATCTTTTTCTCTCAGGACCTCGGCTACCGCGGTACTTATTGGAAAACCGTCTCTGGCTAAATCAATAGCAGGCTGGACCAGTGTCTCCCAAGGTAACTGATGGTATTCTCTCCACGCTCGGCGAAGACCGTGAACCTCCCCTGGGACAGCAATAGCAAGACCGCCTAAAAGAAAACGTTGTAAAATAATCGAATACCAACCCGCGTTCTGTGAGTAGAGCGGCGTGCAAAGTGTGCAGGGAGGAGCGTCAAGCTCTCGCGTGTGACCTTCAAATTGTAGCATTTTATTTTTAGATTGATGAGACACACAGGGAGTATATGTGATGGGTAGCAGGAAAATAAAGACTGGCAGATTTCGTTCAAAGATGGGGTCTCCCGAAGAAAGTTATGTTTTACGTGCACTTAAGTGAAAGGGCGTTAAGTGGTCCCATAGAAAAACACAATATAAAGCAGAAAAAAAAGTGCCAATCAGAGTAAGCAGAAATGAATATGTGTCACAGAACAACGTTTCATACCAGAATGATTCAACAAATCTTACATTCGCCGTTTCCGTAAATGAAAGTACAGCACGGCTCTACACACGTATCCACGGCTCTACCACGGAAAATCTGTATACTGTTCACAGAACGCTTATTTTTATTGAGAACGTGACGGTCGAGTGTTTAACATAACGTACAGCCATCTTGGTTTCAAATGTATTGAGTGGGAGGGCATCAGGGACAAAGAAGGACTTCACGCGGTACGCCTACCTCTCCGAGGCTTTTACTACACAACACATAATTGACATCTACATTCAATATTGAAAGTCAAAGTAAGCTCCCCATCGCAACAATCGTACGGGAAGACAGTAAACAGACTACGGAACCTGCTGGTTGCTATTTCCCTTCCTCGCTTCCCATCACAACCCACGCCTCCGCTTAACCCAACCCCGCCAACCCCTGCCCCGAGAACAAAAAGACCACACACACATGTAAATAGCAAAGGGGTAGCAGTTTGGCGATACCATCGAAAGCTGCTCCAGCACCGTCAAATGTGCTTATGCTACAGTCAATTGACAACCTGGCCGCCCGACCCCCAGGAGAGCATTAGCCTGGTGTTAAAACGCGGTTAATTTCCCCGCCCTCCGGCCAGGAAGTTTGTCAAAAGCCCTGTATAGAGGGGCATTGGTACTTTCGAACAAAACAGACACAACTTAGTTTAGATTCAATTAATGGTCTCGTTCCAAAGGTCCAATACAGTTGACTCCCGATAACTCGAACCTTGAAGGGAAATCGAAAAAGGTTCGAGTTATCGGGAGTTTTAGTTATTGGGATCTCGCAGAAAATAGCCGGGAGTAAGGAAAAAAAAAAAAGTTTTTACTGCACAGTGAGCATTTTAATCACATTTAATTGTAGAAAAATTGTGAAAATTGAAAGATACTTTTAGATTATAAATCAGAACGTAAAGTAATAAAACGTTGCCTAAATAGAGCATGCATTTTACTTTTTGAGAAGTAAAGCTATTTCACGTTAGATTTGTGACAAACAACACCAGCCTCCACTATCGATCCACTAGTAAACTAGATGCCTACAACATGTCAATTGGAAATTCAAAATTCAGTGCTTCGGAGGCAGTACACTGTTTTTTCCCGACTTTTTAAGGGCTCAAAACATGGTTCGAGTTATCGAGGGTAAAATTATATAGAAATGATCTGAGGGGAAACAAAAATTACTTCGACTTAGCGGGAGTTTCGAGTTATCGAGGGTTCGAGTTACCGAGGGTAAAATTACAGCGAATGTATGATGGAAATCCAGGGGAAATCGATTTCGGTTCGAGTTAGCGAGGGCTCGAGTTATCGGGAGTCAACTATATATGTATTCAAGTATACGTAACCGCCATAAGCAGTGAAATTTGACCTCTCGTGAACAAACTCCAGTGACAACATTTCAATTCAATCAAAGTGCGCGTACATTGATAACTTGATTTACAGCAACTGTTTTTTGTTTAGTCCTTCCGTGTTAAATTCCCGCCGCTGTCTCCTTTTCCGACAATGCCTGCGTGCTGTTAAATCAACGTTAATGACCAGGCTGCAGGGGCGCAGTGTCCTTTATATATGCAAATACACACTTGAGTACTTGAGAAATTGGTAGGAATCTTTTAAAAGATTTAAGTTATAAGTAAAAGCCATTTGTAGTGTCGTGACTTGACCTTGTATTGAGCAGATTTGTTCCTGAGCTTATTGAAGATTTTCACACATATTCCATACAATAGGCGAGATAACAACAGAAAACGCAAGGTTCCATGCACTGATTCAGGTCGATTTACACAGCGTTAATCAAAATATTCTCAGATTCGAGAATATTTTATTCTAAACTATAAGAAAAGTTTTTATGAGAAGGGGTAATTTTTCCCTATTTCTCTTGTACTTTTTACAGACATTTTATTTTAATAGCCGGAAGATAAGCCTTAGAAATTCAAAGGTTTGATCAATTCACGCTCGCGCGTTCTAGCCATTTTTTTAGCTTTTAACACCTGATTAACACAAATTATACTTCAAAAAAACTTTATAGAAGGACATATGTGATCGTCTATCGTTCTGCTGGCGATAAGCTAGCCGTTGATTCACTTGTCTGCATGGGGAAACTTGGAAATGCGCGTTTGTTTGTGGACTGAGTCTTGTTCCTCCAAAGAGATTTGTGTCTGGCAAATCGTTTCCAATCAAAGATTTGTGAATGATAAACTCGTGTCTGGCAAACTCTCCAAGTGTTTATGTATATACAGTTACACGCCCCTCATAACTTCATCCGCGCTTAACGAGTGTCTTTTGGTCCTTAACTTTCGAAACAGCTGTTCCACAGAATGCAATGAGCACACATAACGCAAAAGAGTATCGAAATATGACTGTACCGTACAAAATCAACTTAAGCGGTCACCTTCGGGCAATTTCAGTCATCCTATCCAATTCATACTTGCGGGCGTGAACAACAGAAACGTCATCATTATCCAGCTATTCCGTGAGGCCCCTGATCAAGCAAATCGAGATTTTTTTTCTGGTATACTGACTGCATATTTGAACTGTAAGTACTTTTCTATATATACTAGGGATTTCTATATATACTCGGGATTTCGCCTTCTGGGCGAAATCCCTGCGGGGGCAAAAACGAAAAAGAAAACAGTAGCACTTACCATACATGGACATGTTTTTCCCTGATTCGGTTGGTGGAAACATATCAGACGTTGCCGCTGCAGGAGCAGTTTCCCTAAAGTCGATGACTGTGGCTTTCTTGAGTTTTCGATTATAAACCAGCATCACACCACCGCCACCAACTCCAGAAGAGTGCATGTTTATAACTCCCAGACAGAACATAGCGGCGATGGCTGCGTCTACGGCCGAACCGTTTGCGTTCAGGATATCATTGCCAATTTCGGAACATTTTTCATTGTCCGTAGCAACTGCCTGTCTAGAATAGGGTCCACCCAAAGACTTGTCCCTTTTTGTAAAATACAAACCAAGAAAAACAGCCAGTCCAGCCAAGATTAACAACACAACCACCAGCACTACTATGCATATGATTCGCTTTCTGCAAGAGGGAAACATAAGATTAGAGTTAGTTAACCACTCTTTTACTCCTACGGAGTGTCTGAGGAACACCGTATCCCCTAATGGAAGGAAAAGGTACCAGTAAACGCCGCATTGAAAACGGTTAAAACCTTCATTACACATTGTACTCACTACCTGTCTTCTCATTGGCTAAGAGCCCACAGCTAATTTTGTAAAAAAGTTAGATTACTACATTAGTTAGTTATCTGCTAGCAGATAACTGACTAATCTGTAGGTTGCGCGCACAATGCATGATTTCCAATAACAATATCAATTCAGGTTCCTTGCGACGGTGTGTTTGTCGTTCAAACGATGTATAATAAAACAATTATTAGATTCGGTTTTTGTGATATCCTAAATAATCAAGGTCTCAGTAAGTGTTATCAGCCTCGGCCTTAGGCTCGGCTGATAACACTTACCTCGACCTTGATTATTCCGGATTAGTCACTAAAACCATATCCAATAATCAGCCATTTTTCAAGTTCACAACCAAAACAACTCAACCTCGTCCCCAGGTCTTCTTGGTTAACGGTGCATTAACCTGCAAGAACGCTGCATTTTTGACGTCATTTCCTCGCTAAACACAAAATTGTCCCAAATTTGGTCATCAGTAACTGGTTATGGTGAATTAAACGTGTGCTTTTAGCCAATCAGAATCGGGGAAATATTTTGAATGAATAAAAATTGTTTATTTTTAAACACCGCGGAGATTAATCGAATAAATTCGGTAAATCAAGAATAAATCCTAGCTTTCAGTTATTGAATAGATAAAAAGAAGTGGTAACACGCGAACGAACTACTGAATAGTAACACAGTATTAGTGTTTATTTCAGTCAGTTACAAGCTCCAAACTTGAAATCCGCAAAGTAATGGACAACTTTTTATAACCATCCATGTATTTGAGTGTTCGGAATGGAAAAAACATTTTTTAAACGATTAAATACGATTGTCTAGCTACAGCTATAGCCTGCAAATACAGCCGTTTCTCCTTTAGTTTCCTCGCCGCTAGGGACGTTTCTCCTCAGAGACAGAAATTCCATGCTGATGACGTAAAACCTGTCCGGAGTCTGGTCGGGAGCTCTGATTGGCCGACATAGTAGTCAGATTGTTTTACCTATAGACCTTTGTCACGCGCGGCCATTTTGTCTCAGGAGATCTAAAAAGCTTTGTTTATGCACGGCTAGCCTCGTTCTCTCTACGAGGCTCGCCGAGCATAAACAAAGCTTTTTAAATCTCCTGAGACAAAATGGCCGCCGCGTGACAAAGGTCTATTGTCATGTATTGTTTACGAGTGACAGACAAAAGACCACGAGGGTCCGTAAAGCGTTGTAAACTAGATGAATCTACTGCAAAACAATTAATATTCCTGGAATATATTGTTCTTTTGAAAAAGCATCTGAGTTTTGCCGGAGCTTGTCGGTTCGCAGTCAAACACAAAACTTTACCTTAATCGACCAGGAGAAACATAAAAACTTAGACTTTACACTTTACTGTATTTCTTTGGCGTTCTGGGTCTACAGTTTCCTGAGTTTCTATAGTTATGTTTTCTACTTTTTTTGGCGTGTTGCCCTTGGCGTGTTGTCATGCTGAGATTCCCTAGGCTCCGTTGTGTGGATCACTTCTGCTATTGCCTTGTGAGCCTCCATGCTCACTTTTAAACCAACAAAGTACATATTTGTTGCTGTCCTCGGTGGAGTTATCTTAATTGTAGACAATATCCGTTTTTGATTTTGAAGCTATACCGAAGCATGTTGTATACCTAAACGAATTTCAGTTTAATAGAGTATGCCATGAGCAAAGACAAAACACAGATACCTCTACCTTCTAGCTCTCTCCTCCGCAGTGGCCTCTTTGCGTCGTAGGGAGGCTGGGGAGAGGAAAAAATTTATTTTATTTTATTAGCTTCGCCTATTACTGAAACAATGAAAAATAAATGCTTAATTAGGCAGGAGTGCCGCAACAGCGGTGAGCCGAATTACAGTGGTCTTAGAGCTTAAAGATATATACGAAACAGTAAAACTACATATGACAATTAAAAGCAACAACGAAGACGGACAGACACGTTACGTGAAACATTACATGACGGACAGATGGTTTTCCAGGATCGTGGGTTCTCTGGGTCATAGTTATGTTCTAAGGCATCCACGTAGTACTTATACGTGATGGATTTGAATTAACTGATCTGAAGGTTGCCTGAAAGTTGAAGGTCATTTGCTAGCGTGTTCCAGATCTGGTGGTTCTATTGAAAAACGATCTCTGAAAAGTGGCAGTATTACATTTCCTTGAAATAGAGTGAGTGACATTACGGTTGCTGTTAGGCCTGGTAGTGCAAGTAACTAAGACTTGCCGGAGAACAAAAGGACTAACTCTAACTGTGCCGGTTTCAACTTTGAAAGAGAAAAACATGTCTAAAAACTCGTGCCGATAGGAGATTGGAGATAAGTTAAGTTACATTTTTAGCCTGTCCCTATGTGTTTGGTCACAAATGAATGGTAGATCCAGGATGTACTTTGTAGCGCGCCTCTTGAAACGCTCGAGCTTTCGAATCAGGTCTATTGACTGCGGAGTCCAGACTTGCAAAGCATAGCCAAGATGGGATCTTACTAGGGTAAGGTATGCCGGGCATCTAACCGTAATGCTTTTGACGCCGGAGCCTGGTGTGAAAATGAAGCGCGCGAAAAGCGAGCGGCCCGCTTGCTGTTCCTTTAATTATTTCTATTCTTAATATCATAGCCAGCGGGGGCCTCTGCGAAGAAAAGATATTTCCTTCGATTTGCAGTAAACTTACGACTATAGAGTTTTCTTTCTGGCATTGCTTTCAGCATTTACGAAGTCGTCCACGTGGAATGTCAGTCGCGTAGTTAACGACTTCGTAAATGCTGTGAAAAAAGAGCCATGCTAGAAAGAAACCCTGTCTGCTCGCAGAGTAGTTCGCAGTGTTCTTTTATGTACAAACTGATATACGTTGTTTTGATTTTTCCTAAAGGTGGTGATTTTAAATACAGAACTGAAACATTTCCAAAAATTACTTCCAGTTCTCTTCACCTCGCTGAATCATAATCTTAAAAATCGACCCCTTCAACTTTAATATATTTAGCTCACTGGCAAGTTCTCCCAGTCCAAATTTCGACTTTGCGAAGCCACCTTCAAACTTGGCATGTTTTTTTTTTTATTCGCTCTTTCCAGTAGTATGGAGTGATATTAGATAACTGCCAGTGATCCTTATCAAATCTTAACAAAACCGTGCACAGCAAGGGTCTATTGTTATAACCTTTTTCATCAAAAAATGAATAATTAAGGCTAAGGAACCAAACTTCGTTAAAAAAATGTTACATAACCGTTTTTCACTGTGGCTTAATAAAGTATTCAGGAGTATGGATTGTAGGATACCAATAAGCATAATTTTGAAACAATGAGCCTGCTTAAATATCCCACGTCTTTCTCGGGTGTTACAACAACACTAGACAGACTGGAGCGAAGACCATTGTTGCAATTATGGTATAACAGACAACAAAGCTCAATTGATGCAGGACCAATTCAACCAATTAACGGACATTTGCAAGATCGGAGCTGGTTTATCAGCAACCGTTCAAGCATGGATTCAAGTATAAATTGTTTAAACAAAATACTTAGAAAACTGCAGAGAAAAACTGTATATCAAAAAACCTTTCAGGATACTAAATTCCTACAGCATTAGTATGCCGCGTAAAACTCGTAAAAAGTAGAAGGCTGTGAAATAAAGACTGCTGTAAAGGTTTTCTCATTTTCAACTTTAAGAGTATATACTATTTTACGCATTCGCAAGTGAAATATCCCGACAGTGGAAATTTACCTGTCTGATTCTTAGGATAATAATGATATCTCAGTGAATTATTTCGCTTGAAGCATACTAATGAGGCCAAACCTTCGAGACATGTCTATGAAAATGATCACTGAATTGTTGAGACACGGCAGTGACACGGCCACGAGAAAGCAGAACTTTTAAGACCCCGAGGATATCCCATTGAATCATTGACTTATTAACTTATTAATTATAAACCTATGCTTGAAAAACAAATCTAAAGCTCAAAATTGCAAAAGAAAAAGTTTTGAGGGATTTTGTGAGCACGCGGTTTATTAGTTGTTCAAGCATGACAGATGGTGTCTCTGCCGATCTTGCCGATGCATTAAGTTATGGAGCAAGCAGTAAAGTTACCTCCAAAACAAAACTAAACGGAGGTAAAAATCACTTTCTTACCTGCTAACCGTGAAACATAGCTTCGCTTTCCTTCCAAAGGTATCATATTACAAGCTTAACATGTACTCAGTAACCTCAATCGATCGATTGATCGATCTCCGAATTCCCAGAAATACAATATGCATACGCCGTAATGGCGGACACGCGCGGAAAAAAACTGGTGCCTAGTCATGAAAGCGAGGCATTGCAGGATAAACAAAAATTGCAAATGAAGACTTTCTGTGGACTTGCAGAGTGTTCGGCACGGATTCCACCCCAAATAACTTTGTACGGACGTCTTTTTAAATACAATTATGTGGGATGTCTTCAGCCTTTAATGTTTAGTGCTGATTTGCAATCAAAAGGGACGCGTATATCTTCAAGGAAACAGGGTGATTTTGTAGGTTTCCGAAGCATCAGAAGCTCGACAAGTGGGCGATGGCTGCAAAAAAGCGGCAAACATATTGGCCCAAACTTCACATTGAAACTGAATACCATACTAATCCCATCGCTTTGCGCGTGTAATCCAGCGGCGAGGCCCTACCGCCACCGAAATGATCCCCACCATCGAAATGATCTCCGCCACGGAAATGACCCCCAATCACCACCGAAATGATCCCCACCACCGAAATGATACCTATTCGCAATCGAAATGATCCCGTCATAAATTTTCGGAACCTTGGCTTAAATGGACTTGGGACTTTGCTATGTATTCTAAATTCTTCGTTTATTCATGCAAACACGATTCTAAACGGAGGAAAATAGAGAAAGCAATAAGACTGATAACAGTTCTATACACTGATTTTATTTTCAAAATTTTAACATTTTTTTAAGGAACTACATAAATCCGCCTTGAAAAGGGAACAGGTTTATCATATAACGTGATAACGAGCAGATTACAACTAGTTTTGCGTTAAAAACTTGACAGTGTTAGAGCATGGTCCGGGCTATAAAATGTCAGCACATTTTGTCACACTATTCTTTTATGTCAGAAAGAAATTCACAGATATAAATGTCGGCTCACTCCATGACATCAGGGTGAGTTTTCATGTACTGGCAAAGGTCACACACAGTCTGGTCGTCACAATAATACCGAACGCAACCTCTTTCACTTACATGTATACCTGATGATACGCTCTGGTATTTCTTCCCGCACTCTGAGCAGTACTCTTCAGTTATTTTTCCCTCGCCATACCTGTCGATCAAGAAATCTACAGCACTTTGGGAAGACCTTGTAGAAACCACCGGCTCTAAAGAGTGATAATGGTATTCTGCTTCGTGACCAAGTAGAGCCATACTTCCTATATCTTGGCTTTTTTTTGAGCAATCGGGGCTGATAATTCGAAGGGCATTTTGGCCTAAACTGGATTTTATTAAGAAGATTTTCTTGCAAAAATATAAAAAAAAAATTCGAAGAAATAGAAGACATAAGTGAATTGCATCTTTTGAACAAGTATTGTCTAGTGTTAAACCAAAAAAAAAAAATTTACTGCAAAATAAAGTGCGGTAAAAGGTAAATTACACACCGTAAAAAAGATGCAATATAAATAAATAAAAAGCACGCACTTAATTGTTGTCCAGTTTTTGTAGTCCTCTTAATTCCATTCCCCATATTCCGGGGATCATTTCCGTGGTGACCGCCGGTATCATTTCGGTGGTGATTGGGGGTCATTTCGGTGGCGGAGATCATTTCCATGGTGGGGATCATTTCGGTGGCGGTACAGGCCCTTTGCGCGAGAGCTAACTAAGACAGAGCTAAGACGACCAGTGCGTTCATTATACAAGCCTTCGGAAATCTCTGCATTATAAAGATTATAAAAATTCCAACAAAATTGCCAAAAAAGACTTGCGCCTAACATCGCTGCTACATGAGCCGTTAAAACTTTTCTGTAAGACTAAAGCAGCAAAAGTCGCACGAAATTGCTCGTCACAGAGCCAGTTATATTTGGCCCGCCGAGCAGAGATAACCTTTTCTTGATATAAATTGACTTTAGTCGAAGGGTATTTGACTAGCGGACCTCTCGCGGAAAATAGGTGGTCATCTGTGTTCGGTTCTCATTTAAAAATACAGAAGGAGTTTATCGATTTTAGAAAACAGTTATTGAGTTCATTTAATAAAAGTACGAACCGAGAGAAAGTAAATAATTTTTTTTCTTTGTTCGTTCTTTATCAGTTTCTGGCCCTGTCGAGACTTATGCTTTTTCAAAAGTATGCATCAAAAACGCATCATTAGATTCGCGTCCATACTACCGTTTTGATGCGTTTTCGAATAAATCCTTCTAAAACGATAGAATTGCATGTGCATGCCACAAAGGGATCTACAAACACACGCACCTGCGATATTTTGGTCATCGTTTTCAATTTGATGCGTTTTCGACCGTCCACACTAATACGATATGACGCGGTTTCGTTTTGATCTACTTTCAAGAGCGTTTTCAAATCGATGCGTTTTCTATGAAAACGCTGGGCGTATAAGTTTGAACGGGGTCTTATAGTTCAATGTGGACATAGTTACCATGCAGCCATTGTCTCGTTGGTTGTGCAAATATGGTAAAAATGTTTTTCACCGCGTATTATCAGCAAGAGGGCCAGCCCGCCTGCTTATATAAACCGGATCAGCCGGCTTACTGGGCTGGCTCACCTCACATAAACAGACCCCAAGGTGTAACCGGGAGCAAGGGTGGAAAATATTGTCTTTCACTTACCTTGCTTATATTCTTATCATAATATAATATAATATAATATAACTTAATAACTTCTAGAGCGCTATTTACATTCACTGATCAACAGCGCTTAACAACTTAAGAAACTACAATAAAATATAAATTTGTAAAACTAATTACATGTACATGAATATTAATAATGTATATTAATAATAATAATATAGAATATTTATAATAATGTTAATAAACTTAATTAGTAATACTAATAAAAGCAGGATCACCAAGTCGACTTCGCCGAGCATAACCAAACGCTATCTGCAACTCGTTTAAGTTGCTGATGAATGAATGTTCCCTTACAGGTTTCTTTGTTGTACAACTACACAGTGAAGAAACCTATCGTTAGCGAGCACCAACCCCCTTCCTCACTGCTTCCTGTAGGCTCATTTTCAGTTAAGCAAATGAATGATGCTGTTGTTGATGATTGACGATGAACAAATGAAAAAAGTAACGATTTAGAGGTAGCACATCTACCGAGTGGTACTTCGTCTACCTGATTCCTGGTCGAATTGGAATTTGGGAATGTTGGTTTCAGAAGAGAGGAGACAACCGGAGTACCTGGAGAAAAACCTCTTGTAGCAAAGGAGCCGAACGAAGAAAAACTCAACCCACTAAGGCACGAAGCCGGGATTTGAACCCAGGCCACACTGGTGGGGGGCGATTGCTCTCACCACTGCGCCACCCTTGCTCCACGCGTAATGATGATGATGATGATGATGATAGCTAGCGAGAAAGCTCTTTGAGAGTTTACTCAAAGGCTGTGATGATGAGGGGGAGGAGAACAGAACACCTACCTACCTAAATTGTCACAATAAATAGCTATAGAGAGAAAATCACAACAGTGCGAAATAAGGCAGGCTCCGTTTCAGATGTGTAAAAGGGTAGAGATGTCAATAGCTGAAATATATGAAAGGGGAGGGAAATATGTCATTTCGATCTGCAAAAAGACCCTAAAGGGCTAACAGATGAATTTAGCAGCTGTGAAAGAGTCGAGAAAACGTTATGGTCTTGTAATTTATTCACATTTGAAACTTATACTTTAGCATTAAAAATGGCCTGGCTTGTAAAAAAAATTGTAAAAATCAAAGACGGGGAAAAATGCCTTTAATATTGATAATACAAATAACACTTCCGGATATCAAGATAAGAAAGATGTTCAAGTAGGCAGCTTAGAGTTTACAGCAATAAGATCAACTAAGTTTCAAGGTGTATGTCACAGGTGATAACAAAGGCCTTCCTTTTTTACAAGAAAAAGCCGACAGTTTTTTCTGTTACGTATTCTCGTTAAAATGTAATTTTTTGCTCCGATCCCATAAATTCCGCCGTACGTAAGAGGCGCATGAAATAAAAATCGACTTCTGTTGTAAGAAATTAATCAAAACGAGTTGACAATTATTCACCATTTCATTAATTTTCACGTTACACGGTATTTTAAATTCGCTTTTAAAGTGACATCCATTCTTCAATGCACATAACGAGAAACAAATGACAAGTTTTTAACCAAATAACGAGTTAGTTATCAATTAAAAACTCTCGAGATGAGAATTAGCACGAGCTTAAAGTAAAAATAAAAGTATCAAGAGCTCTTCGTCGCAGACAGATGAGCATGGAAATGAAACTGAATTTAATGTTTAATTCAAACAGCAAATAAGTTACAGTTTTGAATTAACACGTAAACAGAGGCAATGCTGTTTTTCTTCCCGGCGTTCGGGGGAAATTCTTCTTTATCAAACAGCTGTGCTCCTGATTCTTATGCCATTAACCTATTTAAAAAGACTTGTTGAGAGAAAAAAATACAAAAAGAAAGAACGGAAATTTTTGTTCAAGTACATGTAACCTGAGTGTTTCAATATTTTATGAAATACTCCTAGAAAATTCTCGATCCTCTTTTTTCCTTTATCTCTTGGTCAGGTTTATTTGACTTTAAACAGTTCGACATTGAAAGAAGAATTAAGAAAACGTGTTGACACACAATTCGAAAAGTCAATTTGCGGAAGACATTGTGGGAACTGTAATTAAATTGCTATTAGGTTGTCGATATTTTCCTTCCGTGGAAAGGAATTAAGCTTTCGTAGGATGGTCAGGAGTTTTTTAAAAGAAGGCAAAGTACTCGCAAGCTGTTATAACCAGATGTGTTTGAATTTAACTACACAAAATTGGTTTTTGTTTTGAAGCATGTTTTTCTCGCTTCAGAAAATCTTTATCCCTGCTTCCTTTTTAGTCACCATTTTACCATTTTTCTAGTACCAAGTGCCAGTGAGAGTGGCTCTTGTTAGTACTCAAAAGACTTTTATGTGGAGTATTTTCTTCGGCAGTTTGCTGAGAGCATATTGAATGCTGTTCGTAATTAAAAACGAACTGAAAAGCCTCCTTTTCATCCTCGGCACGACACAGATTGTCGTGGTAAAACTCACTAATTGTTAAATAAACCATAAAAAATATCGTGCAATTTAAACTTCTGTCCACTTATTGACGCAAGATGTCCCGCACAATTTCTGAATCAATGACACACGCGTATCTACAATTGCTCTCCGAAACGGATTAATTCAGCTAGAAAAAATACAGTATTTGTGTCGGTAAATTATAAAGCCGAATATTCGTGTTTTCGTTGCCCAGTTGAATTAAAAGCCGTGACATGTCATTAATAGATGAAGCTGATTTATTTTCCTTCAACGAGCCCATGTAATGAAAAAATTATACAGTAAAAAGCAAGAAGAAGTAAATTAACCGGCGTAACCAATTCTTCTAAAACAAAACCATTAGCGAGAAAAACTAGAACTTGTTAGTTTTAAAAAAGAAAACCAGAGCTCTAAGGCTTTTCTTTTTCGACAAAATGACAATTTATTTGTGACTAGCAAATAATAAAGTTATTTAGTCCTCAACATGAGCAATGCCATCAGTTTTGAGATTTGGATCAAACAAACAAACAAAAAAGAAAAGAAAAGAAAGCTATTTTAGGACGAGTTTGAATCTTTTCAGTGTCCCATATATACACCGGCACGGGACGTTTTCTTGGACGAGAACTGTAGGGAGATTCTTAGGCATGGACAACTTGGAGCCGGCCCAAAATTGCTTGAGACAAATTGCTTGAGACCCAACTAATGATCTCCACTAGTGTGGATTTTGGTCGTCCTCCACTGCTATGTTCTGGAGGGCTATAAATAAAAGCTTTTTAATTTGACAGATATCGTCGTCGTAACATCGAAGTTTCACCTCGAAAAAAGTAGTTTTTGAAACAGCTTAATTACCTAAAAAGGCATGCATAATATACCAAGAACACATACAGAAGAAATAAGAATTATTAGTGTCATAATGACAGAGCAGTGACTTGGATCAAGAGGTCACGTGACCAATGCTTCCTTTAAACAACGAGTTGGAATCTTGCTGATGCCAAAAATTGACGGAGCGCATAAAAATTATCATACACCAGAAATTTGAGAGGAAAGGTATGTAAGGAAGATGTTTTATGGTAATTTGATTTTTCAACAAAGTAGTATGATTTGTATACTCTTGCCCTCCAACATGCCGGCTAAAACTCCTTTTTGCTTGTATCTTGTTAAATGTTTGATAGTTACGCTCAAATGTGATGAAAACGTTACCACATAACCTTTCCAACAATTTCCTTGAAGTTTAAGTGCAAAATTTCTGTTCAGAAAGAGGTAATTCATAGTTTTGAGAATCACATTTTGGTCACGTGACCAGCTACGAACTTACTCATTTCAAGAAAATGGTGCTGGTTTGAAAAACTTAATCAGTATTATTTTAAGATATTACCCACTAATGGTTTTTTTAAGTCAAAATCATATAACTTTCATTTTCATAAAAAAAAGGATGTCACATGACCCCTTCGCGCAAATGGCCTATAGAGAGGAGAAGTCGTTACGTCACGTTGCCATGGTAGCAAAATTTCTGGATGACAAGAAACCAGAACAAAGTGGATTGTTTCAAACTTCATCGATCTTATTTAATTTCATTTAGTTTGTCAAATGTTGGCGAAATTTTCTGGGTCAAATCCGAAAGGACCGTATGTAAGGTTAGAAAAAGGAAAAGAAACTTTTTGTGTTGTGCTCACCTACTCCATTAAGCGGTCGTGTGAAATTAGGAAGTTTCATGTTGCAGTCGTGCAATAACGGCTAAGAAATGTACAAAAAAAGAGTGTGCAAAGTTTTTTTCGCTGTTCGCCGTCGCCGTTGCAAAAACTCCCTATTGTTGTCATCCAGAAATTTTGCTACCATGGTAACGTGACATCACACTTCTCCTCTCTATTGAAGTGACTGATTTCGCTCGGTTTTGTTGACTGAGCATAAGCCCTGGATGTCTGACGTTTGAGCTAAGATTTGGTAGAATAATAACTAAGAGAATATTCTTTTTTTCGCCCATTGTTTTACAGATATTATACTACTACATGAGAAATTTCTGCAATTTGATTGGCTTAGAGCAGTGGTATTTCAGCTAAATTTGAAATACCAACATGTGAAAATTACAAAACCTTTGTGGGTAGTAGTATAAACAAATAATAGCATGATTTGTACGTGATTTTCGGCATAAATACCACTCGTGACATTTCAAAATTGTCTCAAACTTTACTCGCCTAGCGGCTCGTGAAATTACGTATAACAATTTTGAAATATCACTCGTGGTATTTATGCCAAATATCACTACAAATCAAGCTATTACCTATACTAATACCGTAAAATTCCGAAAATAATATCATAGGTGACGAATTACTCCTTAATTTTGGCGCGAAATTTCAGCGTTAATTTGTAATTTCACATGTGAAATTACAAAATTGCCATGGCAACCTTCCGTACGTCTCAGTGTCAAGATGGCGACGAAGTTTTTAAATGTCATGAATGAAGATGTCAGGGCACAAAAAGACGCTTTAGAAAACCTGAACACACGAAAGAGCACATCAAGAAGAATTCTAACGGGTATTTTGTCGAAAAACTCTGAACTTAAGCCAAATTTGAGCTCTAAACGTTCGAGAGAGTGCAGGAGCTCTCCATTCGATACGATCCAGGATACACATGTCAAACATCATCCAAGATTGCTAAGGTAATTCGTCACCCATGATATTAATAGGTAATCAAATGGTATACTCGTGAAATTAGGGAATAATTTCACTTGCGTTTTATCCAAATCCCAATAATTTCCCTCGCCTAAAGGTTCGGGAAATTATAAGGATTTGGACAAAACGCGCGTGAAATGATTCCCTAATTTCACTCGTCACCATTGGATTACACCGTACTAATCCCCGGGGCTTATATTTGTCAAAGGCCCCTTAAAGGGGTGGGGGGGGCTTCGTAAGGAGAGAAATTTGCGTTAAAAAAATCGGCTAGGCTTATACTTGAAGGGAAATTTGTGTCTCAAAATCGATTTGGCTAGCTTATCATGATCTATAGTTGGAAAGAAATTTATGTCATTATTTTTTACTCGCCTCATTAGTCATTAGTTTTTACTCGCCTTGAGGACGTATATCTTCCCCATGCTAATAGATGAAACAGTTCATTCTATCGTCGCGAAGATAACAATGAGGTGAATCGCGAGGATCACCAGAAAGAGTTTGGGTGCAGGGTGGCGGAATAGAACTTCCTTGCAAATACTTTGTCTACGGACCCCACCCCATTTTTAAAGGGAAAATCCCTCGGAACGAGGTTGTCTACAGACCGAAGAAATCCAACGCAAACAGCAATAAACTGTGAGACATTTTGACTGCAACCATTTGGCACTAGGCACACGTAATATAGTTCTTGGCAAATTGAAAAATTTATGTGTTACTGTAACGCTTTTAACTTGTTTTATTTTGTATTTGATGGCAATTTCCAAGTATAAGCCCCCGGGGGCTTATATTCGGAGGGGCGATTTATCTGGTGGTTTTTTGCGTTGCGAGTTTGGGGGGCTTATATTTGGAGGGGCTTATTTTCGGAATTGTACGTTATCAGTGATCTGCTTTTCCGAGTGTTGTTTTTCCCTTTCAGCCAAGCAGTGGTCATCTACTGTAGGTTCCGCCAAATTTATTGCACCATAAGCGAAGAAATGATCATTTTCCCGAAGCCGCCATCCCCCAACCTCATCAAAGTTGTGAAGCGTGTCGATTTCGAAGGATATCAACCGGCATAGTTGAACTCTGAGGTATCAACTATGTTACAACGTGAACACTTCCCTTCAAACCAAAATGTTGCATATAAGTCTGACGACCGAACTTCAAATCAAACTTTTATTACATGTTCTATGCCAGATATTGGGTGATATTTGTCGTGGAGTTCAACCCTATCCGTAACCTCCTATCAAAGACACACAAACGTCGTAGCTGTCACGTTGGAGCTCCACAAGATCATATCCTTCCCCTCACAAAGCTTAGATATAACTCTTGTATACAACCCTTTACTCTATGCCAAGCTATAGACAAACGACATGTACTTTTATATTTGGATACAGGGAACAAGAAAAGGTCTCTTGATGCCAAAGCTTGACTTTGACCAGGTGGTTCGCAAAGGTCAACGAAGGTTTCATGTAACCCTACGAGAAAACCTCAGGGGCACCCAAAGACTGTTTCCTCCAAAATATGTTGAAAACACTTTTTAAGTTTTTCGGAGTCCTTTCAGATCTCTAGAAATGCATTCTAAATGAGGCACAAAATTTTCATCTGTTCGGTCATCCTAGGGGAGCTTGAGTCTTTCGAAATTACAAGGGCTTCAGTATGATTTTCCTGAAAATTTTAGGTGCAATTTAACGTTTTACCAAAGTGTGAATTTTTCTGATTCCTCTCTCCATCACATTTCAGAATCCGAAAATTTTAGGTTTCCTTTTTTTTCTAAGAAAAATAGTGTAACCTGGGTAGTAAAAAATGAAAAATTAAACTTCAGAAAATCGTAGGGAATTTTACATAAGCTTCGAAAATTGGCCTTAATTGGAACGTTCATCTAGTAAGTTTTAGCCGTCCTCAAGCAAAAGAAAATTCTAGGCAATATTTGCTTCTCTGAACAGATATTTTACAGAAAATAGTCGTTGGGTGCTCCTGAAAACTACTGAGTTAAAACAGTATTTAGGTTCAAGCAGGTTTGAACTACATTTTGCGCAAAAAATACATTCTTAGAAACTATTCTTGACGATTTAAAACAGCTTAAAATTACTAAAACTTCAAGGGCAAATTGGGTATAGTGTAATTTCCAAGTGTATTACTCATGGCATTTTGAAGTCAAGTTTTAAAAACGTGTACCATGCACGCGTTTCAACTTTAACTTGGAAAAGTTGGCCGTTTGGAAAACATTTCCCACTATATATATGGCGTTTAATGCGATAAAGATTAGAAAGCTTTATTACTGTGCTGGAACGCTAGATAGTTTAAGTTACCGTAAAATTCGGTTAAAACTTCGTAAGGGCTTTTGGTTGTTGTGATATATGAAAAGGGGAAGGTGGGGGGGGGGGAGGTGGGTGCTAATATCTGAGTGGACTTAGAGGGGAGTAAGAAAATATTTTGAAATACCGCGAGTTGATCAAAGGCGAAGTTAATATCATTTTGCCGCTTCTGATTGGCTCTAATCCTCTACTAATCCTTCGAAACCAACCGGCGCTAACCAAATTTGGAAGATGGGAACAATATACCATCGATTCAATGGTTTATTTGATTATATAACGAGGCTGATCAAATGTATATTTGTGGAAAACGAAGTTACACGGGCCGCCAAACTGTTTTTATGATTCACGAATCAACTAAAAAATGGCGTTTCACGTCTTTCCAAAGAAGAAATGGCTTAATCTCCGACTAAAACCTAACAGAAGAAATGCAAGAAAGCACGAAACATTTTGCTAGATGGATGTCATTTACATTTTTGGAGTGTCCAGAAGAAAACACACCTAGCGATCTATACCGTTAAACCGTGCCGAGAGATAGGCGAAACTTTTTAGAAGAAAGTCTACGAGGAGAAAAGCTTGTGAAGAACTTAGAAATGTTTTGAATGAATATTAAAACAATTATTGAATCCGGCTTTCGTATGATATGAAAAATATGCTGATCTGGGAGGTTGTTATCCACACAGTCTATCTGCAAAATTCTTCACATCCTACATCAGCCTCATTCAATTCATAACTTCTAATTAAAATTGTTGTTTTTTGACGAAGAACAGCGAAAGAATTGACATCTTTTTTAAATCTATGCTTTCACATTTCCAATTAATGAGTTTTTATGTAAAACTAGTCTGTGTTAAATGATAAGGAAGAAACTTTTGCTAACTTCGAGTTCTTTTGTTGTTTTGCTCCGGCACTCACATCGGCGTTACCATGCATTTTAACTAAAATGTAAAATATTTTTTAGCTATTAAACAATCAAAACTTTAAACTTTATCCTTAAAATCACCTGAGTAATGATACCCCAATAGGTGTAAACCCACTTGCCCCTGGGAATTTTGCCGAAAAACGTCTTAAGAAGCTAGTCGAGTCGATTTCTGGTGACTGTGTGGCTATGAAGAACCCTAACCCTAAAACAATAGCTACACTTGTAAATTAAATGACCTAAGGACGGTAGTGTAAACAGATTTCCATGGAAATTTTCGGATCAACTTTACATTTTTTGCATTTTCAGTCCAGCCACCTTGACTGGATCGTGCTCATTCTGGTATGGTTAGATGACAAAGTTGTCCTTGACAGTTGAAACTGATGACGTCACAAGCGGAAAAAGAGAAGTGGATTCGCAGGGACAGTTAAGGGCGGATCAGGGGCGAATGGGTAAAATAACGCATTTTACAGCATCTTACTTCTTCCGTTGGAACAAGCGATCGAATGGGGGGAGGAAGGTAAGAAGAGATAGGAAATAAGGTCTATTTTTCCCACTCCTGTCCTTCACAGAGTTTGCTGGCTGCTACTAGCCGAGAGGGATAAAGGGGAAAGGGATTATACCCAGTTTGTGTGGTGGGATTGGGGGGGGGGGGGGGGGGGGTTGGGTGGTGTGGGGTAGCGTTATAACCTGAAGTTTTACGGTTAACTTTACTGATACTTTGGAGCAAACATGTTAGCCTCCCGCGGGTACTCCAAATTTTCTAGGGTCAGACTTTGCATAAATGCCTTCTCCAGTTTCTCGATACACGGCTTGTACCACAGCAAAAGCACTGTCACTTGCCACCGTTACATTGTGTCCGAGCGCTTTTAATCCATTTCGTATATTCTTAGAAAGACGATACTTCTTTTCAACTTCTACGTTCATGTATGGCACAAGGTTTTGGTGCACTCGAGGATCATCAACCGCGTCCGACAAGGACTTTCCAAACCAAAGCTTGTTCATCAACACCTATGAATGAGAGTAAAAATCCATCAAACAAAAATCTACGAACAGAGTCAGAGACTTCACAGAGGGGAAATAAGGGAGGGGGGCAGGGAAGGCAGGCGAGAACGCACTGAATGCCCCTGGCCAGTATCACATTTTGGTTCTCTATGTACCCGACTAAAGGGCTCCTGCGCTCTTATCAATTACCGGTTAATTTCCAACAGACTGGCGACCTCCAACGATTATAAGTAAGCATGCAGTTAATCCAGTTAATGAAGTTCATTCATCGTCTTGTGATTAACATGAAAAATCACTATAAACTGTAAGTGACGGAAACTAGGTGCGATACTTTGGGTATTTGGAGTAATGCAAATAACGCTTCATGTTGTTGAGTTGGGCTCGGCGAAGGCCTCAAACTAGCCTGAGTCGAAGACAAAACAAGTAAATAGTGAGATGTTTAATTCAAATAGCCTACTAACAAACTGGGGTGAGTATGGCTTTTGCCCGGAGGGATGGTGTGGGTTTTCTCCAGTTGCGCCTGTAGCTGAGACAAGTCAAAAAAGGCGGGGATGCCAGGATAAGTTTACCCAAAAGCCCATCCGTAAAAGTTGAGTCGCCTATTGAGTCCACTGTCCGTTCTACCTACTAGTAATTCTCTCCACCATGAAGCCAACTCAAAGGAAAATTTAAACAGCACCGGCCATGGTCTACAAGTCTCTAAATGGCCTTGCCCTGCAATACTTGCATTCTTTTTTAATCGTAATGAAATACGCCAAAAGTAGTTTTAGTTACTCAGTGCTGTGGAATATTTTACCTATTGAGCTGCGGCAAGCGCGAACTCTTTCCTCTTTTAAATCCGGCTGCAGTGATTTCTTTTAGAAATAAGGACGATAGAAATTTTGTAGGCATTCATCAAAAAAGGTACCTTAATGTATTTTTATTATTAATATCATATTCTTATTATTGTTACTATAAAAATATTTTTAGCTTCAATCAGACAAAGTATATTATTTGTAATTATTTTCCCTTGCCTGTTGATTCTTTCACCGTGGAGGAAAAAAGGTTTTCTTTTTGTGGTTGTTTTTTTTTAACATCCCTACAGATCAGGCCAGTTTCAGCTATTAATGAACTGACGAGTATCGACAAGAAGGGAAGACTACAGAAATGGAGAATGCAGCGGAAGTAGACTACTTAGGTCCGACATCTCTTTGGAATCGTAGAATGAAGCACTCACACACATCTAGGAAATTCTCTACTCTTGGACTTGAGAAGTTCGATGTACAGCTCTTTTCACAGCCACCAGTTTTGATTCAAGTCATGGTTCGTGAGGGCTCCTGCTCGTACATAAAGGGTCAGCTTATGCACATGCGCATTATATACTATTTCTTAGGTGATTTACATAATCATAACGAGAGTGGAAGAGAAAGTGAGAAGCGTATCAGGAATACCTAAACAAACCTTGTACTGAGTTGAACTAATTGCAAGTCAAAATAGCGATTATAGACCCTAAGCCACATAAAATCACTCATTTTTTATATACCATTGAGAATTCATAGATGAATTTGTCCAGGGGAAGCCCAACATCGACGAATACTTCCTAATTCGAAGAATCAGCAGAGGAGAGAAATGACATGAAGTCTGAATCTCCGTCCAAGGTTCAAGATCAAGAAAGCTCGATTTTCCTAATATATGTAACCTTTCTCCATCTATTTTCCAATTACATGTAACGATTATTTGATATGCAATGTTATTGATTCATTTCTCTTGTTATTTGGTTAACGAAGGCGATTTCTCCCGTTCGGCGCCTTCGAGTTTCTCACCTCTTCTTTTCATGTTCAATAGGCCACTTCCGAGTTCCAAAAACCCTCACTTTCAAAATGAGGCTAGGTGCACAACCTTTTTATGAAAATGAGTTTTATTTGCATGAGAATGAAGAACGATTTCCATATCAAATGCTGAGTACCTACCCTCGTTTTGAAGCAGAGGCCCGGGGGAACTCGGAATACTGTTTTTTAACCAAATATGATAAAGTAATGTAATAGGATGAGTAAATGTTTGCTCAAAAAGAGGCTTTGTGCTTTCAGTAGAAGATCAAGCATCGAATGAAACACTAGGCAAGTTTGAAGCGGATTTCTAGATGTATCCGACGCATATATTTGATTTCGGATTGAGATAAACCCTTTGGCAAAAGCGAGTGTGCCGGTCAGCGCGTTCCCAAAGCTGATTGTGTCCCTTTAAGCTTGTGCAGCTATTAGTACACGCTTGCTGAAACAAAATATTATTCTATGTTTTCCAAATTAATGCGAAACGACTTCGATATGCAGTGAAATTATCGCAACTTGTGGCGAAATAACTTTGTAGCGAAACTACCATTAAGCATTTTGCCTGCCAGAAAATTACGCCTGCATTGCAGAATAATGCATTTTTATTTCTCTTTCAACATTTCTAGTATAGTTGAACCTCCATTAAGCAACCACCCACTGTTAAGCGGTCAGTAATAAAAGGCCCGAAATAGTTCTAGAAAAGAATTGTAAATCAACCTCTGTTAAGTGGTCATTTTTTGGCCATCCGGAGGAGCGTTCTCCTATTGTTGTCACCTCAATTGATCGGTCTCCAAGCGCTTATAATACACTTACTAAGTTTGGCATTATCTTCACAATATGATAAAGGAAAATAACGTTCGAGATAAAAGGTGACGACTCATGTCGCTCCCGTCGCGTGTTCGCACCAAAATAGAGTGATGTTTCTGGTAAAGACTATGCTAATTTTATGACAAGCCTTTCTGAGCGGCCACTCTCCATTTAAGTGGTCACTTGTTGATACCCCGAGGGTGGCCGCTTAATAGAGGTTCAGCTGAAATTCATCATATGCTTATGTCATACCAGAGAGACAGCCGTGGTGATTCTTTTGCCTCCAGACGCACCAATTATAAGCTGTACGTCACCACTATCGTTCGTCAAAATGGCAGGAGACATAGACGAGAACGGCCGCTTGCCTGGCGCTGGAAAATTAACCTCCGATGGTTTAACACCACCTTCTTCTTTTCCGGGAATATCAAAATCTGCCATTTGATTATTGTAGATAATCCCAGTGAGGTTGGATCGATATTTGCATCCAAATCTGTCAAAATCAGAAATCGTGTTCGTAAACAAGAGCCGACGACGATGATGCCCAGGTGTACCAATTCTTGGTTTGCAACCACGTGAAAAGGCGGCCATGTTGGGGGATCAATACAATAGAATTTTTTCTCGAAGAATTTACTTGAAAATAGAGTTTAGTTCCCAGACGAGAGAAATGCTTTTGTTCTTAACCACCAACATGGCCGCAATGACGTTACGTGCAAACCAGTAAAGCACATGGTAATTTCTATTATAATCTCTTTAATCTGTGAAGTTTTTTGCGCGGTCTTTTCTTCATGTCCTTGTGTAAAGGTACACGAGGATATTGAACCCACGCGCAGGACTGTCTTATTACCATATTAGTCTGTTATGTCAGCTGGCTCAGGATACATTTCTCTAAAAGTTTTTCGAGTTATTGAGTTACGCGGCCTAGCTGTCACCTGCTCGGGATCGCCTCAAGCAGTGTTAAGTCAGTATATAAAGCACTTACCCGGCAGATTCCTACACTTACTTGGGTATATTACAAACTGAGAAGATCAAGAAACATGCGCGTCTCTTTTGAATATAAAATTCACGCGAGTGATATTAAACAATAATATATGAATTTCATAGATTTGAACCGCGGAATGAAGAAAAGATCATCGCAGATAAAGACGCAACTTATGCAGTTGCGAAAAGAACCGATGCCTAAATTTTTTTCTATGATGAGGGGGCGAGGTAAATATTTCTAAGGCCGTTATTCAGCGAGAGTGAAAAGAATTACGGTAAAATTCTGACAATAAGCCCCTCCAAATATAAGCCCCCATCAACTCGTAACGCAAAATCTCTCCGTCAAATCGCGAGATAAGGCGAGATAAACCGTTCTGCAAATTACTGAAATAAATTTCCTTCCAACCATAAGCTAGCCCAACCGATTTTGAGACGCAAATAAGCCTAGCCGATTTTGAAACGCAATTTTCCCTCCGAATATAAGCCCCTCCAAAATTAAGCCCATCAAGAAGGGCCTTTGAAAAATATAGGCTCCGGGGCTTATTTTCGGAATTTTACGGTATCTTTTTAGTATATACCCACGAAGAGATCTGTACAGAATTACTGAGGGAACCATTGAAAAAAAATTTTTGGTTAACGGGTAAATTCATGCGTGAAAAATGCGCATGTAACGGTAACCAGTACATGTGCAAAGGTGAGGTCTTTTCATAAACTTCTAACATGGTAAATCATACAGTCTAAAGTCCTTTCGAAGGCTAGAGCGTCAAGTAATCGTCAAAAGTTTAAATTGCTCCCCCACTTGAGAAGAAATTTATTTAGTTTTCTTTCCTTTGTTTATTTGCTGGGTTGTAAAATTTCGAAAACATATGCTTTTATTTTTGTTGAGTTCATAAACCAATTTCAATTTCTGGACAAAATTCGTCATCTGAGGAAATCCTGACATCCCGAGATTACAAAATGGCCTCCTTGTTCTACTCGAATAACGAATTTCAAAGCCGGATCTGATCATTGTTTCACCATTTAAAAAATATGCTAACCTCGATCTTGCCTGTTCCTCCGCTAATTCAGGAGATAAAGGGATGTTTTGTCTAGCAGCTATTCTTTAAATAGCAATTCTCATCCGCCGATTTGTATTTTTGCTGTTCTTCACCAAACGTGTGGAATTTTCTGCTATTTTCTCCAGCTCTACCAAAACATCTTAGCTTATGCAGCCTCGTCTCAGGTCTTCTCGGTTACGGTCCAGTCCCTCTTTCTGTCGATATCCTGTCCGGTTATTGAGGTAATTTTGCAGATATCACAAACCTTTTCCAGATTTGGTTAACGCTTGCTGGTTATGAAGTCACTGTGTTAGCTGGGGGATTTCAGCTAATCAGAAACGAAGATGTATTTTGTATGAATAATATTCATTTTGAATTTTTGACTACACGACAGGTTCCGTGAGCATGAATGTAGGAGAAGACACCAGCAGATCTCAAGAATTACATTTAGAGAAAATTTCATTCTGTTCTAAATATCCTAGCGAGGGATGCCAATCAACAATCAATGACATCCGAACTCAGTCCTCTTAAAACCTCTTGAGTATGGAAAAAAGGCTTTACCTCGAGTAAATAAGAAATTCAGGATAAGCATTTACACATGTACTCCAGCAGACTACCAGCACCATTGTCTTTTGCTGAACAAACCTGTAATTTATGGTGGATGTCACTGAAACCGCGTCACCGTTTTTTGCTAAAACTGCTACGTGTGTGGTGCCATAATCAGCATCTGTATATGAGGGCGCGCGCTCGTAATAAGACACGTCGTTGTATGTTCTGTTATCTTCTATGTTTCTACGCAAGTCGTCACCATAATGTTCTTGTATCATCTTTTGCGCAATCTGAAAAGAAAAATGTGGAAATATCAGGCAGAAAAAAATCCGGAACCCTAGAGTTAACAACTTTGTATACTTCAGATTGGCTCCAGTAGGTGGGAGGGAAAACGCTTGTCAATGGCAGTATTATTTCCCAGCTAAACAATGGGTTTAAAAAAAAAGACCCACGCGTATAGTATGACAAGTTGTCCTATGTTTCGCCATCTTGTATTAGTTTACGTAGCTTCTCACCTAGTTGTTGTTCTATCAGTCATATTTTGACCAATCTGCCTAAGAAAAACGTTGAGAAAATTTCGGCGCTGGAAATTCCAGAACCTGTTATGCAACTTCACCATTCTTCGAATTGCTTCATATACATGTATAATTGTACACTAAGGATGGGGGGAGAGAAGCAATGGCCATAGACAGAAGGAGTGCTTATATCCTGGCGAATCAAGGAGGTGAGTCCGAGTAATCCGACCCCCCCCCCCTAATTTAATGAGGCCAGGGGTTTTTCAAAATACTTAAAAAGGATGTTTCAAAGCTGCACATTTTAAAGAGAACAGTGAGCTTCTAAGTAGAAAACTAAGGTGCAACTAGGAGGAGGGTTGGAAAAAAAGTTTTCTCATTTACCTCGTCTATATTCCCATTAAACGCGGGATCTCCAAGTCGACCTCGCCGTGCGTAAGCAAACTTAAAAGCTTCAATGATTCGGTGATATGTCAACACGGAGGCTTCCGTACCATCACGAGCTGATGAAGTCATATTGTAACCTATAAAATCAAACCGCACTTGATTTTTAAAGATCTTTAACTACGTGTAACATGGAACATTTAGGGAGCTCTGTACCAGCACTCTTTTAAACCCGCTGGCGAATGGAAATTCTACAGTTTTTCTTGCTGTACAAGTTGACAGGGAAATTCAATTTCGTAATTATTCTTTTTATAAAAAATATATAGATAGATAAGTAAGGAATTTACGTCAGTATATCTGATCCTTTAATATGGGGTCCGCTTAACTCAGGTTCCATTGTATTATGTATATTTTGCTGATAGCAAATAGATGATGATGATGATGATAATGAGAACAGAACGCCTACCTACCTTTCAGAATGTTTAAGATGAGACCTAGTACAGCGCCACTTGTAGGGGGAGGAGTAAGGAGCATTTTCATCCCCTCCAGCTCCATTTCAAGGGGCTCCCTGATCACTGTGTTGTAGTCACTCAGATCTTTTTTAGTTACCTGTCCCTTTCTTTCCTTATCAGGAATACGTATACTTATGTCTTGTTCGATACTCTCGGCCAGCGGCCCATTATAGAAAGATTCGGGATCGTCTCGAATTTGTTCCAGTGTCATCGCGTACTTTTCGTTTTTGATCTCTTTACGAGGCTCGCCATTTTTATCCAGGAGGAGTTCGCTGAAATATGTCAAACAAAAAAAGACATAATAGTAAAAGGAGTAGAATGAGAAAAAGGCGAAAATAACTACCATCAAACAGCTCACCTTAACCCAGGATCGTTTTTTATTTTCTTTACCATATCTTCTTCACTCAGGGCCTCGGCTACTGCGGCGCTTATTGGAAAACCTTTCCTGGATAAATTAATAGCAGGCTGGACCAGTGTCTCCCAAGGTAACTGATGGTAGTCGCTCCAAGCTTGGCGTAGACCATGAACCTCCCCTGGGACAGCAATAGCAAGACCGCCTAGAAGAAAACGTTGTAAAATAATCAAATTAAACGAAAAAGTGCTATCCAGAAAGAAGCAGAAATAAATATGTGCCATACAGAATTCGCTGTTTCCAGCAAGGGCTCTACACATGTTTCCACGGTTCTATCACGAAAAATCTGTATACTGTTCACAGAACGCTTACAGAACGTGACGGTCGATTGTTTACGATAACGTGCAGCCATCTTGGTTTCATATCGAGTGAGAGGGCATCAGGGAGGGAGGGAGGGGCAAAAAAGGACTTCGCGCGGTACGCCTACCTCTCCGAAGCCTTTACTACACAACATATAACTGAAATATAAATTCAATATTGAAAGTCAAAGTAAACGCGCCCTCGCAACGATCGTACGGGAAGACAGTAGACAGACTACGGAACCTGCTGGTCGCTATTTCCCTTCCTCCACTTAACCCAACCCCGCCAACCCCTGCCCCGAGAAAAAAAAGACCACACACACATGTAAATAGCGAAGGGGTAGGAGTTTGGCGATACATTCGCAAGCTGCTCCAGTACAGTCAAACGTGCTTATGCTACAGTCAATTAACAACCTGGCCGCCCGACCCCCAGGAGAACATTAGCCTGGTGTTAAAACGCCGTTAATTTCCCCTCCCTCCGGCCAAGTAGTTTGTCAAAAGCCCTGGATACAGGATCATTGGTACTTTCGAACAAAACAGACACAACTTAGTTTAGTTCCAATTAACGGCCTCGTTCCAAAGGTCCACTATATATATATCCAAGTACACTCGCCATTTTCAGTGAAATTTGACCTCTCATGAATAACTCCAGTGACAACATTCCAATTCGATCAAAGTGCGCGTACATTAAAAAGGTTTACAGGCTCGCTTCGGAAAGTGCACTTAGCTCAGTATCCAGCTAGTTTACAGGCACTCCACTCAAATACTTAGAAACAAATAATTTAAATACAACATAACAGGATTAAAAACCCCTATTAGCAGGAGGCAACCAGTTGGCTATTTACAAGCGTGGCCGAGGATTTTAACTCGGTTACGACCGAGAGCAAATCCACGAAGTGCCCAGAGCGTGACTCGAACCCCGGAAAGCCGGATTGCGAGTCCGACGCCCTGACTACTCGGCTACGCTGCCTCCTCAAGGTGACTCGACCCAGTTATTTTGTAAGGGTACCATCGTACTTTGAAGCTCTCTGGTATCCCCACCTTTACTTTGATCGTAAGTCTAACATATAGCATGAATAACATATAGATCAATCTACAATATTGAATAAAATGCTTGACGATCGGAGTAAATGTCACGTGGTTATAGTGCCACGCCCCTTTGGGGTTTGAGTCGAAATTCTGCTGTTGCCGGCATTTTTTCGTGAAAATCTCTTGGCTACATATAGTGCCGAGTGTCTTGCGTTGAACAGAGTTTCACCAAAATCGCAAAGACCCAGTGCGAGAAATTCAGCGTTTCCAAATTTAGGTCATAATTTATGTGAATTGAGAAGCAAACTTTACACGATTATATCTAATAAACTATGAGATTTATCCCTTTATTTTGGAGATCTTTATAACAGATGGGTCCTTGCAAGTCAGTAACAAGCTTTAGGGCCTTGTAAACGCGCACGATTTCCTGCAACGCAAACATATGGAAATTATAGTTTTAGATATTTGTTGACCTTTTTCAGCGTTTAATAGTCCTTCTCACGAAAAAAGCATTTTCTAAAAAATTCGTAGTTTTTTTTCCTTCAAATTTTCTTTGGGGCCTCAATTGATTAACTATCTACCCGGATTCTGAATTTCATAGTCATTGAAAAACTGTGACATTATGTTTCTATAAGCCCAAACTTGAGAAAACATTGAAGATTTTTAGCGTTTTGGCTGAGTTTGTGCTTTGGGAGTTTTCTATTGTTTCTAGTCTGTCAGGATACAGCATTCTTGTTCAGCACGCGTGCAATGACCGCGCTTGGCTGACTTCCGAATGCTCACCGAGATATGATAATTTATTATGAGAAAATAGAAGGGGATTCCCGTCACGTAACGTCTTCAGCCAGCTGAGTGTTGCATTAAACCAACGTAAAAATGATTTTTTTTTATAGTAGGTAGATTTAGTGTGTAACATTGCTTGCGTTTTTTGCAAAGGCACAAGAAGCACGAGAAATGATTAAAAATCGTGAGTTAAACCTCTATATATCACGCGATCGCCTGTCTCACCGTACCAAAATTATCATATCTCGGTGAGCATTCGGAAGTCAGCCAAGCGCGGTCACTGCACGCATGCTGAACAGGAATGCTACATTACGACAGACTAGAAACAATAGAAAACTCCCAAAGCACAAACACAGCCAAATCGCTAAAAATCTTCAATGTTTACTCTAGATTGGGCTTATAGAACATAATGTCACAGTTTTTCAACGACAATGAAATTCAGAATCCGGTTAGTTAATTAATCAATTCCAACGCAGAAAAAATTTGAAGGAAAAAAAACTACGAATTTTTAAGAAAATGCTTTTTTTGTGAGAAGGACTCTTATACGCTGACAAACGTCAACAAATAGCTAAAACTGTAATTTCTATATGTTTGCATTGCCGCTCGAAATCGCGCGCATTTACAAGGCCCTAAAACTTTTTGCTGACTTGCAAGGACCCATCTGTTATAAAGATTCCCAAAATAAACGGATAAATCTCATAGTTTATTAGATATAATAGTGTAAAGTTTGCTTATCATTTTCGCTTAAATTATGACCTTAATTTGGAAACTGATGAATTTCTCGCGTTGGGTCTTTGCGATTTTGGTGAAACTCTGTTCAACGCAAGGAACTAATGCGCACTCTATGTAGCCGAAGGATTTCACGAAAAAATGCCGGCAACAACAGAATTTCGACTCAAACCCCAAAGGGGCGTTTTACTATAACCACGTGACATTTACTTCGATCGCAAAAAAATTATGCTGTATTGTAGATTGATCTATATGTTATCCATGCTTTATGTTAGACTTGCGATCAAAGTAAAGTTGGGGATACCAGAGAGCTTCAAAATAGGATGGTACTCTCTCAAAATAACTGGGTCGAGTCTCCTTAAATTGGACCACTCCGAAAACAAGGCCAATTTTGTTCTCTACTTGGAAGTCATACTACTTTAACATCGATCAACAATGAAAGAGATTTGAATATACGATCAACGATGAAACATACTAGCTTTACGTGCGACAACTTGACAAAAAAAAAGAAAAAGAATACTTGACGGAAAAAAAATTGGATTGCCAACTTGATTGATAACTTGATTTATAGCAACTGTTTTTTAAGCCCCATTTACACGGCCGAAAATTTTTGGCACGGCTCGGATGAAAAAAGTACGCGTACCAAAAGAATTGGTTCGGCACGGATAGATTTAGTCTTGTAAACGACTTTGGCCCATCCGTGCCGGACCAAAATTTCACCCGTGCTCGGACCATGTCGAGAGGCAGTCCGAGCACGGATAAAACTGGTACGCGATCCTGAAAATCTAGCCCAGCTCGGATAAAGTGTGCAGTGTAAACGATTAGCCGTGCCGAGCTAACTTTTCTCTGATGAGCCTTCGTGCCTTTGGTCAGCACCAATGTGGGAGAGCATGTACAGATGAGCTTTTTCGTTAGTTCAAAATAAACCAAAAGTTCAATAAATACGACAGTAGTTCAATGACCACACGTTAGTTCATTGATGAGCGTGGACAACATGCAACTGCGGGGGAAATAGCCACAAATACGTTAGAATTTATTAATATAAATGTTTAGCATTAGTTAAGTGGTAAATACTTTTTCGTTAGTTCAGTGTGTTCAATAACCACACAATAATTCAATAACCGCACCAGTTTTTAATGACCACCCATTTGTTCCTTGTGCGTAGACTACATGCAGCTGTGGGAATTCTAATGAACTTTGCGTCCGCCATGTTCTTACAGAGGAAGCAGCATGCGCACTAGGCAAGAATCGAGTACGCTGGCCGAGATGTTGAGCCTTTTACCCGTACCAAATAATAATTTCACATCGTTTAGCACGGTAGAAAAAAGAACGTGTAAATGACTAATCAGTAATATGTTTTGGTAAGCGTACCACTTTCATCCAAGCCGCGCCAAAAATTTTCTGCCATGTAAATGCTGCTGTCTCCTTTTCCGACAATACCTGCGTGCTGTTAAATCAACGCTCAACGTCCTTTACGCAAATACACAGGTGCTTACTTGAGAAATTGCTACTCAGGTAGGCTTTTGTACATTATGCTGCTTGTAAAAATGTTTTCAATTGCTGAATTTTCGTAGCATTTGAAACAAACATCTTATTTGAATTTTGCGCTTTGGAAGTTTATTAAAGGGAGGCACCTCGCCATGTGCTTGTAAACAATCCAGTACCGGCTCAAAGCTAATTGCAAGTTAGAAAAATGTAACAGTTTCAGAGGTATACAGAAATTTGGAACGTCCTTATCAGATCCGTCGGAGTTCCTGGGTCAACTCCTCTCCCCATAAAAAGGAGGTCTTGGGGAAAATGAAAGTAGGCATCTTCAGACATGCGCTGCTTTGTCCTAGTGAGCATAGGTTTCATCTGAAAACAACACGATTATTAAATAAACGCAAAGGGGGGGGGGGGGGGGGGAGAACTAAGAACTCTCCTCCCTTTTCTTCTCCTTATTATTGATCGCAATACACCCTGGAAAAAGAAAAAGAACACAAACCACGTTCAGCCATATCTTCCCCAGTTTTGTTTGGTAGAAACATTTGAGGCGTTGTTGCCTGTGGAGCAGTTTCTCTGAAGTCGATGACTTTGGCTTTCCTGACCGTTCGATCATAAACCAACATCACACCACCGCCACCAACTCCAGAGGAGTGCATGTTTATAACTCCCAGACAGAACACAGCGGCTATAGCTGCGTCTACGGCCGAACCGTTTGAGTTCAGGGTTTCATTGGCAATTTTGGAACACTCTTCATTGTCCGTAGCGACTGCCTGTATCTGATAGGGTCCTCCTAAGGACTCTACTCGGCTTTTTGTATAATGGCAAACACACCAGGTAATCGCTCCGACGGCAAGTGCGAGGATCAAGAATATGCAGAATATTTTTGGCCTGCAAAATAAATATCAAAGTGAGCCTACGGACGTCCAAACACTCCACCGTGGTAGAGGGGGAAGGTTGGAACCTTCTTTGCCTCTGTGGTGCTCGTCTTTTTTTTTCTCTTGTAAAATAACAACTAAGGAAAGCACTACCACCGTCACGATAATGCGCGTTCAGTTGCTTTCTGCAAGAGAGAAATACAACACTCACTCCCATGGCGGGACTGAAGAGGAAAATAAAAGAAAAAATCCTTTATCTCAGACTATTTAATAGTTAAAAAGAAATATTATCATAGGAATGTGCTACGGAAGAGATTTCATGTGAATGGTCACACCACAGGATTTCGTCCACGTCCTCAGAACTTGGAATTATTTCACATGAAGAAGAAACTATTTAAACTTGAATCACTTTAAACCTTTACACTGACACAGAGAAAATGCTTAGCTTCTGGCTCACCAGCTGTATTCTACAACACTTTCATCCTTTTTACAATACAAGGAGTTGTATGTTAGAAGCTCGTCCTCGTTTCTAAAATAATACCACCAACAAAGAAATCCACACAGTTCGACAACAAATGCCACCACAGCTCCCACTAGTGCTGCTCTAAAAGAGAAAAAGATAAAATGCAACTGGAGTAAGCCCACATATATACATGCACACATACATATTTTGTGGTTCAAACAGGAGGGCATTTTGTATGCGCATCCGTTGAAGTGCCACGAAGGCATTTTTTGTGAATTGTTTACGTTCACTACCAGCATTTGCAGGCTGTTTTCTGGAGCTGAATGATGTAACAGTTGGGTGCTACGTTCCACAAACGTGTTCTTTAAGGTATCGACGCATTTCTACGATGAAAGTGAGTTTATTGTAGCCTCGTTGTCACCCTTGAGAGGACAGTCTTTTCTTTTGTAAAGCGGTACATCAAAGCTACATCAAAGACAAGATGGCGGCTGAATGTTGTTACGACCTAACATTTCGCGCACATTTTTGGAGCAGCAGGAAAAGGTCAGAATGACAATCTTTCGTTAAACAATTATCCTATAGATACTTAATTCTTCTCAGCAGTATAACTCCAAAATCGAACTAAATCGTTAATTAAGTGTCCATTTTGCCGTGAAACTGCATTTTCACCCTTCCGCTGGCTCGTGTATCTTGAAATCTTGCCTTTCTCCCCACATTAAGTTAATGATTAATGAAACTAAGAATACTTCCGCGAAAGAATGGTGCTTTGATGAGGGCTGTGAAAAATCGCCTTCTGCAGTAATTTTAGCTTTCGTCACCGGTACGTTTTCGTTGAGAAATAAAATACACGCACTTCAACTATAAATGTAATTCAATGATGCCAGTAAGATTGTTTTGAAAATAAGAAAATTATATCATTTAGTTATACAAAGGAACAAAATTACAGCAATCGTTTTGAACTCTTATTTTTTCCACCTTATTTTGATGGTACACTGTTTGTTTACATTTCATTATGCAAATAAATATAACATTTCAGCGTTTCAAATAAAATCTAGCCTGACTCCCCAACCCCAAAGTCGTACGAAATGAAACGTTATCAACAGACCTTTTAAATAAATCCTGGCTTCTGTTGCAAAAAATTGAATTTATTCCTAAATTGTGGATACTACATTTGTTGATATGCTAATTTG
The DNA here is from genome assembly GCA_964035705.1 of Porites rus. Classification (NCBI taxonomy): domain Eukaryota; kingdom Metazoa; phylum Cnidaria; class Anthozoa; order Scleractinia; family Poritidae; genus Porites; species Porites rus. The sequence goes on from OZ038002.1 coordinate 9,030,250, forward strand.
TGAAACATTTCATTCACAGAGGATGTTTACTGAGACCAGCTTGTCCTCTGTATTGAGCCAAATTCTTGTTTAATGCATCAGTTTCTCTTTGATAATTCTTCCCATAGAGTTCTATGTAGGTTCATCTGCTCTCAACAGAAACATCTAATCACAGACAAATTCACCCATCCATTTGTGTCATGTTTGCTGTCGCATCTCAACTCATTTGGGTCCTTTAGCAGTAGTATTTCGTTCTAATTGAGGAAACAGCATTATATATGCACCCCTCTAACAAACTTCCTGTCTTATGTTTTACCAGGCTATGAAAGTGAACGAACATCTTCATCGTCATCATTCTCTGTTTTTAATGGATCACTACTGTTATCAAATATAAATTAATAATAAGAAATCGACTGTGGAACACAGGAGCTGTTACTCAAAAGTCGCTTCAAAATAGTAGCTTAGGAAAACTCTCTGTATCTTTTAGAGTTAAAGAAAAATAAAAGTATTGTTCGTTTTTTGAGGGTCCATTAGTTTTGTGTGCAAGTGAGCTATTGAAATGCTCAAGTGATTATGTAGTACATAATCACTTGCAACTGTTGCTGTCTCAGACTCAATCTATTCTTCATTTCCTGGAGAAGATTGTTTTATATATTTTTCCGCGAAAACGTTCGAAAAACTGTGAAAAAATACCCACAGATTTCAAGTTTTTGTGTCATATATAAACGCGTGTCTCCGCGATCGGTTTAACATGAGACATCGCGCTGATAAATAAACCTCGCGTAGTAACAATTTTATTTTCGCTTTTCTTAAAGCAGCGGAACATTGCTACGATGTAATTCTTCCTTGAAAAGTAAAACCATGTGTTTGGAAATCAAACCATAGAAATGCATTGCTTTGCCAGTGAAAATCAGATTTGTACAGGAACAGCGATTTTTGGCGTTGAGTCGTTAAAGTCTTTAAGACTTCAAGAAAACCTACTGCTAAAAACAACTGAAAACCGGCCTAGAAAACGTCCGATTTTTTTCATGGAGAACATTTTTTGTACGAGAGTACGGTATTCAAAGCACCAACGAAATGGCTTTTAAAAGGTCTGTAACTTTACGCGAGTTTTCGATTTTCCGCCATCAGATTTGATGCGCCAACGCTATTGTCGTTCAGCGGATGCACGCATACGCACGCAAAATGACCTTCCGTTTTGTGGTTCAATTTTTTCCTTGGTTTAAATTTTATTTCCCTTTTTGGGGGGGTATGGTAATGTATGATAATGAGCGTAAAACAATAGGGAAATTTAAACCAGGGATAAAATTGAACCACAATACATACATCCTTTCTTGATATATTAGTGATCATTGTGAGTCACTCGATTTTAACGTCAGGTTATGTGTGTGACACTTATTGTTCTCGTCACTCTAATTTCGCGATTTATTTAAAATCGCGAAATTCGCGAAATCAACGTGTCGCGAAATTTTCATGTATATAAGGTACTTAGTAAAAAACAAACTTTTGCAGATACATGTTATGTCTGTTGCATAGAGAAAAACTGCTGTCTTTATCCAAAGCATTGTTATATGTAGATTCTTAGTCATCTAATATAAATCCAAGAATCCCTTTCTTATGATTTTCCATTTTATCAGCATTTCGCGCTCAACAGAAATGCCACACTGATGAGCGATACTGAAAATGCGGCAGGATCAAGTTCAAACTTATCACGTTTATTTCAGTATTTTTAAAAGAAAAAAAAAAGCCTTAAGGTGGCTCCGTCATTAATACAGGTGCATTGAGCTATGACGAACTTTCGTTGTTTTCAGTTTTAACGCGATGGCCACGAAACTTTGGAAAGAACTGTTGTACAGATATCATTCAGCAACAACATGTAATAATCTGAATTCACTGGTTGTAAGTATTTTTTTACGAAAGCAGTGCTTAAGTGGACACTATTGTTTAAAAAATGGCGTCTAGTAAAAAATTTTGCTGATATTTTTGACTGAAATTTCTGGTATCGGTTTATATGTAAGGGTTATTTACCTGGAGCGAAGGAGTATGTGATATATTCACCCTGTACCAAGTGAATATATCACATTTCCCCGAGGAACAGGTAAATAACATGCTTATTTTTCAATCTTATCACCAAGATGAGTAAACTAGGTTTCTCTAGAGACTTCCTGATATGGGCACTCAATTATGTTATGCATCGTAAACAATTCGTCTCGATCGATGACACGTCAGTCAGCGGTTAAAAACGTGAATTTTCCCCAAGGCTTCATATTGGGCCCGGTGTTTTTCAATATTTATGTTGCTGATCTTCAGGAGAACGTAACTGTTAAATACTTCTAGTATGCGGACAACACAACAATCTATGATCATGTCAAAACATCTGACCTAAATAATTGTAGAAACACTATCTACCAATCAATTAATAAACTAAGAGTCTGGTCTAAGGAGAGTACTCTCGCGTTTAACAACGACAAAACCAAGGTCATGATCCTATCCACCCCGCAAATGTCCAGAGTACATCACCTTGACGAATATGATCCTAACATCGCAGTCAGTAGTTGTAAACTAGAGCGTTTTAAATCTTGCAAACTGCTTGGAGTTCACATCAATGAACATCTTAAGTGGGACGATCTCATCAAGCACATGGTATCTAGATGCTACGTCATTCTATCAATACTAAGAAAACTGAAATATCTAGCCAAATATGAGCTTAGAAAGCAACTAGCAGAACATTGATTTTGTCAAAACTAGATTGTGCCGATCTGGTTTTTTACCCTCTACCACAATTTTTACTTCGCCTTTGCAAAGAGTTCAGTTTGCTGCCGCAAGTTTTGTACTCGGTCCCTATGTTAAGAACTTCGGGATGTACTTAAAATCGGATGGCTTCCAATCAATGAGAGAAGAGATTTGAACCTCCTAAAAACATGCTTTAAAGATTTGCATAACACTTGGCCAGATTATCTTAAAATAATAAAACAGGAATGCCGCTAGGAACTGCGCTCAAGCAATTCAATTAGATTAGTGGTCCCGACTGAAAACGACACTTTCCAAGATAATGCGTCGAAGCTATTTAACAATCTACCAGAAACTATTATTAGAAACTGTAAAGATTACAGAACCTTTTTAAGACTTTCAAGGAATTTTTGATGTAACAGAGTACAGAGTGATTAGTTAGTTTTACTGTAATTTCGATTGTGTTAATCCTGTTTCTACTTTTAATTGTATGTTGCATAATTTGTAAATAACTCAAATTGATTTACTTTTACTTGTAATTGTTGTACTTTAACAGGGAAGAGCTACCCAGTGGATCTGTTAATAAACCATTATTATTATTATTATTATTATTACTTTTGAGGTCTCCTAAAACATAAAGCTTTAAATCAATTCTCTAGAGATGCTTATTCCCAAGAGCCTCGAGTTGTTTGAGGTTGAATTGTAAAATATATATCAATTTATAGAACGAGAATGGTATCTCAGAGGAAGAAGTCAAAAGCCCATTTGAATTGATAATATGGTCCCTGGGGGTTTGAATAATGAATCTATAAAGAGAACACACGCCCCACCCATCTACTTCACCCGAGTACACGAAAAGGTCGGTCACCCTCCCGTCCACCCTCGAGTGAGTCGGGTTTGAAACTAGTCTCCAACCAATTTCGCCTTCCCGGGTCAGAGCCCGGGAGGGGGAAGGGTACTTTAAGAATTTCTGGGTGGGGATGTGCCGCTAGGACCCTGGAACCCTTAACCTATACCACAGCTAGTTCAGCTGAATTTTACTACCCTATACTAGAGTAAACTCTTTAAATCCCCCCTATCCTAGAGTAGCTGTTTTCCAGAAACTACTGAGGTCGCTAGCACAGTCTAGCCAAAACAAAATCTTATACCACAATCCCTAGTCTAGATCAATTCTTCAACCAACTGATCAGTTTGCTGAAAAATGATACCCTATCCTAGACCCAAACGCTCTGATTTATATACCCTATCCTAGAGTTAATCGATTGATTAACTTTTCCTTTTCCAGTGGATCATTTCCAAGTCGTTGGAAAACAGCTAAAGTTTCTCCTCTGTACAAGAATGGTGACTCAGGTGACGTTCAGAATTTTCGACCAATATCTGTGCTACCTGTCCTTTCTAAAGTTATCGAGAGACATGTGCATGACTCCTTATACAGTTATCTAACTGAGAACAATCTGATTTATCCTCGCCAGTCTGGTTTTCGGAAAAATCACAGTACAGAAACCGCTCTCATACAGATAATTGACGAATTGCTCTTCAATTTTGATAAGAATAGAGTTAGTGGCATGGTGCTAGAAGACTACTGTAAAGCCTTTGACAGGGTAGATCATGGTCTTCTTCTGGATAAGCTGAAAGTATATGGTGTTGCTGGCGAAACAATGAAGTGGTTCCGGTCTTATTTGGCGGACAGACACCAGCTTGTCTATTTGGGTAGTTGCGTCTCAGACGTGGCGCTTATGAAACATGGGGTTCCTCAGGGCAGTATACTCGGCCCCTTGTTTTTCCCAGTTTTTATTAATGACCTGCCACTTCATGTCAGCTCCTCTGAAATCGATCTTTATGCAGACGATACTACAATCACGTCGTCAGCAGATTGTGGCAGCATGGGAAGACTGCAGGAATCTCTTAATTCTTGGTACGGTTACACTGACATTCAAAATAGCTCATGCTTAAACGTGCTATGTTTTAAATTGGGGTAACGCATTAAGCGGTTAAAGCCGATGAAGATGCATTGTAATACATTGAATTGAATGTAGCAGTAGTGTCAGCCAAAATCGCTGAAGGATATTCCAAAAATTCCGAGGAACAATTCATTCTACTTCAGTGCAAGGTTTGAAGCAATTTATGGTGCTTCTAATACTTAAGAGTACTAACCTCTTAAAGAATAGCACGATTGGCAATCGGCTTTGTTTAAAAAAAAAAAGGTGGAATAGTTAGGAAACCCATAAGACTCCTTTGTTATATGTTTTTGTTAGCTTTTTTGGACCTGACCGTGCACAACGTTCAATAAATGGCGATCGCCCAAAGCAATTACGCTCTTTTTTTTGTAAGTAGTTTTCAATGGAATCAAACAACTATGAGATGAAGCCGTGTTTCCAAAGCTTATCATTTTCTTAAAATGTCAGCTAATTGTGTGGATAGCATACTGTTTCAATGTTTTTATGATTCTTAAAACTTCGTCTCAAAATATTTCCAAAACGCCGTCATAGAATTTGTTCAAACTTTGCCATAACTGAGGAAATAAAGTTTCGTGTAAAAAGCTGCGTTTTCGTGAAACTGTTCGAAAGCAAGTGAATATTGAGGCGATACGTTTCTCAGAATTGATGTAGGTTGTGTAGCAACTCCTGGAACTCTACGGTAAAAAAAATGTTTTATTGCAGATTAACTTGGCTGTATGTATTTAATTGATAGATTGTTGAGGTTGTTAAGAACTTTTGTGGAAAATGTGAAATATATGCGTACTTGAGATATTGTTAATAATAAACGATCACCCACCTGTCACGTATACACGTGTCACGGATAGCTTAATAGGAAAGTAATATATAGATTTAGCCAGGGCTAAAAGCGAAGCTCTGGTTAATAATACGTGTAAACAAAAAAAATTAAATCGTGTAACGCTAAACGGGGGACGACAATGAAAATGGCTTCAAGACTAATAGATCTAATTAGCAAAAAAACTAATTGCACGTGCAGCACACTTTTTCTTCTAATTAGCAAAAAGCAAATTTGCACGTGCAGCACGCTTTTTTGTCTTTCCCTTGCCGTTGTTTTGCACGACTACAACACTGTTTTGTAGGACTAAAACGTCAAACTTCCTAGTTACACACTATTTTTATGGAGAAATTGTCGTATGTGCTTACCCAATATTTTGTTTCCAGTGTTCATGTTCGCTTTTATTTTTCACTGCCGCTCATTTTCACCTTGCTGGCCGCTAGCATTTCTCACAGGGCGGATAAAGGTTGGGCGGTGAAACGAGCGCGTCCGAGCAAAAAGGTGTGATGCAGTGGACTGGGACTCTGCTTAGAAATGTCGCTTGTTTTCGACTTCGGTCAGGGCTTGCGAAACTTGCGATATGATGTGGTTTGCACATTAGAAACTGCCGCTGTCAATGAATTATGGCGGCTAGAATTGTTTCTTGCACTTCTTCCTCGTTCCTTTGTGCTGGTACGCTGTCTCCGAGAGGCAAATGTTGCTATTTTCTCGGGAGGTTTAGTTGGAGTAGACAAACATCTCTTTCAAAGGGTTTCTTTTATTACTTCCATGACTCTACCACTGAATTATATTTTCGTTCTGCTACTCGCCAATGTCGATGTTATTCCAAAAGAAAAACAACTAAGTACTGTCTAAGACACGAAGGAAAATCTCATCCATGTCATCTATGGCAAAACTAAAAGACAGCAGATCGTGTTTCATAACTAGATGACGTGTATTTTTTAAATGCGTGCAGCTCGTGCAAGGTGAAATTATGCTAATTTCGATCACCATCATCCTTCTTTTTAATTTTGAAAAAAAACATCTCAGACGTCTTTCTGTTTCTTCAAAACTTCAAAATTAGTTTCCACTCAGTTTTTTCTGTTTACCTTGTTTTGTTTTAGAGAGAAAAACGGAGAGAAAACCTTACAACCTAACCTCAATAAATTTTGTTTACATGCGGTTGCCGGAGTTGCAATACATTGCGCGAATCGCCATGGCGCGTTGCACCCGAGAAGCAAAGTTTGAAGAAGTACAACGCCACTATATCAATATATATTAATCTAATTTTTTGTTATGTTATAAAAAATTTATCCTCCTTTAACATATGTAAAAATTGAGGTTAAGAAATGTTAAGCTTTTGCAAACGAAACGGCGAAAGACGATTAGGTGATATTTAGTGGAAGGAGGAGGTATTCAACACTTTCAAATTAAACTCAAATTTTGGCATTATACGACCAACAAGTTTGACTTACAGACGTACAGACACAAACATATGAAACTGTTTATTGATATTGTTATGAAACGAATTTATCTACTTAACATTGTAGCCTGAAATTACAGAAAGAAAATAGGATTTCCGGTTTGCAAAAAGGAAAATTTTGCTGGCCTTCAAGCGCACCGGAAGCGCGGAAACAGCGCTCGTGCCAGTCCTACTCCGCATCACACATTAAATGAAGAGCGGAGCGCTCGTTTCATCGCCCAACCTTAATCCGCCCTGATTTCTCATTTTCTCACCGCCGCTTTGAATTTCCATGTTTTTCTGCCAACGAATTTTCAGTAACTCGCTCTAGCTCTTTCTCTGTTATCCACGTTAGTGTACTCATAAAAAATAACGCCGAAAAAGACACGACTTTTTTCTTTCTAAAAGTCCGGGCGGCCATGTGATTTCCTTCCAAATAAAACCTTGAGTTGCATTTGGGTTCCCATACCTGTTGATTGAATTATTTTACATTGGTATGCCTGTGGTGCGGACGGACGCTCGCTCGCTCGGTGTACGGTCACGTGATTACCAAATTTTCTGGGATGGGTAGATTACCACATTTCCTTAGCTATGGGGCTCCGCCCACGCGCGCGCTTCGCGCGCGGGTGGAGCTCCGCTATTAGTACACAAATTGAACTAGTCGATTTGATTTCGAGGTAGTTTTAGAAATTTGGATTTATTTTTTGTAGTGGATGTTTTCATTGATGCTTCCTTGGTACGTATCGTAGTCAGTTCCGCAAGGTCTCTATTTAAGCCGCCTTGTATTACCTTCAATTGTAGATGATTCTTGACATTAAATATTTAACAATTAATGAATGAGGCTGAGTATCTAATGAAGAATTATGGAGATCGAGGAGGGTGTTATCCGTCGAGGTCGTAGGCCGAGGCGGATAACACCCTCCGAGATCTCCATAATTCTTCATATGATACGAAAGCCGAATTCAATAATTGTTTTATTATTCATTCAAAATAATTCCTAGTTTAAAATGCTTACCTCCATCGATTCATCGACGTTAAGGTCATCTTCGATAGTGCACGTTTAGGTTTGTCCAGCTCCGCAAATATTCTCCAAACAGCAGATGTCGCCCTTCGAGTTGTCTTCTTGCTGTTCTTGCCATGTTTTTAGCTATTTTTTCGCCTAGTTCTTACTCTTGAAACGAGTGAAATGTCCGCCATTTTTCAAGTTCACAACCAAAACAACTTAACCTCGTCCCCAGGTCTTCTCGGTTAACGGTGCCTTAACCTGCGAAAACACTGCATTATTGACGTCATTTCCTCGTTGAACACATCATTCTTCAAAATTTGGTCATCAGTAACTGGTTATGGTAAGTTAAAGGTGTACTTTTAGCCAATCAGAATTGGGAAAATATTTCGAATGAATAATAAATATAATTATTATATACATACTGAGAAATACTCACCAAAAAGCTATGTCGTAAATTTTCGTACGCAAATTAGTTCTAGCCAATCAGAGGGGCGAACGATGGTTTTCACAAGTGAAAAAAATGAAACGTTCAATCAGAATCGCGAACGATGTTTTTTTCACGTGTGAGAAAAATGATACGTCCAATCAGAAGCCACAGAGGTGTGTGAGTTTCGCGCCAAAATTTCCGCCTTTTATTGCAGCTTGCAGCGCCGCTTCGCACACATTCAACGAGAAGAGTTTTACTCAAAGAGTTTTTCTCGCTAAAAAAGTGAAAAACATTTGGAAATGGAGTGGAATAGTTTCGTTTGTTTCACTGTCGATAAAGAAAACGGCAGAGAGCCGGCGAAACAACAGTGGAAAGGGATAAACAGAACGAGACGTAAGCTTTTCTTGTGCTTTTTGTCGGAGCTACTTTGCCTTTCATTTAAGCTTAAGCTTATATTGAAACCGGCCACTTTACTTAAATTCACTCATTTTCAATTGTGCATTGAGAACAAACAGTTAAGATTACTTATAGTTCTTGGATTACCTCATATCCTCGCCGTCATTTATAAATTTAACAAACGTTTTTACTAAAAAGTTGATACTTCGTTTTCTTTGTCATTTTGCGGTAAGTGTGTAGCGGCAAATTTTAGCATTTTTGAAAGATTTAAAATAAAAAGGCCGCCAAAATGATGAATGTCTCAGTATGTATATAATAAACACAATACCACATGGAAAGTGCTTTGTACGGTATTTACGCACTCGTTGTTTTTGTATCAGAAATCTTACTCGTTCGCTGCGCTCACTCGTTCGATTTCTGATACGTCAATAACTCGTGCGTAAATACCGTTCGCCAGCACTTTCCATGAAGTATTCTCTATTTATTGCTTTTTTCGTATTACTATTGTGTACGTGAAGTTAAGCTTGTACCCGTTGCAGGACAGTGCAAGCTTAGGTACCCAACAGTATTAAAACGTTATAATATTTTTCCATTCTAAAAACCGAAGGTACTAAGATCTGACTTTTATTACTCCTAAATCTTAAATGTCACCATACATGTATAACCTTAAAATTGGATCACAAAACAGAATATGATACATAGATTCAGGTGGCAAACTCTCTGACTCAGATGGTAGCTGACTCAAAACGTACTGAGCAGTTTATCTATAAGTTCTACTAATATGAATTTTTTTCTTAAAACCTTCTCAAGACACAGCTACCCTTAACTGAATGAGGACCTGCCTTCCCCCGCCCCGCCCCCAACACAAACATATTTTGAATTGTTACTCTTTCGACAGATTAACACAAAACCTTTAATTGATTCACGAGTTGGTCATTTAGCCCTTTGATCTTCGTTGGCAGTTGTCATAGCGCAATGTCAGTTTCAAACTAGAAATTCGCACCATCGGCCGCCTCACGTTTAAACGAATTTGAGATGACATCTCCAACGTCTACCTGCGAACATCCTGGTTAGCAATGTGACTCGTCAGACGACTGACACAAAAATCTGTCGCAGTGGAAGGTCCAAAAAATTTCCAAAAGTGTTCTGCCTTAACGTAAAGAACAGTATAATATTTCTCCCTGGGTATTGTTATTAATGATATCAAAATAAGGGATGAAGTGTCGCTCTGACCCCCCCCGGGGGGGGGGGGGTACTGCCATATATGGGCTATATAGGTATGTGCCGCTGTGAAGGGTATGGTTTTCGGTAAGTAAGTAAGTAAGTAAGTAAGTAAGTAAAGACTTTATTTTATGAGGGTTAGCACAAAACAGCCAAGGCCAATAAACTTGTGGCCCTCTAAATAATAAATAAATAAATAATAGATGAGTATACTAAGCTATAAAAAAATACAAGGTAAAAACCAAAGAATACAGATACTATAGAATCTACTAAATTATTTAAAAGATAAAATATAACATTATAATCACCTCACAAATCATCAAGTAACTTAAATAGAAAAATGATCAAGATTCTGCTGTTGTTTAAATAATTCATTCCACAATGCTTTTTTTAAAGAGTCAACTGAGTCCCTTTGCCTTACAGGCAAAGATAAGTTGTTCCATGCTTTGCAAGTTGTTACGGTAAAAGTTCTGCCTCCTTCTGTTTCGCGATTATACCTCGGAGAGGTTAGGTTAAAATTACAGTACCTGGTTTGTCTACTGTGGATGTTACTGCTTAATTTAAGTAGATCGTTGAGATAAACAGAGACTTCACCTTGTAGTCGCTTATAAGCAATCATACGTTTAGATATTAAAGCGTCTTTATAAAAAGGCAACCATTTCAGCCGATTAAACAAGGGAACTGATGGTGCTTGAGGGGGGGGGGGGGGGGCATTCAGGATTACTCTAGCTGCTCGTTTTTGGAGCTTCAGCCTGCCCAAGGCTTTCCTTATCACAATTAGTCCAGAGGACACTTGCAAAATAAATCACTGGCCTGATCAAAGCATTGTAATAAAGTAAGCTTGGTGAAGGGGCAAATAATTCATAATTTTCTTTAACAAGCCGATGCGCTGTGAAACTTTCTTACAAACAGTCGTAATATGCTCAGAGAAAGATAGTTCTTCATCAATCTCAAGACCTAGTAGCTTAACATTCATAACGTTAGTTAATAAACTGCCATTGCAAGTAATCTCAGGGTATTGTTTATTTTGGTCGAGAGTCGCTTTCCCTTCACGGTGAGGACCTTGGTCTTTTTTTCGTTGAGTGGAAGCCTGTTGGCCAATGCCCAGTTAAAAACTTCTGATACAGATGTATGATGAATCTACCCGCCTTTTTATCCTAAATAATTGGGTATTGCTGAACATGAATGAAAACGAGAAACGCCCGCCTTAGTCGATCCTCATGCTATATATTCACTTTCCTCTGTCTTTCCCTCATATATCTGGTGCAATTTAAAAAAAATTGTTAAAGTAGAGGAAAAACTCGAAGGTTTCTTTGGAGTTTCCTAAGTAAATGCTCATCGAATACCGAATAGTTACGAAATATCGCGATTTTTATCATTGTGGTAGATGGTTGCATCATCATAATTCACGAGGTTTTCACGTGCGATTCTACTCAGTGAAACAGTCTCTAATTCTGATGATTCAATTCTTCATGGTTTAAAAGTGTTGCTTCTTAAAAGGCAAGAGCCTTTACTTAAGGCATTGGTTAAAAAACTAAAAATATGATTTTTTTATGCTTCTCCTTTAAAGCAGGAGAAACATAACTCACGTGCGTTGTGCCGTTCGCGACAGCCGAATTAGGTCATAAATGTCTTGAAGCAGCAGCAGCCATACAAAAATATGAACCCTTAAACAGCTGCATCACTGTGTTTGAATTATAAAGATATTTAAATGTTATGCTTCTAGACACCTTTAGCCGTAATAAAAGACGATTAAATTGTGAAGAACCAAAATGGCGGTCTCAAAGTGCCCTTGTTTGACCTCTAGCAATGTCATGTTTAGATGCCAAAATCTCTTTCAATTGGTTCCTTGCATCTGCAGCTCATAGTACCTTCAACCTTATTGGCCCTGCAACACACATCCGAAGAAACAAGACCACCAGGCCACAAAGATACATAAGCTCAGACCACTGACATGTGGGCCCTTTTCAAAATAGCTCAAAATAGGTATTGTGTTTGTAAACTTCCTTGTATCAGAGCTCAGGTAGAACTGTCGAATACCAGGTTTGTTTATGACCACGAAATGAGCACAAGCGGCGATTCTGCGAGGAATTCGCACTTCGCCCAGGAACACAAGCGACAATGATACTTATGCCTACAAACCGATCTGTATATAGCGCAAAGCAAAATATAATACCTTATTATAGGAAACAAGACGCTGTCAGGGCGTACACTTGGGCGTCGTTGTATCTCTCGTATGTGAGGATTTTTTTTGGTCGTCAGGCACGTGTGAGTGCATTAGTGTTGTTCATTGGTAAGAGTCGCTTGGAATGGGTGAAAAGAAGACGTGGAGTCATATGTTGGCTTCACACAGAAACGAAGTTGGTTTCAAGTATAAGCACTTGATTCACGTGCACTTGAAGATCTTAAATCGCTCTGTAGAAAACGTGGCTTCACACTTGTTGACAAAGTATATTACTTGAAGTAAAAGCTGTCAACCTCTCCGTTCATTAAAATCTTGGAACCGCAGCACGTGCACATCGTGCACATGGCTTCCATTTCTTATTGGTCAAGTGTGTTCTCAAGTGTGGTGTTGCCCATACTTGGCGGCGAACTTCGGCTTGTTTGAACTACGATCGTTTCCATGATCATCAAGTATAGCTGAAAGTAGGTTATTCCAAGTACACTTACATTATACTTGAATCTCTAGTGTGAAGTCAACAATATTGTACGTTACTTGGTTTATAGCTCGAATTTTTCCTCGGAATTCCTAACATAAATGCTCACTGAATAGCAAACGTATACGACTTATAAGAAATGTAATGAACTGGGAGCAATCTTTCCATTACGACTGGCAAGCTAACGCGAAGTCTTGAGAAGCGGAGGAAAAGAAGAGCTCTTCCCTTCTTTCACCCATCCCTTTCGCGTGTCACTTGCATTGCTCGTGACTTCTCTCGATATCCCTTAATTTAAATGAATAGCTTTCTCGCGGGCTAGAACATGATGTCACGATTTTTATCACTGTGGGAGATGGTTGCATTGTCATCATAATGGCTCAGTCAATTCCAAGCGTGCCCATCACCTAAAGGCAATTGTCAAGTGCTGTGTTTCCACTGTGGGTATTTTCATCAAAGGCTTATATTACACAGCACGAGAAAAGAAATTTGAGTGAGCGTAATGGTTATAATTACCGGGGGTGGGGAATTTGTCATTTTGAATTTCTTTTTTTCTACCATTTTAAGAAAGAAAAATCCGATGGCACAAGTTTATCAAAGAGGGATAATTGGTAACTCAAAACAGCGCCTTTACAGAACACTAACCAGAGGAAAGTGATTTTGAAGAGATGAGCACCCTGCCTGTTTTGGAGAAGAGGCAGGATAAATTGTCTTTGCTTGCAAAGATTGCTACGGCAAGATTAAAGCGACAAAAATTACATTTTCTTGAAGAAATTCACCAGGCTAGTGAAGTTAATATCTATTTAAATGTTCTCAAAACAAAGCCAAGAAAAGTCTTAATGACACCTTGACGATTTTCAAGTTTTGATAAAGATGGCTGACAGTCATCGAAACTGTCAGTATCATAAAGACTTAGACCTAGTCCCTTTCTTTAATGTTATCTTCGGTAGACGTCTCGTTATTTTCAACTGCATAAGCCGAGCTTGTTGAAGTAATAGCGTTTGCTGTCACTGTACGGTTGATGTATTCACTGTATCGATGAATTATTGAACTGAAATGAGCATCACGAACACTAACAAGCAACGAGGAAAAAATCGTACATCTAGATAATACATTTATTTCAAGACAAGTAAGTAGAAATCGCTTGTTAATCTATGGAGAGCTTTATCAACGCTCGTTAAAACAAGACGTACTGAAGGAAATACTTTCCTCGCTAGCTTCCAAGAACATCTGCGTAGACTGCCATACGATCGTACCGCTAGTTAACTAATATCGTCCGCCAAAATACTTTCTTTGACTTAACAAAAGATATATTTGGAATAGTAAAACAAAAATCGTACAGAGATCGACTCAGCAAAGGTACAGGAGATTTTATAGGCGAGACACGTCGCTTTTCACTGTTGTTCGACTGATAGGATCACGTGCGTTCGAAAGCTTGACATAGTATGAAGCAATGCATCATGGGATATATAAAATTCCCCCCTTTCAAGAGATGGGTAAAAAAAATTGAACTAGCGCATTTTTCTTCACATTTATTTACTGAAAATAACCTGCGGAAAACGCGGGAAATGGCATTTCCGAGACCCTCAATTGAAAATTTTTCTGGGGGAGAATGCCTCCAGACCCCCTAGTTTGGAGCGCCTTCTACGCTGTCTACGCTAGAACTTTTTTTCCCGATCGTACAGTTTGTCGCTTTCATGAAACGTTGACGAAAACATAGGCAATAATATTGGGCAAATTTGGCTAGATCTTTGCTTTTTAAAATAAGACAACTTCACGGGTGTCGTCATTGTGAGTCGATCTCAAAAATTCCTCTCCGAAACTAGGTTGAGAAGATTAGGGGGACTTAGAAAGTTATTTCTGAGGGTCGCCACGTCAGCGTCCATGATCTTTTAAATGTTTCCTCGGATAATGGAAAAAATCCCTATTTGAGGTGAAAGGGGGAGAAAAACGGGCTATTTCTGAGAGGGGGGAGGACTGTGTAGGAACTTTTGATCAGCTGAAGAGGTGCTGGTTACATGTATTCAATAAAATTTTCCACGGCTCTTTTACAACAAAAAGAGCGATGAACATTACGGAGCAAAGCACAATCAAGAATGACCTGGCACGGATCAAAAGCCTGAATGCTCAAGAACGTTTTACATAGGCCGGGTACGTCCATCCATGGATTGTTAAAAAAAAAAAAACTTAGAGCCAACACAGCGGGGAGACAGGGTCATCAAGTTGAAATACATTTTAAACTACATCAGAAATCTCATGCTATTATAATTTTTCTTTATTCTTTCTGTTCCGTTGATCCTCAACACGCACTGCGCAGCTGACAGCCTACTTTGCCCCTCGAGATGCGAAAGTTTCGAGAGAGTTAGTTGGTTTCTTTTTACCAAAAGAAAATTCAATCTAATTCCGGACAGGGTTGCCTTTAACGAAATTGCAAACCGTACAACTTGGTTTATAAACTTATCCTGACTTATTGTAACAGCGCTTCAGGGAGATAGAGTTTCAATTTATACATTCCATCCTTTCCGGGAAAAAAATGATTGCCATGCCTTCAATTACGAAGCCTGGTCTTAGTCTGATGTTTATGATCGATATAATCAACAGTTAGTCTTAGGTGATGAGCGTAGGTATATTTAAAACATGGAAATTATGCAAATATATATATTTTTTTTCGAGGATACTCTACACATATATTTCTAAGAAAAATGATCTTCACTAGCACTACAGTAATTACAGTTGGGCCCGATAACTCGAACCCCTCGGATAACTAGAACCTCGCGCTAACTCGAAGTAATTTTTGCTTTCCTCCAGATCATTTCTATATAATTTTACCCTCGATAACTCGAACCATGTTATAAGCGCGTGACAGGTCAGGAAAAAAAACCGTGTACTGAAGTCTAAGACATTGAATTTATCTCAAAGCAACCGTGTCAATTCGGTTTTGTAGTGTGTCATCTAGACGAATAAATACGTAAAGCGACTATGCGACAACTAGATTAAGCGTTACGCAGTTGCCTCCAAAACCGTTCTCAAAAAAGCAATAAAACTCAAGTTCTTACATGACGCAGTCCATGGCAATGCCTTCGTTTTTCCTTGCAAGGTAAAGCTGCTCTTCAACGCGATCCAGTCAACTGCTTTGCTTTGGAATTCCCGGAAACATCCGAATATGCATCCCCCAATGTATCAGTCAAATCGAAGCTTCAAACCTCCCCCCCCCCCCCCCCCAATCAGCGCCAGCATTTGACTTTTTTGAAGACTATTGTTCAAATTCCCTATTTCCCCGGGCCAAAAGCCATTCAAATGTCCCATTTTAGGTGATCAAATCCTAGAATCCTGGAATTCTGCGCGAGAGCGCCGCACAGTATTTGCGCAAAAAATATCTGAAGTTTCACAAGCACATGAATAAGAGAGGGACGGTAGCAAATAACGCCTTTAGTGGTCGAACAAAAACTTTATAAATACAGCAAATGATTCGCATCCAATACAATAAAAACTGAGAAACACTGTGGAAATGTTTAATACGAACAAAACTCTCGTGCAAAGCGGCGAAAATCACTGATACTGCATTTTGCCAGACTGCATGCGTAGCATTTCTTTGCGTGTCCGACGCAACATACAGACAAAGCTTTCTTAACATTCCACCTACTTCGGTTACTGCATTCCATATATTCATGACCTTTTTTAATTGCAGTCAGTAACATAAATATCGAGACGTTTAACCATTTTTATTGATAAACATTACATGCGGCCGGTCAAAAGTAAGTGACCTCAGTATATTCAGAGATAAAGAGGAATCGTGGATTGTATTTTATTGTAAACTGATCACAGCTAGGTAGCCAAAGCTCGAAATATGATCGAGCATCGGCGAACCATAGGCATTGTTGCGTAACATTCGAAATACAGTGAAACCTCTATAAGCGGACACCTTCGGGACCTTTTTTAAGTGTCCGCTTAATAAAGGGTGTCCGCTTAATAGAGGTTGTAAAAATTGCGCAATGTTTGTTAACGATCAAAATTCAACGGTTACTCTGAACTGTGCTAAAGTTGCATGTTGTTAAAGAAGCTATCCAGAGTTCAAGTTCATTACCGTTTATTACCAACTTTAAGTTGTTTGTAAATGCAAAAACATTAGCTGACTTCAGTCCGTATTTCAAGGACGTAATCCAATACCACTGTTGTAAATTCAGTCCGGTGTCCGCTTTAATAGAGGTATTTAACAATAGAAATTAGCCAAATACACCTTACTTTAGTGTCCGCGTCCGCTTAATAGAGGTGTCCGCCGAATAGGGGTTCGTTATAAAGGGAAATATCAGACGTTCATTCCAAGACCCGGCTTAGTGTCCGCTTAATAGAGGGTGTCCGCTCACTGCATAAGGATTTGTATGGGAAAAAAACCTATCGTTTATGTCACGCACGAAAATGAAAGGATTTCAATAAAAAACAGCTTGCCTTACTCAAACGGTAGTTCCGAAAACGAAGACCGAAGCACGAAGCACCCAAAACTCGAAAACGAAGCACCCTATCTCGAAAACGAAGCACCCAAAAACTCGAAACCGGTCTGTCCTTTATAAACACGATACCAATGCTAATACAGCAGGAATCAAGCACGATAACGCTCCTGTTCCCCACAGATAGAGCCTGGTCCCAGGCTGTTATCCTAGAACAAATTCTGCGTGGATCTGATCTGATCTGATCACGCAGTGTCATAGATATCCAATATGTTAGATTGCAAAACAATCGGTTTTTTTCTGAAAATCAGTAAAGAAGTCGGTAAAGCGTGGCGTAAGAGTAATACGCGCAAGCCTCACACTCCGTTTTCAGCCTCGTTTCAGACCTTTTGTGTTACTGCTCACGCGTACTTGAATACGCCAAATCTGCTGACGGACAGTTTTGAAGTCTACATAAACATGTATGTGTACCGAAAAAATGCATATTAAGGTAAGATGTATCAAGTATAGCGAGACTAATATTAAAATTAATACAGGATATCCTATCTAGAAACGTTCAGTGAAACAGTTGGTTTTAAAACCCTGGGATGTATTTTGTGGACCTTTGAAGGTGCGGACGCATCCGCTGCCTCCACCTGATTCGGATTTCGTCATGCAAGACGTAAAGTTGCACTTATTAAACCTACAGTAGTTTCGAGTTTTCGTTTTCGAGATTTAGGGGTCTTCGTTTTCGAGATTTGAGTGCTTCGTTTTCGAGTTTTGGGGTCTTCGTTTTCGAGACAGGGTGCCTCGTTTTCGAGGTTTGGGTGCTTCGTTTTCGAGATTTGGGTGCTTCGTTTTCGAGTTTTGGGTGCTTCGTTTTCGAGTTTTGGGTGCTTCGTGCTTCGGTCTTCGTTTTCGAGTGCTTCGTTTTCGAAACTACCTTACTCAAACTGTGTGTTACGTCTCTCCTGTGTGGTCCACGGGCAATATCGCATTCTTTTTCACATTTTTCAAGGGCTATAGATGTTATCCACCGTACCTAAAAAGATGGCGACTGGTGCATTTACCCGCATCTTTTAGCGCATGAAAACCAAAAAATTATTCATATAAACGCACAGAAAAATGTTATAAACCTCAAACCTAGGATAGGCAATGTTGCTGTTACAGGGACGAAATTCGCCCCCCCCCCCCCCCCCAAAAAAAATGACTTTATGTGAACTGGCCGTGTTAGGTTCGAAAGGAATTGCGGTAAAATGCACAGCCGCCATCTTTTTCCGTACGGCGGATTAGTTATCTGCAAACACTAAAGAAAATTTTTATGGGAGCCCAAGAAAACGAATTTCAAATTTCACAAAATGACATCTTATATTACACTTGAAATTCTCAGAATTTTACCTGTGTTTTCACAATTCTTGTGAAATTTGATATTCATTTTCTTGGGCTTCCATGAGAAATAGTCTTTGGTGTTACTAGAGATAATAAATTATATCATAACCATGCCTTGAAAAATGTAAAAAAAGGCGGTATTGTTCAAATTATTGTGGTACAAGGTTTTTGTCCACTGAAAGTTGACATTACTCAATTTTCTGATGGCTGGATTCCGTCTCAATTTTTATCGATCTGATGGCTGGAAAGCTTCGTTTCAGAATACACTTTCCTTTTGGTATTGAGTTCCTGTAAATGGACTGGACGTATACAGACGGACATATCTCTGCACAATACAAAAAAGGATTCGCATTATTTGTCATATTTTCCCTTTCAAACTCAGGTTTGAAAATAAAGAATGAGCGTCCTCTCTTATGTGTAGTGTCTGGTTCTGTAAACAGACAAATGCATAGATTGGGAGAGATTGAAATGACAAAAATGGTAAATTGAATCAAATGGATTCAAACATCGTCGTCCATCTTTCACGCCTATATCTATGGAAAATCAGGACCGGGCCGACCAGGCTGCCGGCAAGTGGGCGTTTGGGCCACTGGGTCGCTGGGCCGTGGGCCGGAGCCGGGGGACGCGCGCCTGCTTTAGCAAAGCCCACATCCTCTACTGAGGGGTGTGGAATTTAAAATAAATTATCACTGTTGAACTATGAAATCAATTATGAACTACCTGCTTCATGTGGCAACGTGCATGATGACCTCCCTTCAATACTGTTCACTGAGTGACAAATCTTAGATCAGTCAGTATACAAACAGCGAACTTGAACTCGAACTTTTATTACATGCATGTTCCATGGTATGGGGTGATATTTATCGTGGAGTTCATCAAGTGTCTTCTGGGAGCTTCTATCAAAAACACCAAAACATTGTCCCTGTCACTTTTCGATATGAGAGCTTGACGAGATCCTCTCCCCCCACAAATTTGATGATGTAACTCTCACCTTACTTAATGCAAGCAAGCCTTTACTATGTCGTCAAGCTGTGGACAAGCAACATGAACCTTTTATTTGGATACAAGAACAAGAAAAGGTCTCTTGATTCCAAAGCTTGAACGAGCTGATTCAGAGACTGAAGTCAAAGATGTTTTCATGTTAAAACTGCGTTAAGAATAACGAACAGGATTTAGGTTCAACTGCGTTTGAACTCCACTTTCGAAGACAATGGAACACTATACTTCCTGATTTAAAACTAGTCTTTTGAATTACAAAGAACATCAAGGCTTGTGATGGGCAAATTGGATGAAGAGTGTTCTGATGGTATTTTCGAATCAACGTCGGTATCGGGCGCGCGTTTTCAACTTAAACTTGGAAAAGTGAGCGTCTCTGTAAACTATTTTTTTCCTTTTTGTGGCGTTTACTTGCGTTTAAAGATTAGAAAGCTTTATTACTAAGAAAGACCAGTGGGTGGGCCTAAAGGGAGAGTAAAAAAATTGGAAATGCCGTGAGTTTAAAACAAACGAATTGTTAAAATTCCTGCCATGATAAATGCTCGGCACGTAACCTACGAGCAAGCTCTTGGAGTGTGGGTGCGTGTGTGTGTGGAGGCGGGTTGGAAGAGAGAGGAAATGGACGTAAAGGTCTTAAACTGCTGCTCGCGGGTTACCCGGTACCGAGAGAAAAAAATGGAGAAAAGGAGGGATTATAACCGATGTGTGTAATGTAGAGAGGGTTGGACGTCTTTCATTTGTAGGTACTTTGATGAAAATATAAGGTAGTTTCGAAAACGAAGCACTCGAAAACGAAGACCGAAGCACGAAGCACCCAAATCTCAAAAACGAAGCACCCTAGATCGAAAACGAAGCACCTAAATCTCGAAAACGAAGACCCCAAAACTCGAAAACGAAGCACCTGAATCAGGTGGAGGCAGCGGATGCGTCCACACCTCCAAAGGTCCACAAAATCCATCCCAAGGTTTTATAAGAGCCTGCCAACTGTTTAACTCATGATTTTTCTAGATAGGATATACTGTATTAATTTTATTATTGGTCTCGCTATACTTGATACATCTTATCTTAATATGCATTTTTTCGGTACACATACATGTTTATGTAGACTTCAAAACTGTCCGTCAGCAGATTTTGGCGTATTCAAGTGCGCGTGAGCAGTAACACAAAAGGTCTGAAACGAGGCTGAAAACGGAGTGTGAGGCTCGCGTATATCACTCTTACGCCACGCTTTACCTACTTCTTTACTGATTTTGAGAAAAAAAACCGATTGTTTTGCAGTCTAACATATTAGATATGCAGGAGGTTACGCCCACCCCCCCCGATCGCAAAATTATCAAACTTCTAACATTTGTTCTCTTGTTTTCGCCGCTTCGATATCGTTAAGACTCGTAATGACGACGGCTACCACGCGCGCGAGCACCACTTAGTACTAAGAAAATCTCGTGCCCGTCTTAAAATCTAAAGCTCTCTATCATCGACTCAAGCCTGCGAATTTAACTGGCTTTTACTGGCAATACAGTAACATTCTAGAAATAGCTTGGGCTTTCTCAGTTTTCTGATCACGTCCAAAACATGGCCTCCCACCGTTCCTCCCACGCAGCGGCGGAAGTGCATTTACAACTTGAGTAGATTTGAACTGCATTCGTTTCGTTATCGTGCTTGGTTCCTGCTGTATTAGCATTGGTCTCGTGTTTATAAAGGACAGACCGGTGTCGAATTTTTGGGTGCTTCGTTTTCGATCTAGGGTGCTTCGTTTTCGAGTTTTGGGTGCTTCGTTTTCGAGATTTAGGGGTCTTCGTTTTCGAGTTTGGGTGCTCCGTTTTGAGTTTTGGGTGCTTCGTTTTCGAGATTTGGGTGCTTCGTTTTCGAGATTTGGGTGCTTCGTGCTTCGGTCTTCGTTTTCGAGTGCTTCGTTTTCGAAACTACCGAAAATATACGGTTGATGGGCTTATATCTAGAGCCAAGGGGAGTTATAACTTGAAATTCTACCGTAACGATATTATTATTCGCAGTTTTGTGCAAACATGTTAGCCTCCCGACGGAGCGCCAAATTTTCTTGGGTCGGACTTTGCATAAATGCCT
This sequence comes from Porites rus, assembly GCA_964035705.1. NCBI lineage: Eukaryota > Metazoa > Cnidaria > Anthozoa > Scleractinia > Poritidae > Porites > Porites rus. The sequence continues at coordinate 9,051,767 of OZ038002.1, forward strand.
TCTCCAGGTTTTCGGTACACAGCTTGTACCACAGCAAAAGCAGTTTCTTTGGCCACCGTTACATTGTGTCCAAGCGCTCTTAAGCCATCTTGAATATCGTCAGGAAGACGATAATCTTTGTTGTTTTCAACTTCTACATCCATTTTTGGTACAAGTTCTTCGTGAATTCGAGGATCGTCCACTGCCTGTGATATGTCCCTTCCAAACCAAAGCATGTTCATCAACACCTATACATGATAAGCAAACGGTGCCTGAAGAACTGAGCAATTTAACTCTTACTCGGCATTAATATTTTAGGGATAGGATTTGAAGGTAATAATTCGTACAACTACAAAGAGCGTAGGGCCTAAGAATTAACAAGAGTTGTTAGAACGAGAGATGATTTCTTGGTTTTCATAGAGAGCTAGGTGGGGGTTTATGTCTAACGGCGGGGCCGGGCAGAGAACTTATACCCCCAGCCCACATCGTCCTTTCGTCTTACACCCATGCAACTTAACATTGCGAGTAAATTTGGGATACAAATGGGGGGAGGATGGATTGGCTCTTTCACCCTAATAGCCGTGGGGCACCCCCTAGTCTGCGTCACAGACGGTCTAAACCCCTGATAAAGAGGAGTGTATCGAGTTCTTTACTAGGGGACCGTGCAATAATTAGCAGGAGGGGGGCTGGAAAACCAGATGGGGGGGGGGCATTAAGTAAAAAGTAATGCCAAGATTAGTAAGGGGGGGTGGAGGGGCTCAAATTAAAATTGATCTTATCACAGGGGCGGCCATAACTTTCCTTTTTTGTCATGTGCCTTTGCATTAAACTGTAAAAACAATTCCACATGCAGTGTGAAACAGGAAATGTACTCTCAATGCTCAATGTTCTTAGAAAATGTGAAGTTTATATAAAAAAAATGTCATCAAATTTTAGACATGTTACCTGATTTTTTAGTCCTTGCAAAAGAATTGATTACTGTCATAAAATTTCTATAATCCTAGTATCCATTACAAGGCCAAATTCAACTGAAAACATAACTTGCAGCAACATCTATAATTGTCCCGAACAAACCATTTGTACTTACATACTGTCCTATAAGACAGTTGTAAGTTCATTCACTCTCAGGTGCAGAAGTCCCAGACAATCTCCTGGGCTTCCCTGGCAAAACAGTTTGCCCTACAAAGGTCGCGCAAGCCCGTGGAGGGGAATACCCATATGAAAGGGGCAGAGATGCTCGTCGTCTATTTTAGGGGTGTACATTTCGGGTTTTGGTCTCACTTAGGGTGTTCAGGGCAAAACGCCATTATATTCAACGGTAAAGGTCTCTTTTAGGTTGCACTCGAAGAAATATAAAAAATATATATATTTTCAATTCGTTTTATTTACTCGATTCATGTAATCAAAGTTTAAAATGGTCTCTTTTAGGGGTCAAAAATAGGTTGGTGCCACGCCCAGATTGGTCTCCTTTAGAGGTTTAATTCAACGTTTCCGACGAGCATCCCCCCCTTTCATATTGGAGTTTCCCCCTCCTTCCTCTCCCGGGCGCGCAAGCGTGCCTTGTGTTTCGTTGAGGTAAACAAATGTAGCGTTTCACAATCAACTGTTTCCAGTTGAGAATACCAATACCCTTAGCAAGGGGGGCTCCTCCCAGGGAACGGAAAACGCGGCATGCTCTTTTTCTTCTATTTTCACAAGCTGCGAGCTTCCTCTTTTTCCCTTTTTTTCTCTGCTTTTTCCTTTTTCTTGCTTCAGATGTTGTGGCCCTGGCGCCAATTTCATATTCGCCTTATATTTAGCCATCACTTTGTCCAAGTCCTCAACAAGACGTAACACATGCTTTTCAACGTCAGACTTGATATAATGTCATTTCTCATTGTTGAAATTGTGAAGGCAGTTTAGGCCAGTCTTAGGTTTGTCACCCTCCGTAAATAGGCTGTCATCATGTTTAGTTATGTGATCGCATAAAGCTTATCCAAGATACGATTCGCCTCCCTCTTACATGGCCTTATGTTGCGGCCATCATGGGGCTTTGGCTTGTACTCTTCTCGAAGAGACCTTCAAGCACAAGCAGGGTTGTCGGACAAAAAACAGCGCAGACGGTTTTTTTTTTATTAATGTTTGCTGGGTGCCGCTGGCCTCTGAGAACCCCTACTCCGTTATAGTCTATTCTGTGGGTATTATAGGCCCCATATTAGTCACTTTTGGTCAAAACTGGCAAATGTGTAATTTTCGCTATCCCAACTTTTAGTTAGCCACTTTCTATTTATGTTTCTACTTTATCAATACTTTAAATAGGTCATCCTAAAATAAACTGACCCATTTTTTTAAAGTGAATGAAGAATACGTTACTTTTCGCCTACAGTACAAACATTCTGGTGCGTTTGCTAGCCGTAAATATGAAGACTGAACTTTCTTACCCCAAAAATCCGAAAATGTGCGACCCCATTCTAGTAACTCCATTGAAAATGCAACCCCATTATGGTCAATCCAGTCGTGAAAATGCGACCCCATCCAGCGGGACATCCTCAGTAGCCTCTTATAAGGGAGTCCCACCGAGGGTTTATTTCTCTTCAAACATTTATAGTAATTCTTTTTTTTCATACCAGTGATACAGCCGTGGTGATTTTTTTCCCGCCAGAGGCACCAATTACAAGCTGTACGTCACTGTTATTGTCTGTTAAAATTGTGGCGGACAAGGACGAGAATGGCCGCTTGCCAGGCTCGGGAAAATTAACCTCAGATGGATAAACGCCATCAATCTTGATCTTTGTATCGTTAGGAGTATCAAAATCTGCCATCTGATTGTTGTATATAATCCCCGTGAGGTTGGATCGAAACTTGCATCCAAATCTGTGAAGATACACGTCATGTTCGTGAACACTTTTCTCACAACGGTACTCTCCTGGTGTACCATACTACTTAGAAATTGTCATTATATAGTCACTCTTAGAGGGACACCTTTGGGACCCGCTCTACGTAGGAGTCTGCCCTTTTTGAGAGATGTCCATCTTGTAGAGAGTCCACTAAAAGGAGTAAGAAAAGGCTGGGACAAACTCTAGATTCATTTTGTTTATAGTGCCAATTCACTTCCATAAGTGCTATGGAACTTAGTGTTCACAAAGAAATAACTAGTAAACGGCAAAATCACAGCTTCTTGTTCAACAAATATACTTATCACGACAGACACCTCACTAAAAACGGACGCCAGCTGGAGTTGGTCTCTGTTTTATACTCTCTTTAGTTGACGCTCTTTCGGATGAACACCTCTCTAAGAGGGACATATATATTCTCAGTTCTGGTCCAACAGGTGTCCGTCTTAAGTCAGAACTGGCCGGCCAGACAATGGACGGACCGGTCATTTTGAAAATGAAACAGGCTTTTTCCAAGAGCTTTTGATGAAAAACGATTTTCGGCTTCGTGGATGCTGTCTGAGGATTTGACTGATCTAGCTTGATAGCTTTGATTAAAAGTGAAATTCTCATTACGACGGGAATGGTCTGGCAGCTCAGGTCTGACAAATGGAAAGCGACCTTTGAGAGAGTTGACTGTATGCGTTAAGTCTAGTTAAGGTACACGAGGACAGAAACCGCACTATGAACTTGTTCCATATTAATATTAATATTAATATTAATATCAATATTAATATTAAAATACAATATAAAATTAGATCACATGGGTCCAGTAGAAGATACTTCATTGGGTCTGAGCTTACAGCTCTCTAAAGATGCAGAAGGGAATCACACTGTGATTGCTCAGACCGAGTTTATTATATTGCCATAACATTTCATGCGCACCTCATGTAAGTCACGTGTCGATCGATTCTTAATGGATTGACGCGTGCAGCCCAGGAACGCTTACCATTTGTATGGAAAACCCGGAAATTCCAGGGAGAATTCAAATGGAACGGTTTATCCCGGTGGAAATTTTCCGGAAAAAAGGTAATACCTTTCGAGGTATAACACTTTTACCGTTTTCACCAAAACGACCGAGGTTTTCTGTACCATTTGTTTGGATTACTAGTGCCAGGCTTCATGTCCAGAGAAAGCGAAAACTTTACCGGTATTTTGTAAAAGGTGCAACTCAATCCCGTTCCTGTTTTCTGTGCCCAAAAAAATACCAGTACCATTTGACAGAAATTTTCCACCGAAATTTTCTTGCAAATGGTAAGCGCTCCAGATCATCAGTGCGAGATTGCCTCGTGCAATGTGCGGTCTACCTGTTCGCCTGTTATATCACTTCACTTATCATACATCTCATACAGATAGCTCGCAAATGGACCCACAAGAGCAGCTAGTGGCGCCATCGTATGCTAACGTTCAAGCTTACTGTTCATGTATAATGTAAAAAGGACACCTGTTGTCCTCTCATCCGCGACATTAACATGATTACATTGCTTTGCATTGCAGTGCGTTGCGTCGTTGCCTTGCAATGTATTACACCTGATTACATTGCACTGCACTGCATAACATGAGATGACGTAAATCTAAATTGCATAGAGAGAAGTGTGACGTCACAAAAATTCAAATTTCTGAAATTATGGGATTGGTAGCATGTTCAGAGAAAAAAAGACGAAAAAAGCTCCCTTGCCACAAATCAGGCTGTTCGTGACAATTACTGGTTTTCACTTGACGTCACTAAAATTGAGACTAAAAAAATATCGATCCTAACGAGATTTTACTTTCACGATGCATTAGAGCAGCTGAAAACTAATTTTCATGCAAATTTTGGCTTCAAAAGTGTTCTTGGTTTTGTGATAGAGTACGCTTGAATTTCTAAGCTTTTGCGTGACGCGGAATTTTACATGACGAACAAGAGGGCTAGCATGTAGGTTAAAAAAATGACTTATTTCAGGACATTTTGCCTCCTTTCATTTCCCAGATTCTGGACTTTATCTATTGAACGGTTTTGATTTTTATTTTGATCTATTTTAAATGGCGTGACACTGAAAACCAGCAATAGGTGGGGAGATATAATCACGGTTTTGCTCTGATGACTCCACACAAATACTTCTAAAACTGGCTTGGATCGTAAAGTTTTACGATCCAGGCCCATTTAAGAAGGGTTTATGTGGGGTCATCGGTAATTTGACTTTTAGAATCAAAAAAGTCGATTCAAAATACTGATTGGAGAAATTGAATTTTGTAATGAGGTTTTAAATCATCAAGCCTGTAGCGAAGAAGGTATTCCGCCATAGAGCTCTCAAGAAATTATTGCAATATCTGCAGTTTCCTCTCAAATTTGCAAACTGCCGATGTTTTACCTTAAGGCAGCGATGTTATCACTTTTTTTACCTACAGGATATGCAAAACGTTTCGTACTTCTTCACTATTCTCGACGTTAACTCGAGTAAATGCGGTGTTTAGGATAAACATTGCCTTAGGCCCCTTTTGTCTATTACTGAACAAACCTGTAATTGATAGAGGATGTCACAGAAACTGCGTCACCGTTTTTGGCCAAAACAGCCAGGTGTGTGGTGCCATGATCTTCATCAGAGTAGAAGCGGGCGTAATAAGACACGTTGTTGTATGTTCCGTTGTCTTTAATTTTTTGACGCAAGTCGTCGCCCAACTGTTGTTCTATCATCTTTTGCGCAATCTGAAAAGAAAGTAGTGGAGAAAAGTTCAGACATAAAATTCCTAGAGCTTAAAAGAGGCCCTTCTAGGGGGGTCTTGTTATATCCCTTATCACTGTAACTCTCAGAACAGATATCTCTTCTTCCTAACAGTTCCAAAAATGTTATCCTTAACAGGAGCAGGTGCTGGGGGGAACTTGCCCTCCTCCCCACACTTTTTTGCGTCAAATAACGAAAAATGTTTGCCAAAACTTTTTAGTTGCATTCATGGAAGAGAATAAAGAAGATATAAATGTAGCTGAAAAGATGCAAGAACTATTGTGATTGTGACGGCAGCGGTGCATTGTACAGGCCTGATTAATCCGTTTCCAGAAGCGAATTTTTGCGCGTGTAATCCAGCGGCGAGGCTCTTTGCGCGAGAGCTAACTAAGACAGAGCCAAGACGATCAGTGCGTTCATTACACAAGCCTCCGGAAATTGTTGCATTATAAAGATTATAAAAATTCGAACAAAATTGCCAAAAGAACTTGCGCCTAAAATCGCTGCTACATCAGCCGCTAAAATTTTTTGTTTTAAAACTAAAGCAGCCAAAGTCGCACGAAATTGCTCTTCACAGGGCCAGTTATCTTTGGCCCGCTGAGCAGAGATAACTTTTTCTCGAGAATTGACTTTGTTCGAAGGGTATTTGACTAACGGGACCCTCGCGGGAAATAGGTAGTCTTTTCGCTTCTTATTTAAAAAACAGGAGTTTATCGATTTTTGAAAACAGTTGTTGAGTTCATTTGGTAAGAGTTCGAAATTAAACCTTTTTTTTTTTGTTCGTTCTTTATCAGTTTGAGGCCCTGTCAACACTTTCAAAAGCCGAGTATGCGTTTTCGTTCTCATCAAAGGCGCATCGATCGATTCGCGTCCACACTACCGTTGTGATGCGTTTTCGAATAAAATGTTCGAAAACGATAGAATTGCATGCACATGCCACAAAGGGATCTATAAACACACGCATCTGCGATATTTTGGTCATCGTTTTCATTTTGATGCGTTTTTCGACCGTTTTCGACCGTCCACAGTCATGATATGTACGTGGTTTTGTTTTGATCCACTTTCAAGAGCGTTTTTCGCTGAAAACGCTCAACGAATAAGTGTGAATTAAACGGTAACTTAGTTCAATATGGACATAGTTCAGTACCATCAGCCATTGTCTCGTGGGTTTTGCTAACATGGTAAAAACGTTTTTCACGGCGTATTTATGAGCAAGAGGGCCAGCCCGCCTGCTTATATAAAGCCGATCAGCCCGGCTCACTGGGCTGGCTCACCTCACATAAACAGGCCCTAAGGTGTAACCGGGAGCAAGGGTGGAAAAAATTATCTTTCACTTACCTCGCTTATATTCTTATCCATATTAAAAGCAGGATCACCAAGTCGACTTCGCCAAGCATAACCAAACTTGAAAGCTTCAATGATCCTGTGATATGTCAACACAGAGGCATTTGTGCCATTACGGGCCGAGGAAGTCATATTGTAACCTATAAAATAAAGCTCTTCTACTTTAAATAAGTGTAAAATAATTGTTTCAGGCACCTCGTTGAACTTGCTGATGAATGAATGTTCCCTTGCAGGTTTCTTTGCTGTACAACTATACAACCCCTTCCTCAGTGCTTCCTGTAGGCTCATTTTCATTTAAGCAAATGAATGATGCTGTTGTTGACGATTGACGATGAACAAATGAAAAAGGAACGATTTAGAGGCAACGCATCCACTAAGTGGTACTTCGTCTACTTGATTCCTGATCGAATTGGAATTTGGAAATGTTGGTTTCAGAAGAAAGGGACAACCGGAGTGCCCGGAGAAAAACCTCTCGGAGCAAAGGAGAGAACGAACAAAAAGTTAACCCACATATGGCGCGACGCCGGAATTTGAACCCAGGCCACATTGGTGGGAGGCGAGTGCTCTCACCACTGCTCCACCCTTACTCCCCGCATGATAATAATAATGATGATGATGATGATGATGATAGCCAGCGAGAAAGCTCTCCGAGAGTTTACTCGAAGGCTGTGATGATGATGAGGGGCAGGAGAAGAGAACACCTACCTACCTTTCAGTATATTTAAGATGAGACCTAGTACAGCGCCACTTGTAGGGGGAGGAGTAAGGAGCATTTTCATCCCCGCTAGTTCACTTTCTAGTGGCTCCCTGATCTCTGTTTGGTAGTTCCTCAGATCTTGTTCAGTGACCTGTCCCTTTCTTTCCTGGTATGGGGGGATACGTATTCTTATATCTTGAGAGATCATCTTAGCCAGAGACCCATTATAAAAAGAATAGGGATCATCTCGAATTTTTTGTAGTGTCATCGCGTACTTTTCGTTTTTGATTATAGTACCCTTTTTATAACGCTTGCCATTTTTGTCCAAGAGAAGTTCCCTGAAATGTCACAATAAATAGCAATAAAGAGAAAATTACAGCAGTGTTAAATAAGGCACTTTTCTAATACCTCATATTCTGTTTACAGGCAGCAGTTACAGTACTACGAACGAGTATCATGAAGCTATTATATTATGATCTCCCCCTAGGCTACATGTACAGATTATAACTCATTCAAGACATTTAAGGATAGTACACTAGGGACCTTCATTGCCTGGGACTTGTTATGCCCCTTGCGAATGTTCTTTTACGTCCTACAGAGTCAAATCAAAGAAGTTTTGTTCGACTGGGAGCCCCAGGGGAGTACTGCTTATAATGTCCGGCCCGTACGGGGAGGCTCCACCCAAAAGGGGTACCTTTTCCAGGTTTCAGATGTATGAAAGGGTAGAAATGTCACTAGCTGAAATATATGAAAGGGGTGGGAAATCTGTTATTTCGGTCTGTAAAAAGGCCCACAACTGCTAGCAAATGAATTTTGTAGCTGTGAAAGAGTCCAGAAAACGTTATGGTCTTGTAATTTATTCACATTTCAAAGGCAGTGCAATTACAGCAGTTGAAAGGAAAGCAAAGTTTATAGGTATGTGAAAGGGATCAGTACCATTTGTCAATAGAAGGTATACGAAAGGGTACCTTTCCTGTCAAAAATGGTATATATAGAGGATATTACACGGTGGCGCGAAGATATGAATTTTATTTTCGAGTGGCAAAACAATATTTTACGAACCAGCGCAGCGAGTGAGTAAAATATTGTTTTTGTTCTTTTTATTATATAGACATAATAGAGAGAAATTGCAGAAATTATGTCATCGATAAACTCACGTGTGAGATTATGGAAAATAAACCACTCGGTACCCGGATGTAGCGTTTATGAATTCTACGAGTGGTATATTTTCCAGTAAAACACTCGTGTCTATATTATAACAAAGGGTAAGTGGTCAGCCCTTGGGGCGGAATCTCACCATATAATACTTTCTCGAGTACCCCCCAGGCCGGGAGCCTACCACGGTTCAGATTCAACTATCCCAATGAAAATATTTCGAAAAAGGATACTCGACACGACTCTAAAATCTCAGGCGCAGTTAAAAGACAAAAAACAAAAACAAAAAAAAATGTGATGAAATGATAGCTATTGCTCACCTTAGTCCCGGATCCGTTTTTATTCTCTCTACCATATGATCATTCAAAGCATCGGCCACTGCGGTGCTTATTTCAAATCCTTCTCTGGCTAAGTTAATGGCAGGTTGGACCAGATATTTCCAAGGTAACCAACCGTATTCCTTCCAAGCTCGGTATAGGCCGTTAACCTCCCCAGGAACAGCGATGGCAAGACCGCCTAGAAGAAAACAATTGCTGGTTTTCAGTAGCCTGCGTGGCAAGCGTTTCCGTTTGGTTTGGGAGCAAAGAAAGACCGAGGTCGAGGAACAGAATTCTCGGCATTGGCCGCGCGAGAAATGAAACAAGTGACTCTTGTTCTTTGTCCTTTGCTCCTAAACCGCACAGAGACGCTTGCTACGCAGGCTAGGTTTTCAGTGTCACGTCATAAAAAATTGTTCAAAACAAAAAAAATACTAATAATAAAGACTGTTCAATAGATAGAGTCCGGAATCTGGGAAATAAAAGAAGGTAAATACACAAAGACCCCCGCCAAGATTCAGGTCAGAAGAATATTCCGTATACGAGATATCAGAAGAAATGTTTTACTCAAATTTATAGAGATTTGTATGGAGACGCCATGCTGGTGCCAGCCTGGATGAGCACCAACACGGCGGACGGAAACCAACAAAAACATCTGTTACCGAGTTTTGGTACAAAAGCGTGAATTTTTTCCTCGAGGAACTCATAAACATTAACGTAATACTTTTTCTAATTCATGAACTGTTAAGATAGCAAAATTCCCCGAAGTACGTCACTTTTTTAACGTACATGACAGCTCTCTCGGCCGTCATGTAAATACCACTTCACGCAAAAGCTTAGAAACTCAAGCGTACTCTATCACAAAACCATGAACCCTTTTGAAGCGAAAGTTTGTACGAAAATTAGTTTTCAGCTGCTCTAAATCACCATGAAAGTAAAATCTCAGTAGGATCGATAGTTTTGTAGTTTGAATTTTAGTGACGTCATGTGAAAACCAACAATACGGAGCTTAAGCAAGGACGTTTTTCCTGAGTGATGCACGTTAACCAAAGTAAACGTTTTACATTGTTGGGCAGCGATTCTTACCATATTTTCTGGCAAATCATCTCAACAAGAGTAAAGATACTTAGCAAGAAGACCCATTTGGTAGCGTCAAGTCAAATTAAAAGGGAAAAGGCATCACTTTCGGTTGACGTGCATCAGTTCCAAAAACGTCTTTTATTATAATTCCAGCACGACACTGTGAGCAAGCACTCCAATCAAACGGCGGGAAAAGCGTGTCTCGGAGGCGCCAAGCTCTCACAGCTCTAATCTCTTGAATTTGCCATGCACCCCTTTTGCGTGTAGCTGTTAGGTGACATCGATCTCCGCCACGATAACCTGAATTATTATTGCAATAGAGGGAAATAGACATGCGGCCCCTGATCAGACAAATCGAGATTTCTTTTTCCTGTATGCTGACTGCATATTTCAATTGTAAGTACTTTAATTTCTATACTATACTAGGATGCCTCCTCGGGATTTCGCCCTCTGGGCGAAATCCCTGCGGGGACAAAAATGAAAAATAAAAATAGCACTTACCATATTTGGACATGTTTTTCCCTGATTCGGTTGGTGGAAACATATCAGACGTTGTCGCTGCAGGAGCAGTTTCCCTAAAGTCGATGACTTTAGCTTTCTTGAGTTTTCGAATATAAACCAGCATCACTCCACCGCCACCAACTCCAGAAGACTGCATGTTTATAACTCCCAGACAGAACATAGCGGCAATGGCTGCGTCTACGGCTGAACTGTTTGCGTTCAGGATATTATTGCCAATTTCGGAGCATTTGTCAGTGTCCGTAGCAACTGCCTGTCTTGAATAGGGTCCACCCAAAGACAAAGGATTGTCTTCTTTTTTCTCTTGTGTAAAGTACCACCAAAGATAAACACACAGTGCGACCACAATACATATCCCAGCCACCACCAACACTACTCTGCATATCTTTTGGCAAGGGGAAAGCTCTCTCCAAGAACTGAAAGAAACAAAAAGATTAGAGTTACCGTATTTCCTCGAATAATTGCCGGGGGCGATTATTTGAGGAAGGCTATTGTTTCAAATACTGCTCACCGGAAGTCGTGCCCTAAATATTCTGTTTTATAATCCCATGAAATCAAAAAAAAATCACATCAAATAAAATGAACATGGGCTTTTTAAGTGTTCCAAATTTGGTTCCTTGATTAATTTTCAAAGCTTGAATCGTCAGTGTTCAGTTTGGCTGGATCAGATTCCCCTTCAGCTTGAAAGGGAGGTAATAAAAGAAAGTCAGAGAAGATGGCGAGAGGGGCTATGATTCGGGGGAAGCGCTGATTATTTCAAATATTTTCATTAAACGGGGGGACGATTATTCGAGGAAGGCAATTAATCGAGGGACGGCTATTTATTCGAAGAAATACGGTAGTTAACCACCCTTTCACTCTCACGGAGTGTCCGAGGAACACGTTCCCGTTTTCCTTAAGGAAAAATTACAAGTAAAAGCCGCCCTCGAATAAACGCCGCATCGAAAACACTTAAAAACCTTTATTAAACGCCACGGCGATGAATCGAATAAATTCAAGAAATCAAGAAGAAATCCCAACTTTTAGTTATTGGTAACACGAACGAGCTACTGAATAGTAACGCAGTATTAGTGTTTATTTTAGTTAGTTATAAGTTCCAAACTTAAAATCTGCAAGGTAATGGACTGTACGGCCCGGCAATGATCCCGGGACCACAAAGGATCACGGACCGTAAATGATCCCGAAATCGGACCGCAAATGATCCCGATAAAAAATATGGAATGGCATGGATATTGTTTTAGCAGGTGACTTGAACGCACGAACCGGAACAGAGATAGATTTTGTTCCAGAAACCAATTCAAAATATATACCAGAAGATCAGTAACATTCCTATAAATGTCAGTCTACCTAAAAGAAGGAATAATTATTGCGACAGTTGCATAAACTAACACGGACACAATATACTTGAAATTTGCAAATATCTGGATCTGAGAATCTTAAATGAAAGAACAAAAGGCGATATATTAGGAAAAATACCTTTTCACGGAAATAGAGGGGTAAGCACAGTCGATTATATAATCACAAACAGCCATATGTATGACTGAGTGGACAGCTTTACCGTTTGCCAGCTTACACCGTTTTCTGACCACACTCCTGTGAAAGGCTGGTTCAACATTTCCTCTCCAACGAATAATTCTTTCCCTGAGATGACGGGAATTGAACTGAACGATCTTCCAAAACAATTTCAATGGAACTCCTTATCCAGTGAGAGATTTATCAACGTATCGAGTTCGAAAGACATTAAAGAAATAATCCAAGACAAGGAACACTTCATTTCATATGATAAAAAAGTCGTTCACATGGTTGTATCCCGATTTAACGATATAAATGAAACTGTGGCCAAACGCTCTCTTCATATAGGGGTAAAAACCCTAGGAAAACATCTCGAAGAAATCACGTCTGGTTTGATAAAGAATGCAAAAATTTTTCAAAAACACGGCGGTCAAACGAATGTCTAATTTAAAGCACAGACACCCTCATAATACTGACATTAAAGACAACTACCATAACTTAACAAAAAAATCTAAAGCTTTACTTAGAACAAAACGACAATGTTATTTCAAAGATAATTTAAATCTACTAACTTCAGGATCAAACCCGAAAAGTTTTTGGGATACCCTCAAAACTTAGAAAAAAGACCACAATCCAGAAATCAACAAAATAATTCCCGTTGATAAACTTTGTGACTATTTTAGTACTCTTCACTCCAACTCAAAAGACCAAACCGACCCTGATGCTATAAACTTTAATATCAGAACTACCTATGAGCCAACAACTAGTGATCCTCTAAACAAACTTGATGACCCCATTTCTGAAATTGAAATCATATCAACTACCAAAAAACTTAAAACTAAAAAAGCACCTGGCCTAGATAGAATCCGCAACGAAATGTTAAAATGTGGTATTCATTACCTTGCATTCTCATTATCCATTCTTTTTAACACTATCCTAAAATGTGGATATCTCCCTGCCAGTTGGTCAAAAGGAATGATTACTGCAAGCTAAAAATCCGGTGACAAATCTGATCCTTCGAACTATCTTGGAATTTGTGTCTCTAGCTGTTTATGCAAATTATTTTGTTCCATCTTGAATCAAAGATTACACAATTTCATACAAGAACGCAACCTGCTACATCCTTCCCAGATTGAATTTCTCCCAAGATTTCGCACTAGTGATCAAATCTTTTCATTACGTGCCATTATTGATATGAATGTAACCCATACACCAAAAAGTAAACTCTTCTGCTGTTTTATAGACTTAAAGAAAGCTTTTGACTCCGTATGGCACCCTGAACTGTTTAAGAAACTTTCATCTTACGGCATACCTTTATGCCGTAAGATGAAAGTCTATAATACGAAATGTAGCATAAATTTTGGGAACAAAAGAACTAATTTTTTTACCTATGGAAGAGGTGTACGAGAAGGATGTGTCCTTTCCCCTCAGCTATTCAATTTATATTTGAATGAAATTTCTAATCTATTAAAAGCATGCAATTCTAATGACCTAATTATTCTCCCAAATGGTTTACCATTAAAAAAGGTGTTTCGATACAGTTTTTCAGAGGCCATACCGATATTTTTCAATCGCCTTAAAAGTGTTTTTTTCCCGGTCCGATCGCTATAAAATTTTCACCAGTAATTGGCTTTGGACTGAAATTTGTGAAAATGTAGTTTTAAGTAAAATCGATGTTACTATGACAACAAGGAACAAAAAACTTTGAAACTGATAAAAGCCGAATTTTGTGTGATCTAGACCGGCTACTGAAAATCCAAAACTAGGAACTTAAAGTTTGGTTATTAGCAAACAATCCGCGTAAGAAGTAAAAAGTTCTGTATGTTTGAATTCGACTAAAACGAAAATATATTTCAAACCTTAAATTTTCAATAGCCATGATAAATTATTGAATAAAACGTTATAAATGACTCAAATTATTCTTAGGTAGCGGCAGAATGCTGCTTAATATGATATTTTGATGCTAGGAAATTTTGGTGTATTTTCGTTCTTGTGATCTTTAAAACTAACCCGTTTTCTCACCACCTGTCTAAGTGAAACTTCATTCAAAATTTTGACTTCTTGCGCTTTTTTGTAGATCTCTGAAACGACTCGAACGAATTATTTTAAAATCTCTTCACATAATCTTCATAATGTATATGATAATGTCTGAAACTTTCATTGATTGAAAGATTCAAAGATTGATTCATACGAACCTGTCAAAAATATGCGTTACAACATTCACCGCTTTCATGTCATGCTAATTTTTCCAAAATAATGCGCACAGTACATACTTCCATGACTAGTACATTTTTGAATGTCAAGCATTGACAATACTCACGCTGAAATGTACTAGTCATGGATATATGTATCAGGTCCGCATTAATTTGGACCATTTCGAGACATTTTCGAAAGACGAAATTTGTGCGATTGTGCAGTTGTACAAAAAAATACCAAGAAAGCGACGAACTTTGGCTTCTCAGTGTTTACTGGCAGGTAGAAATGATTTTCATGCTGAATTTGATTATACAGACCGTTACAGAGCGGGTGTATTGGACAACCCTCTGAAATTGCCACAAAATCGTAAAAATGCACTTGACTGTATGACAAAATGCCCGAAATGCTATTGAACTGTCAGTTCAACTGTTAGTTCAACTGCCGGCGGTTTTATACAGTATTTGTGAATTTTGCCTAACATAATAGTATAAAAAATGAGTTTACTTAAGTGGAAGGAACTTGGTAAGAGATTTAAAACTGTGCTCGTGAGCCTATGTTATATACTACTAACTCTGCTAACTCGATACTCGAGCCTTTTGTTTGTCGACAAATAGATACTTTTGGTGTCTTGATACCAAATTAAGCTTGAATTTGACCACCTGAATCGCAAATTTCAAAGATAATTTCGTGCACACGAATTAAAACTACTGAGTAAAAAATAACGAGGAATAGGATTTATGTTAAAACACTTTTTAATTACAATGTACTCTTTACAGCTATTCTTCTTGCTTGAAAACTACATTAAAATTGCATCGAGGTTTATTAGGGAGGGGTAAATTGTGTGAAGAAGTTTTGATAGCATGTTCGAATCAAGTATCGTGTAAACGTGTACCGTGCAAGCGTTTCAATTTAAACTTGGAAAAGTGGGCGTTTCTGGAAATGATTTTTTACTTCTAGTTGTGGCGTTAACTTGCGTTAATTTAAAAATTACATAGCTTTGCTACTTTTTGCTAAAAGGCTACTTTGAGTAGTTACCGTAAAACTCTGGTTACAACCTCTTAACGGCTTTTGGGTGGGGTGGTAAATGAGTAGCCTGACTAGCAGGCGTCAAAAGGGGTAGGGAGGGATTGGGAGGAAGGAAAAAAGGGAGGGGGATTGGGAAGAGTGGGCCAGTAAATGAGAAAGCGAAAGGGGGGTGTTGGTGGCTAGTAATGGGTGGATTTAGAAATAGAACAGAAAAATATTCAATTTTATATGTCGTGAGCATAAAACAAACACACCCAAATAAATGCCCGGTACGTACCCTATACGAGCAAACTCTTGGAGGAGTGAGGAAACGGGGGTGGAAAAGAGAAGAAAAGGTTGAAGAGGTCGTTATCTCTTACTCGTAGGTTACCCGGTACCGAGAGGAAAAAAAAAAGAAGAAGAAAAGGATAAATTGTAACTGGTGTGTGTGCTGGTAGGAGTGGTGGGCTTATAGGCGGGCTCTTTCGTTTGCATGTATTGGGAACAGTAAACAGTAGGCGGGCTTACATCTAGAGCCGGGGAGAGGGGAGCGTTATAACCTGAGATTTTACGGTCTTTTTTATCATAGTTTAGGGCAAACATGTTAGCCTCCCGACGGAGCTCCAAATTTTCTTTCGTCAGACTTTGCGTAAATGCCTTCATCATATTTTGCGCGATATACAGCTTGTACCACAGCAAAAGCAGTTTCTTTGGCCGCCGTTACATTGTGTCCAAGCGCTCTTAAGCCATTTCGTATATCGTCAGGAAAATAATAATCCGTCTTGTTTTCAACTTCTACATCCATTTTTGGTACAAGTTCTTCGTGAATTCGAGGATCGTCCACTGCCTGTGATATGTCCCTTCCAAACCAAAGCTTGTTCATCAATACCTATGCATGATAAGCAAACGGTGCATGAGGAACTGAGCAATTTACCTCTTAACATAAATAGTGACGCAGTAGGATTTGAAAGTAATCATCCCTCAAACTACAGATGTAAAGCTCAAGAATTAACTAAAATTATTGGAACGAGAGATGGTTGGTTGGTTTTTTCATGGAGAGCTGAGGTGTTTTGTTTAATAGATCTACGATATCGGGGGGAGGGGGAGGGGGAAAGGGGAAGGTAGGCGTGAAAACGCCATACCTCAGTATTAATAGTAAATTAACGCTCCATGAAATTAAGGTATTGGAAATTAACGCGACTTAAATAAACGCGAATTTGGTATAGAACTACTCTCAGATAAAGAGATAAGATAAAGATTCCCGACGGTTTCCCGACGGAATACCCAACGGGAATCCAGTGTCCAAGACTATCTTGGACACTGGACACATGTTTATTTCTCTTCAAATATTTATAGTGATTGGTTTTGTCATACCAGTGAGACAGCCGTGGTTATCCTTTTGCCGCCAGACGCACCAATAATAAGCTGTACGTCACCTGTATCGTTCACCAAAATGGCGGGAGACATGGACGAGAATGGCCGCTTGCCTGGCTCGGGAGAATTAACCTTAGATCGATAAACACCATCAATCTCTGTGTCGTTGTTGGGAATATCAAAATCTGCCATCTGATTATTGTAGATAATCCCCGTGACGTTTGATCGAAACAGGCTTCCAAATCTGTTGAGATACACGTCATGTTGGTGAACACTTTTCTCATAACGCTCAGTCGAGCTCCTGGTATACCAAACTACATAGAAATTGTCATTATATAGTCAACTCTCTCTTAGAGGGACACCTTTGGGACCCGCTCTACGTAGGAGTCTGCCCTTTTTGAGAGGTGTCCATCTTGTAGAGAGTCCACTAAAAGGAGCAAGAAAAGGCAGGGACCAACTCTAGGTGCCGCCTTACGCAGTACAGTGCCGTTTCCACTGTGATAGAAGTTGCTGTGTTGAGAATAAAAGATTGACAAGCCTAGCTATTGAAGGCGCTATTTCTGAAGCCCGTCGACGACAGTTGACTCTAGTATAAGACGAACACCTCGTTTAAAGGCACTGTGTCATGGCTGTATGGTTCATTTTGTTAATAGTGCTAATCAGGCTTCCTTAAGCGCTATGTAACTTAGCGTTCACAAAGAAATTACTTGTAAACGGCAAAATCACAGCTTCTTGTTCAACAAATATACTTACCACGACAGACACCTCACTAAAAACGGACGCCAGCTGGAGTTGGTCCCTGTTTTACTACTCTCTTTAGTTGACGCTCTTTTGGGTGAACGCCTCTCTAAGACGGACATATCCTCAGTTTATAGAGCCGGTCCCACAGGTTTCCTTCTTAGGGCGCTTTCGATTCCAAATGTCAGAACTGGCCGGCCGGACAATGGCCGGACCGGTCATTTTGAAAATGAAACAGGCTTTTTCCAAGAGTTTTTGATGAAAAACGATTTTCTGCGTCGTGTATGCTATTTAGGATTTGACTGATCTGGCTTGAAAGCTTTGATTAAAAGTGAAACTCTCATTACGACGGGAATGGTCTGGCAGGTCAGTTCTGACAAATGGAAAGCGCCCCTTGAGAGAGTTGACTGTATGTGTTAAGTCTGCTGTTTGGTCCTTCTGTTAAGGTACAAAAGGACAGAAACCGCACTACGAACTTCTTCTATATTTAAAAATATTAAAATTAATATTAATATTAATATAGAATATATTATATCACATGGGTTAAGTACAACGTACTTCATCGGGTCTGAGCGTACATCTCTTTAAAGATGCAAAAGGGAATCACACTGTGATTGCTCAGACCGAGTTTATTATATTGCCATAACATTTCATGCGCAGCTCATGTAAGTGACGTGTGGATCGATTGGACCACTGAGGCACGCAGCCAGATCATCAACGCGCGATTGCCTAGTGCATTGTGCGGTCTACCTGTTCGCATGTTATATCACTTCACTTCTCATACAGATAGGCTTGGCTCGCTAATGGACCCATAAGAGCAGCTAGTGGCGCCATCGTATGCTGACGTTCAAGCTTACTGTTCATGTATAATGTAAAAAGGACACCTGTTGTCCTCTCATCCGCGACATTAAATTACATTGCATTGCATTGCAATGCGTTGCGTCTCGTTGCAGTGCAATGTATTACACTTGATTACATTGCACTGCCCTGCATAACATGACATGGCATAAAACTAATTGTTATATTCCTAGACTTTCACTAAACTAAACAGGGACAGCCGTTGGCTGATTCTTGGTCACATGGACTTGACTAAAATCAACTGTATCCCGATCGTGATACATTAAGCAATGTACCCCGCTTGGGATACAGTACAGCACGTGATCAAGGCTTTGTGGAAAGTGGCGTGACAGAAGGCGGGAAAAACACTGCCAGTTTTCTTTTCGTGAAAACACAACAACACAACCATGAAGCCTCAAGCTAAAAAGCAACGATTTTCAAAGTTATTCCAGAAGAGAAATAGCAGCTAGTGGAGGAAAAAGATGCAGATAATATAAGGAAAGTACTTTGTAAATCATTCATTCAGTGGTTTTGAGAATTAAATTTGGGTTCTTAAAAGTAGCAAGTCGACTCTTTTGAAGTACGTTGAATTGAAAGTTTAGAAATACTAACAAAACACTTAACGTCAGGTCCCTCGGGAAAGCAGTTAGTTTTGTTTTCCTCGAGTCCTGATGTTCCCTTGACATCGTCTCGGGAAACATCAGGACTCTCCGGAAAACAAAACTGGCTGTTTCCCTCGGGATCTGACATTAAGTGTAAAATACAGCATGACATGACGTAAAACTAAATTGTATAGAGAGGAGAAGTGCGACGTCACAAAAATTCAATTTCTGAAATTATGGGATTGGTTAGCATGTTCAAAAATAACAAGTCAGACGAAAAAAGCCCCCTTGCCAAAAATCGGGCTGTTAGCGTCCGTCTAAAATTGGCTTGGATCGCAGGATCGTAACGTTTACGATCCAGGCCTATTTTAGAAGGATTTATGTGGAGTCATCAGTAATTTGACTTTTTGAGTCGAAAAAGTCGAAAGTCAAAATACTGATTGGCGAAAATGATTTTTTTTAATGAGGTTTTATAGAGCACCCAAGAAATTATTGCAATATCTACAGTTTCCTCTCAAATGTGCCAACTGCCGATGTTTTACCTTAAGGCAGCGCTGTTGTCACCTTCTTTACCTACAGGATATGCAAAAAGTTTCGGACTAATTCACTATTCTCGACGTATGTTAACTCGAATAAGTGCGGTGTTCAGGATGAACATTGACTTGGAGCCCTGGTCTTTCACTAAACTAACCTGTAATTGATAGTGGATGTCACAGAAACTGCGTCACCGTTTTCGGCCAAAACAGCCAGGTGTGTAGTGCCATAATCAGCATCAGAGTAGAAGCTCGCGTAATAAGACACGTTGTGGTATGTTCTGTTGTCTTTAATTTTTTGATGCAAGTCGTCTCCCAACTGTTGTTCTATCATCTTTTGCGCAATCTGAAAAGAACGTAATGGAGACAACAGTTCAGACTCTTAGAACAGATATCCCTTATCCCTAAAAGTTTCAAAAATGTTATCCCTTAACAGGCGGAGGTGCTGGGGGGAGCTTGCCCTCCTCCCCGCACTTTTTTGCGCGAAATTTAGAAAAATGTTTGCCAAAAATTTTTAGTTGCATTCATGGTAGAGAGTAAAGAAGATATAACTGTAGCTCAAAGGATGCAAGAACTATTGCGATTGTTACGGCAGAGGCGCATTAAACAGGACTGATTCAGTGAATCGGTTTCCAGAAGCGAATTTTTCCTCTTGTAATCCAGCGGCGAGGCCCTTTGCGCGATAGCTAACTAAGACAGAACTAAGACGATCAGTGCGTTCATTATACAAGCCTACGGAACTTGCTACATTATAAAGATTACGAAAATTCGAACAAAATTGCCAAAAAAAACTTGCGCCTAAAATCGCTGCTACATCAGCCGCTAAAACTTTTCTTTAAAACTAACGCAGCAAAAGTCGCACGAAATTGCTCTTCACAGAGCCAGCTATCTTTGGTCCGCCGAGCAGAGATATGAATTGACTTTGTTCGAAGGGCATTTGACTAACGGACCTCTCGCGGGAAATAGGTAGTCTTTTCGCTTCTTATTTAAAAAAAACAGAAGGAGTTTATCAATTTTTGAAAACAGTTATTGAGTTCATCTGGTAAAAGTTTGAGCCTTGGGAAAGTAAATCATTTTTTCCTTTTGTTCGTTCTTTATCAGCTTCAGACCCTGTCGACACTAATGCTTTGTCGAAAGTATGCGTTTTCGTTGTCATCAAAAACCCATCGATCAATTCGCGTCCACACTACCGTTGTGATGCGTTTTCGAATAAAACGTTCGAAAACGATAGAATTCCATGCGCATGACACAAAGGGATCTACAAACACACGCAACTGCGATATTTTGGTCATCGCTTTCATTTTGATGCGTTTTTCGACCGTTCTCGACCGTCCACACTAATATGATATGTACGCGGTTTAGTTTTGATCCACTTTCAAGAGCATTTTTAAATCGATGAGTTTTCGCTGAAAATGCTCAGCGAATAAGTGTGAACGGGGCCTTAGTTCAATATGGACATAGTTACCATGCAGCCATTGTCTCGTGGGTTTTGCGAATATGGTAAAAATGTTTTTCAGAGCGTATTTCTCAGCAAGAGGGCCAGCCCGCCTGCTTTTATAAAGCGGATCAGCCCGGCTTGCTGGGCTGGCTCACCTCACATAAACAGGCCCTAAGGTGTAACCAGAAGCAAGGGTGGAAAAAATTTTACTATATAAACACCAATGAAAAACCAAGTGAGCTTTCGCGCGAAAACGTGATATCTTCACATGTGAAAATAACATGATTGTTATCTTCACATGTGAAAATGTCACCGTTGCTATGGCTTCATAATAAACCGCACCTTTCAGACCAAAAAACTATTTAAGTAAAATGGTTTGGTATTTCATTGGTATTTATATAATAAAAAGTACATTACATGGCGCTTGGAGATACGAAATTTCTCTTCGCTGCGCTCACTCGTGAAATATTTTTCAACACTCGAAGAGAAATTTCGTATCTCCACGCGGCCATGTAATATCCTCTATATCTTTCACTTACCTCGCTTATATTCTTATCCATATTAAAAGCAGGATCACCAAGTCGACTTCGCCAAGCATAACCAAACTTGAAAGCCTCAATGATCCTGTGATATGTCAACACGGAGGCATTTGTGCCTTCACGGGCCGATGAAGACATATTGTAACCTATAAATAAAGCTCTTCTACTTTAAATAAGTGTAAAATAATTGTTTCAGGCCGGGTAGCACTGTTATAGTTGAATTCATGGTTTCTGCTTAACTTAGG
Source organism: Porites rus (assembly GCA_964035705.1). Lineage (NCBI taxonomy): Eukaryota > Metazoa > Cnidaria > Anthozoa > Scleractinia > Poritidae > Porites > Porites rus. Next base: position 9,073,491 of record OZ038002.1, read on the forward strand.
CTGCGAATACATACAGCCGCCTCTCATCGCCTCTGGCGCTGGGGTGGGGACCATGGGGAACTCGCGTTTCCCGAGGCGGCTGTATTTGCACGCTATCTGCAATTCGTTTAACTTGCTGATGAATGAATGTTCCCTTGCAGGTTTCTTTGCTCTACAACTAGATACTAAAGAAACCTATCGTTAGCGGAAACCAACCCCCTTCTGCATTGCTTCCTGTAGGCTCATTTTCATTAAGCAAATGAATGATATTGTTGTTGATAATTGACGATGAACAAATAAAAAAAGTAACGATTTAGAGGTACGTAGCACATCCACTGAGTGGTACTTCGTCTACCTTATTCCTGGTCGAGTTGGAATTTGAAAATGTTGGTTTCAGAAGAGAAGGGACAACCGTAGTACCCGGAGAAAAACTTCTCGGAGCAAATGAGAGAACGAACAAAAACTCAACCCACATATGGCGCGACGCCGGAATTTGAACCCAGGCCACATTGGTGAACTGCGCCCCCTTACTTCCCTCATGATGATAATGATGATGATGATGATGATGATGATGATGATAGCCAGCGAGAAAGCTCTCTGACAGTTTACTTGAAGGCTGTGATGAAGATGAGGGGGAGGAGAACAGAACACCTACCTACCTTTCAGTATGTTTAAGATGAGACCCAGTACAGCGCCACTTGTAGGGGGAGGAGTGAGGTGCATTTTCATCCCCGCCAGTTCACTTTCTAGGGGCTCCCTGATCTCTGTTGTGTAGTTCCTCAGATCTTGTTCAGTGACCTGTCCCTTTCTTTCTTGGTATCGGGGGATACGTATTCTTATATCTTCAGAGATGTTCTTGGCCAGAGACCCATTATAAAAAGAATAGGGATCGTCTCGAATTTTTTCCAGTGTTATCGCGTACTTTTCGTTTTTGATTATAGTACCCTTTTCATAAGGCTTCCCATTTTTGCCCAAGAGGAGTTCCCTAAAATGTCACAATAAATAGCAATAGAGAGAAAATCACAGCAGTACTAAATAAGGCACTTTTTTAATACCTCATATTCTGTTTAGAGGCAGCTGATACAGCACTATGAAGGAGTATCATGAAGCTATTATATTATGATCTCTTCCTAGGCTACATGTACAGATTATAACTCATCCAAGACATTTAAGGATATCACCTTAGGGACCCTCACTGCTCGGGACTTGTTATGCCCCTAGCGTTCTTTTACGTCCTACAGAGCCAAATCAAAGAAGTTCTGTGCGACTGGGAGCCCCAAGGGAGTACTCAATATAATGTACAATATGGGGAGGCTCGCCTAAAAGGGGTGCTTTTCCAGGCTTCAGATGTATGAAGGGGTAGAGATGTCACTAGCTGAAATATATATGAAGGGGGGGGGGGGGGGAAGTCTGGCATTTCGGTCTGTAAAAAGGCCCAAAAGGGCTAACAGACAACTTTTATAGCCGTGATCGAGAAAACGTTATGGTCTTGTAATTGATTCACATCTAAAGGGCAGTGCATTTACAGCAGTTGAAAGGAAAGCAAAGTTTGTAGGTATTAGAAAGGGATCAGTACCATTTCACAATACTGAAGGTATACGAAAGGGTACCTTTTCTGCCAAAAATGGTATATAAAAGGATAAGGGGTGAGCCCTCGGGGCGGAATCTCACCGTATAATACTTTCTCGAGTACCCCCCGGACCAGGAGCCTACCACGGTCCAGTTTCAACTATCCCAATGAACCAAAAATATTTTGAAAAAGGATACTCGACACGCCTCTAAAATCTCAGGCGCAGGTAAATGCCAAAAAAAAAGGAAAAAAATGTGATGAAATGATAGCTATTGCTCACCTTAATCCAGGATCCGTTTTTATTTTCTCTACCATATCCTCATTCAAGGCATCGGCCACTGCGTCGCTTATTGGGAATCCTTCTCTGGATAAGTTAATGGCAGGTTGGACCAGATCTTTCCAAGGTAACCAACCGTATTCCTCCCAAGCTCGGTATAGGCCGTGAACCTCTCCAGGAACAGCGATGGCAAGACCGCCTAGAAGAATATAATAGGGAGTTTAAGCAAAGACGCTTTAATTTTCCTGAGCGATGCACGTCAACCGGAAGTGGACGTTTTACATTCTTGGGCCGCGATTTTTCCCAGTTTTTTTTTGGAAAATCGTCTCAACAAGAGTAAAGATACTTAGCAAGACACATGTGGTAGCGTCCAGGCATATTAAAAGGGAAGAGGCATCACTTCCGGTTGAGGTGCGTCAGTTCCAAAAAAGTCTTTGCTTAAGCTCCCTATTAAAACTCCAGCACGAAACTGTGAGCAAGCACTCCAATCAAACGGCGGGTAAAGCGTGTCTCGGAGGCAACAAGCTCTCACAGCTCTAATCTCTTGAATTAGCCATGCACCCCTTTTGCATGTAGCTGTTAGGTGACATCTCTGCCACGAAAACCTAAATTATTGTTGCAATAGAGGGAAATAGACTACTCTGTTGGGTGACATATCCACAATAACCCGAATTATTATTGCAATAGAGGAAATAGCACAAAGAACCTTCCTCCCTTATCTTCTTCCCAGTAAAAAAGGCTAAATATTATAGATCACAAAACACCCTAGTAATTGAGAACGAAAAAGGACAGAGTACCAACCACGTTTAGACATGTCTTCCCCAGTTTTGTTTGGTGGAAACATATCAGACGTTGTCGCTGCCGGAGCAGTTTCCCTAAAGTCGATGACTTTGGCTTTCTTGAGTTTTCGAATATAAACCAGCATCACTCCACCGCCACCAACTCCAGAAGAGTGCATGTTTATAACTCCCAGACAGAACATAGCGGCAATGGCTGCGTCTACGGCCGAACCGTTTGCGTTCAGGGTATCATTGCCAATATCGGAACATTTTTCAGTGTCCGTAGCAACTGCCTGTCTTGAATAGGGTCCACCCAAAGAAGAGCGCTTGTCCTCTTTTTCAGTCTCTTGTGTAAAGTACCACCAAAGAAAAACACACAATGCGACCACAATAAATATCCCAGCCAACACCGACACTACTCTGCATATCTTTTCGTAAGAGGTAAGCTCTTTCCAAGGCTTTCTCCAACAACTGAAAGAAACAGAAGATTAGAGTTACCGTATTTCCTCGAATAATTGCCGGGGGCGATTATATGAGGAAGGCTATTGTTTCAAATATTGCTCACCGGAAGTAGTGCCCTAAATATTCTGTTTTATAATCCCATGAAATCAAAAAACTATCACATCAAATAAAATGAACATGGGCTTTTTAAGTGTTCCAAATTTGATTCCTTGATTAATTTTCAAAGCTTGAATCGTCAGTGATCAGTTTGGCTGGATCAGATTCCCCTTCAACTTGAGAGGGAGGTGATAAAAGAAAATCAGAAAAAGATGACGAGAGGGGCTATTATTCGGGGGAAGCGCTGATTATTTCAAATATTTCCATCAAACGGGGGCGATTATTCGAGAAAGGCAATTAATCGAGGGACGGCAATTTATTCGAGGAAATACGGTAGTTAACCACCCTTTCACTCCATCGGAGTGTCCAAGGAACACGTCCCCGTTTCCTCTAAGGAAAAATTACGAATGAACGCCGCCCTCGAATAAACGCCGCATCGCAAACACTTCAAAACCTTTATTAAACGCCACGGCAATGAATCGAATAAATTCAATAAATCAAGAATAAATCCCAACTTTCAGTTATTGGTAACACACGAACGAACTACTGTATAGTAACGCAGTATTAGTGTTTATTTTAGTTAGTTACAAGCTCCAAACTTAAAATCTGCAAGGTAATGGACTGTGCGGCCGCGCAAATGATCCTGGGACCGCAAATGATCCTGATAAAAAATATGGAATGGCATGGATATTGGAATGGAGTGGATTTGAGAATGACGCGATAGACCTACAACCCTGGTCAAAACGTCTAGGGACACTTAAGGAAATGAGGCGCGAAAACACACCTTGCTTATTAAAATCGTATTTTACCTGTTATAAAAGCTTGGAAATGTCGTTGAGAGAGCCTGTTTCTGCTGTTCTCCCTCCCTCAGCTGGGGGAGACGGGGGGGACGGGGGGGACGGGGGGGAGAGAAAATACCTCATTTTCACCAGCTGTTGCGTTATTGTCCCAAGAGTTTTGACCAGGGTTGTAAACTTCACTTAGTACTGAGGAAGTTTATTTGTTTACAATTTGAAAACATTACGGGGATTTTGTCCAGTGCAGTTTTACGATTTTGTTGCAAATTTAGAGGATTGTACAATACACCCGCACTGTAACGGTCTGTATAATCAAATTCAGCATGAAAATCATATTTCTACCTACCGGTAAACACTGAGAAGCCAAAGTTCGTCACTTTCTTGGTATTTGTTTGTACGACTGCTTCATTTATCGCACAAATTTCTTTATTCAAAAATGTCTCGAAACGAGACGCCATCTTGGCCCAGGTCGCAAAACAGTGAATAGCCAAGATATTCCGAGTAACTAAAGCCAATCAAAACGCCCTTCTCGGTATATACTACCACTATTCACCTCCCCTTCGGGGGATAGTTGTATACTATTTGTAATGTAATAGCCAGAGGTGGCCTCTGAGGAGGGCAGAGATTTCCTTGGATTTGCAGTTAACTTGCCACTAGAGTTTTCTTTCTTCAATAGCTCTTAGCATTTACGAAGTCGTTCACGTGGAATGTCAGTCGCGTTGTTGACGACTTCGTAAATGCTATGAAAAGAGAGCCACGCCAGAAAGAAACCCAATCTGCCTGCAGGGTAGTTCGCAGTATTTTTTTATCTTCACCTGATGTATTTAAGACAATGAACAATTGTCCACCTGAATATCTGAGAGACCAATTTTGGTTAAGAGACAACATCAAAAACTTGAGAGGGGTTAACATGCTGCAAGTACCGAAACCTAATACGACTCGTTATGGCAAGAACTCAGTAAAGTACTTGGCGGCTATTACTTGGAACAAGATTTCTGATACCGTAAGATCCCTAAGTACATTGTCAGATTTTAAAAAAGCAGTCCGACAGCTAAGGTTCTCGGTAGCTACTTCTATATAATATCTATGTTCTATTAAGTAATTGGGCTTTTTATTGTAAATTGCTATGTCACGTAATTTTAGGCTTTATACTGTAAATAAGTTTTTGGATTTCCCTTTCTTTCTCCATTATTTTATTTATTTGTTTTGTTTTCTTTGTTTTTTTTCCTCGGCTTATTAGCATATTTTTGCTAGAGTTCCAACCAAACCCATCAAACCCGAGAGTAAATAAAGCTTCATTCATTTATTCATTCATGTTAGTTCTTTTGATTTTGCCTAAAGGCGCTGATTATAAATACAGAACATTTCCAAGACCTTCCAAAACTTACGTCCAGGTTGTTAAATCAAAATCTTAATAACCGACCCCTTCAACTTATATTTCAGTAGCTCACTGGCAAGTTTTCCCAGTCCAAATTTTCGACTTGTGAAGCCACCTTCAAACTTGGCACGTTTACTATAGTTTATTCGCTCTTTCCAGTAGTGTGGAGTGGTTTTAGATAACTGATCCTTATCAAATCTTAACAAAACCGTGCACAGCAAGGATCTATTGTTATAACGTTATTCGTCAAAAAATGAATAATTCAGGCTAAGGAGCCAAACTTCGTTCAAAAAATATAATGTTACGACATCGTTTTTCACTTTGGCGCAATAAAGTATTCAGGAGTATGAATTGTAGGAAACCAATAAGCATAATTTCGAAATAATAAGCTTGCTTAAATATCTCACACCTTTCACAGGAGTTACAGCAACACTGGATGCCCGAGCGAAGACCATTACTACAATTATGGTATATTAACAGACAACAAAGCTCAACTGATGCAGGACCAACCAATTAATGGACATTTGAAAGATCGGAGCTGGTTTATCAGCAACCGTTCACGCATGGATTCAACTATGAATTGCTTAAACAAAAGAGTAGCAAGCCGCAGAGAAATATTTACCGGTTCCCTGTGAGAAATAAAAGAATTTGACAAAGTTGCATAAATTTCGCGGTAATGGCTGAATGTCAAAAAACCTTTCAGATCATAGGCGGTGGAAGCGGGGGGACAGCCCCCCCCCCCCCCTTAGTTCCACTTTTGTGGAACAATAAATAACTTTCTTTTATTTTACCAGGGTCAACTCATTAGGACTATTTTGGAAAGTTCAAGTAAACTTCGAATCGTCTGTTTAAAACAAGAAACAACGTATATACTGAGTAGCCGGTTGGATTAGGACATTTCATCATATATTTCCTCTCCCTCCCCCGCTGCCCCCACCCACCCCCAACCCCCCTATAGAAGGCTAAGCTATGTAGCTTTTGTGGTCGGCACCACTGAGGATTACATCCGAGGGGTCCAAAATGTTATTAGCCTGTTCCAGGCCTTCAGATCGTAGGGAACACGACGTACTCCACTATCCGAACGCCTGAAACGCTAAGATGTTGTCGGCGTCTTACAAAAAACGACAGAGGCCGCCTTTTATTGCTCATTGGTGGGGGAGGGGTGGGGGGGGGGGGCGGAAAAAAATGGAATATCCAATTTTATTTTCAGCTCCCCCCCTCCCGCCACTTTTTATTTCGCTCCGCCGCCGCTGCAGAATATTAAGTTCCTCTAGCGTCGGTATGTCGAGTAAAACTCGCAAAAAGTGGAAAGCTGTGAAATAAAGGCCGTTGTGAAAGTTTTCTCATTTTCAACTTCAATTTACTAATTTCAGTCCGTAGGAAAACACAACTTTTCTTCACTTCGAGACACAAAGTTCTAGTGGGGAGGACTGGCGCACTTTTTGAAATCCCAGGCGAGAGGTTTACTGCTGCGTAAGAAAAACAAAAACCTCTGAAATTTAGGGCAAGAATCGGTGCAGTAGTGCAGGATTAAGTATCGTCCGTCGAAGTGAGCGAGGTTTAAAAACTTCTGCGTTTACGCGCAGACCTTTCTTACACCGACTCTAAATGTACTACTAAATAACTTGACAGTGAAATTCAGCAAAGTCTGATTCTTAGGATAACAATGATATCTCAGCGAATTATTTCCCTTGAAAGATACTAATAAGGCCAAACCTTGGAGACAAGTCTATGACAATGATCACCTAATTGTTGAGACATGGCAGACATGGCAGTGACACGGCCACGATAAAACAGAACTTTAAGTATTCCACAGTGTGCAGGTATCCCATTGAATCATTCACTTATAACCTTATTAATTATAGCCTATGCTTGGGAAATAAATCTAAAGCTCAAAATTGCAAAAGAAAAAATGTTAAGTGATTTTGTGAGCAAGCGGTTTATTAGTTGTTGAAGCGTGACAGACATTGTCTCTGTCGATCGTGCGATACATCAAGTTGTGGAGCAATTACCTCCAAAACAGAATTAAAAGGAAGTAAAAAAATCACTTTCTTACCTGCAATCCATGGTAATAGCCTCGCTTTTCCTTGCAAGGATATTATATTAAAGGCTCAACACGTACTCAGTGATCATGACCTCAAATCGATCGATCACTCGATCGCCGAATTCCCGGAAATATCAATATGCATGCCCTACCCCTCCCGTGTGGAAGACGTGAGGTATCTCCAGTCACGCGATCTTTTAGCAATTGCGCTCAGGCGTTATTTTCGTGTAAACGGTAAAAGGAGGTGGATACTCATCGGAAAATCAGAAATTAAATTTCAAAGGAGACAAGGATAAGACAGGACATTATCTCAAAGTAGATACTCTGAAAAAGAAAGCTCTGCAGGCTAACCAAACCTAAGAAAACTTTCTGCAGAGCCGATTTACGCATGCCCCTTTCCGTGCTGAAAACCTTAAGGGGAATTCTTGGGGATTCCGTTATTCAAAACCCTTGTTTTACACTTTTTTTTTTTCTTTTAAACCTAGCCAGATTTCATTCCATCAAAATAGCTCCATAAGGTCTCAGTCATTGCATTGTTTCAATAAATGAGTGATAATTTTGGATGATTTTCTAATGTTTTTGAATAATAAAAATAGGGGGAATATTTAAACTGGTGGAAAATATTAGATTTGAATTTTGGATTTGGGTTATCGAAAATTAAAATGTGAAGGGAATAAGTAGTAGACAAATACCAAATCAGTCCACCACAACAGCAAGGTGCCTCTGAGCTCCTTGGGCTACCCCAATTTATTTCCTTTTTAAATCAACCCGATTTCCCCACTCCCTCCCCCAGTAAGAACTATATCTCCAATTCCCAGGCTAAGCGAGAAAAGGAGACGACTTTTTATATGGCACTGTATACGTACCCCCGGGTGAAAGGGTGCTGGTCTTAGGCCTGTTTCAAACGTCGTGCTACTGTCGTGCTAAGCTGGCTCGACCGTGGCTCGGCTGCAGAACGACAATAGCACGACTTGGTTTCAGAAGTCGAATTTAATTCAGTCGAATAGAACGGCTGTTGCCCAAAATAAAACACAAAAATATAGAAACGATTAAGCAAACTTTTAAATGTACTCAAATGTATTTATAATTTTTGAATTGAGTTCGGCACGGCAGTGGCACGGCATTAGCGCGACGTTTGAAACCAAGTCCAGCTACCGCCGTGCTACACGGCAGAAGCACGACTTGGTTTCAAACGGCGCGCTACTACCGTGCTGAAGTCGAATTTAATTCGATCAATTTAGTTCGGCACGGCAGTAGCACGACGTTTGAAACGGGCCTTATTGGACAAGATCACATAGATCAGGCTCCATTTTTTTGCAATAACAATATAAATTAAGTTTTAGATCCTCTTTATTCAACAGACTCATATTTGTTTTCCCCAGTATAGTTGCTAGCCTGCTTTGTAGGGACACAAGGGCGCAACAACTACGGAGACGACGCGAGTCCGTTGCGAAGTAAGTTGAATCACTCTCAAAAAATTATTACAAACTGCGATGGAATTATTACAAATTGCGACAGCTTTTTTATTACAAAGTGCGAGACGGTTTACAATTGCGACGGGTATTACAGTGTGCGATGATTATTACAAATTGCGACAGTACATATTAACACATAGTTGAACGATGAGCTATGAACTATCTGCTACCTGTGACAATACCTCAAACTCCGGATCTGGAGGTCCGGTGTTCAAGCCTCGCCCGTCGCGTTGTTTCCTTAGACAAGGAACTTTACTCCACTTTGTCTCTCTTTACCAAGGTGTTTAAATGGTTATCGGCGACATACTTCTGGTGGAAATCCTGCGATGGTCTAGCATCCCGTCCAGGGGGGGAGTAGCAATACTCCTAGGCATGCTTCATGTTAAAGAAAGCGTTTGGGCCTTTGGCTCACGTACGCCTTTACCCGGTACACTTACCTCAGTGGTATGGGGTGATATTTATCGTGGAGTTTAAACGTTTTCTGCTGGAAACTTCCATCAAAAACACAAAACCATCGTCCCCACCCCTTTTAACATGCGAGCTCCACAACTGATGCTCTCCTGTCGCAAATCTTATTAGATGTAACTCTGCTAACTCAATACGTGCAAGTCTTTTGTCTGTAGACAAACAACATGGAGCTTCTATTTGGTGTCTTGATACCAAAGCCTGAATTTAAGCGACTGAATCAATCGCAAATGTTAAAGAAGATTTCATGTACAAGAATTAAAACTACTGCGTAAAGAGTAGAAAGGGATGAGATTTAGGTTAAAACTCTTTCAAATAACCATACATTGTTTGAAACTATTCTTTCTGCTTTAAAGCGTGTTTATAATTACATCAAGTTTTACGAGGAGTAAATTGGGTGAGGAGTTTCTGATAGCATTTTCGAATCAAGTATAACGTTTATCTTGTACGCGTTTCAATTTAAACTTAGAAAAGTGTTTTTTTCTGTAAATGATGGGGGCGGGGAGGGGGAGGAAGCAAGGGTGGAAGTGAGAATGAAAAAGGTGACACAAGTCGTTATCTCTTACTTGCGGGTTACCCGGTAACGGAGAGGAAAAAAAAGGAGCAAAGGAAGGATTATAACAGGCGTATGTGGTGGTATGAGGGGTGGGCTTATAGGAGTATTCTTGCCTAGTCCCTAGGACTCGTTATTCCGCGCGGACATTGCGTTTCGGGTCACGTGGTCCGAGCGAAGAAGTGAGACGTTTCCCGCCCATTCGCCTCTGATACGTCACCGAAGTGAATTGACCGAGAAGGCCTGGGAAAAGCCGTACAGGAACCAGGCAAGGCAGATTCTTTCGTTTGCACGTATTGGGGAAACCAAGCGGTTGGCGGGCTTATACCTAGAGATGGGGCGCGTTATAACCTAAAATTCTACGATTATATTTTTATTCACAGTTTGGCGCAAACATGTTAGCCTCCCGCGGGAGCTCCAAATTTTCTTGGGTCAGACTTTGCATAAATGCCTTCTCCAGGTTTTCGGTACACAGCTTGTACCACAGCAAAAGCAGTTTCTTTGGCCACCGTTACATTGTGTCCGAGCGCTCTTAAGCCATCTTGTATGTCCTCAGGAAGACGATAGTCTTTGTTCTTTTCAACTTCTACATCCATTTTTGGTACAAGTTCTTCGTGAATTCGAGGATCGTCCACTGCCTGTGATATGTCCTTTCCAAACCACAGCATGTTCATCAACACCTATACATGATAAGTAAACTGTGCCTGAGGAACTGAGCAATTTACCTCTTAACATAAATAGTAAAGAGGTAGAAAAAAACTTTGTCTTGAAAGAGTTTAGGGCCTACGAATTAACAAGATTTGTTAGAACGAGAGATGATTTCATGGTTTCTCTTAGAGGGGTGAGGTTTTTTGTCTAATAGTCGTAGATCTGTGATATTGGGGGCGGGGCCGGGAGAGGAAGGGAAAGATACGCGAAAAAACGCCATATATTCCTGCTTTATACCCCCAGCCCACATTTCGTTCTTTCCCCTTATACCCATGCAACTAAACATCGCGAGTTTAGTTGGGATGAGTCAAATGGGGCGAGGATGGAATGGCTCTTTTACCCTAATCCGCCACTGGCCGCCCCCCTAACCTGCGTTGCAGACAGTCTTAACCCCTGATAAAGACGATTATATCGAATTCTCTTTCTACTGTAGTCTCGCTTGACAAGTTTGAGTACAATGCAGGCTTGACTGCTATTAAAACCCGGCCCAATTTTTCCCTGTTTTCAACTAAATCAAGGAATGCGGGGAAAAAGGGCACTGAGAATTTCCCCATGTTTCGCCCCATATAAGGCAATCTGGATTTCAAAATCCGGGAAATTTTTACTCGTGGAATCTGCAATCCTGGGCATTGGGATCTGTAATTCAGCTCAGGGAATACAGGCAAATTCCACCGGACAGGGAATCCGCGATACAGTACCTGCTATCCAATCCGGAATGCACAGCGTGGAGTCCATAATCCAAGACTGTTTTGAATTATCTTACATAGGGCGACATGTTTATGTTTCTTCAAAAACTTCTACTTATTCTTTTTTTTTTTCTCATACCAGTGATACAGCCGTGGTGATCCTTTTGCCGCCAGACGCACCAATAACAAGCTGTACATCACCCTTATTGTCTGTTAAAATTGCGGCGGACATGGACGAGAATGGCCGCTTGCCTGGCTCGGGAAAATTAACCACAGATGGATAAACACCATCAATCTCTGTGTCGTTGGGATTATCAAAATCTGCCATCTGATTATTGTATATAATCCCCGTGAGGTTGGATCGAAACTTGCATCCAAATCTGTTGAGATACACGTCATGTTCGTGAACACTTTTCTCATGACTGTACTCTCCTAATGTACCGGTACCTATGGTAATAAGGAGAAGTGTGACGTCACGTTACCATAGTAACAAAATTTCTGGATCACAACGATAGGGAGCTTAAGCAACGACGTCGGGACGGCAAAGAGAAATGGAAAAAGCAATAGGTTTATATCAGCAAAACAACAACTCTGCACGTGCATCACACTTTTTTGTACGTTTCTTAGCCGTCGTTGCACGGCTGCGACATGAGACTCGCTACTTTTACGCACCCACTTTACGAAGCAGGTGAGAGCAACGCGAAAATTTTCTTTTTCTTTTTCTAAACTTAGATACGGTCCGTTGGGATTTAACCCCAGAAAATTTCGCCAACATTTGACAAATTGAATAAAACTGAATAAGAACGTCGAAGTTTGAAACAGTGCGAATTCAGTGATTTTTCGGTTTGTTGTCATTCAGAAATTTTGCTACCATGGCAACGTGACGTAACAACTTTCCCTCTCTATTGTCAATATACAGTCAAAGTTCCCTTAGACGGACACCTCTGCGTCCAGCTCCATGAGTCCACCTACGACCATCTTATAAACGTTAATAGGTGAAGCAAGGCAAGGAACGACTATGGGGGTCCGCGAGGTTTCCGTCTCATAGAGAGTCAATTAAAAGGAGTAATCAAAGGCAGGGACTAACTCCATGGGTCCACAAAGCGAGGTGTCCGTCTCATAGATAGTCAATTAAAAGTAGTAGGCGCCAATTTTATTGAGGTGTCCATTTTATGGAGGATCCCTTTAAGGGAGGGTTGACTTTTCTTTCTTTGTTTTTAAGGCATTATACAGCCAACTCTCTTAACGGACTCCTTCAGGAGACGGTAACCTCACTAACTGATAAGAAATGGTTCCGGATTTCCGTTATTATTAATAGAATCTCTGCAAGGCGAACATCTCTCTACGATGGACATATCAGGTTCAGTCTGTAGTTCTGGCACCATAGGTGTCTGTCACAGAGAGAGCGGAATGACAGTCTATACACCTACATCAAGGGCAAGTATGCACTTCTCTTTTGAAAATCGAATTTACGCATAATGATATAACTCAATAATGTGGAAGTATTACGAACAAGATAGCTATCCCCTTAAGAGAATGTAAAAATGCATTTTCTGTTTGCTGATAGATAGCTTGTTAACAAGCTCTTGATGGGGAAGGGGTAGGAAAAAACGAGAGTTTGCATCGACCTCTCAAAAAAGAAGTCGATACAAAATGCTGATTGGAAGAAATTAAACTTTGTAATGACTTCCTAAATTATCACGCCTGTCGCGAAGAAGGTATTCCGCCGTGGAGCTCCCAAGAAGTTATTGCAATATCTGCAGTTTCCTTTTAAGTTAGCAAATGTGATGCTGCCGACTTTTTACCTCAAGGCAGCCATGTGATGGCTGTTATATCTATAGGACATGAAAAAAACTTTTATACCTCACTATTTTCAAAGTTAACTCGATTAAATATGGTGTTCAGGATAAACTTTGACTTCAGGCCCCTTTGTATTTTACTGAACTAACCTGTGATTTACAGTTGATGTCACAGAAACCGCATCACCGTTTTTGGCCAAAACAGCCAGGTGTGTGGTGCCATAATCAGCATCAGAATAGAAGCGGGCGTAATAAGACACGTTGTCTTGTGTTTGGTCATCTTGTATCAGTTTACGTAGCTTGTCGCCCAGCTGTTGTTCTATCATATTTTGTGCAATCTGAGATAAAAGTACGGAGAATATTTCGGACAGAAATTCCCTATGCTAATCCCTAAAAACTTCGTACGTGCAGTGCTTCCCCTTCCCTTCAGTGGCTGGAAGACAGAACGCCTGTTAGCAAGTCTAAAGGTGGAATTCCACTGTCACGTAATGTTAACATGCGTACGCACGTAAATTTGTGCGTAAATAAAGTATGGGCCATGTATGAACGGCGGCCGCGCGTTCCTGGCTGGTGAAACCGAGATCTCGGCAAGCGTACCAATCCGCCTGCCCAAATAAACACAACAAAACCTTTAAGAGGGAACAAGGAGGAGCAAGGGTGGAAATTATTATCTTTCACTTACCTCGTTTATTTTCTTATCCATATTAAAAGCAGGATCACCAAGTCGACTTCGCCAAGCATAACCAAACTTGAAAGCTTCAACGATTCGATGATAAGTCAACACCGAGGCATCCGTACCATCACGAGCCGACGAAGTCATATTGTAACCTATAAAATAAAGCTTTTCTACTTTAAATAAGTGTAAAACTAGAGGTTTATAGTATAATTGTTAGTATATTGGTGAGAGCAGATGCTGGGCTGCAAAACATCGTCTGAGAAACGATGAACGGACTTAGTTTACATATTGTGCTAATTATTGACTTTTTATTGGGTCAATTAATAGTTGTAGGATAAAGGACTACAAGGGAGTCCTAAAATCACAAGTTCTTAGTGATTTGGGTCTATATTAGCCAGTTTATAGTCATACGAAAATAATTTAAAACTGTTTGCGCGCCACAATATGCGAAACTTAACGTAACGCTATTAGAATGATGCAATGGGTGCACGTGTGTTATGACTGTAAATTTAGTTATAACGATCCCGCAGGCCATTTCCGCTAAAAATCATCCTGATACAAAAATCAAGACTGTAACGCCTATATAGCGACAGGGCCTTCAAAGAACCACGCGAGACACAAAGATTGGTGACGTGGAGGCTCGCAGCAATAATTCTTTCTTGTAGCGTTGTTTAAATTCAAGGTTGCTGCAGCTTAGGCTGCAAATATAGCCGCCCCTGACATCACTCCCCACCGCTAGTATCGGGACCACTGGGGACCGGCGTTTCACGAGGCAGCTGTATACACACGCTGTCTGCAACTCGTTTAAACTTGCGTTGCTGATAAATTAATGTTCATGAATGAATGCTGAATGGAAGTTCTGTTGCAGGTTGCCTTGCTGCGCTGTACAACTACAAAGTAAGGAAATCTCTAGTTAGTGGACATCCTGTAGGTTTATGAATGCCGTTGTTGTTGATGATTAATGATGATGATGACAAGGATGATGATGATAATGATGATGATGATGGTGGTGGTGGTGGTGGTGGTGGTAGTGTTGGTAGTGGTGGTAGTGGTGGCCTGCAAGCAAGCTCTCTGAGAGTTAACACGCTGGCTGTGATGATGATGATAATGAGAACAGAGCACCTTCCTACCTTTCAGTATATTTAAGATGAGACCTAGTACAGCGCCACTTGTAGGGGGAGGAGTGAGGTGCATTTTCATCCCCGCCAGTTCACTTTCTAGGGGCTCCCTGATCTCTGTCTGGTAATTCCTCAGATCTTGTTCAGTGACTTGACCCTTTTTTGGCTCATCTGGAATAAGTTCTGTTATATCTTGTGAGATACTGTTGGCTAGCGGCCCATTATAGAAAGACTCGGGGTTGTCTCGAATTTTTTCCAGCGTCATCGCGTACTGTTCGTTTTTGATTATTGTCCCCTCTTTAAGAGGCTTATCATTTTTGTCCAGGAGAAGTTCCCTGAAATTTTACAAGAAATAGCATTAGAGAAGAAAATCATAGCAATGCTAAATAAGGCACTGTATCTGCAGTTATTCTGGAGGTCTCATACCCATATTCTGTTTAAAGGCAACAGTTAAGGCACTCTCCTGAAGCAGTATCATGAGCGTACTCACTGCCTGAGACTTGCTATGCCCTTTATGTGTGTATGTCTTTTTTACGTCCTACAGAGTCAAAACAAAGAAGTTTTTTTGCAACTGGGAGCCTACCACGGTTTGTCTACGGCTCATTTCAAACTGATCCTAGCAAAGAATACTTTGAAAACAGATATCCGTCACGCACGCCTCTGAAATCTCAGGCGCAGTTTGCCAAAAAGAAAACACGAAAAATTGTGATGAATAATAGCAGGAGCCGATTACTTAATCGGTTTCTGAAAATAGTTATGGTTCACCTTAACCCGTTATCCTCTTTTATTTTCTCTACCATATCTTCACTTAAGGCATCGGCAACGGCGGTGCTTATTGGGAACCCTTTACTGGCTAAATCGAATGCAGGTTGGACCAGATCCTTCCACGGTAATCTTCCGTATTCCCTCCACGCCCTGTATTGGCCGTGAACCTCCCCGGGAATAGCGATAGCAAAACGGCCTAGAAAAAAAAAAAAACGTTATAGCTCTAGCACGAAACTGTGAGCAAGTACCCAGGCGAACGGCGGGCAAAGCGTGTCTCGAGGGGCGTCAAGTTCTCTCTATACCGCAAGCAGTGGTCCTTTTTTCCTCAGAGCGCGGCGAGCGAAAAAGAAAATTATCCAAATTAATGGCAAAAAGGAGGAGAGATTTGAGCGGGGGCGTTGTCTCGATCTATGGGACGCAAAAGGAAAATAAAACTCTGCGCGCAGTTGCATTTCCTACTAACCCCTTTTGCGAGCGAAGCGGTTGGGTGAGATCCCCACGATAACCCAGATTCGCACTCCGTATTTGCTTTTGGAGTAACGAGTCACGGAGCGAGAAGATAACGGAAGAGACTGGGGGAAAAAATAACTTCTGCCAAATTTTGTTCCAATATAGCAGCCCGATAAGAAAGTTTTGTTTTCATACATTGCTAATGAAGTGCCTTTAATAAAGCAAATTAACCCGAAAAAAATTTCAGAGGTTCAACGTAATTCGAACCCATGGCCCCTGTGTTAGCACTTCAGTGCTCTACCAACTGAGCTATGAAGACCCATATATTGAAAACAGGTCAATAGACCTCTTTAGCTGGTTTGTTTTGTTATGTTTTGAAAGAAACTTGAAAGAAATTTGAATGAAAACAGTTCCCTGATATAACTGCATTGAGAAATCAAATCATACAATCTAAAGAGGTCTATTTGTGGAGATTGGGTAGGAGAATATGGGTAGGAAGCGGCTGTACACAGGCAACGCAGTCGTAAATATCAATTTAAGCAATTGCAAATTAATTCCGGGTTAAATTCGCCTTCAGTTATATTTGAATTTATGAATCATTAAAATCATCGTCATGTCCAACAAATTCTATTAACAATGATAGTAAGCACGTCGCGCTTATGCCGTAATTTAAATCCCTAGAATGTGTGCTAGTGAGAGAGCAAACACAATCAAAATTTTAATTTAGTAAAAGAATTCTCCAAGTTACGTTTCAGGCGAACACGGCAAGTCGCCATAGGCAACAGAACAACACGATATTTATAGAGCAAAAAAATCTCTGCTATTCAAAACAAATTTTGAAACCGTTGGAATAGATTATTCAACTCACTTGCAAAACCAAAATAGTCGAAGATAGCGCCGATCCGTAAAAAGAAATGTACTGCTCGGCTCTTCGCTTGTCTCGATCCACGGTTTTTCCACACGAAATTTATAGTCTGTTTACAGTCGCCTGTATGACCGAGATGACTGATTGCCTAGTAACGGGCGGCTATCTGGGTTTTACCAAATGCATCAAACGGGAGGAAAATTCCTCCTGTAAATTTCGCGCGCTGCAGGGGATAAAAGTCCTTCGCGCGGGGCCAACTACCGGAACCGGAAATGAGAAGCGAAGGACTTTGAGAAAGTCTACCCACGCGCCTAGGTCTAACTTACCCCCGACCTCTGAAAATACATGTGAATAGCTAAAGGGTACGAGTGTGCCGATATCCCCTCTAGCTCCAAGGGGAGAGCTTTCTCGCAGGCTGCTCCAACACGGTTAAAGATAAAACGCCCCCTCTCTGACGTTTCCTATTTTTATCACAGCCGAACCTGCGCTAATAAAAGGATACCTCCCTTAGCTGGACATCTCCTCTCCCAGCTTACCAAATAGTGTTCGAGGAGGGTAATAGCCCGGGTGGTCCTCCTGGGAATTCTTGGTAGGGGTGTGCCGCCCGGTTCTCCAAATCCTGACCCTATTTCAGACCTAAAAATGGAATTTTCCACACTCGTTTTCAGACTAGACCTGTAAAATCCATACCCGTTTTCAGACCTGGCCTTTAGGCAGAAATTATGTTATCATTACTAAGATTATAGCGCAAACAAAAAACTCTTCAAATCCATTGCGAATTCTTATATTTCTCTTTGTTTCTTACGCATTTGGAATTGAAACGATAAATACGTTC
Source organism: Porites rus (assembly GCA_964035705.1). NCBI lineage: Eukaryota > Metazoa > Cnidaria > Anthozoa > Scleractinia > Poritidae > Porites > Porites rus. Next base: position 9,091,268 of record OZ038002.1, read on the forward strand.
ATACACTCCCGTAGTTCCCTTACAAACCATACCCGATTCCAGACCAAAACAGGCAAAGTGTATACCCGTTTTCAGACCAAAATAGCGCAAAAACCCTACCCGATGGGGCTGCACATAACAATATAGCTTATATAAGGGAGTACCCCCCTGGGGAGGCTAGTTAAGATCTAAAATCAAAATAACATGGTTATTAATTACTGTAATTGAGGGAAATGGAACAAACAACTCTCCTCGGAGTCCCTTATTATCTTCTAAATGTAGCTAAATATTATAGATCTCAAAACGTCCTGGTAATAGAAAACAAAAAAGAATATAATAAGAGCACCAACCGCGTTTAGACATGTCTTCCCCAGTAAACATATCAGACGTTGTCGCTGCCGGAGCAGTCTCCCTAAAGTCGATAACCTTAGCGTTCTTGAGTTTTCGACTGTAAACCAGCATCACACCACCGCCACCAACTCCAGAAGAGTGCATGTTGATAACTCCAAGACAAAACATAGCGGCGATGGCTGCGTCCACGGCCGAACCGTTTGCGTTCAGGGTATCATTGCCAATATCGGAACATTTTTCAGTGTCCGTAGCAACTGCCTGTCTTGAATAGGGTCCACCCAAAGAAGAGCGCTTGTCTTCTTTTTTCTCTTGTGTGAAGTACAACCCAAGAAAAACAGACAGTGCGACCACAATACATACCACAAACCCCACCACCACTAGTATGCATATCAGTCTCTTTCTGCAACAGAGTAACATAATATTAGATTAAGTTAGTCTGTAAACACAAAAAAAAAGATTAGAGTTAGTTAAACACCCTTTAACTCCCACGGAGTGCCCGACAGGAACACATTCGCAGATGGAAGCAAAAATTGCCAATAAAGGCGATGATTACCCTAACTGCCCGTTTTTGTTTATCTGTGTGTGACAGTGGCTCGAGACTGTACCGAAGATGAGAATACTGTAAACCTAACCAAAATGGAATTTATGACACGAGCGAAGAGGCTGAGCAATACAGATATCCCTATTTATCTCCGTGGGTTCGCGGTGTTTTTATATGTGCAACCTGATTCAGTGTAAGTTCTTTTAATTTTTGCCCTAAAGAGTCAATTGTGTAAACAACGAAACATTTCCGAAATTATGTCCAGTCTTCTTCGCCTCGTTTAGTGATAATTTTCAACCTATGTTTTAAGCGACGACGGCGGAAATTCACCTTAAGTCTGATTCTTAGGATAGTACAGTGATGTCCCAGGAAATAATTTCCCTTGAAGGATACTAATTAGACGAAACCTTGGAGACATGTCTATGAAAACGAACATGAAATGGTTGTAGCATGCTACGTAATGAGAAAGGAGAACTTATTCCGCAGTATGAAGGTATCTGATTGAATCATTCACTTATAGCCTCAGTGATTATTACTTGGTGCTTGAAAATCAAATCTAAAGCTAACTAAAAATTGGAAAAAGGAAAACTGGTAAGCGGTTTTGTGAGGACGCGGTTAGTTGTTCAAGCGTGACAGATGCCGTCTCTGCCGATCTCGCGATGCATTAAGTGATGAGGCAAGTAGTTTGCGGATAAGGGACATTAAACATAGTTGCCTCCAAAACAGGGCTAAAAGGAAGTAAAAATCACTCTCTTACCTGCTAACCATGGTAATGGATTCGCTTTTCCTTGCGATATATTTATTCAAAACACAGTTAGTAAACTTATTAAACATGTGCTTGCTGAATGACCTTAATCGATCGATCGATCCCCGAATTCGCTTGCATTGCCGGAAATATTAATATGTAAGCCCTACTCCCACCCCTCCCCGGTGTATGAGGTCACGCGATATTTTCGCGAATTCGAGAGAGCGGGAGTGACTTTCGTTTGAAGGCTCAAAGTACGGGAATACAAGTCGGAAAATCATAATTAACTCTCAAGTAGGCGAGGAAAAGACGAAAAAATCTCAAAATAGATATTTCTTAGCAAACAACCCTAAGCAAAACAGTGACTGTATGACTAAAATTTTCAACTTTTCGCAGAGCCGATTACAGGCCCGCCTGCCCATTTCCGAGCTGAAAAACTTCAGTGAGACAGACCCTCCAATTTAAACCCTAAGCGAGATGAAGAGACGAGCCAGACGACTTTTTATATACGTGAAGGTATCCTGTGAGACAATAGGGCCATTTATACGAGGAAAAATAAGACGCGTCTTAAATAAGACGCGAACTGTACCATTTATACGAGCAGGTCTTATCTAATAAGACGCGTCTTAGCTAAGCCGCGTCTTATTTTAGACGAAATGTGCCGTTTATACGGAATGTACAGGTCTTATTTAAGACGCGTCTTATTTTTCCTCGTATAAATGGCGCTAATATTCACTAATAAATTAAGTTTTAGATCCTCACGCTTCATTCGCCCCAACCTCGTCCCCAGGGTCTTCTCGTTTTCCAATATAGCTCAGATTTGTTTCTTTTTTTTTTTTTTTGTTTCAGTTTCTCAGTAGTTGCTAGCCTGCTTAGTAGGGACAAAAGAAATTTATGGCGCAACGCTACGGCGGCGCCGTTTAAAATTTAAAATAGCTTCAGACTCTATTGGACCTCGTTGTTGCGTCTCAGGCACATGATACAAACAGTACAACAAAACATTATTTAAATTTCCAAAACAAGTTTATTTAACATTTTGCCCCTTTTGTCCTTGCGACAGTCCGTCAGGAGGTTTTCGCTTCCTTACGTTCTGTGAAATCCTCTCTTGACTGTACTTAACCATGACGGCTGCCAGACTATGTTTTTGTTCGCACTTTTAGACTTGTCCGTGCACAACGTTTTGAAATAGCTGACCAGTGAGAAAGTAGCACCACTGGTTTCCCCGTGAAACCACGGAACCAGCGCCATACTGATAACGCGTCACTGAAAATTTGATTACTACACTTCATTAGAGTAGTATTTCTGCGCTCGTTCCTCAGACGTTAATTCGCGGGGAAACCAGACTTACGCAAACTGTAAGGTTTGTTGGTGAAAATCATCAAAAGCTGGTCTCATATAAAAATTGGATACAAAAAGCAATGAAGCGTTACGAAGTTTAAAAACCGACAATGCAGTTTACAGGAAAATGCTTACGTAAAAATGTGAGGAAAATTGGAAATTATTACCAAGGGAAAACTACTGTAGTTTAAACCTAGAGACAAGTTTCTACCCCCCATTATCAACTGAAAAATGATCCCGAATCCACACATTTCAAATAATACTAATGAACGCTTGAAAGTATTTCAGTTTGCTACTTTGAACATTTGAATCAAGAAAGAAGTAATTATCCCTTGTCTGAATCTGCTTCTGTACTATCACGCTACTGAAAACCTACAAAATTTATTGCTGTTGCGGACTGGTACTATCTGATGACGTAATACAAAAGATTGAAAGGACACTAAACAATACCGACACTACAACAGAAAAGCGAACCAAGAATGGTTTCCGCAAGTCCAAGAAACAATCAAACGTACTGTCAAATTCTGGCTACAAGACCTGGTGACCTGCCATTTAAAGGGTGCAAAGAAAAAGATCCCACACCATCCTTCTTTTCCTGTGATTATGAATACTCGTGGCGAATTGGAAAATCTCAGACTCACCGAGACGCCGAGAGCCTTGTTAAAAAACTGAGAAAAAATTCGAAAATTCGAGACTGATAGAAACCTTCGTGACTCATCACAAAAGCTTTCGAGATCCTGAGATTGGCGAAAAAATTTCTTACCATCCGAAGGCAATGGTCGCGGAAAACCAACTCCGAGCGTTTACTCCACGGTATGGGCATTCTCGTCCCGAAAAGCCGTTGAGTGGCTCTGGGGACGAGAATACTGTATGGTCTGGACCTTACGCATGCGCACCATATCACCTTTATGGCCGTGGGGTAAAGAAGAAGAGCTCTTAAAAGACCTAAAAAGCGGAATATGTTTTCAGTTGCCAGAAAATGGCCAAAAAGTTGCTCACAACAACAAACGTTGCCCAGCAACTTGTGGCTGAGGATGCTCCCGCAGGAACCCCATATTTTCTCGGGTCGGACTTAGCGTATATGCCTTTTCCAGGTTTCCGATATACGGCTTGTACCACAGCAAAAGCAGCGTCATTTCCCACTATTACATTGTGTCCGAGTTTTTCTAAACCTTTAACTATATTCCCATTAAGACGATACTTTTCCTTCTTCTCAATTTCTACATCCATACTTGGCACAAGTTCTTCGTGAAGTCGAGGATCATCAACCGCATCTGACAAGGACTCGTCGAACCAAAGCTTGTTCATCAGCACCTATAAATGATAAGGAAAAAAACACCCAAATTCAGCTCGTTTCAAACCTTTCAACCCTGTGAGTGAAGGACCGGCGAAAGCTAAAAACGATAGACTATCCCACGTTTTTTTTTTCGTGGAGGAAGGGTGTTTTGTCAAGATCCAAACTGCCGCTTATAAGCTCCCCCATTTAAAGTAATCCCCAATTCTCGGGGGGGCACCCATATAAAGAGGGGCGGGGATGCTCGTTTCTCGCTAAGGGGTTTAAATTTCGGAGTTTGGACACACTTAGGGTGTTCTGGGCAAAACGCGAAGAAATATTAAAAAAATATGTTTTCAATTCGTTTTATTTACTCGATTCATGTAATCAAAGTTTAAAATGGTCTCTTTTGGGGTCAAAAAAATGTTGGGCCACGCCAAGATTGGACCACCGCGGTCAAACGTCTAAATCGTTATTTTTGTTTTTTATTGCTGGGATTTCATTTACCAGTTAGAGAAAAATGGGCAAAGATGTATAAATCAGTTAGTCAACATAACTATCTTTCCATTTTTCTCACAATTTTGAGCTTTTTTCGCTGAAAACGCATCGCGCTAAAAGAGAATCATGTTTGAAAATGGCGCCGATAATAACGTCAGCATCGATGTTCAATCACTTAGAACTTTTTTAGTAAACTTTTAAAAAGTTTAGTAAACTAACAGGATGTTGGTAATACCCTAAACTTTCGATAGTGAAAGTAGCTACCTTAACTTTGAAGTATTTCGCTTAACTTTTGCAAATTTCACTCGTTTGACCGCTGTGAACAAGATTGGTCTCCTTTAGGGGTATAAAACAAAATTACCCGCCCCTTTCTTATGGGAGCCCCCCCACCCCCCGCCGGGCCCCAGGTACAGGCCAATTCTGACCAGCAAACAAGAAAATACTTAACAATTATTCTTTGAAATCGAGGTGAATAGTGGCTAAAGGTAAATATTCCCAAGGCCACTATTCACCGAGATTGCTTAAATAATCAAGATCACTGAGTGTGTATATACTAAATCCGATTATATCCCCCTCATTCCGGACATAAGCCCTCCTCCAAATTAACACAGAATTCGGTTTGTTCGTATGCAGTGGGGGAAATTTGTGAGCATTTTGCTCGGTCGTTATCCCAGTCAAGCGGTTGATTTAAGTTAAAAAAAAAGTACAAAAACTTAGCCTACAAAACAAGACGCGCTATATTCGAAAATGCTCACATAGAAATTAACCAAACTTGGTCAAATTGCTACCCATAATACGCAGTATTTATACTTTTAGGCGATTCTTTTAAAGCGTTAGTTCCTCGCGGCAAATACTAAATAACAAAAGTTTCCCATGGCAACATGGCTTCGCTAGGGACGCTCCGATCTTGAAAAACCTAATGAAATCAAAAGGCAAACTTAAATCTATTGCTAGTTTTCATGTAACGTTAACATTATATTTAGAGAAAATCATGTCTAAGTGTATTTCTTCAAGGTGGAAAATTGGTAGGCGGGCAGTTAAAAAAAAAGCTACCCATATGTACAGCGGGTTTATCGAGCTCGACATGTCCACTGTAACTACAGTGAAACCTCTATTAGATGGACCCCCAATTAAGTGGCCACCCTCTATTAAGCGGACACTAAGCCAGGTCCCGAAATTAACGTCTTACATTTCCCGGACAAATTCGGCCTATTCAGCGGACACCTCTACTGGAGAGGATGCGGACACTAAAATAAATTGTATTTGGCTTATTTCTATTGTCAATAACCTCTATTAAGCGGACACTGGACCGAATTGACAATAGTAGTGTTGGATTACGTCCTTGAAATACGTACTGTAGTCGATTGATAAATAAGATAAATCAATACATTTATAATTAGCCGAGTCATATAAACTGTAGATTTGACTGAAAGTTGTTCACAAAGTGCGGCAGCACAGCTTCCTTAGCTTCCATAGCAACTTGGAACTTTATCACAGTATAGAGTAACCGTTGAAAGTTAATCGTTAATCAACATTGAGCAATTTTTACAAACCTCTCTTAAGCGGACACCATCTATTAAGCGGACACTTGGGAAGGTCCCGAAGGTGTAATATGATCCGACCAGGGGCCCGTTTCTCGAAAGTCCCGGTAACTTTACGGGCCCGAAATCAAATATTCAAGTCGAAATATAAAGAATAAGAGCGCGGGTCCTGGCTAGCAAACTACTCCATTTTGTTTCATTAACTGACAGTTTTATCGTTTTAGATGCAAAACTATTGAAACCTCGGTCTTTAATGTAAACGGAGACAGCTTACCGGGCCCGTTAATTATCGGGACTTTCGAGAAACGGGCCCCGGGAGCCATAATCGGGGTAGGAGACCGTAAGCGCGGGGTCCACTCGGTTCCATGGAAATAAACAAATTGTCATAGACTCGCACGGGAACCCACAAATTTGTGTGACTCTCGTGTGGAATTTCAGGAGATGGTCGATCGTATTGGGACTTTGTTTGAGTGCTCACTGAGCATTTTTTCTCTAAGTAAAAAAAAATGCGTTGGCGTGTCACAGGAGATGGCGTAATTTGTGCTAAAAATAGCAAATTTGGCTATTTCGATGGAACCAGCCCCATTATTGAAAAAGCTATCCAGTTACGGTCTCCTACGCCGATTATGGCTCCTGGATCCGCCTGTTTTAGGTCACTTTTGACTATGTCAGTCATACCAGTGAGACAGCTGTGGGGATCCTTTTGCCGCCAGACGCACCAATAATAAGCTGTACGTCACCACTACCGTTCGTCAAAATGGCAGGAGACATTGACGAGAACGGCCGCTTGTATGGCGCTGGAAAATTAACCTCAGACGGATAAACACCATCGATTGGTTTGGTGCCGGGAATGTCAAAATCTGCCATCTCGTTATTGTAGATAATTCCGGTTACGTTCGATCGATATAGGCATCCAAATCTGTCGAGAAACACGCGTTAATCTTACATTGTAAATCATACAGACTCTCCTACCACCTTTCTGGCCAGGATTTCTGCAATCATCACTGTTGCCGTGCTGTCACGCTAAATATCTGCTGAATCTAACCGTAGCCTGAGGAAACAGCAGATATTTTTCGATACCACCGGCCTCCACTGGTTTCCCCGCGGAATGAAGTCTGGGGAACGTGCGGAGAAATTTCATACCGACTTTTTAGTAGTGCTTCAAAAAGTAAAGTCGCATTGATAATTTATTAAACTTTGCAAAATGATAACCATAGCTTTAAAGCGGACCAAGCAGAGCCTTCATTAGAAGACACGAATTCGTTCCCTTCTTTTTGTTTAACTAACCTGTAATTTATAGTGGATGTCACAGAAACTGCGTCACCGTTTTTTGCCAAAACAGCCAGCTGTGTGGTGCCATAATCAGCATCAGAAAAGAAGCGCGCGTAGTAAGAAACGTTGTCGTGTGTTCGATCATCTTGTATCAGTTTACGTAACTTGTCACCCAGCTCTTGTTTTAACATCTCTTGCGCAATCTGCAACCGAAGATTGTCCAGAAAATTTAGACACTAACTTTATAAGGCTTTGAATTGGTTTGAAAACTAAAAGGAGAGAATATGGCCGCATAGAGGGCTCACAATCTGGACAAAAGGGTAGATATAGGGGGAGGGCCGGTGACGGGGTGGTGGGAGGGGGGGGGGGGTAGTCCGGAAACCCTTTTAATACTTAAGAGGGATTATTGCAAGAAGATTTATTACCAAAGACAATGAGAAGAATACGTCAAAAGCTGCACCTTAACTAGAATTCGAAATGTGTTGCACTTATCCGAAAACAGTAAAGATCTAAATAGCGAAGCTGTCTAATCGAAACTAAACCGTTATTGAGGGAAAGGGTGAAAATATAATCGCGGGGGGCGTACTCCCCCATAAAAGAGACGAGGGTGCTCGTCGTACCTTTTAGGGTTTTAAATTTGTGGATTGGTACCGCTTAGGATGCTAAAACCTAAAATGACTGCTGCCAGAGTTTGCCAGTGCACATTTTTGCAAATTAAAATTCCTTGATAATTTTCCTTCCTATACTTTCATTCCACCACAAGGGGAGACAGGTATATGAATATCTTTTGAAATAAATCCTATTCGCATTTGCAGTGCCAGTTATATAATTTGTTGTTGTTGAATTGGTACCTCTTGGGGGTGAAAATGACTTTGGGACTCGCCCCTTTAAGAGGTGTTCGCAAAATTTTCCGACGGCATCCCCGTCACTTTTATAGGGAAGTACCCCCAGGAATATAATAATCTTTCACTTACTTTGTCTATATTCTTATTTTTATTAAACCCTGGATCTCCAAGTCTACTACGCCAAGCAAACCCAAACTTAAAAGCTTCAATGATTCGGTGATATGTCAACACAGAGGCTTTTGTACCATCACGAGCTGATGAAGTCATATTGTAACCTACAAAATAAAACACTTGATCTTTAAGGGTAATAAGATCTTTAAAAAAATCAGCATTTACACCAAGCCAGCCGCTCAGTGACAAATTTGTACAATTTTTCCAGGAATATAACCAACGAGGAAGCTTAAGGTAATGAAATTTTCTAAGGCTGTGGCGGCCGTAGTTTGTCCCCTTGTGGTTGACAAAGTTTATAGCGGAGCTCTCGTGCTCGGGAAGCGCGCAGAAGAGCAGCATGAGTAAGAAAATGTGGTTATCTCTGCATCCAAGACATTTTGGTTCGGTCAAAATCGTCCGTACCTCTACCCGTTCATGTAAGCCGGGCTTGAAATTTCTCATTTCAGAAACCCACGCGTTTTGGCGGTTAATTGCATGGCCACACGGATTTTTCGAGAGAAAAAACAACAACTTAGCCGAGTCCGTTTCTTCGACTTAATTTTAATGTCTACACTGACGTGGATAACAGTGAAAGAGCTAGAGCGAGAGATAAAAAACAAAGGGACCGAGTTTACTTGGAAAGAAAACATGAAAAATGAGAAATGAGCGGCAGTGAAAAAGAGGCGAACAGGAATTCATACGACATTCCCTACATAAAACGTGTATGAACTAGGAAGTCTAGGAAGTTTCACGTTGTAGTCGTGCAAACAACGTTGTTGTCGCCCATTAGTATTACACGATTTTATTTTTTGTTTCAGTAAAAAGTAAGTCTACTGAAACAAAAAATAAAATCGTGTAATACTAATGGGCAATTACATAAATGGTGATGATGATAGTGATGATGATGTTGATGATGATATTGATGATGACAAGGAGGAGGAGAAAGAGGAGAACAGAACACTAGAACACCTACCTACCTTTCAGTATGTTTAAGATGAGACCCAGTACAGCGCCACTTGTAGGGGGAGGAGTAAGGAGCATTTTCATCCCCTCCAGTTCACTTTCTAGTGGTTCCCTGATTTTTGTCTGGTAGTCCCTCAGATCTTGTTCAGTGACTTGTCCCTTTCTTTCCTTATCAGGAATACGTATTCTTATGTCTTGGGAGATCATCTTGGCCAGCGGCCCATTATAGAAAGATTCGGGTTCGTCTCGAATTGTTTCCAATGTCATAGCGTACTTTTCGTTTTTGATTGTAGTCCCCTTTTTATAAGGTTTTCCATTTTTATCCAGGAGGAGTTCTCTGAAATGTTACAATAAATAGCAATAGACTGATAAAATCACAGCAGTGCTAAATATTGCACAGCATCTGCAGTCAGGTTCTACTGAGTTTTCAAGGTTTCTTCTAGTGGATTTTTTCTTTACGTTTCACAGAATTAGATAAAAGAAGCGCTGTGTCATTAGAGTTTACAAGAGTTCAGTTCAACTATCCAAGCCAGGTATTTTTGAAAAAGGAATACCCTGTCCGCCTCAAAGACTCAGGTGTTTTTTTCCTAGCCGAGAGAAAAAATGAAAACAACCATCAAGAAATAGACTCTCACCTTAACCCCTTATCCTTTTTTATTTTCTCAACCATGTCCTTATTCAAAGCATCGGCCAAGACGTGGCTTATTGGGAATCCGTTTCTGGCTAAATCAATGGCAGGTTGGACCAGATCTTCCCAACTTAACCTGCCGTGTTCCTTCCAAGCTTGGTATTGACCGCGTACCTCGCCAGGAACAGCGATAGCAAGACCACCTGGGAAAAAACGTTGTGAATTCAACACCAACCTGCGAGCAAGCCTTCATTTGTGCGACGAAGGGAGCGAGCCGTGATGGCACGGCCGCCAACAAAAATCTCTCCGCCCAAATCTTCTCGCGGCTTATCTGCGCCGGCAGTCTCTTATTTTTCTTTCTTTTTTTAAGCACAGTAGATCGAGAGTACTCGCGAGGAACGAGAGCGGAAGCTCCTCTCTTTTATCATTAATTTGCATAATTTTACTTTTTCACTCGCCGCGCCTGGCTCTAAAAGAAAGACAACCGCTCGCGTTCTGGCGTAAGGCTCGCATGTAAGATATACGCGACAACCTCCCTACCCATCCCCCTCCCCCCCCCCCCCCCCCACCAAAAAAAAAAGAGAGAAGGAGCTTGCTTGCAGGCTACTCAGTCAAATGCTTTAGATTTTTTTTTTTTTTTGAACTACAGTAGACCCCTCCGTCAACGGACACTTGGCCATTGTCCCTGCCAAATGCACAAACACTCCATTTATTTTTTCAGCAGCCTCCCCTAAGCAGGCATCTCTAAGCACATTGTTGGCCCCAAGGGTATCCACTACTGGGGTTGCGAGAGTAGTAGGACTTTTCCTATAAAGTAGGTAATCACAAGGGGCAGTTCACATTTTTTCAATTTTTTCAAAATAGAGAAATTATTTATTTTTGAAATTTCTTCAGCCATAGCAAAAATGTTTGAACAATGACAACGACAAGCTGGTACGTCCGTGTTCAAACACGTTAAGCAAAGTACCAGGCTTTTTGAAAAAAATCCACTTTTCAGCATAAAACAACCAAATCTGTCTATTTCATGTAAAATCAAGTGAAAAAGTTTGTAAAAGGCCATTTTTAGGTTTTTTGATTAAGCTTCCTCGGTAAAGTTGAAATAAAATCTGATATATTGGTATAAAAGAAACAAGAAGGTGGTACTCTAGTACACTTGAAGTAATTTATTGTTTTTACAATTTGTTCTCGTTTTAACTTGTGTTTGGTCAACCCCTCTTCGATCTCACAAAATGAAAAAAGAAAAGAAGGCTAACAAGACTGGCAAATTTGGCCCTTGTCTGACGAGATCTTAAAAAAACACATGTACTTTCCTAGCTTTACAGTCGGCCGAAACTTGATCATTTCCGTGATCAACGTCACACTGCTCAGTGACTAGAACAACCAGGGTTTCCGTATGTGCTATAGATTTTGCTGACAAAGCACTCCTTTAAAGATGTAGACTAAATCTTTTTTCCAGGGTCAACTCCTCCTGGAGAAGAGTTCTGGGGAAAAGATTGAGCATCAGCATTTTCATATATCGGCACCGACATATTGTTCTAATTAGCAATACATTAACTACAGTCGAAGCTCTAGTAAGAGACCACCTTGGAAATTTGAAAAATTCAGGTTCAGCCAGGGGTGGGGGTGGGGGGGTGATGGGTAGTGGAAAACCAAAATACCCAAAATACCAAAAAATTATACTAAAACTCGTGTAAAATACCAAAATTAAGAAAAGCACAGTATACTTTATACCCAAAATTGGTCATGAGGGAATAATTTATACCCAATTTTAAGCACAAAAATACTGTATACATGAAATGAAATACCCCAATATACTGTATACCCAAAAACCATGGCCGACCCTGAAAGGTGGGTAAAGCTCTTGTAAGCAACTTCATGGTAAGACAATAGAGGATGGTTGCTTACAAGAGCTTCAGAAACTCATTAAAATAATCCATAAAGAAAAAACAAAAGAAATTAATATTTAATGAGTGTCTTTACATCTAATATAGACGGGCTAAACTTTACCTCCAAAATTTTAGACCAAAATAACCCCAAATACAATTCTGCACTCTGAAGATCTTTATAAATAACAAGCCATCAGGAACTGTTCATTAATTATGGGTCAGGGGAGCTGCAGGAAAATTAGGGGGGCTCTGAAAAAAAATTTCAACTAAGAGGGGGGCTCCCAAAATTGTTTTGTCTGATGACAGGGGGTCTTGAAAAAAATAAACTTGTTTTTGAATCTTTTATTTCATCATATTATTATTACATTCAGAGGAATATGATTATATATTGATATTATATTGACTTAAATTATAACAAAAATTTTCTGAAAACTTGGCTTCTTAAAATTGCAATGTACATGATTGTAAACTTGATTGAATTAAACTATTTATTTATTTTTATTTATTTATTTATTTGACATTTTTTACTCTTTTTCTCTAGTCTTTCTTGTGAGCTATTTGTATATATATAACATACATGTAACCACTGCTCGCCTCGACCAGCTAATCTGCTAACTGCGGGCAGTGGATGTTAATTGCTTTCTGTAATATTTGCGATGTATTAATGAACAGTTAGACAGTTATAATAATCCTTATCAAAGAAATAAACATTTCAGAATATCATGCAATCATATGAACTTACCTCATTAAAAATGTAAACTACGAGATTACAATTTACATGACAGGTGGCACAACCGTACAAGATAGTGATCTGTAAATGTTACAACGATAACTGCTCAGATGATTTTTTGAATTAGAAATAAAAGCCTCCATATTTTCATGAAGTATCTCTTGATTGCTTTTTTTAAACAGGACAATGCTTGACATAGTGTTAGTTATGTTTGAATTAAGAAAATTATGCCGAACCTTCTATTTAACAAACTTGGATGCAGATACCTTGAACATAAGAAGAAACATGCCCCGAAAGGCGAAGGTAGGGGAGGGGGGGGGCTCTGATATATATCTGAAGAAAATTGGGGGGGGGGGGGGTCTTAGAAAAAATTACAGTCCATGGGGAGGGCAGCAGGGAGATTTCTTGGATATTGCTTAATTTTCCTCCATTCCACCCCTGTGTTTACTGTGTTTAATTAATGAAAGGTCCCTTAGCACAATGAGCAGTTTCTTTTATCGCTGATTTATATGAATAAGACTCTGAGTGATCACTTACGAGAGCTTAAAAACAAAGGAAAAGTCCAGCTGGGTAATCCCAAAAGTGGTCGTGTTCGTTCACGGGAGCGATCGCTTACGAGAACTTTAGTTTAATTAAGCCACAGTTCAAACGGGGTTTCACCAAGGTGGTCACAGTGACGGATCCAGGGGAGGGGCCCGGGGGCCTGCCCCCCACCCCCCCTTATTCTTAGACCAAACTGATACTTGAAGGGCTGAAAACAATTCTTTTTGAGACCGGCCCTTCCCCCTTTTCTCAGGGTCTGGATGACCCCCCCTGCCCCTTATCTGAAGGTCTGGATCTGCCACTGAGTCATCACTAGAGCTGGTTGCTTATGAGAGTGGTCGCAAGGAGAGCTAACTTGATTATAACTGCAAGGGAGCTTGCGAACATGACACTCCTCCCTAATCTTCTTCTGATTATCATAGATAACAGATAAAAAAAGAACACAACAAACCATGTTTAGACATGTCTTCCCCAGTTTTGGTCGGTGGAAACATATGAGACGTTGTTGCCCCTGGAGCAGTTTCCCTAAAGTCGATGACTGTGGCTTTCTTGAGCGTTCGATTATAAACCAGCATCACTCCACCGCCACCAACTCCAGAAGACTGCATGTTTATAACTCCAAGACAGAACATAGCGGCAATGGCTGCGTCTACGGCCGAGCCGTTTGAGTTCAGGATTTTATTGCCAATTTCGGAACACTGTTTATTGTCTGTAGCAACTGCTTGTCTTTTATAGGGTCCTCCTAATGAATCATCTTTTCCTCTTGTAAAATACCAACCAAGAACTCCACCCACTCCCCCCAAGACCAGCAGCCCCACAACTACCCCTGCCACTATTCTGAAAAGGAAAAACATCTGTAAATTGCAAGCAAGAGAGAATAATCTGTCATCGGAAGATCAAAGTTGATGAAAATATAGACATACTGGGCAAAGATGACAAGGTCCCAGTTGTTCAAACATTGGATAGTGCTATCCATCCCATAAATCTTTTTCCAAAGGATAAATATTAGGGAAACGAATTGCTTTATCCACTGGATAGCATTATCGACCTTTCTGACAACTGGGCTCAGATCCTCATTTTAACCATAGTTATTAGAGGAGACTGGTTATGAAAAGCGGCAAACATCACTGATAAAAACAACAGTGCTGCAGTTTATGTTCAAAGTACTGTGAAAGTGCACAATCCTTTGTTTTCTGTTGGCAAATTGTTACGGAATAAATTAATGCAACGTTTTTATTGGTCAATACAATCAAAATGATAGGAATTCTTTTGAACGTTGTGCACTTTCAGGTCCACAAAAACATATAACAAAGGAGTCTGACAGGTTTCATAACCACTCCACTCAATTAACTATGTTTTAACATAAGATAAATTCACAGAGTAGTTGTTCGACCTCAAAAAAATCCTCTCCGCGGGGCCGTTCCACTTAATATCCAACCTCCTCTCCCCCATCAAACACACCTACACATAGATCAGAAAAGTGGGACTTCGAACGTTATTTCTGAGGGGGTCGATAAGTCGGCGCCTCCGATCTTTTAGATCATTCTGAGGGATGAGGGAAAAAATTCCTTTTTGAGAGGGAGGGGGAGAAAAACGGGTTATTTCTATCATGCCAACAGTTTTGATCAGCTGATGGGCGGGACGCTCTGTTACAACAAATAGAGCGACGGACATTACAGAGCAAAGTACAATCAACAATCACCTGACACGTATTAAAAGTGCTCAAGAACGTTTGACACAGGCCGAGCACGTTCACACATGGATTGTTAAAAAAAAAAAAATACTTAGCACGGAGACAGACTTTCATCAGGTTAAAATACATTTTAAACTACATCAGAAATCCCATCCTATTTTAGACTTTGTCAGTTTTCTGTTGTTTCTCACAACGCACCGCGCAGTTGACTGCGAACTTTGCTCGTCAAGATTCGAGGATTAGTTGGTGTCGTTTTACCAAAAGAAAATTCAATCTGAATTCGGACAGGGATGCCTTTTTAGAAATTGCAGATGGACAGCAAATACCGTACAACTTGGTTTGTTTGTAAAAAAAAAAACTTCTTGTAACATCGCTGCAGCAAGATAAGAATTTTTCTATTGACCATGCACATTCTGGGAAAAATTTTCGTGGCTCGAGTTTTAGACTGATCCCTGCTGATGTTTAGGATCGATATAATCAACAATTGGTATATAGATGATGAGGTTAGGTATAACATGGAAAATTATGTAAATCTATAGCTATTTCTGTTTTCAAGTACGCTCGACGCATATATTTCTCAAAAAACTGATCTTTACTGACATTTATATACTGGATTTTAGCTGTTTTATTCTGAACTCATGAAACCCTACGCTTGAAGCAGAGCTCAACACTTAAACAAACTTATTCAAAAGAAGGACTATGACATAGTTACTAAGAACCTGTTTCAGCAAACCATGTGTTTAAACTGATCGATGAAATACCCAAACCTTTAAATACCATAATCATAACGATCTCGTCACTGAGCATGTGGAGTTGGTTTTGTGTGTCAATGATTTGGACGTAATAATTAATACGCAAAATGACTGTACGACAATTTCTTTAAAGTTACCTCCAGAACAGTCTTAAGGTCTTACCGGACATCCATGACAATGCCTTCGCCTTTCCATGCGAGGTAAAGCTGCTCTTCAATACGATCCGGATCGCTTCGCTTGGAGAGTTCCCGGAAACATGCGAAGTATACATTCCCTACCCCTCCCCTATGGATGTAGTATTTATCTTTCTGAGTTTCCGGATATCGCCACGCGATCTTTTCGTCAGTTTTCGTGAAGGATTTTGACGAATTATCAGACTAGCCTCCGAAAAAAACTCTCAAAGAAAGAAGGGAAAATCATTTTCTAACCTGCCAACCATGAAAATGACTTTCCTGCAAGGTAAAGATACGCACAAAAACGATTGTTAAAGCTTCGCCCGAATTACCGGAAACATGAACATTCATTCCCCGGCATCCCCTCCACGGCACAGTCTTTCTATGCTCTTTAATGCTTCAAAGATAAGAGGGGTCTGGAGGCTTTCTTTCCCGGAAAATTTCGAAATTTTGAGTCCTCGGAAACGCGATTTCCGCTATGAATATATTGCATTTAAGATTGACTGTGTATTTATTGTATATTTTTACAAGTTCTTGACGTTAGCTGTTTCAATTTAGAGGGTTCGATCGAACCCCCCCACCCGCCTAGATCTGCCTCAGCTACAGTGCAGTCGAACCTCCACGATAAATGCCCCTGGGGGTGGGGACATACAAGAGGTGTGTCGCCTAGGCCTTAAAACCCTGACCCTGTTTGAAGTACAATTGTTCATCCCGCTACCCTGTTTAAGACAACAGGACTTATTTTATGTCCCTGATTCGTTTCGGTCGCATTCAGGATTAAAAAATTTTCAAACCAACATCACGAGATGGGCAAGTTTAAATCGAATTACCAAAATTCATGTAAGGCTTTCAAGACTGAGGGGTGTAAAACAAAAGAGATCGCATTGAGATTCAGGGACGAATAATGCATTTCTTCTATTTCATTCCTCTCAGCCTTGGAATCAAGTATGGATTTTGGTAATACAAAACCTAGCCTATAAGATTTTTTGAAAAAAAAATCGTTGGTACTACAAATGTAAACCGCTCATCGCCAACCAATCGTTACACTCTTTTAGGGATTCTGGTTTCCCCGTGAAATGACGACTGAGGAACCAGCGCGAATCTCGGAAAACAAAATTAACCCGGGGGACCAGTCATTAAGAGTTTATTATTTTACGGAGGGGAAAATCGAACCGTCCTTTGGCAGCAAATTAAATGAGCTTTATAGTAACTGACGCAAACTGTAAGGTTTGTTGGTGAAAATCATCAAAAGCTGGTGTCATATAAAAATTGGATACAAAAAGCAATGAAGCGTTACAAAATTTAAGAAAAGCCGACAATGCAGTTTACAGGAAAAGGCATACGTAAAAATGGGAGGAAAGTTGGAAAATATTACAAAGGGAAAACTAGTTTAAACCTAGAGACAAGTTTCGATCCCCCATTATCAACTAAAAAATGACCCCGAATCCACACGTTTCAAATAATACTAATAAACGCTTGAAAGTATTTCAGTTTGCTTTTTTGAACATTTGAATCAAGAAAGGATGAATTATCCCTTGTCTGAATCTGCTTCTGTACTATAACGCTACTGAAAACCTACAAAAGTTTATTGATGTTGCGGACTGGTGCTATCTGATGACATAATAAAAAGACTGAAAGGACACTAAACAATATCGACAGCACAACAGAAAAGCGAACCAAGAATGGTTTCTGCAACTCCAAGAAACAATCGAACGAACTGTCAAATTCTGGCTATAAGCCCTGGTAGAGGACCTTACCCATGCGCACCATATCACCATAATGGCCTAAAGAAGGAGTACTCTTGTGACACCTAAAAAGTGGAATATGTTTTAAGTTGCCAGAAAATCGCCAAACAGTTGCTCCAAACAACAAACGTTGCCCAGCAACTTGTGGCTGAGGATACTCCCGCAGGAACCCCATATTTTCTCGGGTCAGACTTAGCGTATATGCCTTTTCCAGGTTTCCGGTATAAGGCTTGCACCGCAGCAAAAGCAGCATCATTTCCCACTATTACATTGTGTCCGAGTTTTTCTAAACCTTTAACTATATCGCCATTAAGACGATACTTCTTCTCAATTTTTACATCCATACTTGGCACAAGTTCTTCGTGAAGTCGAGGATCATCAACCGCATCTGACAAGGACTTGTCAAACCAGAGCTTGTTCATCAACTCCTATAAATGATAAGAAAAGAAATGCCCAAATTCAGCTCGTTTCAAACCTTTTAATCCTGTGAGTGAAGGACCGGCGAAAGCAAAAGACGACTGACTATCCCACGTTTTTTTTTTTTCGTGGAGGAAGGGTGTTTTGTCAAGATCCAAATTGCGGCCGCTTATAAGCTCCCCCATTTCCCGGGGGGGCACTCCCATATGAAAGGGGTGG
This sequence comes from Porites rus, assembly GCA_964035705.1. Taxonomy (NCBI): domain Eukaryota; kingdom Metazoa; phylum Cnidaria; class Anthozoa; order Scleractinia; family Poritidae; genus Porites; species Porites rus. The sequence continues at coordinate 9,109,550 of OZ038002.1, forward strand.
GATGCTCGTCGTCGACTCGCTTAGGGGTGTAAATTTCGGATTTTGGTATCACATAGGGTGTTCTGGTTAAAACACCATTAAATTTAGCCGTAAATGGCTCTTTCAGGGCTGCACGCGAAGAAATATTTAAAAATTATATACTTTCAGTTCGTTTTAATTACTCGATTCATGTAAGCAAAGTTTAAAATGCTTTCTTCTAGGGGTCAAAGAAGGTTGGGCCACGCCCAGATTGGTCTCCTTTAGGGGTTTGAAACAAAATTTCTGACGCGCATTCCCGCCCCTTTCATATGGGAGTTCCCCCGGACCCCAGTTAGTAAAATCAGCCTTGCTTCTGTTGTTCAATATTCCCAGTTACAGGCCCATTCCGACCTGCAAACAAAAAAATAAATTCGATTATAACCCCCTTATTCCGGACATAAACCCTCCTCCAAATTATCACTGAATTCGATTTTTTCTTATGCAGCACGAGGACCCACATACGACTTTTTTTTTGCACACCACAGGACGCTGGTGTTGTTAAGAATAAGTGTCACACATGGTCATTCCTTGTATACTTTTATTCCGTTTGTTTTTTATTTATGGTATTCAGCATTCTGGAGTTATGGTGCCTCGATTTCAAGATTCTAGTTTTATTTACGACATTTGCATTCTGCATTCCCCATCCTGGAATTATGTTGCCTCCATTCTATGTTACTTGTTTTATTTTTACGCCATGTGCATTCTGCATTCTGGAATTATGTTGCCTCGATTCCCTGATCATTGATTATTTACGTACCGTATTTGGAATTCAACGTATTTACGGTAATTATGTTGCCTCGATTCCATAGAGTTAGAACGAGGTGGCCTGGAAATAACTTGTGAGAGAGGCTAAAGCTTGAGAAACTGAACCGATAAGCAGAATTATTTGAAAAAAGTCACCTTCAAAATGAGTTTAGCAGACTTGTGGACGAGGGTTTTCCTACAAATCCATTAGTCAAAGACTCCAAGCTCTCTTTCCTGGTAAGAGTTACATCTCTTTGCATTACTTTTCTATCTAAAATTCTGGCTTGTAATGTTGATGTTTCCTCCGAAAGAGTCACGCGGACCTAGCGCGCGAGGCGTAAGACAATTTCATAAAGACAGAAATATAAATGTAACGTCATTGCGATGGATATCAGATGAACACCTAGAAGAAATGGTTACGACCAACATCTTGCGGGTGAAGTTGAATTTTGTGAATTGTATCAGTAAACAAGTAATATGAAAATTAAAGGAATAGTATCCCGTTACTGCGCAGGCACCAAACTTTGATTTTTGAACAGGATGTCGCGAAATCAAAAGATGCCAGGAGAGTGAGGGGCACCCAACGGCAATTTTCGGAAAATATCTGTTCCGAAGACGATGAGATCTTGAATTTTCGGAACATTTGTGGAAAAATTTCTTGCCTGCCAGTCTCTCCTAGGATTTTCGAACATCTACAAAATGGTATAATTACCCATTTTTAACGGATTTTGACCCTAAAAAAGGCCACCTAGAATTTCTGCTCGTATTTATGAAATTTCTTTTTTCCTTTAAAATTGAAGAGACTTGCACTTTGACAACATTTGTTGAGCAGAAACTAAGTCTCTGAGTCAAGAAACTTAGAAATTTCATGTAAGTGTAAGTGAAAAGGGAGATGGCGGTTTGAGATATGGAAACAGGCGCTTAAAGATTTGGAATGAAGCTCCCAATTTTCCCGCCTTTTTAGGTCATGTGAACTTTTTCCGCCTTTGAGCCATGACTGTATTAGACTTTTTAAATTAAAATCGAGGCAACTTTTTTACAAAAATACAGAAATAGAATATAGATATTCGACAGAACAAATCCGAGATAACATAGATAAAACAACTTCATTTAGCGATAAGATGCAACCCACAAAAAGCACGCAATTTCCGTCCAAGGGAAGATTTTTGGTATGTACCTCTCTTCCAGAGTCTATGCGGAAGATGGCGCTGACGTCACACACCAAATTTCTCGAATCGATGTAGGTTTGTACCAAAAATTCCGACCTCATGGGAGGAAAGGACAAAATATATAAAAAACAAGGGACACGAAATCGAGGCAACAAAATTACAGAATGCAAAATGCGAAAATTCAAACGAGGCAAGATATTTACCGAATGAAAAAGACTAAAGGAAGTTAATAACATATCAACAGAAATGCAGGAAAAGACCGGGCGTTGAGGCAGCATACGGAAGGTCGACCACGAATTCAAGAAAACGTAATTGTAGAATTTAAGACCAGAAAATATTCATGAAAAACAAGTTAAAAACTTTAAAAAACGAAATAAAGGCTAAAATTGCAAATGGGATTTGGAAATTCAGAACAAAATTGTGTAATGATAGCATCAAATTTTACAATGGCCATGTGGTACGCTCATCGTTTTCCTCATAGTAAATACGCTAACCGAGTGATTCTCTGTCTTTATTATATTGAATGCGAATTATTTGCTGTATTTATAAAGATTTTGTTCGAAAACTGAAGGCATGTTTTCCGTCCTTCTGTCATTCATGTGCCTGTTAAATGTCCCCGGAGTGGGGGCATTTGATCACCTGAATGGACCCTAGTGTGGGGCATTTGAACGGCATTTTGGCTCGGATAGGGTATAATTTGAACAATAATGTTCAAAAGAGTCAAATGCCCGGGGGGATGTTGAAGCTTCGATTTGACCGATACATTTGTAACGTTTTACCGGGCAAGGGGGGGGGGGGGGGGGGAGGAGCGCGAACAAAGATTGAGCAAGGTGAGAAATCTTGCATCGTCCAGCTCATAACAATTTTATTTTCATCGACAGTTTTATATTAATTATTTTTCAAACAGTGCCTGTTTGTAATTGTAAGGAGAGATTTCCCATGAATTCTTTGTTTGCCTCGAATTTCATATCTAGCTTTTAAATATTCCCTTTGAAGTTGTGTTAGCCGTAATTTACATTGAATTTGCACACATTTTACCTCAATGTTTACTTTTAACAGGATAATTTGTTTCTGGATAATTATACAGCTTAGTCACTGAATAATTGGATCTTTCGCTTGTTCAAATACCAACCGTTCGTAGCTTTTAGTTTTGACATTTTAGGGAATCCTGAGCAAAGGAAACTCGAATTCTTTTACACAGCTTTCTTTGTAGGTTTCCTAAATTCACTTGCTTGACTGACATTTTATTTTGAGTTATTTAGCTTAACATATGAACTTTAAAACTGAATTTATCCAGATTTGTTCTCGCTGTTCAGCTGATTTTATTCCGCCTTCTTTCCATTTGTTTTGTAATGTTGTAATAAGTTGATCGGTTAGTATAAATAGAGCACTGTTATTCCTGGTTTTCGATTTACATTGCGGTTGTATATGCTTGTACGACTTACATTGCGGGCCGGATCGGAGTTACATGCTTGTACGATTTACATCGCGGAGTTATATGCTTGTACGATTTTACATTGCGGATTAACTTGACTGTATGATTTACGTTCACGAACTGAAGATTAAACTGTTGAAGTCCAAGTTTGAGTCCTGTCCTGTTTTCAGTTGTAGCAGATCCTAGTACCTTGGAATAGTGACGAGTTCCTTTCCCGCTAGCCAAGCGAGTTGCAGAGTTGGTTTTCCCCCTTGTTGTCCTTACGCCGAAGTTGCTCGAGTTCTCTTAACGCTTATTTCCCCGATTTGTGCTTGGAAGGGCAAAACCTATCGTCACATAATCCTTATAAGCAAATAAATCTTCTATAGACAAGGGAAAAGGCAGAACGAAAGTAGCGCCGAACATGAAGATTTCCATACACACTGCATGCGAATTATTTTAAAGACACGCTTTCAGTTTCCGCACTGGGTGATGAAAATATTTTGTTTCCAAAGGTTATCACAATATTCAAACTTATTTCCCTTTTCTGCTTTAAAATGGAACAAACCCTCCCTGGATTTTGCGTTACGGCTTCACGTCCGCTTTCGCTTCGACAATTCTCAGCCCGTTCCCGGGAGTTGGGCTACTTGGCTGTAAAATGAAATCTTCATTCCGAGACACTTTCAGCGCCTCATAACAGAGAAACTAACAGGGGTAGACCCGAGTAGACCCCGAAATTTACAAAGAAGAAAGGTTGAAGTAACAAGCTGACCAAAATAGTCCGATAAAACCGCTAACAGTAACCAGCAATGAATCCAAGAAGAACGGCGAAAATAATACTCAAATCATCATGGGGGCTTGCACATCACCGAGCAATTCAAACTTGTCACAAACGCTCAAGAAAGAAAAATATTTAAAAGTAACTCAACTGCTATCAAAATAAAGCGTTCCAACAACTTTCCACGGCGGTATAATGTCGAAATTACCTACACGAGCTTGGAATAAAGCTAATATTTCACTGATATACACCTCTGAAAATGGCAACATGGTGTTGCTAGGGACGCTCCGATCTTGTAAAACCTAACTGCATATCAAACTTAAATCTATTGCTAGTTTTCATGTAACGTTAATATTTAGAGAAGATCATGTCTAAGCGTATTTCTTCAAAGTGGAAAATCGGTAGTCAGGCAGTTGAAAACCTCCCCCTCATGCGACCTTAAGAACTGGAGACTGTTTGCATCATATTAATCATCTGGGCAACCGAGCTCCAAAAAGCAGGTTCATCGAGTTCGACATGTCCACTCTAACTAATATGATCCAACTAGGAGACATAATCTGAGTAGGACACCGTAACTGCAGAGTCACCGCGGTTCCATCGAAATAAACAAACTGTCACAGACTCGCCCGGGAACCCACAAACTTGCGTGACTCTCGTGTGGAATTTCAGGAGATGGTCAATCTTATTAGGACTTTAATTTGTTTGAGCGCTCACTGAGCATTTTTTCATAGTGCATAAAATGCGCGGGCGTGTCACACGAGATGGCGCAATTTGTGCTAAAAATAGCAAATTTGACTGTTTCGATGAAGCCAGCCCCATTATTGAAAAAGCTATCCAGTTACGGTCTCCTACCCCGATTTTGGCTCCTGGATCCGACTGTTTCAGGTCACTTGTAACTATGTCATACCAGTGAGACAGCCGTGGTGATCCTTTTGCCGCCAGACGCACCAATAACAAGCTGTACGTCACCACTACCGTTCGTCAAAATGGCAGGAGACATAGACGAGAACGGCCGCTTGTATGGCGCTGGAAAATTAACCTCAGATGATTTAAGTCCACCTTCTTCTTTTCCGGGAATATCAAAATCTGCCATATCGTCGTTGTAGATAATTCCTGTAAGGGTCGATCGATTTCCGCATCCAAATCTGTTGAGAAACACACGTTCATCTTACATTGTAAATCATACAGACTCTCCATCTTTCTGGCCGGGGTTTCTGGAATCATCGCTGTTGCTGTGTTTTCAGGCTAAATATCTGCTGAATCTGACCTAGCGTGAAGAAACAGATGATATTTTGCGATATCACTAGCCACCACTGGTTTCCCGCCAAATACAGTCTGAGGAACGTGCGTAGAAATTCCATACCTTTTTTAGTTATGTTTTAAAGATCTTAGTAGACTTAAAATAGGAGCAAGAAGGGCCTTTATTAGAATACACGAATCTGTTTAACTAACCTGTAATTTATAGTGGATGTCACAGAAACTGCGTCACCGTTTTCGGCCAAAATGGTCAGGTGTGTGGTGCCATAATCAGCATCAGAAAAGAACTCCGCGTAGTAAGACACATCGTCGTGTGCTCGATCTTGTATCCGTTTACGTAAGTTGTCACCCAGCTGTTGTTTTAACATCTGTTGCGCAGTCTGCAACCGAAAATTGTCCAGAAATTTAGACACCAACTTCATAAGGCTTTGAATTGGTTTGAAAACTAAAAGGAGAGGTTGTGGCCGTATAGTGGGCTCACATTCTGGACAAAGAGGTGGATAAAGGGGGAGGGTAGGTGACGGGGGAGGGGAATCCGGAAACCCTACTAATACATCCTTAAGAGGGATTATTACAAAAAGATTTATTACCAAACACAATTAGAAGAATACGTCAAAAGCTGCACCTTAACTAGAACTCGAAATGTGTTGCTTTATCCGAAAACAGTAAAGACAGTCTAAATAGCAAAGCTCTCTAATCGAAACTAAACCGTTATTGAGAAAAAGGGTAAAAATATAATTATCTTCCACTTACTTTGTCTATATTATTATTAAACGCTGGATCTCCAAGGCTACTACGCCAAGCAAAACCAAACTTAAAAGCTTCAATGATTCGGTGATATGTCAACACAGAGGCTTTTGTACCATCACGAGCTGATGAAGTCATATCGTAACCTATAAAATCAAACACTTGATCTTTATAAGGGTAATAACATCTTTCAAAGAAATAATTAACACCAAGACAGCTGCTCGGCGACAAATTTGTACAATTTTTCCAGGGATATAAGCAACGAGAAAGCTTAAGATAACGTAATTTTCTAAGGCTGTGGCGGCCGTAGTTTGTCCCCTTGAGTTTAACAAAGTTTATAGCGGAGCTCTCGTGCTCGGGAAGCGCGCAGCGTAGCACCATAGGTGAAAAAATGTGGTTATCTTTGCACCCAAGAAATTTTGTTTCTATCAAAATCGTCCTTACGAACGACCGTATGTCCACCCGTTCATGTAAGCCGGGGTTGAAATTTCGCACTTCAGACACCTGCGCGTTTTGGGGGTAAATTGCACGGCCACCCGGATTTTTAGAGAGCCTGAAGACCACAACCAAGCCGAGTCGTTTTTTCGACTTAATTTTAATGTCTACGCTGACGTGGATAACAGAGAAAGAGCTAGAGCGAGAGATAAAAAACAAAGGAGACAAATTTCGTCGGAAGGAAAACATGAAAAAAAATGGAAAGGAAAAAATGAGCGGCAGAGAAAAAAAAAGCGCACAGGAATTCATACGACATTTCCCTCCATAAAACGTGTATAAACTAGGAAGTCTAGGAGGTTTCACGTTGTAGTCGTGAAAAACAACGTTGTCGCCGATTTTATTTTCTGTTTCAGTAAACTATAAGTCTATTAACGATAGCTTTATAGCCCTGCCTAAATCTATATATTACTTTCTTAATTATGTACATTTGCTATGACAATTACATAAACGGTGATGATGATGGTGATGATAATGATGATATTGATGTTAATAGTGATGATGACGAGGAAGAGGAGGAGGAAAACAGAACACTAGAACACCTACCTACCTTTCAGTATGTTTAAGATGAGACCTAGTACAGCGTCACTTGTAGGGGGAGGAGTAAGGAGCATTGTCATCCCTGCAAGTTTACTTTCTAGTGGCTGCCTGATTTTTGTCCGGTAGTTCCTCAGATCTCGCTCAGTGACCTTTCCGTTAAGGTTTCTTATGTCTTTGGAGATCTTCTTGGCCAGCGGCCCATTATAGAAAGATTTGGGATCGTCTCGAATTGTTTCCAATATCATCGCGTACTTTTCGTTTTTCATTGTAGTCCCCTTTTTATAAGGCTTCCCATTTTTATCCAGGAGGAGTTCGCTGAAATGTTACAATAAATAGCAATAGACTGACAAAATCACAGCAGTGCTAAATAATGCACAGCATCTGCAGTTGTTCTACTGAGTTTTCATACTCATCATATTCTGTTTATAGGCAACTTCTGGGGCTGAAGGCACTCTGAAGGAGCATTAGGAGGCTACGCTTATAAATATATGGTCTCTCGCTATGCGACATATTACCCATACAAAGGACAGTACACCACGGGTGGTCCGGCTCTGCCTAGGACTGTTTGTACCTCTAGTGGATTTTTCTTTACGTTTTACAGAATTAGATAAAAGAAGCGCTGTGCGGTTGGAATTTAGCAATAGTTCGGTTCAACTATCCCAGCCAGGTATTTTTGAAAAAGGAATACCCTATCCGCCTTAAAGACTCAGGCGTTTTTCCTAGCCGAGAGAAAACATGGAAAGAACCATAAAGAAATAGGCTCTCACCTTAACCCCTTATCATGTTTTATTTCCCCAACCTTTTCTTTCAAGACGTCTGCCAAGGCGTGGCTTATTGGGAATCCGTTTCTGGCTAAATCAATGGCAGGTTGGACCAGATCTTTCCAAGTTAACTTGCCGTAAAGCTTCCAAGCTTGGTATTGACCGCTTACCTCGCCAGGAACAGCGATAGCATGACCGCCTGGAAAAAAACGTTGTGAGTTCATCACTAAGCTGCGAGCAAGTTCTTCATTTCTGCGGCGAAGGGAGCGAGTCGTGATGGCAAGGGCGCCAACAAAAATCTCTCCGCCCAAATCTCTCGCGGTTCGTTTCGCGCGCGGCTTAACTACTGCGCCGGCAGTATCTTCTTTTTCTTTCTTTTATCCACAGAAGATCGAGAACACGCGTGAGGGGAGAGCGGCGAAACCGCGAGGAACGAGGGCGGAAGCTCTTCCCTTTTACCATTAGTTTGCATAATTTTACTTTTTCACTCGCGGCGCATGGCTCTGAAAGAAAGACGACCCGCTCGCGGTCTAGCGGCGTAATGCTCGCATGTGAGATATCCGCGATAACCCCTTCAAAAGAAGGAGCGTCCTTGCAGGTTACTCAGTCAAATGCTTTGGATACTTTTCTTTTTAATTACAGCCGACCCTCAGTTAACAGACACTTTGTCATTGTCCCTGCCCAGCCTCCCTTCCCTCCTCCTGTCCCTACCACATACAAACACTGCATAGATTTTTTTTCAGCAGACTCCCCTAAGCGGGCATTTCTAACAACATTTTTGACCCCAAGGGTATCCACTACTGGGGTTACGACAGTAGTAGGATTTTTCGTAAAAAGTAGGCAATCACAAGGGCACAGGTTTTCAGTTTTTTCAAAATAGAGAAATTATTTATTTTTGAAATTTCTTCAGCCATAGCAAAAATGTTTGAACAATGACAACGACAAGCTGGTACGTCCGTGTTCAAACACGTTAATCTTCTTTGGTAAAGTTGAAATAAAATCTGATATATTGAAAAGGAACAACCCAAGAGAAGGTGATACCCTTACACTTGAAGTAATTTATTGTTTTTGCAATTTGCTCTCGTTTTAACTTGGTCAACCCCTCTTCGATTTCACAAAATGAAAAAAGAAAGGAAGGCTAACAAGACTGACAAATTCGGCCCTTGTCTGACAAGATCTTAAACACATGTACTTTCCTAGCTTTACAGTCGGCCGAAACTTGATCATTTCCGTGATCAACGTCACACTGCTCAGTGACTACAACAACCGGGGGTTTCCGTTGACACCCTTAACTTAACTTAACTTTAACTTTATTAATACATATCACAAACTGAAAGAAAAAATACACAAGAACAGCCAAAGCCGGGGGCTTGAATGGCCTAAGGTCAGCAAAACAAGACGTGAACAATTTACAGGAATTGTAAATGCTATATGCTTGTATGCTTTGCCATAGCACAAATGACAACGACAAGCTGGTACGTCCGTGTTCAAAGACGTCAAGCTTCTTTGGTAAGGTGGGACTAAAATCTGAAATATTGGTATTAAAGAAGCAACCCAAGAGAAGGTGACAATCTTACACTTGAAGTAATTTATTGTTTTTGAAATTTGCTCTTGTTTTAACTTGGTCAACCCCTCTTCGATACCACAAAATGAAAAAAGAAAGGAAGGCTAACAAGACTGGCAAATACGGCTCTTGTCTGGGGAGATCTTAAAAAAGACATGTACTTTCCTTAGCCTGTGTACAGACGTCCCCTCTCCCTCAGGAAAAATCGGGAGAGGAGACGTCTGTGAATCGCCGTCGTTAATCGTGTTCCGGTATACATTTGCATAAATTATTTTTTTGTTCTTTCGCTGACAGTTGAAAAGGCAGATGTAGGTCGAAAAAATAGCTCTGGCGTCTGTGCACAGGCTAGCCAAACATCTTCACGCAATGTCCACCCAAAAATCCAGATATAAGATCTCTGATTACAGTGAAGCCAGGTCAAGCGTACCTCTTAAGATCCTATTTATTATTCGAAAGTTGAACCGTTGGTAGTTGTAGATTTCAGATTCATCTCTGTGGGCATTCTTGCATGCGTAATGAGCCGTGAATTCACACGCGATTCAGTTACGAAATTTCTACCGGCTCAGTTTCCCTGAATTTGATGTAAATGTCTAAACATTTAATCCATTCAAAGATTTTCAATCTGACCAAATGCAGAGAAGTTCTCTCAAAATATTCACTGCTCATTCGGCATACAGGAATGCCGATTTAAATTTGACACCAGTTGCGGGAACGACTAACGGATTCATTTTTTCAAATAATCAATTCTGTAATAGAATCTTTTTGGGGTAAGCTTGACCTGCCTTGGCTGTTAACGTTGGATTTTGTATGTCTTCTCTTTTATTTACAATACCAACCGGTACAGACAGACGCACCCGCAACCGGTGCAGCAAACATCGGTGGTCTTCTCATGCCTTTTCGAGAAAGCCGAAATACAAATACCAGTAAACAAATATGAATGTCCACAAAGGCTGAGCTTGTCCTCGGGGAATCTATTCTTAGGTTCATTCACCAATCACAACAGCGGAAATTATTTCCGTCATGGCAGTAACATTACAACCAATCAGAGGCTGTCCCCAACATTCCGGGGAAACGGGAACACGATTATCGTCGGCGATTCACAGACGTCTCCTCTCCCGATTTTTCCTGAGGGAGGGGGGACGTCTGTACACAGGCTAACTTTCCTAGCTTTAAAGTCGGCCGAACTTGATTATTTCCGTGATCAACGTCACACTGCTCATCACAGTGATTAGAATAACCAGTGTTTCCGTTGACAACCTTGTATGTGCTATAGATCTTACTGACAAAGCACTCCTTTAAAGATATAGAGTAAATCTTTGTTTCCAGGGTCAACTTTGCCTGGAGAAGAGTTCTGGGGAAAACATTGAGCATCAGCATTTTCATATATTGGCAACGCTTTATTGCTCTAAAGCATATACATTAACTACAGTGGAAGCTATAGTATCGGTGGATGAAGCGGAATCATTTGAACCTTGATATTCATGATTCCTGTCGTTTTTGCCTCAACGATTCATGGTTCTTAGAAAAATTTTCTTCCAGATTCATGATTCACGAGGACTTCTGATCACCTGTTGACATTGTCTCGTTTTGTATAGTTTTTTTTTTTTTGGTGTTCAAACTTCTGGTTTTTTTTTTGTTTTTTTTTGTAACTGAACATAAGTGTGAACATTAGGTACCAGAGTAACTGGAGAAACAACCGGACTACATCCTGAAATGTAAATATTTCACCCTTTGTGAATCATTTCATCCTTAAAAATCCGCGGGCACTCGATACTTTTTTGCATGTCAATCAAATGAAAATGTATACCTGAGACAAAATAGTATATTTTTCGCAACTTTTGTTTGCCGCTGTCGTTCTTTTAAATAATGTTATTGTGGCGATCATGAACATCCCGTGGTAATTTAATCCTTATACTACATAACTAAGTAGAATTGAAATGAGCTTAACTAAACAAATCCTTAGCATTTCAGAATTGTTTCATGCTCCCTAAATTGACATTAAGAATAGAGACCTTAAGATACCCCGAAATCGGTCTACGGGTAACGGGTAGCGCCATGTTTTTTCATTTTGTGGTGACGTCATCGACCTTACCCGGTAGAACCAGCCGGGGTAGACACCAGTTTACCCGTAGAAGATTTACGAGTAGCTGCAAGTCCTACATGATGGAGAAACGAGTAAGTTTTTAAGACTTTTTAAGTACAAATGTAAATTGTATGACTCCTTGGCAATGTTATTGCAAGTCTGTTCAAATATTTTTGCCAAATTTGAATTTTAGCTGTAAAGAAAGCGCTTCAAAATGTATTGATTTTGGACCTCAAATGCGCAGGTTGAACTCTGAAACGATATCAATTTGTGACGGTATTTGGGGGGATTTCTGGGAATTGCTCGAACGTTTGAGTTTCGCAAAAGAAATAGCATTGAAAAATTTAGCATGGGAGTCACTGTTGAAGTTGAAAATCAAAGGAATTTTTTGGTGATGTGCATCGATCAAATGGCGGGGTTTGCGATAACAAGCTTTCAGTCGAGGGACTTCCCCCCAAGTTTCTTAAAATCTTTCTATGATATTTCAGTAAGCTTATGTATGAATGAATTATTTGTTGCAGCTTGTTGTTAAGATATGAAGTGTAGAATTTGAGGGAGATTTTGTATGCATTAAGCGACATGCATGTACAAAGTTAATTTTGCGTGCTTGTTCTTCGGGGATCTTAATCGAAATAGTCACGCACATGAACATTTTACGTGTACGGGTACACTACCCGTACCCGTACACCAATATCGGGGTATCTTAAGGTCTCTAATAAAGCTTGTAGGTTACTTGAGGAACAACTTTGATGTGATGATCAGGTCAAATGGCACTTTCTTTCTAAATCTTCATAGGACTGGGTACACTGTTTTTCTGATTTTACGCTTAATAAAACTTACGCGAATTCATGAAGATTCTAATATTTAATAAAGAGCAAAGAAGAATTAAAATTATAAAAGCAGTGCAGCGCTTGTGACGCGTGACACATTGCGTGACAAAGATAAATTACCTTGAAGACAGTGGCTGCGGTCACATCTGGGCTACTACGCTGTAATAGCCTGTGCCACGCTCTCAGATAGTGTAGGGGACGTATTAAAACGAGCACGACTTTTCACCACCATCTCGGAGCCTGGAACAGGCTACTGGCTACTATAGTTAAGACGGGGATAATTATAGTTAGCTATTTCGGTAATGTGACCCCTTCTCTGTTCGCTCTAACTATAGTTAGAAAATTTAATTTACGCCTCGGTGATCCAAAACAATGCAGACTAACTATAGTTATACCCAAGCAGGGTTTGTGGGTTAAAGTTAGCCTGCGTAGAAGGCGTCGAAAGGCCTGCCACGCAGGCTAGGTTAAAGTTTACAAACAAACAACCAATCAGAATGTGACACTTTTTTTTCGCACGTGCGAGATGAGCATGTATAAATGTGTAAAATAAAAACCAAGCGTTAAGCAAGGGGGAAACCAAAAACAACAAACAAAAAATTTACATAGGCTAATTAGAACTAACTGTTGTTAACTGCGTGGTGTGACCGCAATGCCGACCAAAAGCACTAACTACAGTTAGGTATGACATCACGTAACTTGACACTAACTTTAGTTACGTCGTAGATGTGACCGCAGCCAGTGTGTTGGAAATGTAAGAGAATCCAACAAAGCACCATTTTCATGCACGGTAAGGAAAAATATGTTTCTGCCCATCATAAGCAGCTGCAGTAATTTGGCAGGGTGACAGTGTGAAAGGAAACTTTGTACATATGCACTGAAGATGAGGGAAGGGATTTGAATGCAACGACATGCATGGTGGATGAGACCTAAACGAACCGTGACTTGTATGTGATTTGACTTGGCTCTGAAATGTTTCTCCCATTGATTGTTTTGTTAATGGTATGTTATGTGTCAGTTATCTATCATTATTATTCATTCAAAATATTACACCAATTCTGATTGGCTAAAAGCGCACGCATAACCAGTTACTGATGACCAAATTTGAAAGAATTTTGTGTTTAACGAGGAAATGACGTCAAAAATGCAGTCCTCTACAGGTTAAGGCACCGTTAACCGAGAAGACCTGGGGACGAAGTTGAGTTGTTTTCGTTGTGAAAACTAAAATGGCGGACATTTCACTCGTTTTAAGAGTAAGAACTACAGCTGGAACTAGACGAAATAATGGCTAAAAACATAGCAAAATCAGCAAAAAGACAACTCGGAGGGCGACATCTGCTATTTGGAGAATATTTGCGAGGCTGGATAAACCTAAACGTACACTATCGAAGATAAACTTAACATCGATGCAGGTAAGCATGTTTTAGCTGTGTTTTTAAACTAGGAATTATTTTGAATGAATAATAAGGCAATTAATGAATTCGGCTTTCGTAGGATATAAAGAATTTAAGCAGATCTCGGCGGGTCTTATCCACCTCGACCTTCAGCCTCGGTGGATAACACCCTCCTCGATCTGCTTAATTCTTTATATCCTACTCAGCCTCATCATTAATTGCTAAATAATCCCATCGAAGCAATGTATTTTGCTGGAAAACGTCGAATTAGATTTTCCTGCCAAGTTATATCGTGGGTACTAATTTGGAGAAATTAACCGCCAACCACACGATTCATGCTGTTTTTGTAAACCAAACACCATTAATCTGCTCGATAACTGACTGTAAAACGTAAAGGAATGCAACCTATAGGAACCATCCAAAGTTCTTGCTTAACATCGCCCCAATGACATTATTTAAAAGAAAGATAGCGGCGAAAAAAAGTTGCGAAAATTTACTATTTTGTCTCAAGTATACATTTTCATTTGATTGGCATGCAAAAATGTATCGCGTGCCCGCGGTTTTTAAGGATGAAATATTTACATACTGTTTCAATTTTGATCTAAATCGGAGTCTAGTAAGAAAAAAATGTGTTCAAAAATGTCTATTTTTAGCCTTGTCAAAAAACGTTTCCCCCCTTGTAAATAACATTGAACAGGGGCCATCAGGGGGGGGGGGGGAGCCTTGAGGAAAATCGATAACATTTTTATCGAGAGGAAGGATTATATTTTGCCATAAACAAAGTTTTGAAAAAATTGCCACCACAGTTGTATTAGATAAAGATGAAAATTTGTTATGATCAGGGTTGCAACGGCATCGGAGTTGTCATAGCAACGAAATGACGCTATTACCAATTTTAATTGCAGCAGTATATCTCGGCACTAGGAACTGTTCTTCCAAAATCGTTCACGGGAGCTTTTTCCTCCAATAGCGGCCTCGATGTTCGTGAAGTTTAAGCGAAATCTGTAAGAGCGTTATCGAGATATTTTGGGATGAAGTTTTTATGGTTAGAAACACAGTAAACATTGGACAATATTGTTGTTTGGCCGTTATCTGTAAAAAGTGAAGAGCTTTTGACATGCAATTTCACCTCATAGTAGTTTAAATCTTTTTGAAAACGTGTGTGAAAAATCATCTAGATAGCTCCAACCAATTGCTAGAAAGAAGGGTTTGATTAGTATGTATCGAAGCGCTCTTGTTAGCTGTTTTGTAAACATTTTTGTCTTCTTTATCAAATTAGCGAATAATTTTTAAACTGCTCGATAGATTCTTAAAAAAATTTAAGATTCTTGAGATTAACCTTCCTTTTATATGACCTTTTAGTTTCAAGATTATTGATACACTGTAAGGCAGTAAAATAACGGCTACAATTCGCTCCTTTTTTATTAAAAGTCTCGTCATTACAAGAGAAAGCCTCTCATTATTCAAGGCATTGTCTCCAAGTTTCATTTTCACGTGAACAGCAGTAACTAACAATGCATTTGACATATGCAAAACTGCTGGCTATTGTCGTGCACGAAAATATGAAACTTGAAGACAATACCCTGAATAATGAGAGGCTCACACTTGTAAACACAAAATTTCAGCCAAAATATTAGCGAATTGAAGCCCTTATTTTACTGCCTTACAATATATCAATAATCTTGAAACTAAAAGGTCATATAAAAGGAAGGTTAATCTCAAGAATCTTAATTTTTTTAAAAAATCTATCGAGCGGTTTAAAAATTATTCGCTAATTTGATAAAGAAGACCAAAATGTTTACAAAACCGCTAACAAGAGTGCTTCGATACATACTAATCAAACCCTTCTTTCTAGCAATCGGTTAGAGCTATCTAAATGATCTTTCACACACGTTTTCAAAAAGATTTAAACTACTATGAGGTGAAATTGCATGTCAAAAGCTCTTCATTTTTTACAGATAACGGCCAAACAACAATATTGTCCATTTTTTACTGTGTTTCTAACCATAAAAACTTCATCCCAAAATATCTCGATAACGCTCTTACAGATTTCGCTTAAACTTCACGAACATCGAGGCCGCTATTGGAGGAAAAAGCTCCCGTGAACGATTTTGGAAGAACAGTTCATAGTGCCAAGATATACTGCTGCAATTAAAATTGGTAATAGCGTCATTTCGTTGCTATGACAACTCCGATGCCGTTGCAACCCTGATCATAACAAATTTTCATCTTTATCTAATACAACTGTGGTGGCAATTTTTTCAAAACTTTGTTTATGGCGACGTAGTTTATGCTCAAACTTGGGAGGTATTGGCCCTGGAAAACTGTATCGAGCCATCTTAAAGCCCGATTGCATCGCTAAAAAATGGCACATTGTATTTATTATCTCATAATCTTTGTCTATACAAAAAGGGAAAAAATCGTATGTGAGGAAATGCCCGTTTTCTCTGATAAGTATCTGGAGAACAATATTTTACTTTTCTTTTGTCATAATTTTGACAGGTTTACAAGTAATATCCATTCTCGGAGAGCTGCCCCTGGGTCTCCGAGGATGAAGTAATATCCGGTCAAGTTATGTAACTCTGTGTTTATTTTTGTTCTACACGCGTGTGAGCACGTCACCAAATTCGGTAACATTTTTTAAGATTTCTTCTACAGTTTCGAGCTATTTTATTTCAAATGATTTTTACCCTAAATGTAAATATATTTCAGATAGAAGAAGAAGAAGAAGAAGAAGAAGAAGAAGAAAAGAAATTCAAGTCAATGAATTACCGTCTTTGAACTAATAGGATCTGTGATGGAGTAGTACACGCTTGCAGACCAAAGCAAGAAGTAGCCGCGGACTCTGAATAGTCAACCAAACAAATGAAAAAGGAAAAATAATAATTTCAAAATTCATAAAAGAAAACTTTAATGAGTCATTTGAAGATGCCATAATTCGGAAATTCCCGCAACAATGTAACGACGCCGTACTGCGCTGGAAATCCTCGTTGTGGATATTTATGTGTAAAGCCAAAATCGTATTGCAGAAAATTTCTACTATTCCAGTTGACAGACGACGTTTCTCCTTGAAAATGAAATTGTTTATCAAGGAAAGAGCCCATAGAGATGTCTAAGTATTCCAAATCACTGACCTGGGTTGACTGTGTTGGCGCACAGGCAGCCCAAACTCACGTTAGAAGGGAAGGGTGTAATGTAATTTACATACCATAGGTGACGCGCCGGTGTGGCGTTACAGGCGACCGTTGAAAATATAAGAGACTTTGTATGAGAAATATATTACTAAGATCTGCAAACGCTAAATAACGCTAAACCTTACTTTTGCTGGAGACTACTCGTAGTCTAGAGTAACAGCGGTTACGCAATAAAGCCAAAAAAAAAAAAACAGTAAAACGGCAAATAGACACCAAAACGCAGTGGAGTACATTTCACGTAAGTCTTTTTTATTCATTTCATTTAAGAAAAAGTAAGGTTTAGCGTTATTTAGCATTCGCAGATCTCAGTAATATATTTCTCATACAAAGTCTCTTACATTTTCAACGGTCGCCTGTAACGCGACACCGGCGCGTCACCTATGGTATGTAAATTACATTACACCCTTCCTCTTAACGTGAGTTTGGGCTGCCTGTGGTTGGCGTGACAACTTCGCCGCGAAATTGGCGAAATGAAGTGAACGGGAGTTAAGCTTGTCTCCCGTTGAAAACTACAGACTTGATCCAGTTGGAACAATTTTGCATCTCTGAGGATTAGTCCCTTGAATTCCCACTATACATAGCAATTTTTCCTCTCTCGACTGTTGTGCTTTGGCTTTTGTTGTTACCGCAGTAGCTGTTGTGGATCACACTTCACCCGCTTACGTGGATCAGACTTTAGAACTACAGACTTGAGCTAGTTGAACTAAAACCTCACTCACAATAAAAATGACGGTGGCATACAGCCGTAAAAGGTATTATAGGCATCATATACCAACATACTATCAATTTTAGCAAAAAGATGCAAAATTACAAGAAGAAAGAGACTAATAACAACCACTGTTTTCGGATCGACAGAAGAATCTAAGATGGCGGATGATCATTGAAAAGGTGAATAGCTGTGGTTCCTCACGTACGATTCTCTTGAAATTTTCGTGACATATAGAACAATAGCTCAAGACCATATATGGAAACTTACAAGGCAATTTTTCAATATTTTACTATTATTTTCTAGCTTTTTTCGATTTCTAGCCAATCACAGAGCCGGATTTTAATTAATTAATTGGAAACAGACAACCAACAAGTTCCTGCTGTGTTGCCGTTCCTTCTATCGTTCTTACGCGGAGCGTTACAGTACAATCAAGAATCACCTGACACGGATCAAAAGTGTTCAAGACTGCGTTTCACACAGGCCGGGCACGTTCACACATACATTGTTAAAAAAAAATACTTAGCAGGGAGACAGACTTTCATCAAAATAAAATACATTTAAACTACATCAGAAATCCCATTCTATTTTACAGGTTGCCAGTTTTCTGTTGTTTCTCACAACGCACCGCACAGTTTAGACTGCGAACTTTGCTCGTCAAGATGTGAGGATTGAGTTGGTGTCATTTACCAAAAGAAAATTCAATCTGATTTCGGACAGGGATGCCTTTTTAGAAATTGTAAATGGACAGCAAATACCGCAAAACTTGGTTTGTTTGTAAAAAAAAAAAAAAAAACTTCCTGTAAAAGCGCTGAAGCAAGATAAGAATTTTTCTTTTGGCCATGCACATTCTGGGAAAAATTCCGTGGGATGCCTGTGGCACTCCCACGGTAAAAATCCGGTTCGGTTGTACCCAAAATTGCAAAGCCAGCCAATAGGATTGCGTAAAATCTTCATCGATTATTTCTTCTTCCAAGTCAACCAATGGGATTGTACAAAGCCTTTATCGATTTTTGATCGACATGCTTCCCCTGATGAACGTTTCAGAACGTTTCATTGTACGAACAATATTGCAAAGCCAGCCAATAGGATTGCCTAAAATCTCTCTTCTTCCAAGCTGGTTGCGGGCCGTGCTTTCCGATAGATTTTTCTATTCGGAGTTCGCCAGTTTTTGCCGAGCACAGCTAGAGTTCAGTTTTTTTCTTTTCTTATCGAAAACACCTTGACGATGGGAGATTAAATCGCGTAAATTTCAACTCGTACCCTTGACGATTGGCGGTAAAAGTAGTTAGTAAAATGGGTTTTGTGGACCATGTCTCAGTATTTAAGAATTCCAATACTTCTAAGAATAAAATCCCTGAATATGCAAAAGACTTCAAAAAAGAATGGCTTTACATAACAGGGATTAATAGGAAGTGTGGGGAGTTTATGAAAAAGATAGATTTTAATTCTAATTCTTTTAAAGAAGTTTTTTTTACTTCAAAACCGAAAGAACTTATTAGACATTTTAAAAATGTTTTGGAGGCTCAGAAAATGGGTAAACTTCAAAATATTAGTGATTTTTATTTTAAATATTTTGATGCTAATAACATAGAATGTTTAGAAGAACAACTTGATAATTATAGAGATTTATATGTAGATCCAGGTAGTTATGAGTTTGATAAGGAATCTTATGAATTAAATATAGATATTGACTTTCCAGGTTTTAGAGAGCTTTTTAAATTGATTTGTTTATTTAATGATAAAATAAAAAAAGAAGAACCTATTATTAATGGGATTTTTGATAGTGATAGTGATAGTGATAGTGATAGTGATAGTGATTATTTTAAGACGAATACTATGTTACTAGATAGTGATAGTGATAGTGATAGTGATAGTGATAGTGATGATTTTTAGAATAAAATTGAAATTTAAACGTTTACGTCTTTTAATATAATCAGTTATTAGAAGACGTCATGTCTAACCAAGCAAATGGTTCGTGGGGTAGTGCACCCTTTATAACAGATAATGAATATAAGAGTTTATCTTTGGATCAATTAAGATATATATTAAACGAGAAGAAAAAAGAAGTAAAGAAAAGCTATAAACAATTAAGTGAAAAAGAAAAAATAATTAGAGATATAAGAAAACTAGATAAGCTTAATGAAAAAGTAAAAAAAGGAGTAGATATAAAGAAGGAGTATAAGAAAAAGAAATATACAACTAAAAAGAAAAAGATAAAATCATTTGATGAGTATTTTGAGGAATGTATAAAAAATAAAGAAATACCCAAAGATACTCCAGTCTATTTAAGAGAAGCTCTTGAACGAGCAATGAGAGAATATGACCAAGGACTGGTAAAAGAAAAATCATCTCTTTCAGGTTTTGCAAATAAATACACAATTGAAGGAGTTTTTGGTTTGAAACCTGAAGAATTTTTTGAACATATAAATGACACTTTAGTTGATTTTTTTACTTATCATAGAAATATAAAATTTAAGTTAGATTTAGTTTGCTTGATGGAAAAACAAGAAATAGAAAAAACACAAGGTATTATAGATATAAAAGAAGATAAGGCTTATTTTAATTCACCAACATTTAATAATCTTAAATCAGATGATGTTCAACGTTTAATAGATATTAGTAAAGAAACTATTTTAGGGCAAATGGAAGCGTATTCAGAAAAAGGAAGTAATTGGGTTTTTAAAGAAGTGGTAAAATTAGAAATTCATACTGTTGAGTATAATCCAAATAATGGATCGTCTTATATTGATCTTCCAAGTTGGATAAAAAATAAAAAAGCAATTATTAATTTACAAAACAAAGATGACAAATGCTTTCTTTGGTGTATACTCAGATATCTTCATCCAAAAGAATCACATGAAGAAAGAATAAAAGATTTAGAAAAGTATGAGTTTTCACTTAATACTAAAGGAATTACTTTTCCAATGAAAGTAAATAATATCACTCAATTTGAGAAACTTAATCCAGAACTTCCAGGAATAAATGTTTTTTCTTATGATGAAAAAATGACTATTTATCCTTTGAGAGAGGCAAAGAGAGATTGTAAAAATACTATTGATTTATTTTTATATGAAGAAGATGGTGCCTCACATTATACTCTTATTCAAAATTTTCATAGGTTGATAAGGTCTCAAAAAACTACAAGTCATAATGGTGAAATATTTATTTGTAAGAGATGCTTTAGTCATTACACTAAAGAAGAATTATTAGAAAAACATATTAAATATTGTTCTAACAATCAAACAGCACTTATAACAATGCCCAAACCAAACACAATGTTATACTTTAAAAATTATCACAAAAAACTTCCTGTTCCTTTTGTAGTTTATGCAGATTTTGAATGTTTTACTAAACCAATGAATAGTTGCAGTCCTAATCCAAAAGAATCTTATAATTATAATTATCAGAAACATGAACCATCAGGATTTTGTTTTTATGTAAAGGGAATAGTTGATAAAAACATTAAACCAATTATTTATACAAAAACTTCTGAAGATGAAGATATATCAAAAGTATTTGTGGAAAAACTTGCGGAAGTAACTAAAGGAATTTATAACGATTTTTATCAAAAACCAAAACCTCTTAAACTAACTAAGGAAGAACAAAAATCATTTGAGAAAGCAGTTAACTGTCATATTTGTGGTGGTGAATTAAAAGAGGATAAAGTTAGAGATCATTGTCATTTTACAGGTCATTATCGCGGAGCAGCACATAACAAATGTAATCTTATGTGTAAAAAACCAAAAGTATTACCAGTTATATTTCACAATCTTCAAGGATATGATGCTCATCTGTTTATAAAGCAACTTGCTAGATTAGAAGGAGATTTAAGTTGTATTCCATCTACAGAGGAAAAATATATTTCTTTTTCTAAAAGTATTAAAGTTGGTGAGTATTATTCTTATAAGCTTGGAAAAATGTGTCCAATTAATTTTGAAATACGATTTTTAGATTCATTCAAGTTTCTTCAAACATCACTTGCCAATCTTGTTTCAAATTTATCAAAAGAAGATTTTTATAATACAAATTATGTATTCAAGAAAAATGTAGATCTACTAACTCGTAAGGGAGTTTATCCTTATGATTATGTTTCATCACTTGATAAATTATCAGAAACATGTTTACCACCAAAAGAGGAGTTCTATTCACAACTTTATGACGAAGGTATTAGTGATGATGATTACCAACATGCTATTAAAGTCTGGAATACATTTGAATGTAAAACAATAAGAGATTATCACGATCTTTATCTGAAATCTGATGTTCTACTTCTAGCAGATGTATTTGAAAACTTTAGGAAAACTTGTCTCAAACATTACAAATTAGATCCAGTTCACTATTACACATCCCCAGGTCTAGCTTGGGATGCATGTCTAAAAGAAACAGGTCAGCATTTACAATTATTACATGATTATGATATGTTAATGATGTTTGAGCAAGGTATTCGTGGTGGTATAACTCACATATCAAAAAGATATGCGGAAGCGAATAACAAATATATGAAAGATTACAATCCTGGAAAGGAGTCAACATTTATTCAATATTTAGATGCAAACAATCTTTACGGTTGGGCAATGTCTCAACAACTCCCAACACATGGATTTAAATGGATGAAAGATATAACATTAGAAAAGGTAGATGAAATACTAGAGAAAGCCAATCATAGTATGTCAAATCTTGGGCGAAAAGGTTATATATTTGAAGTTGATTTGGAATATCCTCCTCACCTATGGGAAACACATAATGGTTATCCTCTAGCACCAGAGAAGATGATTGTAAATGGTGTTGAAAAGTTAATTAGTCATTTTAAACCCCGAAAGAATTATGTTGTGCATTATCGCACTCTTAGACAATGTCTTGAGTTGGGTATGAGAATAACAGCTGTTCATCGAGGAATTTCATTTTATCAGTCTCCTTGGATGGAACCATATATCAGAAAAAATACTGAACTTAGAAAGATAGCAGCCAACAATTTTGAGAAAGACTTTTTCAAATTAATGAATAACTCCGTCTTTGGAAAAACAATAGAAAATATAAGGAAAAGACAAAATATACATCTTATTGATAATCGTAAAAAAGCTGTCAAACTAACAAGTAAACCCAACTTTGATAGATGTACAATTTTTGATAAAAATCTTATAGCGGTACATATGCTAAAGACGGAGGTTTATTTTAACAAACCAGTATATGTTGGTCAAGCAATTCTAGATTTATCAAAAACACTAATGTTCAATTTTCATTACAATTATATCAAAAAGAAATATCGAAACAAAGCGGAGTTATTGTTTACAGATACGGATAGTCTAATGTATGAGATTAAAACAAAAGATTTTTATCTAGATATATGTCCTGATGTAAGAGGTAGGTTTGATACTTCTGATTATCCTCTCATCCATCCTTCTGGGATAATTACAGGAGTAAATAAAAAAGTGATTGGAATGTTTAAAGATGAAGTAGCAGGAAAACAGATAACACATTTTGTTGGATTGCGACCCAAACTTTATAGTTTTAAAATTGAAGAGGATAGGGAAGTTCGTAAATGTAAAGGTATAAAGAAAAATGTTGTGAAAAAGAAATTAGATTTTGATAATTATGTTAAATGTCTATTTTCAGGTGAGAAAGAAATGAGAAGTATGAAAATAATAAGAAGTGAGAAACATGATATATATTCTAAAGAAGTTAACAAAATAGCGTTAAGTAATGAAGATGATAAAAGAGAGCTACTCAAAGATAATATTCATACTTTGGCTTTTAGATAAAAAAAATTATTTAAAAGTAAAAAAAGTATAAATAATAAATGTCTTATACGGAGGAGGAAATAAAAAAATATTTATCTATACTTCATAAATATAAAGGGGGCGTCGAAACGACGGGGCCTCATAGGAGTTGTTCAAATTGCACAAATACTGAATTTTTTACAATAGATTCTGGCTACAAAATCTGTAATGAATGTGGTACAGCAAACGGTCATGTATTAGGATTATTTGATGTAAAAGATTTGGATAGGTTGCATTATAGAAAAAAGAGTATTTATCATAGGAAATACCACTATGAGAAAAAGGTAAATGAAATTTTTAAAAAAATAAACCTAAATGATGAAGAAAAATGTGAACTTTATGATAGATTAGTAAAAATAGATAATCATATCATGGAAATACTAAACAAGCAATACTTAAGAAAGAGAATGATAAATATTAATTATTTAATCAAAAAAATTTTGGAGGAGATGGGTTGTGAAAAGTATAAACTTATTGAACTTAAGATTAGTTCTATAACTTTAGAGTTATATGAAAAGTGGTGGAATTGTTATAAAGATTTAAATAAATAATTTTATATTTTAAAAATATAAAATTAACGTTCTTCTAAATAAATATACCCAGAATTATATACTCTAAAAAGATCTAAAAAGGCTTTTCTTTTAAAATACAAATCTTCATCCATTTCCTTATCTAATTCAAATTCATCTATAATTTGATATATTCCTTCTGTATTTATGTCTTGATCTTTTATAAACCATAAATCTGCATTATGAAAATTTTTTAGAGCGAGATTTTTTAGGAATTTTTCTTTTTCTTCTTTCATTTTTTCAAAAGTGTAGAGTATATACTCATTATGTAAAAAATCATTTACCTCTTTTAGTATTGATTTAGAAAGCCGAATTAAATCTTTTTTTCTAATAATAACAGCTGCCATTTTTATTCTATGATTATATAAAATTTAAAAAAAGCTTAAAAAAAATCTTTTCCCATCGTTTTGACGGATTATTTTAGACTGCCCCATCAAAACGATGAGTTAGGTCTAAGGAAGAATTATTAAAGGAGGCCCTAGTTCAGGGCCCCTGGATGATAACAAAATTTATTTAGATTAAAGGAGGCCGCAATTCACGGCCTACTTTGAGTAGAACATGTAATATAAAATCAAAAAAGAAAAGTTATTTTGAAATAACCCGTCGAATCGACGGGTTTTTCTATGACTTATTTTATAGATATACTTAGATTAAATACTAATTGAGTATTTAATCTATATTTTCAAATTTATTTTTATACTTTTCCACAAAGTTATCCACACTAGATGGACATTGATCAATTATCATTTCATCTAAAATTTTAATTCTATCTATAAATTCTTGTTTACTCCACTCATCTCCTCTGAGTGCTGATCGTAATTCAACAAGCACTTTTTCATAAGTAGTATAAGCCAGTTTTGTTGTTTCTATCTTCTTTTTAAAATCCTTCTTTTTTGTAATTCCAGCCACAATTATTCCTGCACCATTGATTACTCCAAGAATAATAGGATTGAGTGTCAGCCCTCCTGTGATAGTGCCAACAGCAATAAGATTTAAACTAGAAATAGAAAAAATATTATCTAAAAATTTGTAACTTTTATAAGATTTTTTATAACACCAATGTTTTTTATGATAATGTTTATAAAGGTCTTTTATAGTTTCTCTTTGCTCCTCCGATAAAGATTTATCAATATGATTAAATTCAAAAATACTCTTTTTTTTACTATTATTTCTTTTCATTTATATTTATATTATATAACTTCCATTTAACTTTTCTTGAAGCATTACTTTATGATATTGCTCAGAGTCGATGTCGTAAAAGTTTGGGGAGTACATTAACCTTCTTATAACTCCATCTTCAGTTGTAAACTTCCAACGTTGATTAGCATTGTAATTAACAGCTGGTATAGTTAATGTCCCGCTGTAGTTACTTATTGAAACTTTTGTGACATTTGCACTTAAATCTTCTGCCAGCCATAAAACAATTATTTTTCCATTAAAACTACTTAGCATGGTAAAATTTTGAGTTGTTTTGTTAACAGTTAAAGTTACTTTATTGTTTGATTTATTATAATCCAATTTTACTAGTACGTTATTGTTTGTTGATAAATATTTAGTTAGGGTAAAACTCCTATTTCTCCAATGAGTAAAAACAATACATAAAGTAGATTTCGAAGAATGTGAAGGAGAAAAAGTAACATCATAACCATTAATATGTAATCCTTTTTCTGTTATTTCATCAAGGTCTTTATTTGGTGGTAGTGTTATATTAGGTTTCAAAGAATTAATAATAATACCAGATGAGCCTATATTTATTCCATAACTATCTGCATTATCAAAGTCATAAAACTCACTAAAGTATAATCTATACAAAGCATTTTTAGTAAAAGGAGCTAGTTCTTTTACTAATGCAACTGTTGCAGCACTATTATCACTGTTTCGGTCAAGTTTGATATTTTTAATTTCTTTTTGATTTGCATTAATATCAACATTATACACTACTTCTGTTGGTTTGATATCAAATGCGGTGTGATAGTCGTAAACTTTATCTGGGTCGATATTGCTAAATCTACCCTCAATTCCATAAGCAATGATGTAAATTCCTGAAAACAGTTTCGGATACATACGCAGGTTATATCCACTCTGAAGAATATCAACCAAAATGTGAAGAAAGAACTTATTCCCAGATGACCACTTCCAGAAATTAACTATTATTCTATGGTAGTACATAGTTTTTGTTTTAGTATACTTATGGGATAGTTTTTTTACACTAACATTTTCAATTGATAATCCTTTTGAAGTTCCTTTGTCAACACTTATTTGAGTATGTTCCCAAAGATTATAATCTGTGTTGAGTATTTCCAAACACAACGTGTAATCAGTATTTGCATTTAGTCTGAAAAAATTAATTCCCATCTTATAATCATATGTATCTACAATACTTTTGGTTATAGACACGTAAATTACTTTGTGATTATAGTCGTGAAAGTTTCCTTTGTTTGGTGCTAAATCTCCTATTTTTGTTATAACAAAACTAGACCCTATTTCCACCGATTCATCAGTCCATTGAGACCCACTTGACATGAGGTAACTAAATTCATCTTTATAATGGCTTGGTTGAACTGCAGTAAGATGAACTAGATTGTCAACATAACCTTTGTTTACTGCTTCATTGTCTTGGGTTGGTTCTCCCAGATTCTTTATTTTATTATCGCCAAGGTTGATATCAGCTTTTACAACCCCACTTAGTACAATTTTAGGTGTGTTGATTTCTATTCTCTTAAGTGGTTTGGTTATTGCTTTTGGTAGATCAGTGAATAGCCTACAAGTGATAGCTGTGTGATTGGAATTGTTATGGGTTCTTAGTTTTACTCCTGACATATTATAATTCCAAGACTTGTTAATATTTAATGACCAAGTGCCAGTGCGATTTCCACTTACCCAAAAATTAGAATTGGAATGAGAGACATCTCTGGGAATAAACCACAGAAAGTCAACGTTTATATTTCGCGAACCAAATTGAAATTCTATTTTGTTGATATATGTGTTAGCAGTTGGTGCTCACCCTACAAGAGGTTGACCAGGTTTTGATGTTGTAAAAACAAAATCATCAAATGATGAACCTGAGACAAACTGTAGATACAAAGTCGTTGGCGCAGCTGGATCTGTTATAGTAAACACACTACTTATTCCATCTCCAGAATGATGATCAAACCTTTCTATTTGTTTACGAACCCATCCACGATTAGCAGCTTCTTGATCTGTAGTGGGGTCACTGAGGTTAACTATTTTATTATTACCAAGATTAAGGTTACCAGTCATAGTGACGGTACCATCTTTTTCCAAGTAATCACTTAAATCTGGACTTCCAGCATTATCATCCACATACTTTTTGGTTGCAGCAT
Organism: Porites rus; assembly: GCA_964035705.1. NCBI lineage: Eukaryota > Metazoa > Cnidaria > Anthozoa > Scleractinia > Poritidae > Porites > Porites rus. The sequence continues at coordinate 9,136,931 of OZ038002.1, forward strand.
CTGTATTTGATGTTGGAGTTGCGAGACCAACTATTTTTTTGTTTCCAAGATTTAGGTTACTTGTCATTGCAACACTTCCATCTTTTTTTATAAAAGAACTAGTATCAGGTATTGAGTCATCTACATACTTTTTAGTTGCACCATCTGTGGAGTCTGTTGGTGGTCTAAGGTTAATTATTTTTTTATTATCCATGTTTAGATTATTAGTCATTTTATTTGTTCCATTAACGTGAAGATACTTCAAATCTGTGAAAACTAATGGTGTTGGTTGATTACTACCATTTGGAGCTGGTAGATTAAATATACGATTGTTGTCCATATTTAGATTTCCTTTCATCGGGTAGGAACCATCTCTGTCAAGAAATGTGTTGTCTACGTAATATTTTGTTGCTGGATCTTTAGAATCCTGTGGTGTGATAAGATTTGTAATTCGATAATTATTCATGTCAATATTTGAGTCAACTGTTAGTTGTGATGTTGAGGGTGATCCACTGGAATTATCATCAACATACTTTTTTGTAGCAGCATCAGTATTAGAACTAGGTGCACCAACATTTTTTAGTTTTTTATTTACCATATCATAATCCCCACTTGAAGTGAGATTAAATCCAACTCCTGGAGCACCTTGTATTCCCTTAGCAAAAGGATGATCAAGAGATTGTTCGTTAAATACTCCCATTTTAATTATTAGGTTAGATTACCAGTAAAGTTTTTTGCAATACGTTTTCTTGGTTTATCAACGTATAGAAATGAATACGGTTTTTTAGTTGCTGCGTGGTAATCTTCTTTACCCACTCCTAACTCAGATGATATTCTGTTGGCTTCCCTTGATGATGGAAATTCGTATAAACAGTAATGAGAACAATTCAATCGAATATCCTTTGGTGTCTTGTAAAACGATTGACTAAGATACACCACCGAACAATTCTTATGTCGTCCTTGAATAAAATAATCAATCAGTTGTCTCTGGTTTTTATCACAAACATAGTCATCGAATATCACAAGTTTTTGATTGTCTTCGTAATCCATTTCTGTCACTGGGATTATTTCATCATTACTTACATGAAGTATTTCATATCCCAGTTTACTACTCAACTCCATCATTTTTTGAATTAGCTTTTGATACTTATCCTGTTCTAGATTACGCGCGTAAAGATAAATTTCATCATAGTATAGTAGAGGTTTAATTAACATATGATACAGCAGATTAGTTTTACCACTTCCACTGTTTCCACAGATTAACATCCGAAATGTATCTTTGGGCATGTAAGGAAATAACTGTTTATATTTTTTATCTGGGTTGTCACCACTATCATAGTTTGGTATTTCCATTTATCTAAAGAATATATAAATGAATATTGAAGAATACAAAAAACTTGCAAGAAATAAAATTGAAGCTGATGCTTTGACTAAACAGGTGAGAGATGTTATAAAAACTACAAAATGGCAAAAACAAGATGTACGGGAAGGATTTAAAGAAACATTTAAACCGCTTATTAAGTCCCAAGATAGCATTAAAAAAAGTATTGATGAGCAGCAAAACGCAACTATAGCACAACTTAAAGCTAATCAACTTGCACTTACACAAGGTCTTAATCAAAACAGACTTGTTATAACTGAAGGATTTGATAAAATGGATGAGGTAAAAAAATGGGATTTGGCTCAATTACCTGGTTTTGAATCAATTGAAGATGGTTGAGTTTTACCCTCTACATCAGATGAGGGATCAAAAATAGCAAAATTTAAAGTTGAAGACCTTGATAGATATTTAAATAATAAAGAAGCACAAGATATACTAAAAACTAACGAATATCACAAACTCCCTTCTGAGTATTTTAAAGAAGACGTTTCTACCATTAACAAAATAATTGAAGATGTTAACGAAAATTTAGATGATTTGAGTGTACAACTAAAAAATACTGCAGATTTTGTACGAGACGCAAACGGTTATGTTTTAGCTTTACCAAAAAGTAAAAAACCACGAGAAGAAACATTATATTACATAAAAAATTATAACATTTTAAGCAGATATGCAACAAATTTAAGTAATCTTAAGTATTATAAAACAAAATCTGGCTCTGGAATGATTTACTTTAACAACCCACATCAACTTCTAGACAGACTTGAATTACTTGGTGGTTCAATTCTTGCTGGGAATAATGGTGTAATACCTGAGTTTTCTCAAATTGCACATCTTCTCAACCAAATGAAAGTGATCTCAAAAAAACAACTTAACGATCTACTAAAAAGTTATATACCAATTATATAAAAATGGAAGAACGAGCTATTCACATTTCCTCTATTAATAGGGAAAAAAGAGGTACAAGCAGACCTGGTGATTTTACTATTAAGTTTAATCCATCTCTAAAACTTGACCCTGAAATGAAACACCAACTTGCTCTTGATCGGTTGTCAATGACCTACTCTTGGTATAATATTAGAAGTGATTATGGAAACAATAAAATCAAATACACTCATGATGGAAGGACTTGGCAAACAATTACTTTTACAGATGGAATGTACTCCTACTCAGATATTAATGATTACATTCATCAATATATGTCACAAAAGTCTCATCACTCAACAGATTCGGGTGGAAAGAAAACTTATTCAATCAATCTAACTTTTATACTATCTACCTATCGAGTTCTCATATCAATTGATGGTGATTATCAACTTGATCTAAGAGGTACAGATTTTGGAGACCTAATTGGATTTGAAAAGAAAATTATTACAAAAACAGAGTATGGAACAAAACTACCAAATATAACAAATTCGATTGATGTGTTAAATATCAACACAACCGCAATAACTAATAGCATTGTAAATGGAATAAATACAAATACCATTGCTGTAATACCAACAGACAATCTCACAAGGTCTTTTCCATTTACGTTTGAACCTAAAAGACCATTGTATTGTCCTTTATCATCATTTTACATTGATGAAATGAGAATATATGTAACAGGCTCACTTGGAAGACCTGTAAATTTTAATGGTATTGATTGGTTTATGACTTTAATACTTCACTCGATGTAATATAACTATTAAATTAAAATGAGTAGACAATCAGAGTTTAAAATGAAATTTGACCCTGAATTGGGTAGATATACAAGACAACATATTTATGGAGAAGGAGTAATGGATGTGTTTAAATCATTTGGTCCAAAATTATTTGGAAAAACAGTCAAATCAGCTGTTAAAAAAGGTGCTCAAAAAGCGGTGACAGCAGCTGCAACAAAAACTGGTGAACATGTTGGTAAAAAGGCTGGTGATAAGATAGTGCAAATGTTATCAAAAGAAAAAGCAAAACCAACTAAAAAAGTTAATTTTAATAAAAATGTTGAAACAATAAGTCAACAAGAGTTAGATCAAATGTTGAATAACCTTCTTAGTGGAGGCTCAACACGAAGGAGAAAAATTATATAATTATTAAAATAAAATGAAGTCATTTAGAAATCCAAAATGTTTAGATAGATATGAAGATGTTGTATTTGACCTGGAACAGTCTTTAGATACAGCTCCAGCAAATAACACTCACCAAACTAAAACAGGTCTTAGATTTGTTGCTGATAATACAGGAGAATCCACTCCTTTTGATTGGTATAACGCCCGGTTATCAATGGATTTTAAAGTAAATAAGTTGGCAGATGGAGCAAACATTGCGGTTGCTGACCATAATGGAATTGTTAATGGCAGTAACTCATTTAAAGAAAAATTAAGTATCCTAGCAAATGGTAGAGAGGTTTATAGTTGTAACTACGCAAATCATGTTGTAAATATTAAAAATCTTCTTGAGTATAATCCTTCATATGCTGAGAGTGTAGCTGCAAATGAATTTTATTTTCTTGATACATCAAGAAATGCAGAGGAAAGAGAATTTGAAGTTAGTGGCACAAATCAGTTAGCTAAAAGAAAAGCAACTTATAATAAAGGCTTTCATACAAGAAAATTACTATTAGGTGTATCAGCCACAGTAAACTGTGAAATTCCTCTTAATAGATATTCTTTCTTTGAAGCATTGGAAGACAAATTACTTCCAAATACAAAAATTGAGCTAAATATCGAAATTGAAAAAGATGCAAATTTAATTTTTCAAGCAGCTGATAATTGTAGAGTTATTATAACAAGGCTACAACTTTTTATTCCAAAACTTACCTTTAATTCAGAAGGACAAAAGTTGTACATGGAAAATTATCTTAAACCTTACAAATGGACATATTTGAATGAAGTAGTTGAAAGATCAAATAATTCACAGCAACAGACAGGTCATTTTAGAATTACAAATGCTATTTCAAAACCAAGGCATGTATTTGTTTTTGGAATTGATACAGCAAGAATTGATGCACAAACAGCAAATCCATTTTTATACGACACTTTTAATCTACCAAATAATGCTAATATAGCAAGATGTTATCTGGAAGTTGCAAATGGAAACGAATACCCAGATATTCACTTTAAACCTTCTACAGATATGTCAAGAGTTTTTAGAAAAATAATGTCATACGTCTATGCAAATAATGATTACCAAGGTGGGACCTTACTTAATATAAGTAATTTCAAATCTTTATTTCCTTTTGTTTATTTTGACCTGACAAAACAAAAAATGGATATCAAAGACGGTGTTACAAAATTAGCATTTCATTATGAATTAACTGCTAATCCAAACGCTGATTATAATATTTACGCATTAGTCTTACATGAAAGAATAGCAGAAATATCACAACAAGATGGAAAACTATTGCTCCGTGCTTAATCTAAAAATAAAATAAAAATGGTAAATCCTTTTGATATATATCCACCAGTAACTTTAGAAAAATATCCTTTTTTAAAAGAAAATAAATACTTTGAATACGTTATAAACTTAACTCCATCACAAATAAAAGATTTTGGAGAAAACAATATTATAACTTTAGACTTCACATCTAATAAAGAACCTTTTAAAGTTTTTCTTACAAATACCCAAATCAAAAAAGTAGAGGTTGCAAAAAAACTTAATAAAAAAGTTGATTTAAAATTTAGTAAAACTCAGTTTAAAAAAACTTTACCTTATGTTACTAGATTAAATCATTCTTTGATAAAACAACGAGCTAAAGACCGACTTGAGACTTTAAAAACAGAAAATGCTAAGAAAGCAAAACAATTAAAGAAATTAAAGCTACAAGACCGACTTGAGACTTTAAAAAAAGAAAATGCTAAGAAAGCCAAAAAATTAAAGTCTTTGAAATCTAAACAAGGTAAAATTAATCTTGATATTTTTGTTAAAAATACACTAAAAAAATATAAAGAACCTAAACCTAAGAAGAAAAGTATATGGGATGTAATTGAACTTCCTAAACCACTTGTTATCTAATTATTATAATAAAAAATGACAACTTATTTTGAATATAAAGTAAATCTTACAGATGGGCAAAAGTCAAAACTGGCTTATGCAATATTAAATAAATCACCACTAACTCTTCGGTTAAAACATTCTCAGCTTCGAGGTTCTGATGAGTTAATGTTGACAAAAAGACAAATTTCTAAAATAAAAAAATCTATTGCAAATGGCACAGGATCAGATATAAAAATAAGTAAAACACAGATTAGAAATTCTGTAAAACATGGAGGAAACTTATTTTCATCACTCGCATCTCTTGGAGCGCGAGTACTACCTTACGCAATAAAAGGAGTTTCAAAAGTCGTTCCTGCATTAGCGACTGGTGCCGCCTCTGCACTTGGAGAAATTGGATTAAATAAAATATTTGGAAAAGGAATTACAATTCCAAAAAAGTTCTTTCCAATGTTACCAGCAATAAGAGGAGAATTAACAAAATCACAAATAGATCTGATAAACAAAATGTATCAATCAGGTGGGAGAATAGTTATCAAACCAACTCGTAAACAGATAGAAGGAGGATTTCTTGGAACTCTTGCTTCTATTGGAATTCCAATGGCAATTAGTTTAGTATCTAAGATGTTTGGATCTGGACTGCAGGTTGATAGACATGGATCATCTAATACAGCAAATGTTTACGTTCCACCTCCTCCACCACCCACACATGGTGAAGGTTATCCTTATCCTTATCACTTCCCACCACCTTTTTTAGGTTCATGGAACAACCCAATTGGAATGGGGGTAAAAAAAAAAAGTCCAAAGGCAAGGGTCTACTATTAGGAAAAAACAGCCCATTCAACTCAATTCCAATTCTCGGAACCATTTTCTAATTAAACCTCTATCCAACTTTGACCTTATGGATTGGATAAAAAGACTTGGTATTAAACATTTTAGAGGAATTTATAGTCGTGATGGACTACCTAATAAGATAAAAAAAGAATGTGGAATAATTAATCTAGATGATATAACAGGCCCTGGAACACATTGGGTTTGTTATAGAAATATAGACAATGTAGTTGAGTACTTTGATCCTTTTGGTCTAATAATGCCAAATGAAGCATTAAAGTATTTTCATACTTCTGGAAAACGAATAGTTTACTCAATGGATGAAATACAAAATCGTAGTACTGTTCTCTGTGGTTATTGGTGTTTATACTATCTGTTTGAAAGACAGCGAGGTAGTAGCATTCTAAATATAATACATAACCCACATTTTGATGATGATAACAGTGATTTCATACAAGAGTATTTTGGAGGATAAAAATAATATTTATTAAATATTATTTTTTTTATTCACTATCCGCTGGCGTATCCTTTAGTTGCTTAACTTTCTCAACTTTTTTATTTAAATCTTTGACACTATCAACTATTTCATCAAAACTACAATAAATATCAATAAGACGATAAAGTTTTTTCTTTTTATCACTATTTATTTTCAACCAAGAATACTCCTCATCTCTGATCTTTTTCCACATCTCACATTCACCAGCCATTAGTATTCTAGAAAGATCATCATTTTTCTTTCTAAGAGTCTCAAACTCATTATTTATTTGTGTTCGTACATCTTTCTCAAAATCTTTTAGTGTTTTAACATCCATCTTTTTTTCTATTTCAGAAAAGAATTTGGCTTCCATTTGTTATATGAATAGATAAAGTATTTTGGGGGGTTATTATCAAAAATTAAATATTTTTCTCAATTCTATGTATTACTTTGTAATGATTATTTAGTGTTGTTTTTTTACAAAATGCTTTTGGACAATATTTACAAGGAATACGAACACCAGCCATATACTTATGTATATTTTTGCTGATCTTATCATAATCATTACTTAGAATAAATGCGTAATCATTACTACGATACTTCTCTTTCATTTTTATTTGAGATTCTGATACTTCATAATTGTTAGTTGGTGATTTGAATTCGATACATAATCCCCGATAATCTTTGTGATAATTTAATATCATTAGATCTGGTGTACCACACAAATAACCTTTCTTATACGAATCTAGTCTCTTTTCCTCTGTATCTTGATTCTCTCCCAGTCCAGCTACTAATATCGAATCAGGATAATAATTTCTAATTAGTTGAACAACTTTGTAATGAAGGTCTGTCTCATTTTCTATCTTAAACATTTTATTATTAGGGTTGTCAAACATTTTGTATTGACCATATTTTCTTATTGAAGGAAGGATTTGTGAAGTTACCCAATGTTTAAACTTCTTAACTGTTTCTAATTTAGAGGATAACAAAAGAGAGTAGAAACCAGATTCATTGATATAAGTGCACATACTACCACTAGGAGCCGTCGTTTTGGGTACGCTGGAATAACTTTTAGCTACCGGGCCCATTTTGGGTCCCCTGGAATAACTTTTAGCCACCGTACCCATTTTGGGTACGCTGGAATGGTGAGTAAATATCTGTTGTTTATCCTCACTTTCAACATGATTCCAGATAGCTTTTCTTACATTACTATACCCAAGTATCTCAGCTACATCCTTTCCGCGAAACCAAACATTTTGCTGTTTGTCAATAAATGAAGACAATTCGATTCCTAAATCTTTATTAGCAAACTTCTTTTCCAACATGTTTGTCATTTTATATAATAATTGTATTCTTTAAGTCTTAATTTATCATTTATATATCTTTTGAAGTTCACTTCTCAAAAAATTAGATCTAGTAGACATATTTATCTAAACAATATATTAAATGAAAGAATCATACTGCATTGTAGATAAAAAAGTAACTCCTTGCACAGAGCCAAGTGGTTACCAAACTGATAAAAGAGGGCGAACTCAATTTTTTTGTAGATGTGCAGTTTGTGGAAATAAAAAAGTTAAATATGTGAAAACTGGATCAGCTTCTCAAACTGGAAGTGGAAAAAAGAGAAAACGAAAGTCAAAAAACTAAACAGCCCGTCTGAAGGGGCGGGCGTCTTTGATACTGTAGTTGGTACTGCAGTTGATGGTTTTGTTAATTACGGTTTACCTTGGATGGGTAAAAAAGCAGTTGAAATGGGGCGATATGGAGCAAGTGAGTTAATGAGAAATAAAAATCTTCAGAAGAAAACTGTAAATTATGGCGTTAGTAAACTCACTCCATTTATTCAAGATTCTGTTGGATCAGCAATGGATCAGTTATCAACAAAAGTGAGACCAAATAAAAAGTATAAAACTGATAGAAAGGATTTAGACGGTGCTGGAATAGTTGATAGTGCATTAACATCAGGTGCATTTGGATCTCCATATCATGTGGATTTTAAAAAAGGATTCCAATTATTGACCGACCCTGATTTATTTAAACAGCCAAGTGGTGATGAAATCAAAGATGCTAAAGCTCGTGTTAAGTACTACAAGGAGCAATACAAAAAAGCTAAAGCTAATGGTTACAAGGGATCGTATACAAGTTTCGTTAAAAAAAAGGGTTGGGCGGGAAAACCATCTTTTACCTTCCCAGGATTTGGAGGAGCAATAGACATTCACAATGCTATTCTCAAAGTAGCACCAGAAAAAGGTTTAGTTTTACCAGGTCAAAATTATACTGGACCTGGTAATCCTCTTCATAATCAACTTCGTCACGATGATGAGGGAAATATATTAGAAATCTATCAACAACCTACAGGAGCAACTGATGCAGTTAGTATGCAACATGATGTTGATTACGCAGTTTGTGGAAATAAACCAAAAAGTGAACAAGTAAAATGTAAAAATAAAGCTGATAGAAAGATGGTTAAATCACTAGATGCAATTCCTTGGAAAGAAAGACAATGGGGACATACTTTGGCTAGAACAATTATTAATACAAAACAAAAACTTGGACTTGGTTTAAACATGAGTCGGCGTTGAGTAGTGATTGGTCTCAACAATTAGCCGACGAACTTCACAAACCAATCACAAGAAACTTTCAGAAGAGATTAGTAATCTCAAATGGGATTGATGATATCTGGGCTGCTGATTTGGTTGAAATGCAAAAGTTTAGTAAATGGAATAAAGGGATTAAATATCTTCTAATGGTTATAGATGTGTTTAGCAAGTATGGATGGATTAGAGGTTTGAAAGACAAGAAAACTGAAACTGTTAGTAAAGCATTTGATGACATATTCAAAAGTAAACGTAAACCTCAAATGTTATGGACAGATAAAGGTTCTGAGTTTATAAGTAAACATTTCAAAGATTTTCTGAAAAGAGATGGAATTAGGTTGTATCACACTGAAAACGAAGAAAAATCTAGTGTTGTTGAGAGATGGAATAAAACAATGAAAAACAGAATGTGGAAAATGTTTACTGTGAATAATAACACTATTTACTGGGATAGGATAGATAAACTAGTTAATGATTACAATAATACGAGACATTCTAGTATAAAAATGACTCCTGTTGAAGCAAGTAAAAAGAAAAATGAAAGTAAAGTTTGGAATAATTTGCATGGTGATTTAATTTACTTGAAACCTGGTAAACCAAAGTTTGCGATTGGTGATTATGTTAGAATTTCTAAGTATAAGAGAAAGGTATTTGATAAAGGTTACACACCAAACTGGACAGAGGAAATATTTGTAATTGATAAAGTTCTTCCAACAAAACCTGTTACCTATAGCATTGTTGATTTGACAGGAGAAGAGATTAAAGGTTCTTTCTACAAGCAAGAATTACAGAAAGCAAAACAACAAACATTTAGAATAGAAAAGATTATTAGGAGAGATAATAAGAAAAAAATGGCATTAGTAAAATGGAGTGGATATCCTAATAAATTTAACTCATGGGTAAGCTTAAAGGATTTGGTTGATTTTTAATACAAAATTTGTATTAAAAATAGTTATTTACTCATTTTCCTCAGATGAAAATAAGTCTTCAACTTCTTGATTAGTTATCCCTTCACTATCACTACCACTACTTTCTTCCTCAATTGTAGGTAAACTCTTTCTAGGTTCTAATTGTTTAACATAGCACTCGTGTACTTTTATTTGTAATGATGTTACAGTCTTACTTATAAAAATTCCTTCAATTATCAATGCTAATTTAACATTGCAATATTGATTAATATATCTAAAAGGATTTAAATCCCTACCCCTTTTTCCCTTAAACAAAGATAATATTTTTCTTGATTTTTCTGAGTAAATAAGTTTTGCATAAAGAACTGGCGCTGATGATTCATCAACTTTTGTTCTCTTTTTTCCTTTCTTGTCTGTGTATTCTTCCTGTTTGTAATAAAATGGTGAAGATAGAGATGATGCTAGATCTGGTCCATATTCATTCTCTAAATGTTGCTGAGATGCAGTTGTTACATTATTAATAACATCAAAAAATGCTTTTTCTTTACTACTCGGTTCACTATCTTTAGCCCAAAGACATACTGGAATACTATAACCTATTAACTTATTTGTTTCTTGATTTTTCTTTTCATTAACACCAAAACTAAAAAGAAGTGGAGTTTCAACTACAAGTGGTCCTTTTTTGTTATTTGGATATTTGACTTCAATTGGTATACGTTTGTATTTAATCTTGCTATCTTTGACTTTGTACTCTTTGCCTTCATTAAAGATAATATTCTCTTGGGTAATATTTTCGTAGCTGGACAGTTGCATTTTTATTAATATTTAGATAATCTTTAAATCATAAATCAATTTTATTTTTTCTGCACCAAGCTTTTTAGCATTTCTGGTTAATCTCTTAAACTCTGGTCCTTTAATAATAATTTTTTCGTTTGGAATATAATCAGGATCCTCATTATGTCTATACCCATCATCAACTATAAATTCCAAATCCTCTTTTGAAGGAGTAGTCTCTCTTGATCTTGGTTCCATTTTTTATTAGTTGGATATATTATTTCTTCTTCAAACTTTTGTAAATCATTTTTAAAACTTGTAACAAAAAATGTTATAAGTTTAGAAATCATCATCACTATCACTTTCACTTTCACTTTCAAATACACGATCGAATAATTCTCTAAAATCACTAACACTTTCACTTTCACTTTCACTTTCACTTTCACTATCATTTAAATATTCTAAATAAATATCATCTTCAAAATCTTCTTCATTTTTAATTTTAACATTATTAGTAAAGATGATAAAATTCTCAAAAAAATCTTGAAATTCATCATCTAAAAAAAAGTCAGCATAAAAAGTGTTTCCCATATGAAAATATAGGTCAACTCTTAGATCAATTATTTTGTAAACAGCACTTAATTTAAACTTTAATTTACTAATATTTTGAAGTTTACCCATTTTTTGAGCCTCCAAAACATTTTTAAAGTGTTCAATAAGTGTTTTTGCTCTTAAAGACCAAAAAACTTTTTCAAAAGAATCAGTATTGTCTCCAAGAATTTTCATAAACTCCCCACACTTCCTATTAATCCCTGTTATGTAAAGCCATTCTTTTTTGAAGTCTTTTGCATATTCAGGGATTTTATTCTTAGAAGTATTGGAATTCTTAAATACTGAGACATGGTCCACAAAACCCATTTTACTAACTACTGGTAAATCGCGAAAATATTGTCCTCGTCGATCGACGACTCGCTTTCGGCATGGATTGGACTTCTGGATGGGACACGGATCAGGACCTTAGTAAACTTATTATACCTTGGAATCAGGGATAATCATTGGAACTAACTTTGAGACCTTGGAAACACATTGCAATTAATTTTTAACCGTATCAAGAGCATCTTGGAATATTAAACTTTCATCTTGGATTAAAACATTGGAACTTTATAGCACTTTGTAACCCTGGGTTCGACCCTGGATAAAGCAAGCGGATGTTTTGTTTCGTTTGTTCAAATAACCTAAAACTACAATGTTTATTTCTCTTTGAAAAAGTTACCTGTGGCAACGTACTACCAAGATATGACGTATCTTTATACATATAGTTCCTGTTCAGGTTAATCAGAGAGCATTATGCGCATGTTCTCCATTACTTGTTTCCGTTAACATTCCAATTTAAGTTACACAGGTAAACCTTGTTTTGATGCAAAATAACTTCTTTTTCTAATCCAAATCGTGCTACGAAAATAACTCCATAGCGATAGATCAAAACAAGATCAACTCCATCCTTGCGACCACTGACAACTATAAATTTACCTTGCGTAGCAGGTGTCGAAAGAGGTAGGGGATAGGGAGGAAGCAAAAAGGGGATGTAGTTGGGGAGAAATAGTAGCCTGCCACGCAGGCTACTATAAATTCAGTCATAAGCACATTAAACCAGCCCATACAGGTAACCTATTCATCGATGCTCATCACATGACACATCTTTCCGGTTTCCCTAATTTTTCCAAATTCAGATAGAACGCCATTATGCTTGTTTTGAGAGAAAACCGTTTACATAAAAACCCATAAAACTGACATAAAACGGCCATAAATCGGCCCGTGGACCACACAGGAGAGATGTAACACACATTTTAAGTAAGGTAAGCTGTTTTTTATTGAAATCCTTTCATTTTCGTAGGTTACAGAAACGATAGGTTTTTTTTTCCCAGTACAAATCCTTATAATTTGAATGTTACGCAACAATGCCGATGCTCGCCGATGCTCATATTTCGAGCTTGAGTTACCTGTGAGTATACTGGACTATCTAGGTCGTGGGTTCGCATCCCAGTACTGTCTTTCATATAATTTTTTTTTTCTTTCAAATTGAAGAGACTTGCACTTTCATAAACATTCCCAACTTGAAATATCATCTAAGTGTGATATAAAAGCAGAAAACAGTTCTACCTTGTGTAAATGAGGGGAGGGGAGAAAGGGGCTACGGCCGACGGAATCTAATGCTGACCTCTTCAATACGATCCAGATCAGACAACGCTTCACTTGATGAGTTCCCGGAAACATCCGAATGTGCATTCCCTACACCTCCCCTATGAATGTACCATTTATCTTTCTGCATTTCCGGATATCGCCAGGCGATCTTTCCGTTAAGCGATTTATTTTGACAAATCATCATGTACATAGCGGCAGTGGCTGCGCGCGTCTACGGCCGAACCGTTTGAGTTCAGGATTTTATTGCCAATTTCAGAACACTTTTTATTGTCCGTAGCTACTGTTTGTTTTATATAGACCGCGAGCGGTCGTCCTTCTTTCCCCAGAGCCACGCGAGGCGAGAGAAAAAGTAAAATGATGCAAATTAATGGTAGAAAAGAGGAGAGATTAGGGCGGAGAGAGGAAAAAGGACAAATTCTCAACCGGTCTATAATATTGCCAGGCTTCTTCAACTTTTCGCTTTCTTCCTCGCTTACTTTGAGGAACCCTCTTTTTTATGGAGTTTCGTGTTTCGGGATTCATTACGATACTATCATAAGATTTCAATACCTCACAGATAAGAAGAGCACTAATGCTTCTAACTAAACAGCAGTCAATATACTAGCTGTTTGTTTCCCGAAAAAAGCACGTGAAATCAATTAAGGAGGCGTGAAAAGCGGCAAATCGTCAGATCAAAGTTCTCATCGCAGTCAGTCTTATTTTTTTCTTCGCTCGGGCTTCCGCCCTCGTTTCGCGGCTTCGTCGCTCGCCCCCACACGTGCTCTCGATCTACTGTGACTCAAAAGAAAAATAAGAGACTGCTCACAGTCTGTTTTTTATAGGGTCCTCCTAAGGACTCATCTCCTTTTGTAAAATGCCAACCAAGAAATCCACCCACTCCCACCAAGACTAGCAGCCCCACAAATCCCCATGCTACCACTCTGAAAAAGAAAACAGAGACTAATCTGTCGTAGGAAGATCAAAATTGATGAAAACAAAGACATACTGGACAAAGAGGTCCCTATTGTTTAAACGCTGGATAGCGCTATCCACCGGATAAATCTCTACCCAAAGGATAAGTATTAGGCCGGGAAACGAAATGCTTTATCCACTGGATAGCTTTATCGACCTTTCTAAAAAAAGGGCTCAGATCTTCATTTTAACTTAAGACAACTTCACGAATTAGTTGTTTGACCTCTTTCTGAGAGGGGGGAATGTGTCAGCACTTTTGATCAGCTGATGGGCGGGTGGCTCTGTTACAACAAATAGAGCGACGGACATTACAGAGCAAAGTACAATCAACAATCACCTGACACGGATCAAAGTGCTCAAGAACGTTTCACACAGGCCGGGCACGTTCACACATGCATTATTAACAAAAAATACTTAGCAGGGAGACAGACTTTCATCAGGTTAAAATACATTTTAAACTACATCAGAAATCCCATTCTATTTCAGTTTGCCAGTTTTCTGTTGTTTCTCACAACGCACCGCGCAGTTTAGACTGCGAACTTTGATCGTCAAGATGCGAGGATTAGTTGGTGTCGTTTTACCAAAAGAAAATTCAATCTGATTTCAGACAGGGATGCCTTTTTAGAAATTGCAAATAGACAGCGAATACCGTACGACTTGGTTTTCTTGTAAAAAAAAAAAAAAGAAAACTTCTTGTAACAGCGTTGCAGCAAGATTAGAATTTTTCTTTTGATCATGCACATTTCGGGAAAAATTGACTTTCATGCGCTCTCGTGGCTTGAGTGTTAGACTGTTCCCTGCTGATGTTTAGAATCGATATAATCAACAATAGGCCCTTTGCAGCTAGCCATTTACCTGGTACAAAACCGCCATGCTGGAGAGCAAAAGTCGCACTGGGGCAAGACAAACAAAAGGCATACCGATTTTAAATGGTAATTTCCTTCAGTTTGTTATCTTCCCCCAGTGCGACGTTCGGTCTCCAGCACGGCGGTTTTGTGCCACGTGAATGGCTAGCTGCAGAGCTGCAAAGGGCCTATTGGTATATATATGATGAGCTAGGTTAGGTATAACATGGAAAATTATGCAAATCTATTTTTGTCTTCAAGTACACTCTACGCATATACTTCTTAGGAAACTGATCTTTCATGATATTGACATTATACTAGCTAGATTTTAGCTGTTTTATTAAACTCATGAATCCCTACGCTTTAAAGCAGAGCTCAACACTTAAACACACTTATTCAAAAGAAGAACTATAACGTAGTTACTAAGAACCTGTTTCATCAAACCATGTGTTTAAACTGATCCATGAAATACCCTAAGCTTTAAATACCATAATCATAACGATGTCGTGACTGGGCACGCGGAGTCGGTTTTGTTGTGTGTCAATGATCTGGACGTAATAATAAATACGCAAAGTGACTGTGCGACGACTTCTTTAAATATAACTTAGTTGCCTCCAGAACAATTCTTAAGGTCTTACCGACCATTCATGACAATGCCTGCGCTTTTCCTTGCGAGGGGAAGCTGCTCTTCACTGACACGATTCAGATCAGACAACGCTTCACTTGATGGGTTCCCGGAAACATCCGAATGTGTATTCCCTACCCCTCCCCAATAAATGTTGCATTTATCTTTCTGCGTTTCCGGATATCGCCACGCGATCTTTTCGTGAAGGATTTTGACGAATTATCAGGCTAGCCTCCAAAAAACAACTTAAAGAAAGAAGGGAAAATCATTTTCTAACCTGATAACCATGATAGTGACTTTCATGCGAGGTAAAGATACGTACAAAAACGATTGTTAAAGCTTCGCCCGAATTCCCGGAAACATGAACATCCATTCCCCGGCATCCCCTCTACGGCACGGTCTTTCTATACTCTTTAATGCTTCAAAGATTAGGGGTGTCTGGGGGCATTCTTTCCCGGAAAATTTGGAAATTTTAAGTCCTCGGAAACCAGATTTCCGCCATTCTGAGGCTTAACTTGGTTATGAGTTTATTGCATTAACATGGTCATGGATTGACTGTGTATTTATTGTATATTTTTACAAGTTCTTGACGTTAGCTGTTTTAATTTTGAGGGTTCGATCGAACACCCTAACGCCCCCTCCCCCCACCCGCCTAGATCTGCCTCAGCTACAGTGCAGTCAAACCTCCACTATAAATGCCCCTCGGGGTGGGGACATACAAGAGGTGTGTCGCTTAGGCCTTCAAAACAATGAACCTGTTTAAATTACAATTGTTCATTCCGCTACCCTGTTTAAGACAACAGGCCTTATTTTATGTCCCTGATTCGTTTCGGTTTGCATTCAGGATTAAGCAATTTTCAAACCAACATCACGAAATGAGCAAGTTTAATTCGAGTTATCAAAATTCATGTTAGGCTTTCGAGACTGAGGGGTGTAAAACAAAAGAGCTCGCATTGAGATTCAGGGATGAATAGTTCATTTTCTCATTCCTCTCAGCCTCGGAATCAAGTATGGATTTTGGTAATACAAAACTGGCCTATTTGAAATTTGTGAAAAAAAATTGTTGGTACTACAAATATAAACCGCTCATCGCCAACCAACCTTTACACTCTTTTAGGGATTCTGGTTTGCCCGTGAAATGACGACTGAGGAACCAGCGCCATACTGAGCACGTCACTACCCAGACCTGGGTAGTGCTTCTGATTGGTTGAAAATTTGCTTGACTACATCAGAATAGTATTTCTGCGCTCGTTCTTCAGACTTTAATTCGCGGGGAAACCAGTTATGGCGTCACGAAATGTCGGCTGTTT
This sequence comes from Porites rus, assembly GCA_964035705.1. NCBI lineage: Eukaryota > Metazoa > Cnidaria > Anthozoa > Scleractinia > Poritidae > Porites > Porites rus. The sequence goes on from OZ038002.1 coordinate 9,153,781, forward strand.
CCTCAAGGTAGCTAAAACGTTCCAATAATTTATTCAGTCACCATTTTAGAACCCAAAAAAGGAGTGCACGATCAGGGAGCCAACATAAACTGCAGCGCCGTTGTTTTTATCTTTAATGTTTGTTGGTTTTCATTATAACCAGCCTTAATTCCCTACTAGTCTCTACTAGCTTTTGCTATAAAACACCCCTCTATATACTTATCGCGATAAACAGTGTTGAAGGAAGATAAGAAGAAGAGTATCATTCAAAAGGTACCCTTTATATCATCCCTGTCAAACAAAGCTAATCCTATTGGGAAACAGTGACCCAAAAGTACTGGACAAATTCTGGAAAGAAAAAGAATTATATATGCCATTGTTATATTGCTGGAAACTTTTTCCCAGCAGCGCGCGCTCTCATTGGTTACCTTGGGGTTATATGACGTCTAACAATGAAGCTGTTTGAGCGGGCAACATTGCAAAATCTATGGCGTCAAAGGGTAACGGTGCACTGTCACCTGCGAATGTTGACCGACTACCTTCGTTACAGCGAGGTTTAATAAATTTCGAGCTTTAAATTTCCAGCTATATAACAAATCACTTAAAGACTGGTACCTCGGGAAACAGTAAATTTTGTTTCCCTTAAATCTCGGAAAACAAAATTAACCTGAGGGACCAGTCATTAAGTGCTTATTATTTTAAGGTGAGAAAATCGCACCGTCCTTCGGCATCAAATGAGGTTTATAGTATAACTGACGCAAACTGTAAGGTTTGTTGGTGAAAATCATCAAAAGCTGGTCTCATATAAAAATTGGATACAAAAATCAATGAAGCATTACAAGTTTAATAAAAGCCGACAATGCAGTTTACAGGAAAATGCTTACGTAAAAGTGTGAGGCAAGTTGGAAATTATTACCAAGGGAAAACTAGTTTAAACCTAGAGACAAGTTTCGATCCCCCATTATCAACTGAAAAATGATCCCGAATCCACACGTTTCAAATAATACTAATGAACGCTTGAAAGTATTTCAGTTTGCTTTTTTGAACATTTGAATCAAGAAAGGATGAATTATCCCTTGTCTGAATCTGCTTCTGTACTATAACGCTACTGAAAACCTACAAAAGTTTATTGATGTTGTGGACTGGTGCTAGCTAATGACGCAATACAAAATATTGAAAGGACACTAAACAATACCGACACTACAACAGAAAAGCGAACCAAGAATGGTTTCCTCAACTCCAAGAAACAATCAAACGTACTGTCAAATTCTGGCTACAAGCCCTGGTATTATGCAACTTTGTTAAGAATTTGGGGTTGGACATTTAAAGGGTGCAAGCAAACAGATCCCACACCATCCTTCTTTTCCTGTGATTATGAATACTCGTGGCGAATTCGAAAATCTCAGACTCACCGAGTCGCGAGACCCTTGCTAAAAAACCGACAAAAAATTCGAAAATTCGAGATTGACAGAAGCTTTCGTGTCTCATTACAAAAACTTTCGAGATCCTGAGATTGGTGAAAAGTTTCTGACCATCTGAAGGCAATGGTCGTGAAAACGAACTACTAGGGTTTACTCCACGGTATGGCTATTCTCGTCCCTGGAGGCCGTTAATTGGCTTTGGGGACGAGAATACGGTATGGCCTGGACCTCACGCATGCGCACCATATCACCATAATCACAGTGGCCGTGAGGTAGAGAAGGACGGCTCTTATAAGACCTAAAAAGCGGAATATGTTTTCAGTAGCCAGAAAATCGTTAAAAAGTTTCCCCAAACAACAAACGTTGCCCAGCAACTTGTGACTGAGGATACTCCCGCAGGAACCCCATATTTTCTCGGGTCAGACTTAGCGTATATGCCTTTTCCAGGTTTCCGATATACGGCTTGTACCGCAGCAAAATCGGACTCATTTCCCACTACTACAATATGTCCGCGTTTTTCTAAGCCTTTAACTATACTGCTTTTAAGACGATACTTTTTCTTCTTCTCAATTGTTACATTCATACTTGGTACAAGTTCTTCGTGAATTCGAGGATCGTCCACTGCCTTTGATATGTCCCTTCCAAACCAAAGCTTGTTCATCAACACCTATACATGATAAGAAAAAAAAAAAAACACCCAAATTTAGCTCGCTTCAAACCTTTCAATCCCGTAAGTGAAGGACCGGCGAAAACTGAACGATAGACTGTCCCACGTTTTGTTTTTTCGTGGAGGAAGGGTGTTTTGTCAAGATCCAAATTGCGGCCACTTATAAGCTCCCCCATTGAAAGAGGGATGGAATGGGGTTAGCAGTTAACTGATATTTGGCCAAAAAAACATTAGTTAACTGATAACTGGTTAAAAAATTAGCAGTTAACTGAGAAATGAAAAGTTACCAGTAAGTGACATTCTATCAATTATACTGAATGCGATCGTTCATGTTAATGAAAGCAACAAAGTTTTGCAAACAGAAATGCTATTTTCTGACTTTTTTCTGTCTCGCTAATGACCCGGTGGCACTTCAACTGATATTATTATCTGCAAAAGGCACCAGAGCAGTACCCGGCAAACAGAAAACGTCTGTCATAGAGCTGGTTGTAGACAACTCAACGAATAATTCGTAATTCTAATATTAACAAGATTTCTGTGTTCGGATAAGGAAATACTGTTGTCATGGACCCAAAAGGATGTAAAGTTAAACATTACTACCAAAGAAAAAAGCTGTGACTCTTAGCATTGGATCTGGCCAAAGAGAATTTTTGACGGCTCAAAGAAATCTGCATCTTTCATTTAAGTGCATGGAATTTGTACTTACGATATATCACTTTTGTAACTGAAGTTTCGGTTCCAACTATTGAGACTATTAAGCTCGTGTTTAAACCGGTGGTCTTTCTGAAACAGTTTCATTTCTTAAAACCTTTCGATATCTTTATGACGCTTTTGACATAGGCGAAAAAGGTATGTCTGCGAAAAAGGTAACATTGAGGGACGCGAACGAGGATGTCGACAGAATCATTATCGAGGTAAAAAAAACTTCTGACAACGCAGGTGGAGAACCTACACGCGGTTTCTCACTTCATTCAACTCAAAACATTTAGGGCCAAATATTTAAACGTAGTTTAGACAGTGTTTAACAAAACCGCGTTCTAAGTCATTTTCAATTTTCCCAACGATTATACCTAAACATCGTTTGTTGTCAACAGTTTTTAATGACAGCATGCAGAGAACATTAGAAAAACATTTATCTTCTTAAAACAACCCACCAAAGACTGAGATCTGGAGGTTCAAAGTTTCGTTAAACCGCGGGTTAAGTTAGACTTCGTTTAAATATTTGGCCCTTCAGTATTAGTGCTTTGAACTACGCCCAAGACTTTGGAGATAGACTGAAGGAATCGCTTAAAAGAACTACGATTTCGAAGTGGGCTACACTCACTAAAAGTCGAATTGTCTCATGTCAAATACTTTCATGCCTTTGTTAGCACTCTCAACTATGTCTCTCCCATCGATGCAAACAATAACAAAGCGTCATGGGACTATCTATTTACTATCTTTTTAAAAAGCTAAGACTTTTTTTTGCATCAATCGAATTCCAAAAGTAATGGTCCAGTTTTGTTATTTAAGACTTTATTTTGGAAATGATATTGTATCCCGTCGTCTGCTGCAATGGATTGAAACTTAGGCCAACAACAAGATACAGGACACATACAGTAATTTCAACCAGATAAGTACGTGACTGATTCAGATAATGAAAGAGACGAAGGTGACCTTGGAGTAGTTTATCATGGAAGAACATGCATGAACAGATCGGGAAGATCAGTACGAGATCATTACTGGTGCGTCTGGATCTATGAGGCTGTTTTCATAATGATGGTTATACGACTTGGATCTAATTTGTACTTACAGCAAAAATCGGTAAATAGGTGTCTCTGTAGCTATCGCTTACCCAGTTTTGCTACTTCGGTCAGAGAATTATGTTCTTTCCATATTTTCAGTTACTTATAAATTATACTAGTGGCGGAGTTTATGCGAATTCATGTAAATTTATTCCTTGATTTTAGTATGGCCTACCCCCAAAAGTGATTGACTGAAGTAAAGAAAATTCTGGTTATTACAGAATAATATTAGCTGTGGGAAAGTGCAAGTTAATAGCTAATCAAATTAGTAGTTGACTGAGAATTGGCCAAAAAAATAGTAGTTAACTGATATTTGGCCGAAAAATTAGTAGTTAACTGAGAATTGGGTACCCCCTTTAGCACCCTCTTGAAAGTAACCCCCAGTTCCTGGAGGGCACTCCCATATGAAAGGGGCGGGTTGCTCGTCGTCTCGCTTAGGGGTGTAAATTTCGGATTTTGGTCTCACATAGGATGTTCAGGTCAAAGCGCCATTAAATTTAGCCGTAAAGGTCTCTTTAGGGCTGCACGCGAAGAAATATGAAAAAGTTATATATTTTCAGTTCGTTTTATTTACTCGATTCATGTAAGCAAAGTTTAAAATGGTTTCTTTCAAAAAAGGTTAGGCCCCACCCAGATTGGTCTCCTTTAGGGGTTTGAAACAAAATTTCCAACTCGCATCCCCGCCCCTTTCATATGGGAGTTCTCCCCGGACCCCAGTTAGTAAAATCAGCCTTGCTTCTTTTGTTCAATATTCCCAGTTACAGGCCCATTCCGACCTGCAGACAAAAAAATAAATTCGATTATAAGCCCTCCATTCCGGACATAAACCCTCCTCCAAATTATCGCTGAATTCGATTTTTTCTTATACAGTGGGGAAAGTTTGTGAGCACGTTGCTGAGTCGTTATTTTCAAGCGGTTGATATAGGTGTATAAAAAACAAAAACTTAGCCCACAAAAAAGGCGCGCTATATTCGAAAATGCTTTCAAAGAAATTAATACTTTTGTAGGAAAGAGTGACGAGTCCCGAAAAGTTGTGTGCATATTAAGGACAACAACAACTCTCCACATGGTAAGTTTCATCGATTTTTATTTCCATTTTCTAACAAATTTCCAGACCTAAACTTCGCCCCATATGTTCTCCATATTTACTCGTACTCATTTTATGAAACCCGTACGTGACACAAACAGTGGGCCTGGGTTACCTCTGGTAAAATTGCTTATGTGCTTCATTTCAATCGTGACACGGTTGCATCTCGTGAGAGAGATGAATCAAAACTCGGGATCAAAACACTGCGTCCTTTTCTAGAAAAACTTACGGTGGAGAGCGATTTGGAGAATTTTCAAGATCTCACAGTGACCTTTGATGCTTGGCCTTGGGCGATTTCCTGCTTCTCGGAAGATTTTATATACTGTTAAGTGCTGTGTGTGTTTATATGTATATTTTTTACCTCAGAGTGAAAGAGATCTGTATTTCATACCTGGATTTGCTTAGATAAAAAAATTCGTCCCTCATGTATCGGTCAAATCGAAGCTTCAACATCCCTCCCCCTCCCCCCGCGGCCGTCGGACATACCGATGGGAATTTGATTATCAGAGTCTTCCAGGGGGTGGGGAATTTGATCCCCATGAGTAAGGGGTAGGGAATTTGAATCGTAGCCTCGATTTCAATTCTCTGAGCGCTTTGCACGTGGCGAGCTATCATGGCGGACGCGGTGTCAGAGGATTTTCGTGGAAACGATTCAGCTGAAGATTGTGCCTTTGTGGCCAATTGGTTACGAGGAAAGGGCTTAAACAAGTTTGAGCCGTATTTGAAGGTATTTAGATTTCAATATTTTTAATAATGTTATTGGATTCAGGCTTTGAATATGTAAAATGTATTGTAAGTTGCGTTTACAATGAAATACAATTCAATCAGGAGCCCATAACCCGGAGCGTTCAACTGCCATAACTTCTTCCAACGGCGTTTTTACAAGTGAGTTTATTTTTAGATAAGCTTTTCCCGCGAAAAATAACTGTTCCACGAGGTCAATTCCTGCGTTTGATCGTCATTTAGACTGTTAGTAGCTCGCTTGGACCTTTTCACAGTCGGCTTTTTCAAAGATGATTTCGATTTAATTCCCTTTGCGTGAATTATGCGTTGTCGTCGATGAAGTAGACGTCCTGGCTAGGTTTTGCAAATCTTGCTCTGAACTGCTAGTTTTCGTGTAAATACTGAAATTGTCGTTTGAAGTACTGTCAGAAGACTTCTCTGAAGATTAGAATTCCTCACATGTGTCCGCTATGTTTTTTTCAATGTAAAGGAGTTGTGCTAGTTACGCATTAAAAGTTTATCATTGATGACGCAATTGCTAGTAATTAGCTTTTCGAAAGCAATTCGCGGGAAAAGCTTATCTAAAAATAAACCTACTTGTGAAAACGCCGTTGCATAGGCGCAGTATGGAAGTTAGACGCTCCGGGTTATGGGCTCCTGATTCAATACAACAATAAAAAGCTCAACAGGGCTAGAGGTCAATTACTTTGACCTGCCGCATGTATGTTTATTTTTAAAAAGGTGAGCGATGATGCATGTCAGTGAAATGGTCATGAATATCGCATATATGGAATGAAGTAATCTCAGTAGGTGGGGTTTTTTTTGCCCCCGCAGGGATTTCGCCCAGAGGCGAAATCCCGAGGAGGCAACCTAGTAACTCGCGCGTATATTAAGGACAGTACTTACAGTTCAAATATACAGTCAGTATACTAGAAAAAATCTCGATTTGCTCGAACTGGGAAGGCGAGGAATCGGTAGGTAATGATGACGTTTCTTTTGTTTGCGCCCGCAAGTACGAAATGGTTAGGATGACGTAAAGACAGAACATCCCCAAGGGACCGCTTAGGTAGATTTTGTGACATTTATTGTGCAGTCATACTTCGACACTCTTTTGCGTTACGTGTTATCAGTGACATTCTGTGGAGCAGTTGTTTTCAGTGAAAGTTATGGACCAAAATTTTAACGACACTCGTTAAGCGCAGAAGAAGTTATAAGGTGCGTATAACTGCGTATATATAAACACTTGGAGAGTTCACCAGACACGAGTTCACAAATCTTTCATTGGAAACCTTGCCAGACACTCTTTCTCTCTCTTTGGGACCGGAATAAGACTCAGCCCCAAACAAGCAAGACGAGTCTGAACAACGGCTAGCATCTCATTAGCAGAACGATGGACGATTACAGAAATTCGCCGACAATCAAATTCTGTGCTGACTTATTCCCTGCTCACAGATGTCCTTCCGCTATAAAATTTAAAATGAGGCTAGAATGCGTGAGAGTGAATTGATCAAACGTCCTTTTAATTTCTAAGGCTTCCTTTCCAGCAAATAAAATGAACTGAATGTAAAAAGTGAAAGAGAAATAGCGAAAAATTCAACTTCTAATTAAATCTTTTCTTACGGTTTAGAATAAACTATTCTCCAAACTGAGAATGTTTTGATCAAAGCTGTGTAAATCGACCTGAAACTCTGCATGGAACCTTGCGTTTCCTGTATTTATGTCACCTATTGTATGGAATATGTGTGAAAATCTCCATTATGAATCGGTATATTTCAAAGAGCTACACAACGAGCAAGAATGCTATTGACCGACAATATACAGAGCGGGGGCAGCTGTAGTGTCAACTATTACTAGTATAGAACAATAGAACACTTTGTATGTTGCATGACACATAGCCTGCGCGTTCTCGCGAGACTCGCCTCACTCGCCCAATATAGGAGAGCTTGCTCGCAGGCTCATCACACGAAGAAAAGCTGAGCATTCAGTGACCTTGTAGCAGCCATTTCTGCCGCTTTCCACGAGAGTTTTGTTCGTAGTAAATACGCTAACAGTGCTTCCCAGTTTTTATTATATTGAATGCAAATTAATTGCATGCTGTATTTAGAAAGATTTTGTTAACGTTCGACAACTGAAGGCGTGTTTTCCGTCCTCTCAGCTCTCAGCCCGTATCCCGGGAGTTGTACTACTTGGCTGAGACGATCTCTTCATTCCGAGACACTTTCAACGCCTCATAACGGGGAAACTAACAGGGCTAGACCCCAAAATTTACGAAGAAGAAAGGTTGAAGTAACAAGTTGACCGAAATAATCCGATAAAATCGCTAACAGTAACCAGCAATGAATCCATGAAGAACGGCGGAAATAACACTAAAATCATCACGGCGGCTTGCACATCACCAAGCAATTCAAACTTGTCACAAACGTTCAAGAAAGGAAAATATTTAAAAGTAATGCAACTGCTATCAAGATGAGTGTTCCAACAACTTTCCACGGCGGTATATTGTCGAAATTTCCCACACAAGCTTGGAATAAAGCGAAAATTTCACCACATACCCCTCTGAAAACGACTCTTTCCAAGCCCGAAAATCACTCAAGAAATAGCACATTCTGATTGGTCGAATCTATTGACGCACACCGCCTGCTCGATCTCCATAATTCTTCAGATTATACTCAGCCTCATTCTACAATTGTTAAATATTTATACTATCAAGTGATTCTTTTAAAGAGGTAGTTTCTCTCGGCAGCAATGAATATGGCAACATGGTGTTGCTAGAGACGCTCCGATCTTGTAGAACCTAACTGAATATCAAACGTAAATCTATTGCTACAACCAGTTGCAAAAGTACTTGAGACACTGTACCGTGTTTTGGCATAAATGGCCTGTCCATGATCTTGTGCTTGTGATCCCCCCTCCACCCCTTATCAAAGTTGCTAGCAATACAAGACCATACTCAAAACTTGGAGGAACAACTTTGAATGGGAGGGAGGAGGGAGGTCAGTATTATATTTTACAGACCTGTGACCAGGAGCGATTTGAAGCAAGAAAGGTCGTTTTTCCGTGGGAGTGTCTCATCATTTTTGCAACTGGTTGTCTGAGTCCTTCATACCCCTATAGCCGTGGTGCACGATTATTAAACGGGGTAAAACGTGGTGCACTCTTAGCACCTAAGGAGGTGGTTATAAAAAACAGTATTTCATTTTTGTTGGTTTGCCTGTTTAAAAATGGCGAGACAAAAACGGCAGTTGTTGGCCCTTTTGTTTATATGGTAATATGCAAGAACTTGGGCTTTTAAACGAAGCACGTGCCAAAAGATGCCACACCATCTTAAGTAAGCTGCAACGAAAAGGGTTTTTGGTCCTCAAACGCTACAGAGATGCGAAAAATAATATATTTTCTTCGAACTCGGTTAAAAGATGTTTATTTATGGAAGGAAAGTGACGTAAGATGCCCCGCTAGATCAAGGAGATAGCTTTTTGGTGTTGTTTCCGATAAGTACGTGGACGTGGTTCCTCTTTTATCGCCTGGCATTTACAGCAAAGAAGAG